>CALSBV010010813.1:9919399-9932374 GCA_943590825.1 Bovichtus diacanthus
AGACAGAGAGGGAGAGAGAGAAGAGAGAGAGAGGGATAGACAGAGAGAGAGAGGGAGAGAGAGAAGAGAGAGAGAGAGAAGAGAGAGAGAGAGGGAGAGAGATTATGTAAGCATTCACAATATCTTAACTTGTTTTTTTTTTACATTCTCATAAATAAGACAAAGGGCAACATGTGGTCAGTTTTGACACAGATGAGTATAAACAAACTGAATCTCAGCTGAAATTCTGAAATAATTTATTGTATTTCAATATTGAACTGAGTGTCACAAGAGGACCACTCGCATGAGCAACCCTGTGAATGTTCTGTTAACAGCAATCAGCTCATGTCTTTGCAACAGCTATTTACTGTATAAGTGATAAAAGTCAAAAAGTAGAGCGGTGATAAAATGTTCTGATAACACGAGGTGTTTGAAAGCATACGTGTAACGCGTTGATTGTATTGACAGAGACCGTGTGTAAGACTGGCATGGTGTTGCTCTGTGGAGAGATCACATCTCGGGCCAACGTGGACTACCAGAAGGTGGTGCGGGACGCCATCAAACACATCGGCTACGACAACTCTGACAAAGGTGGGAAAAAACATGGAAGACAAAGAAAATAGAGGTAATATGCGCTCTGGGTTGTAAACTTTCTCCCTCTCATTCACATTCCTTCTGTAGGTTTCGACTATAAGACGTGCAATGTGCTGGTGGCTCTGGAGCAGCAGAGTCCCGACATTGCTCAGGGGGTCCACATTGACAGACAGGAGGAGGACATTGGAGCAGGAGACCAGGTAGGACTGTCGCACCGGGACAATGTGTCCTTCATGTTGCCCGGAGGGCTGGGTGATCGTGACAGAAGTCAAATATCACAGTTTGTTTGGCTATGAATATTAATATTACAGTGTCAAAGAATTGAGACAGTTGGTGGAAGAAGTACTCAGATCAGTAAATACTCCATTACAAGTTAAAAGTCTGGCAGCTGGCTAAGGTGGAGACATTTAACTCTTTTAAATGCAGTTAGGTAAGTTAGTCCAGTGTCAAAAGATAAATCTGAGGGTCTGAAAGAAGGAAAAACAAAGTCCTGATACGCAAGTTTGTATTTAATCTTTGGACTATAATAACTAAAACTACTTAACAGTACAAGTACTACTTAAATGTAATGGAGTAGAAGTATAAAGTAGCATAAAAGAAATACAAGTACCTCAAATTGTACTTAAGTACAGTACTTGAGTAAATGTATTTAGTCCACCTCTGAAGTGTAAATCAATCTGTAAGACCATTAAAAATAAAAAAAAGCCAATATCTATAATACCACATTTAAGGATGTAAAATTAATAAATATTTTCTTAAAACATAACTTCATCTGAAAGCATGTCTTGTTTTACTAATGTATTTATTTGTTTTATTTTACATCTATTTTAATGTCTTTTTCGTTTGTTGTGAGAGGTTTTCATTTATATTTATATTTATTGATATGTCAGTATTGTCTCATGAGACAATACTGACATATCAATAAATATCCGCTGTAGCTGACTGCTCACAGGACGCAGTGTAGTACAATGAATATCAATACTTTGAATCTTTAACAAAAAGGTAGACGATGACAACATTACTATTTCCTGCAGCTGACGATCTGTGTCATTATACAGTTCCCATCTTTCTGTTTCTGACTGTCTCCCTCTGCAGGGTCTGATGTTTGGCTACGCCACAGATGAGACCGAGGAGTGCATGCCTCTCACCATCGTCTTAGCCCACAGACTCAACTCAAAGATGGCTGAACTCCGACGCAACGGCTCCATCCCCTGGCTGCGTCCTGACTCTAAAACACAGGTGAGGTTAATCGTTGTACAACAAGACACGTGCAAGATTTTTTTTTTTTCTTTTCTCCCAAAACAGAAACAACATCACAGAAGTGTTTCTGTGAATTAGTTTATTGTTTCTACTCTGGATGTCTTCCAAGAGAGGTTCATTTTGGTGCCAGCAGACAAAATTGGACCAGCACAGACGCATTTAACACAAAGCTCTCTGTGTAGAAATAAAAGACTTTTGACTGGTTTCGAGGCAGTTAGCCGCTGACTGAGCTCTGTGACATTACGCGTCTAATGCCTTCGTCCCCCAAGGTCAAATACAGGTTGTTAGAAAGTCAGGCAAGAGAGAGTAAGTCAGATTTAAAACCAAGTATTTAAACACAGAGCTTTAGATTTATCACAGATTGGACTGAACACACATTTTTAGTACAACAAAGTATTAGGGAAGTGACTTGGTAGTTAGAAAACAGAAACAATCACAAGAAACTTTCGTCATCTTGTGGGGAAATGTGGATCACTAGAGCAGGAAATTGGTTAAATGAGAGTAAAAGAGAGAGAACTGCAGATTCAGTCAGTAATTATAACAAACTCCAACATACCAACTTCTGTCTTCTTGTGCGTCCCGCAGGTGACGGTACATTATGACCAGAAAAACGGAGCTGTGATCCCCAAGAGAGTTCACACCATCGTGATCTCCGTCCAGCATGATGACGTCGTTTCTCTGGAGGAACAGAAGAAGGTCCTCAAGGAGAAGGTAGAGCCTCACAAACACACCTAACTGGCCTCTGATGAAGTCGTGTCTTTGGTTCTCATGTTGTATTGATCCCATCAGGTGATCAAAGCCGTGGTTCCTGCTAAATATTTGGACGACAAGACCGTCTACCACCTCCAGCCCAGCGGTCGCTTCGTCATCGGAGGCCCTCAGGTGACCGTCACACACAAGTCTGGTTATTTCATCTAGAAAACAAACAAAAAAAAGTCACCACTGATTTTCGCTCATCCTTCGCCAACAGGGTGATGCTGGTGTGACGGGCAGGAAGATCATTGTAGACACATACGGAGGTTGGGGCGCTCACGGCGGCGGAGCTTTCTCCGGCAAAGACTTCTCAAAGGTGGACCGCTCCGCTGCCTACGCTGCTCGCTGGGTGGCCAAGTCTCTGGTCAGAGCCAAACTGTGCAGGAGAGTTCTGGTTCAGGTGAGCTTACAGTGGATTTCATTCAGCCGTCCAAACATGCATGCGGGCTAAGCCTGTGTATGGATGACTCGTGTTTAAAAGCATAAACAGGCTGATAAAACATTTCTATCTACCTCCCCGTGTGTCCGTTACAGGTGTCTTATGCTATCGGAGTGGCCCATCCTCTGTCCATCTCCCTGTTCACCTACGGTTCCTCCCAGAAAACAGAGTCAGAGCTGCTCCAGATTGTCAACAAGAACTTTGATCTGCGGCCAGGAGTCATTGTCAGGTAAACATGACAATATGTATGTATGCATCTGTATCCCCCTCACGCAAGACAATGTCAAGGCTGCTTCATTTTCAGTCACCATGTGTCGGGATTGTTGCATCTTTCAAATTAGTCTGATGGCATAAGTTTTTATTTGTAGCAGAGTTAAACAATCGCAGTAGAAAATGGTGTACTTCTGCCATTGTGCATTTTTGTTATATTACCACCGGAGTTGGTCATTTTTAAATTGTACACACCTTGACCAAGATGGTAGCATTTGTCTACATTTACATTTACTTCAACTATTTTGCAGTGTAGGCTGCATGCATTTACAGCTAGAAAAATGTGTTCAACATTCAGTCATCAAACCTTGAATTTATTTGTTTATTTTATGTTTATTTGTACAGGGACTAATAACAAAAATATACACGACCAATGCTACAGCATTTATAGCCTAAGCTAGTTTGCAATGCCCATCCCTATATTAGCCTTTAGAATAAACAAAGCTCAAGTCTAAAATACAGAACGGCACAAAACACAATCAATGATGCAATAAAGATTATCATAAATCCTAATGACAAGCACCGGATTACACACAGTCATGATGCATTTTGAGGCTAAGGAGTTCCACATATTTCCGCCCATCTACTGATTTACACATCATCTCAGCTAACAAAGATGATTCTCTGAAATAAGAAGACGTGGACGTGACCAAAAAAAGTTTTGAAGAACAATTTCCTAATGTGTGCGTCCGGTGATATAAAATCACTAAAATAAACCAAATAAAAAAAAATACAGTAACAATAATCACATTAAAAAGGTAAAAATGTTGCAGAAGTCTGTAGAAATATTTGAAACAACCAGAAACGACATATATAAAATTACAAAAACAACATGTGTTATCCTGTGAAATGCTTGCTGTACCTTCTCACCTCTGATGCTGCATTTCTTCTGTATCCTCCACAGGGAACTGAACCTGAAGAGGCCGATCTACCAGCAGACTGCCTCTTATGGCCACTTTGGTCGACCAGAGTTTACTTGGGAGGTGCCCAAAAAGCTTGTCTACTAAATACTCCACCTGCTCGTCCTGGAGGCTGAATGAAACACCTCCCGTGTGCTACAACTGCCAGCTCTGTCAAATGATAGGACATTATTTAATAGTTAAAGCCAAAGTAAGGGATTAATCAGCTTTAAAGAGGTGAGAAGATTATTATATGCACGAGTGGTTGTAGCCAACGGACATATACAATGGAGAAGAGAGACCCCCCCCCCCCGTCCTTAAACAATCCAATTATTGGTGCTTTATAAACATAATATGTACAATTGCTAGTCAAAGATCTTCCCTGGTAACGTAAAGGAACACCACAGCGAATAAAATCCTCTGAAGATAAATCCTTCTACCCCACTAGAAGCAGTGTTTTACCTCAAAGTTGCGAACGTTCCTTTACGTGACCAGTATGACGTACAGAAACGACCTCAGCGCTTCATTTACGAAAGGTGACAACAGCAAGTATTTCATCAGCTACTATCATGTGAATATCAGAAGGGTAATTATCGCGCGACCAAATGCTCGGCTTTAGGAGAAAGTGTAATCTTTTTGTCATGACTGTAAAATTCCTTTTCTAAGTCTTATTTTGTGACGCGTGCTACAGGAAGCTGTTTGCACTGTTACGATCACCGTCGTACAACAAGACAGGTCATCAAGATCTCTTCAGCACATGTTACAATCAGTAAAATAGCCATGCGGTTTTCCCGCCGCACTTCTTTTCTGTCATGCTTTCAGCCTCGCTTTTTTTTTTTTTTTTTTTAATATCAAGCTGCTTGGCTGATTTGTATGTTTTTATGTTTTTTTTGTTTGTTTTACCTGTAGGCCTGCTGCTGTGGATGAGACTCATTTTAACAAATAACTTGAAGTCTTAATCAGTCTCTTCTCGCATTGCAGTGGATTAGCAAGCTGCACGCTGTTGAGACTGAAGCATTCAGTGCGACGCTGATGTCTTACGATTGCTGCACGTTTACAATGTTAGAAGCCTATGCTGATCCAAGTCAATATCTGACCAAATACCTTGGTGTAGATGCAGATCTCCTTCTATATCTTTGAGATATTTAGCTCATTTCTTACTCAATGTGAAGTGCTAAGTTTGCTCTGCAGCTCTATATTACAGACCGAGATCCATCTCCATGGATTTAGAGGAAAAAGCAAGTGTTTATTAAAAATATATTTCTCAACAGGGTATTTAGAGAATTGAATTTTAAAGTCAGCTTTCGCCATTGCTTAATCACAAAGTATTTAATCTAATTATTTCCTTCTGATGGGACTGAGGAAGTGTGAACTTCATGTCTGTAGAGGTGGAGGACTTTGTGGTGAGTGTAACAACCCGTGCTTTCATTTACAGCTGGCATTGTTTTCTATTTAATGTGTTAATCTGTTTCATCTTCTGTCAACTCTGTTGGCCGAGAAACTGGACAATGTAAATAATTAAATAATAAAGAAAATTAAAGATATAAACTGTTGTCTGGCCCCTTTCCACAACATATTAGATCAGAGTTCTGTGGTGAAGTTAAAATTGCATTAGATGAAGCAAATGATTGTTTTGTTTTTTTAACAGTTTTTATTTGTTTAACATTGAGGCATATATATATATATACAATCATATGACTTTTCATCAAAATAGAATTTACAACCTAAACCTCTTTGGTTTTCATTATCAAAATAATATATAAGGCACATAGGGAGCATTTTGCATTTCAACAGTAACAGATTTCTGTGAGGTTTACAGATGCTAGTTTGTCAGAACGCTCTCAACAATGATCTACTGATTGCATGAGTGAGCTAGTTTTTCTTGCAGATATTTAACCATGTTGACATCAGCAGCATAAGCATTCTCACTAACTATACAGGAATGTTTATTTTGAAGCTTAACAGAGTCTTGATTAACAAAAATAATCTATTTTAACATGGCTAACCACCTATATGAACACAAAAACATATAAACATGACGAATCCTCATAAACAAAATGAATGCCATAAAAACAAAGACAACAGAAGGCAGAAGCAAGCAGAGTTAATTCTGCTTCGAATCAAACAATGCAGCTGGTGTCGTAACATTTTCCTGAGTGCAAAGTTCAGACAGATCAGTCAATGAGAAAACAAAAAGGACAGCAAGTAGAGAGGTTGATCTGAAATGTAGAGAAGGACGCTGAACGGGCATTGCAAAATTTGAATCTGACCGAGAATATTTCCCAAAAGTCATTTTTTGTAGTGTTCACCTGGAAACGGGCATTATGCATAGCATCCCAACACGCGTAAACCATTCAGTAAACTGCCGCACCAAGTGCATGTGTGATGACTAAGTGTTTGACTAAGTGCATGAGCAGCACCATAATTTTTGACTTAACGCTTCCCGTGATTTGTTAGAAGAATGCATATTGTAAAATGTGTGTCACAAGGCCAAGTTGACCTTCAAAAGTGATGCCAGGTAGAAAACTGAAGATCACTGCTGAACTAAAGCCAGAAGCACAGGCAGGAGTTCACGCGCTCCTCGAGACTCCACCGTCTTAGTAAAGTTAGAAGTGAAACAAAAGCAGATTTGGCATAAAACCTTTCAGGTGAATATTCCCCGCTGTGGACACAAAAATGTTTCAAGTAGAAAACGAGACCTCCTGTGAGCAGAGCTACAACATTACAGCTTCCAACAAATGCAATAAGCAGTTTGACCAGTAGGGAGAAGCAAGTGATCAGAGGTGTGTCCGGTTGTTTCCACTGTAGCAGCGTGCACAAGCATTTTCCACTTCAGTCGTGTTGACAGTATTCATACATTCAGTCTGATAGTGAATTACTACAGTTCAGTCCTTCT
The DNA here is from genome assembly GCA_943590825.1 of Bovichtus diacanthus. Taxonomy (NCBI): domain Eukaryota; kingdom Metazoa; phylum Chordata; class Actinopteri; order Perciformes; family Bovichtidae; genus Bovichtus; species Bovichtus diacanthus. Next base: position 9,926,490 of record CALSBV010010813.1, read on the forward strand.
GTGACAGATTGTAAAACTCTGTTTGAAGAATGGGCTTTTGAGCAGCTAAACCTTGGAATACTGGCACGAACGAAAACCTCTGCCCAACATGTGGCCGGTTGTGGAATGAGGGAGTGATATTTTTACTGCGTGAACGCCTACTAACAAGACTACTAGTGTTGTAAACCCTCTGCTTGCTCTGGTTTTCCACCAGAGAGCTCAGAGTGTGTTAATATTAAACTGAGATGTTGAAACTTTGCTCAAATATAAACAGTAATTCTGGCACATCTCTGTATTACACAGCACAGAATCAGAGAAAGTCAATGAATACAAATCGACATTTGAACACCCACACAAAAAAGGGACAACTGAAAGAAAAAGACCATGAGGCTAATATAAAACAAAAAACTACACTAGATAAAAATATGATGTTAGTGTAGCTCTTAGCATGGAGCACCAAATATCCGTTTTGGTATTCCTGCCACTCACAGGCATGCATGCTGGCCCTACAGCTCCATCTTATTGCTTTCATTCATCAGCCGTTATCATAATCACAGCTAAACTGCGGGGGGAAACGTCCTATACGTCTATATAAGGCCTTGTGTGTTTTAGCACCGATGCCACAGGCAAAGTGGTATTTGTTCAGTAGCAGAGGCAGGACAGTGCATCTCAGTAATGTCTTACATTACAAATCCTTCCTTTTTGCCTTTGTCCGGCTACGCCAGCGAGACTTCTCCATCAATGGAGAGTTCAAACAAAGAGTAAGTAGGTAAGGCAATGACAGCATGTGTTGCTCCTTCTTGTTGGAAAGTAATGAGATGCAGACCGACGTCCATAGGACCTGAAAACACGTGTGATGCCTCCTCGCTAAACTCAATAAACCCAGTGCTCTGGCTTGAATTAGCTGGTGCGCATTTGGCCTCTGGACACTGTATCATCTCTTTCATATTCTGTGGTAGAACTCTACAGAGAGGAAGTTGAATCAATTTGAAGTTCAAGGTCGATATGGTGCATTTATCCTAACAGTAAGAGGGAAAGGCAAGATGTTTTTTCTGACTCAGTCATAAAGGTTTGACTTAAGGAGGCACCGGGTCTACCGTCACTTCTGTAAGCAGTCCAAATGGTGATGGGACTCATCACCCAATGCCTCCAGACACAAAATGACAAATGTGTGCTGGGTGTGGGTCCCATGGATACTTTAAAAATAGTGTCGATGGGACGTATTTTAAAGCTACATTAGGCGATTTTGACCCAGAGCTTGACGGAGTGTACAGGCTGAACAAAAATAAACGCTAAAAGCTGCTTCAAACTATGTGGAGTAGGGAGTTAATGCTACGTGGATATTTTGACATTACAATTATTTGATTTGAAGTTTAAGTGATTGCAAAATACAGACCGCTGCCCTGTTCTATTTCCATTATTGACTAAAACCTTTATTTACTTTTTGACACTGTTTCTTTAAATGTATCGCATTCATCCATTCTCTCGTGGGAAAACAATCGTGACCTTGCTCCCACCGCAACACTCACATCATCTCCTCTCTGTCTGTTTTCTCTCTCCCTTCTGCAATACTGTCAGCTGTCCAGCAGCCTTCACTCCTCTACGTATACAATGAAAGCATCACGGCAGTCACTTGAAGTGGAAATGGTTCAAGGCCACTTACGGGATCTCAGGGGGAACCAGTACATTTTCTTTGTCTGACTAATAAAACACTCCTCTGCCGGTCACAGGACTGTGTTGGGAGAAAATTTGGTTTTACACTTGTGCAATGTGCAAAATACAAACAAAGTTCTTGAGAGACACCGAGCTCTGATGTGAGCACAAGACAAGCTAAGCTCTCAGCCCCTGGGGCTGAAATAGTAGAATCCACTCTGCCATGAGCGGCGACTGCACTGGCCTGGTTCATTTCAAAGCTTCAGACGAATGCGGCTGGAAATCAATAATTAAACTCATTCGACAACCAGAGTTTGAAAGGAATAAACAAGCCGTCTGTGTGGCATCAAGATGCACCAGCAGGCTACAGTATGGACATGAGTTCAGGCTGGTGTGAATGTGGCTGTGAGTGGGAAATGGGCCCTCCCAGGGATCCCAGTGCGTCCACCTTGTGTTCTCTCCCTGCAGGTCCCAGGGTCCCTCGAGCCAGCACCACCATGGTATCTGATGACATGCCGGCAAACTCAAAGGCAAATGTCCCGTAAAACAGCATGATGATGACGCAGAACACCCATTCGAAGATGGCTGATGCGTGTTGTAGGGCGAAGCTCTCCTGACAGAAAAACACGCCACCTGAAAACACGGTTAAGGACAACAACAGCAAAGCCGTGAGAAAGCCTGTGCTCCCCATGCAGCCCCGGCCCATGTACTGTAGAGACAGCGCAACATTGATCCCATTCCCCTCAGTGCAAAACCTCTTTGACGGCTCTTACTTAGACTTCAAAATTCTGAGATCAACCCAATTATTTCCATACTCAGAAGTAGAAAATGAGCATTTTCTGATTATGAAAAGACCAAAAAAGCACTATAAAAATAAAAAAGCGGGGGCTGTGTTGGTGTGCGCAGGTTGCTAAAGGTACAGGTGAAAAGATGAAACCTGATCCAGGAAGTCCATTTGGAGTTATATATCTAAGAGTTTAAAGGCTTATCACGTGCCAAAACACTGCACACCACTATATAATATTAGGAGACAGACTTTCCAGGGGCTGTGTTTTTCAAACAAGCTACTGTCGCTCTGAACACAGTCTAAGGCAGCACAACCAAACAAAGATGTAGCGTTTCACAATTTTTGATTCCCTAGTAAAGAGCATTTTAGACATATTATATACAGTACAACTTAAAAGAATAGTTTGATATTTTGGGACTATTTGTTGACTGCAGTCTCTGCAGGTGGCGACAACACTCAAGGAAATCCCTGCACCGAACCAAGAAATAGGCTGTGTTCTAAATTGCATACTAACGTACAGCATACTAACGTACAGCATACGTTAGTTTTCACAGCATTAACTGCAAGAGAACTCTTTGACCTTTGTCCTCTACCACGTCCATTATAAATCTTTGAATCTCCTCTCACGTATAGCTAAAAAAGGCTATAAAAAAAGGCAATAAATAATTCAAATAAAAGGGCCCATAACATGAAAGACAGGATTTGACATTGAACACTGGAGGGGGTGTCTCTGTCCATAACCAGGCTGGCAGTACTACGCTCTATTCTAAAGCACTTGACAGCCTCGAAGGCTGCCATCTGTTAGTGGCGAGAGAGGATACTGAGCACCAAGGCTACGAAGGCCAGCAGGGTCATGCAGAGCCGGAGGTGGGCCACGTTGTACTCCCCCTGGGTCTTGGACAGTCGGTATGTAAGTGCTGACTGCAGGCACACAAACAGCATACTGGTGGGGAAGGCGATGCCTGCTCCAACATAGTGGAGAACTTTGGAATTATCCACCTGTCGTATAAAAGAAAGGAGACAAGAGCAGAGGGCAAAGGAGGAAAAGGGATTACATTAAAATGGGTAAAATAAAAAAGATAATCTGCAGTTGAGCAGCTGACATTATTGATGTCAGGCGGTGGTGGTCTAGTGGGTATCGTTCCAAATAGTACACCGGCACTTAACCCCGAGTTGCTCCACGGGGACTGTCCCTGTATTTAGTTCCCCGTAAGTCGCTCTAGATAAAAGCGTCTGCTAAATGACAAATGTAAAAATCAATCAGACAGCCATCAAGCTGTTCAGTCTGATTATTCATTGTTGTGTAATACTTTCTAAGTGAAAACGAGAGGGAGACATGAAGTACACGACAGCAAAGAACGCCTCCTGGTCACAAGAACGATAGGAAACAATATACAAAAGAGCTGCTCAGGAGCATGTGACTGCAGGACACACACACACACACACACACACACACACACACACACACACACACGCACACGCGCACACGCACACGCACACACGCACACGCACACACACACCAGATCAGATAAGACATTCAATGGAGTATTAACTAAAGCTAGAAGCACATGTCCAAGGAGTAGAGTCATTTAGGCAAATGACAAAGAATTGCTTTTCTTGGCTGATGAATGGTTAGTTTTGTTGCGTTTGGAATAACAATATTCCTCTGCTCGACGTAATTCTTAGGGATCATTAGAGCAATTGCCTAGAAGTTATTTACTTTTTAGCTCTAAGCCATTTGTCCATTGACCCGGCGAGTACGTGCAGAGCATTCTTGTGCAGTAGGCCAATCCTTGAAGTGCCAAAGTAAGATATCCAGACAATTCAATATGGAAAAGCGCACACAGCAATTAGTCTTTTCTTAGAGCTGGGAGATAAATCCCAGCACGGCCTCACACTTTTTTCGAAATGTTTTTGTTCAAAATGGGAATTTTATTTTAGAATAGTACCCTCCTTAGTAAGTGGCTGTTACAAAATTCCCTTTCTTCTACTGCATCGCTCCTCCATTTACTGTAACTACATCAAACTGGCACTGTGGGGGTCTGAGTGTTGTAGTACTGCCAATCTGTGACTCACTATATACAGTAATGGAAAAAAAAAAAAAAAAAAAAAAACACACACGCAAACAAAATAACAACAACCATATGCTTTGTTCTCCTCCTGGCAACTTCTTGTTTTAACTGATGTTGTTTTTCGCAGAACATTACCTTGTTCTAGCTTCTCAATTGTGTGGGTTTGCTTCTCGTCTTTGTCTGGTGTCATCGTAAATGAAATATCTTTAGGTTTTGTAATGATGTTCAGATAAAACAAGCAGCGCTCTAGGAAATTGTGATGGGCATTTTTCACTTTTTTCCTGTTGTTATTGTTTTTTACGTCAAACAACTGATTTATCAAGAATATAACCTGCCAGATTAATCAGTAAAGAAAATACTGCTGAAATGCTCTGCAGATAAAAGTCAACAGTGTGCCGACGTCCGTCATATTCTATATTATTATATTTCTTAATACTGATGCCACATTTCAATAAACAGATCTCCTTCACTCTCATTCTTAGACAAGATCCTCTGTGGCATCTGTATGTAAATATGTGTGCCATGAGGGGGTTTTTGGATATGTGTAATGCTCGTTGACAAACTGTGTGCTGCATTTTTAATGATTGGGTGTCACGGTGATACAGAAAGTAAAATGTGCGCAGCGTGATAAGGCATGTGAGGATGCACATGTGGGAACACGTTTAACGGACATCCAGTTTTCTGTCAGCTTCAGTTTTGATTTTCTGGAAACTGAACCAAATGAGACGAAGTGAAACTGTCGACTTCTAACCGCTTACAACCTGCTGTAGCAAACGGTCACCAAAATCTGTAACGAAAGTGTCCCCACCGCCTATTGCAAAATCATCTGAGCCACACATGCCTTCAACTTTTACTCCTTGACTCCATCAAGGCCTTAAAATAGAAGGCATTGCTTTGGACAATTCTTTTAAAATTGTAATATTTTGATATATATATGCAATGTTATGCAAAGCATTTCACCAACGTTTTGTAGCTTTTGCTTTAGCCAACTTATGTGAAGAGCATCCGTTTGCTTTTTTGACAAAGATGATGCACAAACAAGAATACATCAAGTTAATAACCTTTTCTTACTTTCATCTCCTCCTCTCTGAGACAAAGTGACCATTATAAGATAATTCATCTCAAGCCATGTCGACGCTAATCAAAAACAAATTCAGTAAAACACAACCACAGTCGTATTTACACTACAGTATTAGTATGAACAAACAAGATAACGTTTTAATTAATGAGTTTTAGAGAAGGATTTTGTTACCATTGGGGAGAGCCAGGCTAGCTGTTTCCCTCTGTTTCCAGTCTTTGTGCTAAGCTAAGCTAACCAGCTGCTGGATGTGGCTTCATATTTACCATGCAGACATGAGTGGTCTCGAACCCCCCCCCCCCCCCCCCCCCCCCCC
>CALSBV010010813.1:9941618-9951990 GCA_943590825.1 Bovichtus diacanthus
ACACACAGGCACACACAGGCACACACAGGCACACACAGGCACACACACTCCTTCAAGCTCACTCGCTTTTTTATCAACAATGTGCCGACGGGTCATGTAAAACAATGGGACAGTGTTCCTGTTTTTAATAGCCAGACAGAAACTGGAAACAAAGAGACAGCAAAGACACAGATAGAGGTAGGGTTGGGTCCAGAGCGGGAGTCTCACTGACCTGATGAGAGGTACATTGTCCAGCGTGCAGCACAAGGTTGGCCCACTCTGCAAATACAGATCCTCTTCACATGACTGGTTGTACAACCTGGAACATCAAACATGCATGCACATGTGAGCACACACAACCAGATGCTAAGTTAATGTTAAAAAAACACACATATGGAGTAAGATCACATTTTGAGTTAGTTTGAGTTGTGGAAATACCAGCACATCTTAAATCCCACTGGGAAATTACCAACTGCCAATTAAAAAAAAAATACATACACATATTACTGATTACAATTATCACATAATGTTGGAAAATAAATAAATAATTTGGTATATAATGAACATTTTCATATTTTTAGATTACAGTACAGTAACTGTCATTTTTAAAAATTGCGCGAGGGCCATGTTGTGGGGTCACAACCAGGCTTTCTTTTGTTTTCATGGTTGCTGAGTCAAAGTGGCAGAGAAGCCCCGTGTCATCAAATAGTAGCTCTGCTGGTAGAAAATTAACCTCAGCTTGTCCAAAACAAACAAAGGGTCCAGAGGAATAGTCGGTTACTCACCGACAGTGCGTGAATTGAGAACAATAACAAGTTTAAATCACAGTTTTGTTAATGTATTGTTAGTGCGTCTTTCAATCATTTGTGAGGTGAGCGACTATGAATAATCCCATTACTTAATTTCCCAAAGGAGCAAAAAGATTGGGAAGAAAGACAGGGACCATGACGAATCACCAGATTGCAAGGGATGATTTTGTGAGTGTGAAGGGATCAGCCGAGGTATGAAATACAAATACAAGATAGATTAAGCAACATACCAGTTATCCACAGGGCAGACATGTTGATTGTACAGGGCCATGGCGTACCTAAAGAAGAGATAGTATGATTAGCCAAAAACAAAAAGGCAACAATTTTGGTATATTTTGAGCTAATTTTATGATTACAGTGTCTTCCCAAGTGACTTAATGAGTAATAATTCAGAATAAGATATTTAGAACCAGAACCAATGCAATATCCTGATAATACTGTGGGAAATAATAGTGTAGTCCTTATGTACACTGTTGTTTTTTGAATTGGCTACCTAGGCCTGGATTATACTTGAACTACCAAAATGTCATTTTTTTCCACATCCTGCCAGCCTGACCTACCACTGCGTTGTACCTATTTGTTCAACTTGAAGGACAAGATGATCTGACATTTGATTGTTTTTGTATCAGTCTATCTGGGACTCAGAGGGCAAAAGAGAGAAAAGACTGGTTTGTGTGAGTCAAACTGATTGGATAACTGCTGAAATCCAACAGTAGTTTTTATTTTGTCAGGTCGGTGACCAGCCACATCCACAGAGAGGTCAATGGCCAGAGGAACAAAAGAAAGAAACTGTATTCTGCAAGCACATGACCCATACTGTACTTCAGATAAAAGACTTGGACGCTCGTTACATAGTCAACATGCTCCACAGTACACAACTGAGGAAACACATCGGCCTATATTAGCTTATTGCAGATATATTGGTATCGGTGTATATGTGAGACAGTGTTATCATTTAACAGTTTGTCCACCAGAGAGCACTGAACATTTGATATTTTTAACAGTAAAATGCCCAACTTTGTATAGTCACAAATCAAAAATTAAATAAATAAAAGACGAATGAGGGATCTGTATCAAAATAAATTGCTTATGTTATGAGTTTATGTAAAGTTACTATCGGCTGATATATTGTTATCTGATTTTTTAAAACCAGATAACCTCAGTATTGCTTGGGCTATAAATAAATACCCGTCTTGGGTACGTCTTTGAAGTAAGGATGCACAATTAAGCTACAATGATCATAAAGTTGTGGCCACGACTATTAACTGTCTACAAACACTTATATTTCTCACCTAATTGACCATTTTCAGCAACTAAATGATATTGAGGTTGCATTGAAAGAGCAGATTTGTTTCCACCAGTGAGTGAGTTGTTTTGGGCTGATGAGACACCAGTGAATGGCTCACTGTTAGATATTGCTGCTTTGTGACTTTGGTGTCAGGCCTTTGATTACACAACACGTACAGCTCAATTGTATCCGTTCTGTCCTACGTGTCCAAGTGAAATGGAAAAGCAGCTGTAAATATGCAAAACTCTGTCAGTGTATAAAATGGCTGGTTGCACTGCTCCGTATGAAGCGCAGAGGGAAAGAAATGATAATAGTCTTGGGTGTTCAAATATGCAATATACACTGTAAAAACTAGAATTAAGATATACACTTATGCGTGATAATTTTTAGCCCCGATTCTGGGTGGACATCTCAAAGGGGGGAAAGCGACGCTCTGGAAGGAAAAGCAATTGTCCTCTTATCCTCCTCGTTATTTACATTTTTAACTGCCAGAAAAAATGATAAGACAGACAGTCGGAGTCAAATACAGAGCGTCAGACACAGAGCGTCAGACACAGAGCGTCAGACACTATCTGTCCTGATCTGTGAAGCAGTCGTAGTTCACTAGGAGGTTAAGTGCCAATTACAAATGTTTCCAGGGCCAATTGTATCATAACCCATCTTTAAACAGCGCAGACATATCATTAAGACTCACACACACCTGCTACCCAGAAAACAAGCACAGACACACTCGCACGCACACGATTCATGACAATATTTATTGGAAGCGATACATATTTTGTGTGACAAAGACTGGGTGTAAATCATTTTCACAATACCAAAATTGATTTTGTGTGACTAAAATCTGAAATGTCATTACTATGACAGCCAATGGAAGAGCCCTAATTGCTGTAAGAAAATCAACATTTTGGAGTATCTATTTGTGGCTCATCTTTCTTATATTAAGTCTCAGTCTCAAGTGTGAGCAAGGCAAGGGCAGAATTTAATGAAAATGTCATTATTTTTGCAACTGTTTTTTGGTTTTCTTACGCTACATGTGATTGGTTAAATGCACGTCTGGTATTGACTTACTGCTGTAAAGGGTAGCAACATTTGGTTGGCTGGTTATTGGTTGGTATTAGGCTATGTGAATCACCATGTGAAAGTCATATAAGCCAGATGCTGCTCTTGCATAATGCAGCGAGGAAACCCACTGGTGTGAGTGGAATATGGCCGTCAGGTACAAAGCTTCCAGAGCTCCAACCCAATGACAGCAAAACAACAAAAACAAAAGAAGCAATTTACAACAACTAGAGGATTACCAAGGGACTTCATTAGAAAAAATATAGGAAAAGTAACTGCAGTCAGCTGCAGTCGTCACATTTTCCACAACTTTCGGGGGCACATTTTTTAGATTTGGTTAGCTTCCAAAGCTAAAAGAGCAGCAGTGCCGTTCTGAGACATTTCTAATTAGCGCAATCTTTTTTAGCGCTATGAGAAACTAAACTAGCGCATTTGGTCCTCGGAGGAGGCTTAGTAATAATAGGTTTGTTTACATAATTAGACCTCTATCAAAGCTCAGCAGTGGTTGTAAACGGTAATTGCAAGCGTGTGAGCAATATATAGAAGGAACAGACCATGTTGTTTTATTTAGGATTAAACAAGGACTCTCACAAAAGGCTCTCGTATGGACAGTGAGAATTCCCAAAAAGCTGTGCAAAAATAACATATCAGAGACCACAGGAAAGGGTGTGATGCACAAACTATGAATTCATTTCAGCAGTATAGACTAGGCTCCAGTCGTTTCTCTGGCTGGTTGCTGTAGCGCCTAAAATGTACAGTATTTTAAAACTAAAGCAAAACATACATATGTTTAAAAACTATTTTAAATCTCAATGGCAAGAGGTACTGCTTAGGGTTATAGTGGATCAGAGCCACACTGTCGTTTCAAGCAAATTGCTTAACTCATAAAAGGTCAGCAAAAGAATCAGAGCCAAGACGCTGCCTCCACAGAGCTTTCGTACACTGGGCATAGCCTCCAGATGTTGAATGAAAGTTCTGCTTACGCTCTCCGTTACCGCGTTCTAATATTTACCTTACTCCCACCCACTTACCCACAGTGAAAGAGGGAGTTACGCAACATGTCACATCCTTTGACATTCCTCTGGTCTGGAAAAGGACCCTTGACTGCTCTTAGAAACAAGGCGCCCTTGTCAAGGTAACGGGAAGGAAACAGGTTTAAAGGGACTGACAGTCGGCAGCATTTGGCATCTTAGCATCTCAGATCGACTTTCTACCACAGAAACAAATGTCAAAACAAGAAAAAAATGTGCAGCGCCAGCACTCATTTTACACCTGCACGTCCAGTCTGAAGCATTCAGTCTATGGTCTAAAGCAGCGTTAACAGCTCAACTATGTATTTAAAGCCCTGTACACCTGAATACACACTTCTGATTAGACACTGAAGCAGCCATGTTCACGAACACTAACTGGTGTGCAAGGTCTCAGCTTTGGCATCTGATTAGACTGCCTACTCCCCACGTAACTCATCATAGATATGGACTACGACAATCTGGAATTAGGCCATCTGTCTCTCTCCCTTTGGGGTTAGCATTCCTCCTCCCAAAGTAATAACAGAGCGGAGTGGAGAAGGCTGTCAGCTCAAAACACAACAAGAAGGTAAGCACTCTTTTCTCTCCAGTACGCCTGCTCAGATACAACACTGCAGATAGATGTACTGCGATCCTGCACGTCTCTCTTTTAAAAGAAGGGTGATAATCCCAGATCCTTCCTGGAGAGCGTTAAACCACATGCAATCTCCATGACTCCCAGGAATTCAGGGTAAATATGCAGTGTTGCTCTCCTGGAGGCAACAGAGGCTGAGGTAGCAAAAGTTTTTTTGCTTTAACATAAACAACAGATTTGTAATTTGTTAGAATACGGCCTGGGTATCTTTACGTGTAATCTATGTCAAAGATCATTTGCAAAATGATCATTTTCAATATAATTATATTTGTGGGTTTTTGTTTTTTTTATACACTGCGATATTTAATAAGAAAGCTACAGCTGCAAAAATCTGTTTGTGATATTTTCATTGCATTCAAAACAAATTAGTCAATGTCTGTGCAGGCAGAACAAGTGTGTGTGAAATCAGTTTTTATGGTTCTATTAAGCAGTAAAATTGTTTATATAGCGTACCATATTGGGCCAAATGTGCTTTGTTATACAACGACACATGGACACACTGTGTATTGTTCCTCCCTGCTATACGTAATAAATCTGTCAGGGTTAGGTGTTGTCTTGGTGCCTGCTCGCATTCAATGTAACTGTGTGAATGGCAACGTTTCTGTCCAAATCTTGTGGCTAACAACGCAGAAATTAAACTAAATGTTACTTTTGCCAGACGGTTTAGCAGGAAGAATTACTTTTGCATCACAAAATCTTATTATGTCAAAGGTATGCATCATCTTTGACGTAAAAGAAAAGTTGCACTGCCGAGGCAGCAGACAATTTTACAAACCATTTCAGTCTCATGACTTGGAGAGGTACTTGGTTGTACTTGATTTTGAGCTTTAAAAATGGATTTTACAGTTTTTTACTGCCAAACAAATGTAATACTTACACAACCCATATCCCAGTGATGGTCAGAACTGGGAGGCTAACGGGCAGTATCATCCAGAGAGACATCTTCCAGCACCTTGAGCAGCCCCTTTCTTCTTTTTCCTCTTCGGCCAGCCGAGCAATATCTGCTCAAGTAGTACTAACATTTAACTGAGTGTGACTGACATCTGCATTGCCACCGACTGATTCATTTTCTTGAAGATGGAGGATAGTAGATGGACAGGTGTGTCCTTTTAGCTGGTGAATGAGAGGCGGGGGGAAGTGAGTTAGAACAGGATCATTCACATCATGATCAGAAAGCAATCAGCATCAAAAGCATCAGCATCCCGTTAAAGTAATCAGAGTAAGACTCTGTAGTCGGGGTTTATGTGATGCTCAGAGCTAGTTAATGTACAAAGAGAAATATAGAAGGCAGTACATCACAAACAACAACACCTGGAATGCAAATACAAAACAATATCAAATCAAAATCAATACATACTGCTTTTGTGAAGCATTTTTATTGAGTTTGCTGAACTTGTCTAGTAGTTGATCTTCTTAAAAGACATTTTTTTTTTTTTTTTTTTTGTTTTAGGAACTTTTACTTGTTTTACTGGTTGAATCAGCTCCACCTTTACCAGCTGCAACATGAACACATTAGTGCATCAATTACTAATATCCAGTAATACAACACACATGATGCTGAATGGATTCTGTATATTGAATCCTTCAACTTTTGGAACTTATGAAGTATATTTTGATGCTTATACTTTTGTACCTGTAAAAGCAGGAGCTTTACCTGTGGTATTACTACTTTGTAATTTCACTCATATTTCCATTTACATCTCATGTTTGTCAGCTGCATCACTTCTCGTGGCACAGAGTAAAAGCTGCTCACCTCCAAGTGTCTAGCTAGCAACAACGACGGACATCAAAAGCAAATCTGTGACCGCTCACCTTCTGCCTCTGCGTTAGCTAGCAAGTTTTCCCAGTTTTGTGGTAACTTTGAGTTCGCCGACCTGTGCTCCACAACCTTTGGAAGCCCGAAACTATTCCACACACGATGAAACCGTATTTGTTTTTATTAAATCCTGTCTTTCTTTCCCGAAAAAGCTGAGGTCCCGTTAGCTGTTTCTCGCTATGATTTGGAGAGGGGGAGACTCGCTCTCACAAGCAGTCGGTCTCGTTGCATCGCCGCCACGAGACACTCCAGAGTATCCAGCTGTTTGACTCCGCCCCCCCCAAACCTGCAGTGGCAGTGTACGTTGCATTTAAGTTTGATGGCGCACCAGGTGGGCGGGTCGGTGGTGTCGAAATAAAAAAAAAATTAAAACACTAAAAGCAGTTTCATAATGTTGTGTGGCATCTTTACAGTATAATTATGCAGTTCAAGAAAAAACTAGTGTGTTGCCAACTGGTAGTGTGAGTCCTTGGTGGAGGAAAGGCTCATTTCATTTCTGTACATTTTTATCCATAAATGTAAATGTATTAAGACACAAGCCTCATTGGTTGTTTTTATGAGAGAACTAGCACTATACTGCAAATCATTGACGTACTGTATATGAAAAAGAAAACAGCAACAACTACTGAACATACCCTAGAGTCATAGGGCTACTGTAAGACTTTATTCTGTCTTTTATTATGTTATAATTATGTTTACATTGTGTGCTCCCTTTTCTAAAGAGCCTACTGATTATGTATCACTTGCAACATATTGTTGTATTCTACATTTTGTACTTTTTTGTAAGATTTCAGATGAACTATACTCATTTCCCTGTGTTGGCTTATCTTCAGACAAAAACACATTAGCGCTTGTTTTTGTGTCTTTCCTCTCCCAGTTGATTATGATGGATCGTTTTCTTCTCTCGTTGTAAACTCAGACGACTCAGCCAATAAACAAGTATGCCTACACCTGTAGTGATGAAATGTGTTTCTGCTGCCCCCTGGAGCTTTAACGTTAATATCTGTATCCACTAATGAGGACTGGAAGAAAGTTGTGGATGGCAATAAAGTATAGTCTAATATCTGGGAATTATGGATCAAAAATAGCCTCACTCATATTTGATGCCCTGTTGACATTAATGCTTTCAACAAGTTTTACATGTGTCACTTCATGCAAACTAAACTCAAGATGTTAGAGAAGTGTCATGAAATATCCCATTTTTTTTGTTTCTAGGTTACACCACTTAAGCCAAAGTAGTGGAGAGGTTTTTCTGTATTAATGGAGCAAAGATGGCTAATAGACTGACATGCTTAATATCTAAAGTGTCAGATAAATAAGCAAAATCTTGGTGGTTTTAGAAAATGTGATTTATTTCATTTATAACGTAGGCTACCAGAAATATATAAAACATGCTTTAACATATATAGAGAAAAAAATATGGAGCATTGTGAAAATAACACAATAACAAAAAAAATTGCATATTTTTCCTAATTACAACTGACACATTTTGTAGACTAGATTGCCCCAAAACAACAATCAGTGATCAAAAGAACAAAAAACAGATTAATTAGATCATTCAACAAAAACAAAAACGCATTTAAATCATTTAAAACACTCATACTATAAATCATACATGAGGAAAAAATTACTTTCAGCAAAAGGTGGAACATAAAGAATTAATCAAACTTCAAATCACATTTTTACAACAATATTGTGTAAATTTGATGCAAATTACTAGCACTATGGTAACTCTCTTACAGCCTGATACTAGTACCGAAGCCCCACACACTGAAAGCAGGGTAGAGGGGCTGCGTGAATGTAGTCTGGACTCTGTACAGAAGCTGCATGCCGTCAGAAACACTGTAAAATGCGAGTTTTCCCGCTGTATGATCCAGGTAGATGCCAATACGAGATGCTATTGGAGCTGCAATATCTTTGCTCTTATTGTTGTGCACAAAGGAGAATTTGGAGTCTGAGCAGTACAGACTCCAGGACTTGTCGTTCCAGCCCAGGCTGCATTCGTTGCTATTTCCTTTACGGCGGATTCCCCTGTAGGTAACGGCCATGTCTATCTCTGTTCCCCTCCAGTCCACCTCCCAGTAACAACGACCAGTCACGCTCTCCCTGCACAACACCTGCAATGGAATGAAGGAAATTTGAGATTAAAAGACAAAGTTTATGCATAGTTTATACCAGCTGTTAAGATGAGGGTTTACTTCACGTCTGCAGAGGCACTTATTGCTACTGCACAAGCATTATTATTGTAAGAATAACTTCAAAGACTACTACTTAAAGCTTGATTTGGATATTGATTTTCAATCAATACCAACAAAAGACATGTAAAAAGTTTAGACAAGAGAGGAGGAAAAATCATTTAAAAAATGAAAAATACACGACCCCATGGACTAATTTTCATTAATAATAAAAGCTTGAGCAGCTTCAGGAGGGAAATTGAATTGAATTGAATTGAAGTTCCAGTAAAGTCTCCTTAAGAAAAGACACTGCATGTCAATATGATTAAAAACATTTTTAACTAATAGAAAATTCTCCAGTTGATGACTTACTTTAAGATGACTATTTATTACAAGTTTTCTGAAATGTTTGGTTTAAACCAGGTTTAAATATGCAAATGAGGCATTACCTATTGTAAAATTATAGGAGAAATGTAAGGACAAATATAAATGTGTATTAACATAATCACCTACATGTGTATTTTGGATGAAAACGACATGTTTTTGAAGCAAAGTAGCCCAAACTCTCACAATTAAATCAGTGCATGATAAAACAATGTTTTTGCCTGTAGTGTCTCCCCTTAAGTCTACACTCAGGATTCTGTTTGCCCCCTTCTTGATAACATGATCACTTTGGCTCTGTACCATTCCCAACATATAAACTTCCCTCCTCCTCTTTTCAGGCACAAAATAACCTCCTGGTGGGCAGTAAATTCTCACCTGCTGCCACTGTTCGAATCGGTCTGGGTGGTCAGGGTAGTTCTTGGGCTCACTCTTCATCGTAGCTGTTCGGTTACCCTCGGAGAGGTGAAGGTTGCGATGGACACTGTTGACATCCAGATTCAGCTGGCAAGAGTCTAAACAATGCAGGGAAATGTCAACATTAATCCTCTCTGCCTTGATGTTTACTATCTGTTTTTTCTCTTCTTTTGCTTCATTGTGTTGCACATAAATCACCCAAAAAATAAATGTTTAGGAATGACAGTTAACCTAATGAAAGTTAGCCCGTTAAACCTTTGGTATATAACTCCCATGCATCAGCTTGTTAAAATGCTTTCCACAGGTGGAGTAACAGCAGGAACACCTGTGTTTGTTTAAGTGATACTGAACTCTAAGTTTGCTTCCTTACATTTCACCAAACCAGTTCAGCAAGCAGCATGCCTTCCATAACACCGGTTCAGTTGTTTCACCACATGGTGTAGTCATGCCTTTGTTAGAGATGGGGATGTGCCTGCTACTATATATCACCATGACTGTCAAGTATTGACCTTTGTTACTACAGAATACACTTCACTTGAATGAATATGAGTGGGGTTTGATATGACTGCAAAGAAGCCTTGCTAACTTGGTGCTAAAAGTTTCACAACAGGATAAAGGCATAATTCTCTGTAAAAAAAAAAAGGTAACCTAATAACTCACATTTCAGGAAATCTTCTCTTGTCCTCGGATCTTCTCTTGTCCTCGGTTCTTCTCTTGTCCTCGGCTCTTCTCTTGTCCTCGGTTCTTCTCTTGTCCTCGGCTCTTCTCTTGTCCTCGGTTCTTC
>CALSBV010010813.1:9952000-10008143 GCA_943590825.1 Bovichtus diacanthus
CTCGGTTCTTCTCTTGTCCTCGGCTCTTCTCTTGTCCTCGGTTCTTCCTCGAAAATTGATTGTCTTGTCTTTGTCTCAACTTCTTGCGTGATGTAGACATCCTTCACTGTGAAGAGGCAGATAAAACACACACAATGCAGCATAAGCTTCATGAAAGCAACAGTAGAGTAAAAAAAATTAAAATAAAAAAACACTCCTAAAAGGAGCCAAAGAGAGTCAAATGTGTGCACCTGCTCCTGAGATTTTGTTCATTTCTGTCTTGCTGACTTCTTCTACTTGTAATTTCAGTGCAGCGATGGCTCTCTTGGTGGTTTCAAAGGAGTAATTGGGAGCGGCACTGATGTTGTTGAGGTCTTCATATCCTGAGGGGCCTGACAGAGACTGCCAGCTCTGGTAAAAAGAGGTGGAAGATAGATATGAGTCTAAACATTGCTTCTATTGTTTTCTGCGAAGACCCGTGATTTTTACACCATACAAGGTCCTCAGTTCAGATCAAACGCACCTGCAGAAAGTGTATGTGATCATCTGTGTGTGAGAGCTTCTCCAGGTCCGTGTGTTTCTTCCTCAGCAGCGTGATCTCTTCCTCCAAGCGGTCCAGCAGTATCTCGGCCCGTGTCACAGTGGTCTTTTCGTGGGAACGGATCATCTCTTTGACTTCATTGTATTTCCTCTCGATGGAAAGCAGAAGCTCAGAGAAGATCCGCTCGTTCTCCTCGAGGGCAGTTTGAGCCGAGTGCTGGTGAGATACATTAGAAAGAGAGAGTTTGTTAAAATAAGGATGGAAAGCAGCTATTTTTCAAAGCAGAAAACCTTTGTCTGGTTTAAAGAATCATGTTAAGTTTAAAGTAGTGCGCCTTGACATTTCTTTACTCACTTTAACTGAGTCAACAGCTTGTCGGAGGTCCTGCCACTTTTTAACTCTCTGGTCAATCCTAGTTTGAGATTTGTGCAGTGTGGTTCCAAGTTGTTTCTGTAGAGGGAATGACATTAACGTGTCCATGTCAGCCTTGTATTATAGGCCTTTCAAATCACTCATTGAGTATCTTCACCTAAAGTATAGATTGACAGATTGTTTTCACCACTCACTTGTTTCTCAGTCCTCTCAGTTCCAGCCGGGACGATGTCGTGGTGTTTGTGTTCATCCATCATGCACAAAACACACACTGATGTCTCATCAGTGCGACAGAAAGCCTCCAGCAACTTGTCATGCTGTGCACAGATCTTCTCTCTCATCTGACCTGTAGCTTTGACCAGCTTGTGCTTCATCAGCGCAGGGTAGTCATAGTGAGTCTGGAGGTGGGTCTCGCAGTAAGATGCCAGGCACACCAAGCAGGACTTCTCAGCCTTCTGCTTCCTTGTTGTGCAGAAGTCACACAGGACTTCACCGGACTTCTCCGAGGCCCTGGACTGGCTACGACTGGTAGATCGACGAGATCTCTCCGAGCTGTTGTATCTGTCTAAATCTAGAGTGCTAGGGTGGGACATTTTTGAAAAAAAAGGATGTCCAGCAGAAATGGGAAGAAAATTAAAATCCACAGGTGATTCAGCCCAGGAGCAAAATGTTAACCTAATGTGTTGAGATCACAAGACTCAACAAAAAGTGACCAGGATGAGGAATCCGCAGGGAAGAAAAAGGTTCCTGAAGTTAACAGCTTCAGTGAAACTGTGTGAATGACGCTGTGTGTGACAGACAGTTAGCTATGTGGTGCACTCTCATTGTAAAACCAGTATTCCTGGTTGGGCGTTTATCAGAGAGGGAATGGGTGTTACTACAAAGGTGTTGAACTAAAAGAGAGGATCAGTTGAAACTACCAAAAAAAAAAAAAGAAGCCCTTATTGATGTACAGTACTTCATAATTAAATGTAAAAATTAAAAGTATACTTGTTTATGTCTATGTCTTATATGAGGATAATAATAGCATATATAGAACAATAAACTACCGTCACAGACTACACCATTAGTTTTACAGTGCTGATATTACCTGTTAAATCATGAGCTCACTTTGATTTCATCTACACTGTTAAGTAAGGACCTTCCCCTTGTTTTCTTTGTTTCAAGATCATATTTGTTTTATGTGATATGAACAATTTCTGCTGCCCCTACTATCAGGACATTCATCCAACACTTGCATTGGGGAAACAGCATCATCTTGTGGGACTAATTCATTACTACATGAAATAAATGTCCCTCTGTGTAGCCTCCATCCCTCAGTATACTCTAAGAACTGTGTAGCTGCTAAAACCTAATCGAACATAGTTTGACTCTTCTGCTCTTTGCAATATTCTGCAAATACTTCCGTATTTTCTACCAATCAATTGGAATTAAGTATATATATATATACAATCTGTACTTTAGGCACTGCTTTGTTTTGACTGATTAGTTTTACACATCCATCTTCAAAGATGCATGAATGTCTGCCATGCTATTCTGCTTTCACAAGTGAGTGCCTGTGGCATCACTTTCTTCTAATTGCACCTTATAAACCTATATCTCTGCATTTTTACAGAGATTTGACCTGGATGCTATAGTTTACAGTTGGTATTTCCCCACACATTAGGCAGATTAGGTCTTAGACTTGTGGCTTTTTTTAGTTGCACTGTGATAGACCACTTTACATTGTTTCTACAAGTCAACTAATGGAAAACACAAATAAAAATCTAAATCCTTTTCAAAATAGTGTGTAATAATAGTATTAGCCAGTGGCAGAATAAATACTTGGAACCGTCATTGATCTGTGTGAAAGCAAAGTAAAATCAAAGAGGCATTACAGTATCAGCAAAATATAGCTACTTAGAGTAGGCCTTTAAAAGTAAAAGCACTTAATGTACTTTCAAAATAATATTATGTACACATATTATCATTATTATCACTGATGCATACCAGCTGCAACAATGAAAAAATATACACATTAATGCATCAATAATTACAGACAATATACATTGTTTTGAAATTGGTCAATCTGCATGGTGAGTACTTATACTTTTAGCACTTTAAGTAGATTTTGATCCATTGCTTTTATAGGCTAAATGTAAATACAGACGTGTTTCTGCGTGAGTTCTTGTATGTCTCCCAGGCTGTAGGGGGTGATAGTGGTCTCCTTGCTGTATTGAAATGACGCTAAAGTGCGTCGGTAGTCCAACGTTGGCGCCAGATGAGCAGTGGCGCCAGCTACACACACAGGCAGAGAGAGAGGAAGACACACACAGCAGTTTGACCAGCCTCACAACAGCCTGCAAAGACCCTCTCAACCAGAGTTTGAAGCATATAAACGACTCTCTTTTTTCTCTCTCTCTCTTCAGCTATTAAAAAGTAAAAGGACAGAAGGTGGGTGTGCATGCAAGTCTTTTTGAAACGTATGTATTCATTTTTAACCGGTTTGATCCTTACTCCTGGTGAGTATTTATCGTTGAAATTCAACTTACTCTGTCAAAAAATAGTAGCAGCGTTAAGGCGAGGGGTGCTCTATTTATCGGAATATAATCTTTGTTGTTATTTATTATTGTAGTCAACGCAAGGGTTGTTTATTTTGTGTCTCTAGTTATGATAGTACCGAACTTTGTAATGGAAAAATACAGGCCATGGCTCGCTTTGGTTGATACATGTTGGTCTGTTGGATAAACAGACAAGTACAGAGACCTACTGGTGTACCGGCAAGGAACTATTTCAGCTTTGAATCTCATCCAGGTTATATTTTTTAGATTTGTTCGTTATAGACTCGGCCCAGTCGCCTTTCTTCAGTCAACGTCCAGTTTATCTTTGCATGCGAAACCAGACTTAACATGGTCGGATGGGCGGTTAAGCAGAGCTTCCGCTCCAATGTTTTACAGTCTACAGGCTGGTACTAAATGGAGAGCAGCCTTTAGCCTTGCTAGCAAACTGGATTAGCTGGCTTGTTAGCTTGGCATCATGGCTATGTAGCCAGCACGCTAATATTGTCTCGGCTGGATAGCTGCTAACATCAGCAAGGCCGCCATTGAAGTTGTGTGTGTGGCTTGTCTGGTGCTGCCGCATTAGAGGAGGGCTTTAGGTTCATAGCCAAGATTCACCAAGCTGCAGTTTAATTACTTGTCTGGTCGTTTTCGCTTCGGTTACTCTTTTTTACAAACTGCTTTGCTGTGGGGTTTGTGTCTTGCACGGATTCCATGTAAGTAAAGCGCGTCCTTTCCCGGGCTTTTCGCACGGCATTCATCGCCCTCACGGTTAGCCATCTTTGTTTCAGCTAGCCAACTCCTGGTTGGAATTACGGTGTGGCTCTTAGCTTGCTAACCTACTTACCATTAGCCTACGACGTCGTTTTTGGTGCTACTCAATGTTTAACAAGGATGTATTAGTATCTACATATTTTCATATGTATGTTTGGTTAAGCTTTTCTGTGTTTTTGACTTACTTGGAGATCGCTTCGGGGGCAGCTCTAATTCAATATGTTATGAAGGGCGGAAGCTAACGCTGCTAACTAGCTAGCGGCAGCCATCTTAGGCGAGCATGTAATCTTGGCTAGCTGGAAGTGCTGTTGTGGCACAACAAGATGGCCTGTTAATACTCGCACAAGGAGAATTTCCGCGTCGGTAGTTGTGTCATAAATAGCACCAGATTACCCATTTCGATTAATGTTTTAATGTAAGTATTTCGCAGTTTTTTAAGTCCTTACTACAATTACTCGCATGTTGCTTTTGCTACGAAGCTAGTTAGCTGGCTAAATTGCGAACACATTAGCAGCTAACACAATGCTGTTGTGTCGTTAACCAGTCGCCCCTCGACCATAGCCAGCTAACTAGCGGCTATGAAGGCTATTTGTAGCTGTTATTGAAGGCTAGCATCCAACAGTTTCAATGTTTAACAACGAGTTGCTATTTTAATGTCTCTTAACATTTCTAATTGTATTTGTATCAGTAATGCATGTGAACTGCGGAGATAAAAGGACATGTGTAGGCCCGTCAGCTTTTGGTTTGCGGATTAAGTTTGAATTGAGAGCTTGATCACAATATGGGCAACTTTGATTTTTATCAATTGTGTTAGCTAGTGAAGTGACGCTCGTCTTGAGCGCTAGTTTTGCTATCCAATTGACCACTTAAGTTTGGTGTATATTATTGCAAACTTGCCGTTGATGAGATATGATGCACGCAGTTATGGATAATGCATATAAGAAAACTATAAGCCTAGGCATCGCTTAATTTAAACAAATCATTATGTTTTCTAAAGCATAATGCAACAAACACTTTTTAGATCATAAACATAGACCAATGGCTATACAGTAGTACAGAGTAGCTACACTTATCTTTTTTTAAGGGCTTCGCTTGACACCATTATAATCTCCTTTTGTGTTAATCAAACACACAATCATCCCTCTCTTTGCTGTTACCTCAAACAAAGTGCCATTTATTATGGGATGGGTGTCAATTATTTCAATTCATATCTGATCAGATGATGATTATTAATGTTGTCTACAAAGAGATGATGCTTGTCTCTCAGGTGTCCTCACTAAAAAGATTTAATTCACAATTATGTCAAAATAAATCGCACTATCACCAGGATGTTGTTTTTGTACCAGAGAAACACAACTTAACAGTGACAATGCTTGATTTAGACTTTTCTCTATTGATTGTGATGCACTTCTAATACTTGGATATTGAGATATTTATGATAATAATGCATTGCCACAACATAGTTGTCATGCATACAATTTCCCCGTGTGAAATAAGCAAGATCATTATTTGTAAACATTTGAGCAAAATGTATTTTCAGGAATACCTCTGCAAATAGCAGGAGACTATGACAGGTAAAGACATAACTGCCCTAGTAAATGAAGACGATGTAGTTTATTTATTCTCTTTATTCTCATCTTTTGCAGGTCTGCTTACTGACTAGAGCACCAACGCGACACGGCCCAAAACAAAGATCCATATCCCCCCGATTCCTTTTTGTGTCACCGCCCGGCAGAAAAACGGAGGTCGTGGGGCTGGAGTGTGTTCTCATGGCCGAGTCAGAGACTGAATGTGACACACCCGGCCTTGACACACTTGGGTCGGAGTGTGTCATAGCCCACAGCCATGTCGACCTTCACTATGGAGCAGAAACTGAGATCATGACTGAAGAAAAGCGTGGATTAGAGCTGGAGATCCACGACTCAGACTTAAAGATCCAGGGTCTGGGTTCAGATCTCGGAGCTGTAGCCTGTGTGGATGCAATTGTAGCAGAGTCAGACCATGATTATATTAAGGTGGAACATGGCGAGATGCACTGTTTCACAGGTGCCGAAATCAAGACGTCGGGAGGCGAGACTCTGCTGGGAGAAGTGCTGCTTAAAACGGAAAGTGAGCATGTGGTGAAAGTGGAGTCTGACCACGGTGGGGAGTTGACAGTTGAGTCTGAGAATGGTGTAATCATACATGAAGCCCATGGCCTGCAGTGCAACGAGTGCGGGGAGATTTTTGGCAGCATAGCCGATCTTCACCAACACTTTGAGATCCATAAGGACCTCAACCCATACATCTGTGTCCACTGTGGTGAGAGCTTTGCTGTGGAGGCCAGCCTCAAACAACACATGAAGATTCACATGAAAGAAAAGCCCTACGTCCCCCCTGGAGTTGAGATTATGGGAAAAGATGTCATTGATGCCTTCAGCCTCAAGTCTCATCAAATGATTCATTTGCCAGACAAGCCCCACAGATGCTCAGAGTGCGGTAAGAGCTTTGCAGCTGCGATAACCCTGAGAGAACACATGAAGATGCATTCAGAGGACAAGCCCTACAAGTGCACCCAGTGTAGGAAGAGCTTTGTCCGCAGAAGGCATCTGAAAAAGCATCAGGAGGTCCATGCACGTGAGAAGCCATATACCTGTGGCCAGTGTGGCAAAGGCTTCGCCACGACTTCCAACCTGAAGCAGCACCAGAAGACCCACGCCGCAGTCGTGTTGGGTGACAAACCACACCGATGTGCACAGTGTGGAAAGTGTTTTGCGGCTGCTGCCACTCTGAGAGAGCACCAGAGGATCCACTCGGGTGAGAAGCCGTACAAATGCAACATGTGCAGAAAGAGTTTCGTTCGCAAACGCCATCTGAAGAAGCACCAGCAAGTCCATGCCGGAGGGAAGCCCTACACTTGCAGACATTGCAACAAGGGCTTCAATCACTCCTCTTCTCTCTCTCGCCACCACAAGACCCACCTCCAGAATCCAGTGTTTTCTCCACCTCAGCCTGGGAAAACCTTGTCCTATGGCACTCCCCCAAAGCAGAGGGTGCACCAGCAGGGAGACAAGCCCTACATGTGCCACCACTGTGATAAGGGCTTCAATCATTCCTCTTCCCTGTCCCGGCACCAAAGAGTCCACTCGGAGGGAAAGAGTTACACCTGCGGTCACTGTGGCAAAAGATTCAATCACTCCTCCTCCCTGGCTAGGCATCAGAGAGTTCACTTGGAGAATAAACAGCAGCAGCAGCCACAACCACCACAGCCTCCACAGCCGCCACCACAGCAGTACAACACCATCGCCACAGGGAAGGGATTCCCTAACAACGCCTTCCCAAAACAGCGCATCCTGTCTGTTGAAAAACCATACAGGTGCTCCCAATGTGGAAAAGGCTTTAACCATTCATCTTCCCTCTCCAGACATCATAGGATCCATGTAGACCAGTGAGCACCTTTTCCTGCCCTCACATGCTGTTCCATGCAAGCGAAAAGCACCCCTGCTCCCCCTGTTTCTGTTCTACTAATGGTCCCATCATTGACATAATCACGCCACAGGACACATCAGGCCAGCTTCTATAGACAACGGTGGTCAGGTCAGGTCAGCACATTGCTACGTTGAAGTGGAGCAGATGCAAATAAACGACAGTAACACAAGTCTTCAGATGTAGAAAGGACCGTGTAACCTATCATTCAGAGCTGAACTCGGGACTTTGTGCTCAGTGTGAAGAGGGTATGATAATAGATTGTGAAGGAGCCTCTATTCTTGTTTGTGATTGTGCTTCACTTGCTCCAGGACCTCTTTTGAACATTTTTAAATAAAAAAAAACAAAACAAAAATGTGATTTGGTGATCTAAAAAAAATAATAATAATTGTTACCTGGGGAAAATATGCTTCCCCCCTGGTTAGTCTTTTTGATGAGAATTGAGTTTATGTACCTTCAGGTGGGCACATGCGCTTTTCAGCTGCAACTTTATCCAAGGCTACCAACACAATTGGTGATCAAGAACTTGTCTCAATTTAAATAGTTATTACTTTTTCACCCTAATAACCCATGTGAAGCAAACATCAAAAATCCAATGTAAATACTTATTGATTTTCTTTTATATATATGTATAGGTGATTAGTGTGCTGTTCCAAAAGAATACATTTTTGATAGTAAGGTCCACTTTGATCAACTTTGGCTCCACTTTTTTTTTTTTCCTTTTATGACTTAAATTTGTTTTAAGTTTTGGAGATAAACATGTTGCAGGTGTTCTCATGCGGCTTGCTCCATCAGACATGAGCCATCTTGTATATTTATAAGGTTGTATTCTTGTATGTCTACAATGGGTTAGCACTGTTGCATCGACTGTACAGAGAGCAATACTGGCTGACACCCTGATTCTATTATGACATGCAATTTAGCTATTAGGAAATGCATAATAGAAAATAATAAATGGGTAGCATATTACAACATGGCCTGTGTCCTAATTATTTACTGTGCAGTTTCCTCTGTACCCCTTGCACCAAATGTACATGAAATGCAATATCACACTTTGTTTATTGCTTTGGAGACTAAATCGATGACCTGTGTATAGACTATAGCTAACTCATGTTGGTCTGCAAAAATGTCACAATTTGATCCAAAAAAAAAAGGTGTGTATACTAAAAGACTACACGAGAAAATCTCACTTTTACAAGACTTAAAAGACTTTTCCGAAATTCCAATGGATTGCGCTCTATTTACTGTTCTGTGTAAAATATCTTTTACAAACTGATGTATTTTTTTAGATATGGCTTGGGTTATATGAAAGGGAATGAGAGATATACAGTTTTTATGGGAGTGAACATTACAGCGAGCAATATTTTCTTTCTTTTTTTGGATAACAATTGTGCTTCAAACTGTAGCATAGGTTTCTTCCTTGTGTTAGATAGGTGCCTTATTGCATGCTATGTAGAAATGTATGCCGAGCTGTTGTTTGAGAAAAAAAAGTTTTCAGGGTTTTCAGGAGTCTTTTGTTCTTATTCATACTAACTTACCCTACATTTTAATTTGATGTCACTGATACTTATTGCTTTTTTTTTTTGCTTTCATGTATATTACCATGTGTTTACACTGTTACGACCATATTGTCTTTATTTTTTCCCCATCATTTTTGTCAATGGCCTCATTGTAGAGAGAAAAATTGTAAATGATCCATATAGGCTTCTCTTAAGGGCAAATCCTGTAACACCTATTCCCAATTTCTGAGTGGCACATATATGGATAAATAAAGGTTGTTGACTCTTGTGGCGTTTAATCAATGGTTTTGAAATGGGAGAACCTCTTAGCTAATTAAAAGTTATCTGTCATTAGGATAACGCCTTTTTAAAAAAAAAATAAAAAAAAATCATGCACCAAAAAAGGAAATAAATATGCCCGGTGCGTAATGGTGACACTGTGGAGATATCAACTTGCGCTAGTTTACTTCCAAATCAAAAAATCAAATACACTTTTATTGCCGCACATGTGCAGTACTTAGACAAGATTTAACCCGTCCTAGTATTCGGAGCAGTATATCATTTTTTAATGGATTTAAGCAAGGAAACATTACTCTCATCTGTGCACTACCTAAATGTATCCACATGGTGTCACTCTACCATCACATAAAAAAAACGGCTACAACAATTCAATGGTGAAACTCCAGCCATTGGGCAGGCACTAATACTTGAGTGTTGAATAAGAGTTCCTATAGGACTCTTATCCTTCCTTAAATTGGAATCTCACCAATACTACAGGAAACCACCTGCCTTCCCACGCTCACACACTACACTGGGTTATATTCCTTCACAGCTGGAGGAGAGGATTGAACACAAGGTTTGGATCCACCATCACACTAACCTTCACAAATAAGAGTTCATCAGCCCTCTGGGTGCAGAGCGATGTCTGCCTTACATCACTGAATATTTACACTAGAGCTAGAACTTTGACATGTTACGCTGATGCAGATCTAAGATAACAACCACGTGTTGTAGCCTAGCTAAGAAAAATCTAAACTATAGCTCCTCCTAAATACCTTTTAATGGTAATAATTGTAAACACCTAGAAGAGAAACTCGTCAGCCCTGGAAGTTTACATTTTGACAAGAAAAACACAAGTTCTCTTACCTCACAATTGTCTTACTGCTGAAATGATCCAGTAGGTGACCTCGGACCCCAATTCTAAACATTTCAGTACCAACTATTTTTAACCGCCTTCAAGGGATTGAGAGCTAAGGAACGTGACATCCAACCCCGTCCTCCCCTAATAGTAGTTCAGAAAATAACACTGGGTTAACGGCAGATATCTGCAATCATATCTAAATAATGCGATATCATGTTAAAATAGACCAACAAAAAAATTATTACATTTTAAGTGATTTTCCAACCCCAGACAGCAGATTTCAATAACTTCATAAGCCATAAACCACGGCAACAACAAAGTGTGTCCCACCCGTGTGCATCGCTTTTTTAGTGCCCCCTGGTTTCCCTTGTGTTATAAGCCTCTTCCATTGTTTTAACTAAATAATATGCATGTGTCGTCAAATTGGTTCATTTGCTTGTGTTATGTATATTCGCAGGCGTTTTCTTAATTTGCAGTGCCTTTAGCTTTCACGCCTACCGTGTAAATCTCCAAACTCCTACTTTTTAGTAAGTAACATCGCTGTCATTGCAGGAACTCATCTTCTGTTCAAGGTAAATGTAGTTTAATAGGGAACAATAATATGACAAGACAGACAACTCGGTTGACATATACAATTTTATTTGTGGTAATTGCTACATGACGAGAGAAAAAGGGAAATGCTGGGAGATGATATTGCTGTTATGAACATTTAAACTAATGAGGCAAAACTGGACATCTATATCACAAGAACATGTTTTCAATGCATCATGCATTTAACAGCACATACACAAGGTAGTTCATGAATGGATCATTCATAGCATATTACTTTTCAAATATTTTACAAAAAGAAGTATATATACTTACTGTACATCTGTACACAGATCCTGTTTTAATAGGTATCAATATGTGGAGGTAGGCAACAAAGTGCAAACCTTCCTTTTTGGATATGTTTCTGACTTAGCAGTTGCATAGAACTGGAGAGTCAAGGTTGATTTGGCCTTTTCATACTGAGCTACATGAAGAGATCTGTCAGCTTGAGACTCAGGCCTGCTATACGTTCATGACAGGAGTCAGCTGTAGCAGTGAGCTCTGTGGTCGAATGGCGCTGCTCTTTGAATGCAGTTTCTCCAAGTTTTGTAAAAAGCCTCTTCTCTTGAGACCCTCCAGAATGACAGTGTTGCTGGAGGCCAGACTGACACGGGTCCTGTAGGGAAAAAAAAAAAACAGTGATATCTTCTATAAATATGCCATTTGAACAAGGTGACGTATTCATGCACCCCGTCTGTCCACCCAGGTACCGGGGGGCACAGCGAGTTCAATGTCAGAAAAGAAGTCTTTTCTTCCTCTTTGATTATAACATGAGAATTTAAGTGCTGCACTGCAATTACACGTAATTATCAAAAATGACTCCCTCCTGTCCAAATACTGCACACTATAATTGGTCGCAAGGTGTTTGTTCAGCTTACTTTAAAGGAAAAAACACAAATTGGGAGTAAGGCCAACCACAGACATGTAACCCAGAGGTTAACTAACCTCAGTACAGTGTTTATTTTGCCTGTCGCTAAAGCTCCTCCCGAATACTGTGGGATAGAGTCTCGTGTGGACTCACAGTCAGAGAGATAAGACCTGAGCTTAAGGTGTAAAAACTAGTAAAAACACTGGCCTGAAGAGAAAGCGCATCTGGGCTAAGGGATTAGGAACATTTCCCTACTGGCTGTGGACCTTTTTTCTGTTCATAAAACCTTGTCATCAGTCTGTGTTAGCTGCCGAACTTTCAGTAAATTCAATGGCTTTCAAAAGATATCTGGTCTCAAAGTAAGCTCCAATGAAGTGCAAACACGATATCACAGCATCTTATTACAGCTAATATGAACAACTATAAAGAGAGGCACTCACCGAGGAGAATCTATACCACTGTCTCCTGTGATGCTCTGGTTCTCTCCCATTTCCACCACTTCCCCAATCTCTCCACCTCTGGCTCCACTGGGCATGCTCAGAACAGCTCTGCGGGACTGAGGAACATTCGTCACATCGAACTCGTCCTCCTGCACTTCCTCCACCTCAGCTGCCCAGTGAGCAGATTCACCGTCGCCCTCGTCACCTGACTTACGGACAGTCTCGGTGTCTGATTCTATCTCACTGGTCTGGCAGTAGTCAAAGATGCTGCTGTCTGCAACTTCAGACGATTCTGGACAATCCATATCAAGGTTGATCTCATGTCTTCTCTCCCCCATGATTAATGTGTCTTGTCTGGGGCTGGATTCACTTTGGGCCACTGGTGATCGAGTTCTCTGATGGCGATGATGGACTCTCCAGCTGGTCTCTCCAGATCTGGTGGATCTGAGGGACGCTTCCCTCTGGGTCGCTGGGGGAATGAGATCTTTGCAAGTGCTTTCCCTTGAATCTTGTATTGACGCGACTTGCATTTGGGGAAAGTTGGAATTATAATAGTGACGGTGGGGTCCTTGGTATTGCAATTCAGATTCACGGTTGTGGTAAGCCAACTGGTGGCCATGGTAGTCCGCTACACCTGTTCGGTACTCATTTGCAGCGTCAATAATCTCCTCCTCGTTCAGACACAAGGAGCTGCAGGCATCCTCATCCTCCTGTTCCTCCGCTCTCTGATACAGCCTGTAGTCATCCTCTATAAAGCCGTCAGTGTCTGTTATTGTTGTGTCAGCTATCAGTTCTGGCCTTTCTCCCATGGTCCTTTGCTCTCTATTACTGATAGTGATGGGCCTTATCTCCCGTTGTTCCAGGGTTGCTGTAGTTTCACAGGCCTGCTGGTGTGAAGAGAGCTCTGGCCTCTGAGTATCATCCCTTTGCGGATTGCACAGTCTGAGGGAGTGTTTCCGCTGTAAAGAGGGCTTGGGCCAGGGCGGAGCTGGGTCGTATGAGTGGTTTACGACAGGCTCATACGGATGGGTGGGGAGAATGGCATTTGTATTGGAGTATTGATTGATGTTAGAGAGACTTTTATCTATAGTTTGGCTGTTGTCTGATACACAGTTGTATTCTGCCTCTTGAAAATGCTCATTTTTGCCTTCTCTCTCCCAGCTCTCCTTGCTGTTTCCCTTCCTCTGATATCGGACCTTGTCGTCTATCCGGAGTGTACTGCTCTGTGGGTAGGCTGAGCTGCAGTCCAATGGCAGCTCTAAATTGAGTTTAATGTCTGCCTGGAGCAGATGATCAGCAGTAAGGTCCCTCTCATGTACACAGTCATACCTGTCCTCAGGTGTAGGGGATTTCCCTTCGTGCTCTCCATCTGCTGGGATCACTTTGGCCCGATGCGGGTCCCACGATTTGGAGCGGTGACTCGTTCGATCTTTCCTCCCTGGGCCCGAAACCTTGCCCTCTTTCGCCTCTCGTCTTCTATGCTCTTTGTTGATGATGGCAGGAATAATGGGCTCAGCTTCTTTGATTGGATGAGTCTGGAAAGGGTTTTCAATACGTTTCTTATAAAGAGATTTCCCCTCAACAGCCCCACCTTCTTCCACTTGATCTGGTTCATCAACAGGGATTTCCACTTTGAGCCGAGCAGGGATCAAATCCTCCCCCTCTGGATAATTATCCGCACATATGGGAGCCTTACTCTTAACTCTGTCCTTGTCCTTCTGCTTCTCTCTTGAGGACTGGGCCCTCCTCTTGCTGCGAGAGGCCTTCTGAGCAGACCTTTTCCCTGCCTTAGAGGAGTGATGATGCCTGGGTTTTGAGAATGCTAGGATCTCAGTAGACATTCCCTTGTCTACTCCTTTATCATCTTTATCCAGACACTTGTCCAACACTCTCTCTATCCCCCTCTCCCTTCTCTCCTCCAGCTTCTTCATTAAGACCGTGTGGCGTGTCAAGTTGTCCACAGTCAGTTCAGGGTTGATGCGTTTGATGATGGCATGCTCCAGGTCACGGGGTAAGTTGTTCAGGTCCTCCTCGTCTCTTACTGGCCACTCCTCTGGAGGGAACTGGGCTGAAAATGATGCAAACTCTTTCTTTGGCTTCTCTTTTTTCCCTCCATTCCTCCGAAACAAACTGAGACCAAACTTCCTTCCTGGCTTGTTGTCTTTTTCTTTGCGTCCAGTGGCGTTACTAGTGGCTGTAGTTTTGCTGATCTCACTTGCCTGACAATCTGCCGCTGTGGAGGTGGACTGATGCTGAACTGTAGGTTTGTGATCTAACGGTCGGGGCCACTTTAAGCTCTTGCCTGTACATTCGCTGATGGAAAAAGAGACAGAATGCTGGTCTGGGACAGTGGAGGGAGGGACGGTGGCTGTTACAGTAGTGGAGGCGACATTAGTGGATGTTTGAAGAGGGCTGAAGCAGCTGCAAGATTTGCAATGCGCCACTGGCAACGTTTGAGTGTTCTCATTACAGGCATCGTTGCTCAGTAGGTAAGTTATGGGAGGAGGTGAGGGAGGGTCGTCCGCTGAACCAGAAGTCCACCAGTTCTTCTCTCGGACCATGGTATTCGTGATGAAATAGGTCTGAGGCGTGACGATAAAGTACCCCTCGCCAGTATGGTAAATTTTGCGCTCCTTGATCAAAGTTCCTAGAGCATTATAGAGGATGTCCTGAGTCGGGATGGTTATCCCTGAGACATAAAAAGAGAAGGGAGTGTTAAGGACAAAAGACTGTCTGGTGTTAACTCAAGACTCAAGAACTCAAGAAATAGTCCAGAATACCGGCCCTCGTGAAACGGCAAATTGTCGTGTTTACAAAATACGTGTTTGTTGTAACACTTCGCGAGCTTTAGAGGTGCAGGTAGGCAGATTTTGTTACCTTCAGTCAGAGCCGAGCTAACTGTTTTAACAAACATGCAGAGGCAATATTTTACAGATTACCTGGGTGGGCTTTGCTCATGTAATTAATAAGTGCTTCCTGGTTGACGATGATTTGAGAGGAGTTCATATCGGAGATGACTGAGCACAACACCTCAGCCAAGGGAATGAACTGGGACTGGGGGACAGGGGACATCTGCACCGGGGACAGGTCACCTGAAACACACACAGACACACACACACACACACAGACCAGATTATTGAGTGAAACAGGTGGGCCTGCTGCAGTACACACAAACACACCTCGGGTGGAGAGGTCTCTCTCGGACTTGTGCTGCCAATGAAAACAACTCAAAGTACTGAAGTTGACATTCCTCTTCTAACCACCTTCTAAATCATGACCGATGTGGTCTATTTATGTGAGTTATATGAACCATGCCTGACTGCCTTTGAAATTCCATCAGTATTGGGACAGACCACGAAATTCCATTACTCCCACAGAAATGACCACAGCTCTGCCTGCTGGGCAGATCAGATATCCTGCCCTCCATATCATACGGCCCTACACGTCTAGGAGGTAGCCTTAGACAAACATGTTACCGAAAGTGAGAGAGACTAGAAATAAAGACACTCTTGGAAACATTTGTCTTCTAGTTAAACAAATAGAATGAAACTCGTTCTGTATATATATTATACCCCACATTAAAACCCCAGCGGTCTGCACCATTCTGCAGGCTGACAGTGTGACATACAGGCGGTGGAAGCCTAATAGGCAGAAGCCACAACGCGTTCAAATCATGAAACTAAAATCCTTTTAAAGACAACCACACATTTTAGAAACATTTCATTTCAGTATCGAAAACAAATCAGCAGTTTCACAGAATTCACACATGAATAAATGTAATTGATGCAACATGCATTGGTTAAGTTCCTTCAGGCAAATGTTTTTTGTTTGTGCAAAGCCTACAGTGAAGAGAGCAAGAGGGGTTAAGATAGAAGTGACGTAAAGACAAAGACTCAGACATCAAAACTGAACGTGAACTTTGACACAGTTGTATCTAAATAATTAGTAATAAATGGTCACATGAAAGTCTCTAATCATCATTGTGTTAGGCAAGAGCCAGCTACGCCGTTTCTTTATTAACGAAGGTTCCCTTTTCCTACAAGGTGAGGCAACTACAAAGCAACAACTGACTGCTCCAGTTCAACCTGAATTCCTGAAAGGAAAGAAGCAAAAATTCCAATAAAAGACATCCAAAGAAGGCACCAATGTCAATTACAGGTGCAATACTTTGGATCCCACTCAGGTATTTGTTACTTGTCTGCAAAAACTGGAAGGTTGTGTTTGGACATAATATTAGAAAAGTTTATTGTCAGATACAAGTCTTGAGGTGGTTAGTTTTAGCTCAAATGTTTGTGTTTAGTTTAAGATTATATATGGTTGTGGTTATGGTTAGGATAAGAATGTGAATGGGGTTTTTGTTGCTGTGCATAACTTCAGTGGGATCTCCAAGAACGCATTACGAACCCTTGAGCGATAATATAAAAAGGGAAACTGAGAAAGGTTTGCCTTTATAAAACAGTTATTTCTTTTACAAAGCTCTTTATGATTTAAAATACTGACACACCAACAAAAATGTCTGCCTTTTTGACTAATTCTCCACAAAAATAAACTCATCTACGGAGCACAAAGAGTGATGTTTACTAATGAGAAGTGAGCTCAGTGTGAGCACCAAAACAAACCAGATCCTACTGCTGATGAATGATTAGCATCTGGGCTGAGTTAACACAAACTCCCTTCATATGAAGAGCAGACACAAGGGCATGAACATAACCTTTCCCACAGGACTGGAAAATTGGTTTTAGTTAATCAGCTACACCTCATTAATGTAAGGACCATAGTGGGTGAAAAAAGGGACCTAACAGAAAAAAAAAGTGTGCAGTGATCTATCCTGCTGTATTTGATTTACTACCACAAGTATCCAATAAAACTTGATGGAATAAATGCCATACACATACAATTGAAGACGGAGCTTCAACTTGTTTTTTTATTATCGAGACATTTTCCTCACGTGATTTCAAGTTTCCAGTTGTGCTGACAACAACACTTTGTGTATAAATGTGTGAATTAAGCTCAAACATGTGGCGTGTGTGACTGTGACCGATTCTCCCATCAACCCCAGGGCATTCAATGAAAACACTGCCCAGCTCACACTTGATGTAAACTAAACATTTACAACCCTCACACTTGAGCCACTTATGTCCAAGGCAGGGCAAATAAACAACTAATCAAATATCTGCCATGGTAAAGCATGACGGAACACAGACATACCAAACACATGCGCCACTTTTTTTGGTGCTGCACACATCGATTATTACTACACTGTCAACACAGACAGTGTTGCCGGATTTGACTCACAAAAAGTAGCCCAATCTGACCGTAAAGCCGGCATAATAATAATAGACTTAATAATAACTTAAAGGACAAAAGGCTCTAGTTGTAATAAACTGAAAGGACATTTGGTTTTGATGGTCATCAGTTATCAGTTATTGCATGTCTAACTTTTTGTACCCAAATGGTACAAAAAAGTGGCCCAAATGTTCACAACAAACTATTTTTACCTGCCCAATTAAATAAAAAGTAGCCCAAATGATGTGGAAAACTACCCAATCTGGCAACACTGACCACAGAGCAGCTCTTTCCTCACCGAACTGTACTAATCAAGCTGCTACTCGTGCTGTGGCTTCCTTAAGTAGAACATTTTTAAACTTTATTTATTTATATAACGGCCTTCATGCAGAGTTGTTGTATCCTCAGTATGGACTAAGTCAAGCAAAGTCAGTAAAAAGCAATTATCGGCACAGTCAGCTCACTTAAGGCTCATAAGTCTCACAGACGGGGGTCTTTCTTTGTAAAACTGATCCTACGGCACACGGTGGGATTGTAAAAAAAAAAAAAAAAAAAGCCATCTGCCTTCCCGGCTCTGACAGAAGACGTTAATCTGACTAAACCTTAGAGCGGATATCTCAATAGCAGTCTCCCTAGGCAGTGAATTAGTGCTGCTGACTTAGCTACTCATTGTTGTTAACTTCCTATAGGAATGTCCGCCAGGCTGTCCACATAGCAACCACTTATAACCACCGTCAACAGTCAAAAGGTCAGCAGGGATAGGTCGGAGGGGGAGGCAGATAATTAATGTCTTCTTAAACACAGGGAATCAATACAGTAATGGGAAATCACTCCTTAAAATGACTTCCCAGATCTCCTTTCACAGAGGCAGTTTTCAGATCGTTATCCTCTCTGACTATGTCCTGGTTTAAAGCAGGACATCCTGTCGAACACCTGCTAACATGATTTCTTCAGGGAGTTAAAAACCGACATATGTTCAAGCAGCGCCGAAGAATTCAACAGGAAAGTGAGGCTGACAATGTAGGTGTAAGACATAAGAAGAAAATACACCTACAGCAGTTTATTTGTGGGAAAAAAGATGGTGTAATATAAGTAAAGATTAGTGTTTATTGAGTCTAACATTAGCAGGCGTGACCGCCGGGAAGGTTCACCGTTCTAACCGTCTTCTCTCCGGGGGGGAACAGGCCTCTGTGTTCCTGTAATCCAAGACCGGGCCACCGACATTACACTCATTGTCATACACTGCATGAATACCCTGCTGGGTGCCATGGCAACCGAACCCCGTGCCACAAGGAAAAGGGAGGAAACTCGAGAGTCAAACAGGAGACGAGACTTTAGTTAAGGCAAGTTAAAAGGAGCAGCAGTTCAATATAATTTAAGGCAAATTCCACCAACTTTACATGTCAAAGTCTTTTTAATGGTGAGTCCTGCTCAGGCTGGGAAAACTGTTGTATAATGTCTTCTGTGGCTCTGAAGGAGAGACCAGGAGAATATGGGCCTATGTCCCCATATATAAAACGATAATGTGTCTCCTCCCTCTCTATGACGGTCATCTTTAATGACGTGGTTGACCAACCGTGAACGACCCAGTTATTTTCGAGCATAACCCAACTGGTATGTAAGACGCCATCGAGTTGCGTTATCGGAAGTGTAGGATGATCCAGTGTTTTTTGAGCTTGACCCATACTATGGATAAAATGGTGCATTCATGTAGTGTCGGAATAATCAGAAATATTAGTTACGATTCACGTAACTTGGAAAGTTGCCGAAAATGTTGGTACATGACTTGCAGAGTTGATGTCATATTACACTGAGGTCACACTGGACACAGAAACGCTGCGATTTTCCATTATGTCGCAGGTGTAGGAAAAAAAAGCAAAGAAGCTAACAGTGTAGACAAAGAATTATGTTTCCTTTCAGGGTCGCTTAATTTGATTTATTATCTAGTTTATTTAACCTTTATTTAACCGGATAAAACCAATTGAGATAAAAATTCTTCTACACTTGTAATCTGGATGAAATCTACAATGAAATACAAAACAATTCCTACAAACGTGAAACCATAGTGACAAACCCAACACTATGCATTCTGCTCCACACAGAGTGAAAAAAACAAGTATTTCTTCCCATGTTGTAAACTTTCCATGTGAGAATAAGTTGCTGCCTGGGGGATAAAAAATGAAAAATGCCTGAAGTTGACTGCTCAGATTGTGGAGATGATTGACAGAGACCTTCTGTCTTCTATCCCAAAGGAGATCTTTTTGGCTGCCGACACTGATCAATGCCACATGTATTCACATAGCTGTGTCGTTAGCTGGCCACATGAGTCCCATTTCATATGTGATTGCATTACCTCCAGCCTCTTGGAAGAAAATAGTAACGCGCTATATTTACGCCATACAGTGCATACTGTAGACCTTCCATGAGCTGCACCCTGCTGCTCTGAATGGTAAGATCATTCCATGCACCTACAGATTTTGACAGACAGGATTTAAACTATATTCATGCCTCCAAGGGAGACCAAAAACAGAAGCAAGACAGACGGTTTCACAACTTGTGACTGAATCTCGTCTTTGACCTTTCACCTTCATGCTATTGCTGGTAAAGTCTAACTGAAGCATCAGGCTCGTTGCCACAATCCCTCGCTCCAGGGCCTCTCTGGAAACACACACTCACAGACACACACCATCTTATCTCATCCTGGTATCGTCTAATCTTAAGGCCCCAGTGAGCAAACAGGCTAATCTTCTCTTTCCCTTATTAAGGACACACTGCATGGCATTCAACATGAACTTGAGGCCTGCCCAAACTGCAAAATCCCCCTCCTGTCTCCCATCGACTGAGACCTTGTGAAGAACACGCTTCAGTGAATCTACAGTTAAGTCTCTGGTGAGACAATGTCAAACATTCATACAGTCAGATTTAGTGTAATGGGAAGAAATGCCAACTCCAATTTATGTCGTGACTGCTTCCCAGTCCCACGACCACTTCCCTTTGTTTTGGGTTTCTTGGTCTAACAGGCCTCCGTGACCCCGCCCTCCCCTTCTTATGTGTGTATGTGCAATGCATCACACTTTTTAAAAGTGCTTTACGAGTTTGTGTCTTTCACTCCCATAGAACACACAGACGTGGGCGTTTCAGTTAAATGGCCCAATAAACTGAGTGAAAAGATCCCTTCAGAGAGCAATCACAGCCCAAATGTCCCCACAACCAAACCTCGCCCAGTCTAATAACACTGCCCCCTCCTGTGCTTTCACTCTGAAAGCACTTGGAGAAACAAAATAAAAATATTTGCATTAAACATCTATTGCACTGTATAATTACTGGACATAATTACCTGAATATTTATTGCAAATGTTGTCAACACTGCTGCCGCAGCCCCACAACCCACACCAATAAGCAGTAAAATGGAAAGACTGAGCCACTGATAATTTTACAGCTTTATTGATTGATTTACAACAATAAAACCAGTATTTCTGCCCAACCGTGAAGGCATTAGGTAAATATTTAATCTGACCCACTGTCAGCTCAAGATCTGTGTTTAAATATTAAGTGAAGTGTTGAAATGGGATGAAAAGAGTCAAATTTGGACTGTGCCCTCTTTGTAATCAGTGTTTGAGAAAATGCCTTTGTTGGCAGGATAACTCAGATTAACTATAACCAATCTGGAGAACCTTCTGCATTACTACCTCGACCGAGGAGGTTATGTTTTCAGTTCGGTTTGTGTGTCTTTCAACAGGATTATGGAAAAACTACGAGCTCAATTTTCATGAAACTTGGTTGAAGCGTGTAGTATGGGCCGAGGAAGAACCCATTTAATTGTGTGGATACGAATCATGGGGCGAATCGGACATTATTTTTCACTTTCGCTTTTGCGAGATAGGGCATTTGGCCTTGGCGGAGGTCTGCGCTCTCCGAGTGCCCTTCTAGTTTTGTTTAATTTATTGTTCTATTGTCAGGATATTGTCATGGTATGAACACTGACTGTTCCATCTACAGAGGAACAGATAAAATGGAAAGTCATAACGCCATGACTAAAGAGGATTCGTAAGCTCAAACTTTGAGCAATGAAGAGAAACACAGGCAGGCTTTGTGTTGACTCACGTCACCATAGAAACCTTTACTGTGGCAGCGACCTGCCACATGCAATACAAAGCCAAAGAAAAAGAAGAACCAGCAGCAGAAGTTTAGTATGGGTATCTATAATCCAGCTAGAGCCTTGGGACTCACTTTGCCAAACCGACCCTTTGACATTAAACATATGTTGGCAAGAAAGCATAAAAAGGCTGTGACTAAGCTTCTCAAATTGACATCCGCCGAGCTTGAAACATTTGCGCTCACATAGTTGGTCACCGCAGATCTTTTGTCAGCAAATCCCTGCAGCTGTAATGCCATTAAATTATATTTTTACCATCTGATTCACAATAAGACCGATTTGAATAGCAGCCCTTGCCATAACAAATAAATTACCAAGTACATAAGTGATGTGCAAAAACCCTGTTATCATGTGCTTGTGAAATACGAAATGCACCTCAGCAGGTGTTTAACAGAAGAGCAGTAACAATGTGAAGGTGGACAGGCCTGTATTTTATAGCACAGCTCAAAGTGCTCTGCGTAACATGACACCAACACATGGTAGTGCCAGGAGACAAGGTTTTAAGCACAGCACTCTCGTTTCCCATCTTTTTACCTCATACCTCTTCAGACCTAATGTGCCACACCCCAAAATATCTGGCTCTCGTCTGTTTTCATGAACATGAACATGAACATTACCCCACAGTCTGCCAGACGCCTGGGAAGTCCAAGCCATTTAAATGTGGACCACAGTACCTTTCCTTTGTTCTTTAACAGTCATGTACATGTTTTTCACATTTCTGTATAGAAACTATACAGAGTCCTCTGCCTCCTCTCATGCCAGATTTGTCCCGATCTCCAGAGTAACTACTTCATCTCCGCTTGTTTCCAGCCCGGATCTAATGAACCTAACATTTCCTCCCAATTGCAGACGTTCTGGATACTCCAGAGATAAGTGATGTATGATTTGCAGACTGATTAAAAGCAAATGGTAAAAATTATTTTCACAGAGGTTGCAATATCCTGACTTTTAGTGCCTTGCTTAAAAAGACCCTGCATAACACTACCAGAGTTACTTTTTCAGACTCCGAAGAGCTCATTCCGAGCCAGAGAAAAGATTTAATTCACATGAAATAGCAACTCAGAGCCTGATATTTTGTAGTGTTGTTTTATAGCATAGCTATATATATAATTAAAAACATTTAAATTAAATCGTTGAAGCCCAATTTCTCCGTCAGCGTCATGAAAGCTTTGAAACAATCGCTTTAAAATAAGAACTTAAGCTCAAAAGTTCAATCTTGATATTAGTAGGGATCTACTACAGATGTTCTTGGAGCTCCTGATATTCTGGCAGAACTTTTTCTTCCCTCTCTCAAAACTGAATTCATAATTATGGGTGATCTGGGAGATCTAATCTTGATAGTTATTGATTACTGCAGATTGTCTTACCAAAAAACATACGCATCTTAACTTGCTACAGATGATATGGGAGCACAACACTAAAGAATCCTAAAAGAGCATACTGAAGGACTTTAAACTCATTTTACGTGAGTATTAATGGTGATTATCCTACAGCCTGCATTAGATCATATTAATGAGAGTCCAAATAAGGACTGTTGTTGAGAAATGATTGAAAAACTTCACCGTACACGCTTTTCTGCTAATGGAGAGATACACTGACATTAAATCACTTTGTAATTACTTGTTTTTTGTAGATAAAAGATCCAGTCAGTCCGTGCATAGTTCACCTCGATCTGTTTTATTCAAGAACATTTGATGACCCTTCTGACTGGCTTACCTTCAAAGTCATTTCTTCAATGAGTAATGCTAAATCATAAACGCAATTCTGAAAGGTTGTTAATTCTACTAGGAAGCAGGGAGAGAATAAAAAAAAAGTCAATAACCACAAGCCCATCTCTTAAATATCTTGTCTGGTGAAAATTCTACAGTCATGAGTAAGTGATCATTTCAAGGTTTCTCTCTGTGTATTCACAGTTATTTATATATAGTTTATCAGTCCAACCATCTCATGATACTATGTCTACACCGCAAGGCAAAAGCCAACACAATGCTGTTCTGTTAGCTGATTGATTCAGTCAAGGACTCCCTGATGTTGATCAGACTCTTTGGCTCTGATTCAGATGTGTGGGCTGGTTTCACAACTATCTTGCTGACAGATAACAGTGAGAAACTAGAATTACCGCCTCGTGGTTTTATGCCTCCAAGTTGCAGTTTACATGTCTGTCCAAAATGTCATCACTTCACATCATTTTATCCTATTAGACATTTGTGTGAAACTTATGTAAAAATGATCATAATTAGAGTAGAATTATTGAGTTATAGCCAAAAACAGGGTCACAGGGCGGCTGTGGCTCAGGAGGTGGAGTGGTCGTCCACTAGTCAGAGGGTCGGTGGTTCAATCCTCGGCCTCTGATACTGAAGTGAGTGTGTGTGACTGGTTATCTCTGATGAGCATGTGACACCTTGCATGGTAGCCTCTGACTCTGGATGAATGCGTGTGAATGCTGATGTGTTGTAAAGCGCTTTGAGTGATCGCAAAGATT
This sequence comes from Bovichtus diacanthus, assembly GCA_943590825.1. NCBI lineage: Eukaryota > Metazoa > Chordata > Actinopteri > Perciformes > Bovichtidae > Bovichtus > Bovichtus diacanthus. The sequence goes on from CALSBV010010813.1 coordinate 9,976,129, forward strand.
AGAAAAGCACTATATAAATGCAGTCCATTTACAGTGACCCCCAAAATCTAATGAATCTAATGAACTTAACCTAAATGTTAAGAAATTACCTCAAGGCGTTCCTGCAATATCACATTCACAAGAGTGGAAGGGACAGACAGACATCGTACAGATGGACAGGCAGCAAACATACGGAAGGATGGACAGACAGAAAACATAATGCCTCCGGCCTCGGCTTGTCTTTTTTTTTTTTTTTTTTTGTTCTTGGTGTAATAGAAGGAGTTCCCCAAGGTTCAATTTAAGGCCCTTGTCTGGTTCACTATTTATCATCTTAGCTGTGCTTAAGTGTTTGCACGGTTTCAGTGATGATAAAAACTCAACTGTGATCGTGCATCTTTCTCAAACTTACCATTTTCACCCCACTCCACCATGTGACTTATCCCCACTGACACCCTGCCACCAAACCCCCCCCCACACACACACACACACACACACACACACACACACACACACACACACACACACACACACACACACACACACACACACACACACACACACTAAGAGGGTCTCCAGCAGGTCCGCACCCCTTAATCAAGAGTGATGGCAGTTATTGGTTGCAGATGAAACCCATTTCCTCTTATTTAACCAAGCTCGAGGTGCAGCAGATTCCTGTGTTTGTTATCCCAGTATTTAGAGCAGATCTCCCGTCCAGTGTCTGCCATATGATCCATCGCTTTTTAATAACCTGCAACATAGTCAGCACACAGATCCTTGAAAGTATATTTCACAGCTGAAATACAATAACACAGCACTTTACGATTACATAACCTAGGTTAGCATACCATTGCATTTATCAATGCTAAATGAACAACGAAAACATCCTGTCAGGAAACTGAAGAGTAATAGTAATACCAAATTTAATGCAATATAGCCTCACTTCTGTGTCGACCCATTTGTCTTACCAGAGAGTGAATAAAGATGAATCCCACGAGGAAAAACCCAAACGGCCGCTGACAGTTTATATAAGCTGAGGGATACAGAGGAAACTCCTCTACTGTTGTTGTTGGCACCGCTCCACTCCACCACTACTGGTGAGCCCACAAATTTGGGTCGATAAAGAGGTCGACATGCCTGATTCGCACCAGGGGTGAGCTTCCTGCTGAATGGGAAAGGATGTAGCTAACAAATGACGTGCTGAGAGGCATGCACGCACGCGCATAGTCACATGTAAAGGCACTGTGGAGGGTCGCGTCTGAGAATAGAGGTCAAGGTTTGCTCACATCTGAACCGCTTACTAAACCATCTTTTACAAGCGCAACGAAAAAAGGAGACATTCTCGATAAATGCAGACACATAACCTTGGCACTGGCACAGTAAAAGATAATGAGAGTGATGCTGGTATTACAAGACTGAAGCCTAATTAACTTACACCAACAATGCAATTTGAAAAGCAATCTAAAAGTTCAACAAAGCTGCACAAGTCACAGAGGCTGCTTTTCTTTCCGTGTTACAATTTAATTAATGTAATTAATTAGTCAATTGTTTATTTAGTGTAAATGAAGTTAGATTGTTCTTTGATCTACCAACCGACAATAATGGTTGGGTAATAGCAGATTTAGTATATAGTTTCCGAAAACATTTTACTTCTGATCTTGCGAGGAGAACAAGATTGAGCCAACCACCGTCATAAAACAGACTCTCTATCATTTCGAGCCTGAAACAGCAGCATGTACTTTATGTAACCGCTTAATGTCATACTATCAGTGTCGAGTCATTTATTTAACCAATATTGTTTTAGAGCAGCTCAGATGGCAGCTGTAACTGACCACAGCGGAGCAGATCTTCCCTTCACAAATCTGTCTTTAACCAGGAATAAAATATAGACAAAGACATTAGGAAATCATGGGGGTTCTTTAACAATGGCCTCAGTAAAAAACACATATGTGTAACCCAGTGGGCACTCCAAAGTTGCCAGGGGGTTACGTGAAAAGCTTGAATGGTATTATAAATTGGTGCGATGCTAATCCTTATTAAATTCACAAGTACCAGTGAAATAGTGCATGAAAACGGTTAGCAACTGAGCAGAGAAGTTCAAAGAAGTAAGATAAAAGTGATGGATAAATGATTAAAAGTATTAAAAGTCATTTATGCAGAGTTGGTACAGCTTTTTAGGAGTAAAAGTCAAGCACTTTTCAAGGTACCTAAACCAAAAATGTCCAGACTCTCGAAGCCTTTATCGTCACATAGAATGTCTTGAATAACATCCGGTTTGAAATCCATCCTTGAGGACAGACAAGGAAGGTTTGGACTAACGGAAGCCGAACTGGCCGGTGAGCAAAGAACAACTAGATACTGTATTGATGTCTGTGGCTCTGAAGCTCGCTGACCTCAAGGCAGCTTGTTAGCAAGAAGGTTGTAACCTTTGACCTGCGCTGCTTAGTTAGGACAGGGTGGGCCATTTAAAGTTAGTGAGGGGGTGTCATGGTTAATAAGGGAACATCTGGAAGAGTTATGACCATTAGTGGAGCGCTTTGAGACTTTGACAAAATACCCTCATGAAAGGAGACACCCCCTGTGTGAAAATACAACACTTTCAAGTGAAAAGTAAAGAGCAGAAATGAGGCTCTCTGAGACGACAAACTCAGGAAATGATCTCAAGAGCAAATGAAGCATTTCAGGAATGCTTCACCACCTCATGGTATGGTGAGCTAAATTAAATATACCATTTAAAAAGGAAACTTGGCTGAAAAAGTGCCTTAGTTCTCCAAAAATACACAGAGAGAGAGACCTCACTACAGTATGTCCTATAATGGCCAAAGAGGTTCTTTCCATGGCAGAAGGGAGGACTCATTGACGTGGACGAGGGCAGTGTACAGAGCTTTATGTAGGGAGGCTACAGGACACCTCATTACACCACTGACTGACTGCATATAAATGTTTCAGCTCGGGGATCCACGATCATCCTGCTGCAGGGACAATAGCAGGACTCTGAATAATGCAGAACCAGATAACAGTCATTACGGAGCCTCTGGTTTCAACAGGAGAGCCTTGATCGTTCTCCAGTACAAATTAAGTCTTTTGGGGAATATTAAGGCTTTTTTTTAGAAGACTGCTGAAAAGACAATTAGTGCATTTTAAAACACCATATAAATTCAATCTGATTAAAGGAATAGTTTGACATTTTCGGAATTACCCGTATTTTCTTTTAAGTTAGATAATAAGATCGATACCACTCTCATGTCTCTGCCTTAAGTATGGAGCAAGTTTTATCCAGCGAGTTTAATCCGGACGATGCTATCCAACCTGTTCCCAGTCTTTATGCTAAGCTAGCTAATGAACCCAGCTCTAGCTCCATGGTTAACACTTAGACGTGAGACTGGTGCAAATCTTTTCATCTAACTCTCGGCAAGAAAGTGAATAAGCACATTTCTAAAATGTTGCACTATTCCTTTAAGGCAATACACTGATCATTGCAACCCGTAAACCATCTTAACTCGATAAAATTAAACTGGAGTAAATATGACCCATTTGATATAACTGGATTAGTCGTCAATCATTTTGGATTAATGTGGCATGTCGACACAGTAGCTTGATATTGGTTGGTATTTTTATTCTGTACATGCAGTAAAAAAAGGAGGGAGTGAGCTGGATATAATGTATTGTGTCCATGAGCAAACAGCAGGACCACTAACAGTTTTAATTAAAGGTACATTTATTAAAGCATAACAACAACAAACAAATTCTTCTTCTCTAATTTTCCTTTTTCATATTTTTTCTGTTTCCTGCAGGATACCACGTCCTGACTATTAAAGAATGATGTAGGTTACTGTAAACCATAATAAATCTGGTATTAGGAGTATTGAGGTTACATTGTAAATGTAAAGAGAGAAGGACGTGGACTCTGCTGTCACTGATCGTTGATGAAATGACCTTGTGGTGGAACTTAAGTGTTATTCTGTAAACAACTGCTAAAAGGAAGAAACGGATGAACAGATCATTTAAAGTAAGGAATGAGAAACACGTTCATGAGTTGAAGCGGGAAGAGGGTCAACCCCAGTACCAGTGGGGCCCATTCCCACAACGAAGCCTGTTCATACTAACTCCTCGCCCTATCTGTTTACCTCGGCCTAACCTCAGCGCGATCCCCTTCCTCCATCAACCCTCCCCACATCCCACACACCTATTTTTCTGCATATTCCCCCCTCAGAAAAGGCCCACAGAACAATCTGTCTTCACTCAGGCGATTAGCACTGATAACCAGGCAGGACCGATGAGGAAGTAGCACAAATTAATCAAAGTGTGTTGTGCCAGTTTGCCTGGAAGCTTTGTTTTACATCTCTATTTGTCAACTAACTTAAACCACATCTGGTTCATTTTAGCTAAACATCTTCTAACCTTTACTTCCTTTTAAAAACCTCCTCACGTCAGTAAAGTCACGTCTCAACCTTGCTCTGACCTGAGAAAGGAAATAGGGCTGTGTGAAATTCACTTTAGCCCATAACTCATAACATTTCTGTTTGCTACCTGACATATTTATATTAGGACAATGTCAAGGCCTTTAAGTCCATGCCTGATATCAATCTAGGAGTCTGACTTCCACAGTCCCTCACTGGCCATGAAACGGAGGGACATTAACCCTGGGTAACAGAGAAGCGGCGGTGGTCGGCAGCCAGTCGCCGGTGATTCACTGCTGACCAATTCTCAGTGAGAAGGCCATAAACCAGACTCTTGACAGCCTGCCAGCACTGATTTCCATACAAATTGCTGCGGTGTGAGGTGAAGGATTTGTTAAGGAGGTGACGTGTCCACACATAGACGTGTTTGCTTACAAGTTACTGGTGTGAAGCTCAAACATGAGGAGTCCGTCGAGGTATCGACGCCTGCCTTTGCCTCCGATTGTGAGCTCATGCATGTCAGTGTGCACCTTTGTGCTGACGCTGCGCATAACAATAAAGCTCGGCATCACCTTTGGCTCATATGGTGTTTGTTTGTGAAACTGTCTCACAGCGGGATGGCATGTCAGCCTCCACCCCCCGCCCTCCCTCCTCCATCTCTCCACGCCCTCCCGGGTCTCCCCTTGTGTGGTCTCGTCCTCCCCTTCATATCACATTCCTCCCTCTACTTGTCTGTGCATTACTCAGTTTGGCATGGCTGACGGATTGACACAAAGTCAGCAGGTAGACAGCGGCATCCAGACAAAAAACACATTATTGGAAAGACACTGAAACAGAGGCAGCACAGCTGGAGCAAATGGGAACTCGGAGCCAATGTGTGTGTTGCTGGAAAACGTTTTCAACAACCAAAGGGAACCTGCTTCAGCTCAACATTTGAAATCCTACCTCTAACACTACTATCCTGCAGTTTTTGAATGATTGTTTACTTTGGAAGGTGGTGCTTTGTGGCCAAAACATAAAATCAGTTTCCACATATGTGTATTTTTAACAACCTAGAGTTGAGCATCTTCCCTGTAAAGTATTAAAAGAATTTTTGTGAAAAACCTGATGCATCTCTGGGGCAAGAATACTGTCATTAGGTGTAAAACCCACACAGGGTTGTCATTTTCTCCAGCAGCCGGGGCTGTCAGGCATTTACAGGCCATGAGATCATGCTATAGGAGGCTGCATAAAGGATTCCATTCAGGTTTCTGTGCAGCTGTATGATGCTTTAAAACACATCGGAGGAGAGCCGGGGGAAAAAAGAGCAATTAAAAGTAATTACATGGTATACAGAGCTTTGTTAACAAGCGTTGGTAAACATATCACTGTGTCGACAACAATGGGAGGCTGATTGGTGGGGAAATTCTTTTAAACCCAACAGACCATCGTGCAGGGAAGAGAGATTTATGGAATATCGTTTCTCAGGCAACAAACACCGGTGGTGTTGAAAATGGTTTAAAAACAACATTTTACTGCTAATGGGGTATTTTTTTAAATTCTAATTTAAAAAAAAATAAGCAGGATGGAGAGGAATCAGGCAGGCCTTGCCAGCGATGTAAATATGAGAATGTTCTGCACTTTGCAACATCCAAGAAACAAGTGACCGAGCAACAAAATAATGGTCATAATTGTCCAAACCTAGAGTTAGAGATAGGGAGGACACACTAAAAATGAACTACTGTTGACACTAAGAACACAACAACCTTTGGGTGAATACTTTTAACACCAGATTAGACTGGATTTAGTAGGCAGTCTTCAGAGGAGAAGGAGGAAGGGTGTTAAACCCTGCCAGCTCAGTGTTGTTCAAAGTTTACGGCTTTCACACATTTCTCTCAGGGTGGTAAACAAATGCTGCTGGTGCCTCTGAAAACACATTATGCTCTTGCATGACTGTGGTAGCTGTTCACTGTGGTGTGTTTATTCCATGTGCCACCTGTAATACTCTCGTCTGCATATATCTGCATTGCAACCTTCCACATTCTGTCACAGGATTGTTTCTGGTAACTTCAGATGGCAAGTTGTATTACGAGCAGTGTTTGCTTCATATGACATTATCATTACATTAAGTTCATTGACAGGCTTCATGTTACATACCGACTGCTTTGATGATAAATCCCTTGGGTGACCTCAGAGCCCTGCGCATCCACGCTTCTCTCAGCACCTCCAAGTTGTTTGCGTTCCCTTGAATGAAAAGCACCAAATTTTCCATCCATCCCTGAAAGTACACTTCAGCTATGGCCTTGACGAGTCTCTTATTCCAGGAACTGCGCAAATTTTGCACCTTGAAGTCCGAAAAAATCTCCTGGCCACTCGTGGTGTTGGCATTGAGTTTCCCTCCGCCGGCGCGCAAACTCTCCTCGTCCGGGCCGAAGACTACGGCGAGCGAAGCGGCGGAGAGCTGCACAAGCCGCTGCTGCTGAGACATTTCTAACGCCTTTGTCGGCTCCAGCAGGGAGCTAGCATGCTAGAAATGTCAATGCACTTGTTAAAAGAGAGTGATCCTCTCTGAAAATCCAAATAAACGCCGTGTTTTGCCACGCATTCCTCCAGTGAGTGTCTGAACCGGAGGCGCTGGACGTCCGACTGGTTTCTCTCGGCTCCCAGGGAAGTCAATGACGGCGGCAGAGAGGAGGAGGAGGAGGGTTTATCAGCCTGCTGCTGGGTCACACAGGTAGACCTCCCACTGACTGCTCACCGGTGTGTGTCTGTGTGTCTGTGTGTGTGTGTGTGTGTGTGTCTGCTGCAGGAACCTGCCCGACATGTGCTCTTTCACTCATGGCATATTTTGATTTTAAATGTTCTTATTTTGTTTTTATGTTTTTATTGATTTTATTTTTTTTTTACGATTTGATCAGATATTTGCATCATTGTTTTCCAAAGAATCTCTCATATTTCACCAAACTCAAAGTGATGTTTTTTTCTAAAAAAATTGATTTAATGATGAAAGTATCCAGGAAAATCGTTTGCAAGATGCAACACTGCAACAAAGCCCTCCATAAAAAAAGAAAAGGGTTAAACTAGGACCAGCACCATGGAGGGCTTGTAAAATACTTCCTGCACAGAAAATGTTATGTACATGAATCACCATCAAAGGAGACCCAAGATGAATGAGATGCCAACAAAGATTTAAAGTAGCTTTTGTTGAGTGATTTGGAATTAATTCATAAAAAATCAGTTTATTTCCTTCACTAGTCTCCTCATAGTGAGCTGCTGCCACACATAAATCATTTGCCAATTGTTTTGTGTTGTTAACAGGGATCTCATGAGAAAAATGTATTCCCTTGAATAACAGAAATGTATATTGCATTTCACAGCAATGACTTGAGAGAGAAAAATGTTGGTTCGATGAAAGGGCTTGAGTTGAGCCTCAGGGAACATATTTGCTACACTAAAATGAGATACAGTCCCCCCCCCTCTCAAAAGAGGGACCCTATTAGTCCCTGCTTTTACTGACACTGTAACAGGCAGTCTGAAGCACAGACACCTCATATATCACAGTCTCAGAGAGCCTGTGGCTTTAGTTTCAGGAGCACTAAGGCCCCTGAGAGGCCGGGGGCCAGTCTGCCACAGTGTGGTATTAGAGCCCGTGCAGGAACAGGATATTGCGCTTCCTCTGTACGTGAAAAGAATACATCACTTCAGTGTACACAGGATGAATTATGTGCAGTCCGTCCCGGGGAAGTAGAGTCGAGTGAAGTTGGAAGGCAAAAGAGAAAACTTGCAAAGGTTCTGTGGGATTAAAGATTTCTTTTGAGTTGAAGAGATTCTTTGTGCCTTATGATTTTTAAAGCTTTTGATAATAATTTTGAACATTGCCAGTCCAGGCTAACTTTTACAAACATTACAGAGAGGTGGCGTGAGGCCATACTTTGTTCAAACCTACGGAACTTTTTAATTCTAGGGGAGATCCCAAAGTTTTAAAAGATATTAAATCTGTCAGCTGAATTTTGGGGAAATGTTTATGAATTGATATTTCCATTTCCTGGAATGGTGCGTAAAAAAAAACCCGCTGTCGGTGAATATCATATACAGTGGCTTAAAGCTGATACCTAATGATACTAGACTGTGAAATAAGACGATTCTTCCAGCCCTAAAGGTAGCCTGTGGAGGTCTTTTCAGTTTTTTTAAGATCAGGTCCTCATTTTATTTGTCTTGTGCATGCACAGAAGACACACATTCAATATTTATCAGTTTTGAGTGGCTCTTTTACTTTCATTGTTCCAGCTAATTTACCCTGGGTCATAGCTGTAATGCTATAGTTCACTCTCCTCACAGATGCTGACTGTTTCGAACATGACATTGTACTTTTTGGAGCATTTTTTTATTACAGAGTAGACAGTAGGGAGCTGACAGGAAATAAGGGGAGAGAGATGCAACAAAAGTCCCCGGCCAGACTCAAACAGTGGACCTGTTGATTACATAGTCTGCGCCTCAAACCCATAACACACAACAACAAGAGATATAGGGTATAAATAAAATGCGAAACTGCTTGTTAAAGGGTTAAGCTTAATAACAATTCAACTTTTTTTTCCCTGAAAGATTTCTTTAATAGACATACAGTGAGTTGTGACATGTGTGGTATTACACACGTGCAAACACACAAAGGCAAAATGTTTGCGTTACTTGGAAGTTTGCAGAAATGCTCTCATTGTATGAAACAGTTAACTTCCTCCAGATAAAAATATTGGCACGCACTTTGTTTTATCTGAATATGGACAATGGGACTTGACCCACCGGCCTGACCCACATTTCAAATCTGAGGGTTCTTTCTTCCATATGTTTAGTCTGCTGGTGGGACTGATTATCAAGAAGCGAAGTTACCATAATTACATGAAATCCTGCACTCCGGCCCCTGATTTTCAATTAGCATATGTATCTCTACCTGTTGCTGTGCATGAAGCAATTTCAAAGTAGTATCAGGTGTCTCTGAAGGGCCAACGACCTTGACGTGATCACAGTGTATATTTTGAATATGATAATTTCAATGGACCACAATTCTGACCCTAAATTGAGTCTACATACAAACTAAAACATCTGGTCCCGCTATAAGATCTTGGCCCTCGGGACGTTTTCTGACTAAAACAGCCCCATAAGGCTTCCTCTTTACCTCCATGCCAAGAATATAACCCAAATCATCCGTAAACCTCAGCAGAATTCCTGCACATGAGCCAGTAGGTATAATTTGTGCACCAACAAAACCTTCACTTTTATAAGTCTGACATGTGTCTTAGAGGCTGTAGCATGTCACCTCTTTGTTAGGGTAAGGATGGCACTGAGGAATTCAAATCTAAGTCGTCACAGAGAGGGTTAGTGCTGCCTCATATGGTGGAGGTCAGAGGTCATTAGAGGGTCAGGTGTAGGCCATTTGTTCAGTAACCTGTGAAAATGGTTCTCCAGAAAGGATAAGAGGATTTAGACATTCAAGAGGAATGAGCAGAAACAACGTGTTGGGGTTTTAAAGGGGGTTATAGCCAGGCTGGCTGTCTGCCCTGTCTGTCCTCCATATTTCTCCTCTTACCTGTAGTGCTATGTTTCAATCTACATTGTTTTGCCGTGAGTTGCACAGTGTTGGAGATATTGTCCTTAGAGATGTCGGCCTTCTCTCTAATAGAATGGAACTCAACTGCACTTGACTCGTTGTGCTCAAAGCGCCAAAAAAATACATTTGAAAAACTCAACAGCAATGTCTCTTTCCAGAAACCTTGACCTGGTTACTGAAGATAATCCACAGACCTTGTTGTGAGCAGTTTCATGTAGGAACTATTTTCCTTTCTACCGAACTACAACCGCCAACTGTATCGCCGCGCAGAAGGAAGCGCGCATCTACTCAGCTAGCTAATGCTACAGCTGTATTTTTGATCGTGGGGTGGACTGTCCCTTTAAGAAGCAGAGGATTGACTCTTAAAAAGGTAAATCAGGTAAAAACTCAGCCAAGGAAGCTGATGTAAATTAATTTTCTTGGATCCAAAATGTAATTCCTTCATCAACCCTGCTTGTTAAGATCTCTTTTATCTATGACAGAGCTTTTTTCAATCTTTATGTCTGAGTGAACATGTCCCGGCATCTGTCCTGGTACTCTGTTATTACGGTTTCATTATTTCAGCACTCTGCCATCCCAGCTGAGATCAAAGGACGACCAGGCTGGTTTTTGTTCAGTCTCCGCAGAGCATATTGACATTTAAGACAGTAATGTATATGCACGCTCCAGCGCTTCAGAGCACAAATAAATGCACATCTTAAGTGAAACCTGCAGGAGCAACTCACTTTAGAGTCAGTAGGGAGCCAGACAAACATAATGATAGTGGTTTTGCCATAAAACATGATTACCTAAGTCTGGATTATAATTGAGTCATGTTGTTTTAATAAGTCTAGGACAGAGAGGGAATCCAGCAAAGCACTTAGTCCACAGAAGAGGAGGGTTGCTTAATACTCTAAACGTTTTAGAAGACATTTGACCAAAGAGCAAAAGAGAAAAGAAAAAGATTTAGTTACTTTGAGCACTGCGTAGTGTATTAAGGTGGTGAGTGATGGTTTACACCCACATCCTTATGAACCACACACAAAAGACCCTGTGGACATGCTGAAGATCACAGCCATGTGAGAGATGTCTGCAGCTGCACTTTGAGGTTGTGTGAGAGTGCAGGAGGCTCGGTTGGTTTAGTCTCCTCTTTCTTCCAGTTTGTGCACTAACCCAAGCGCACACACGGCTGAGTTCGCAGGTGCAACCGACTTTAATCAAACACCGACCTCCGTAAAGCCATAACAGTGTGTTTTTGTGTTTTGGTGTTCCCGTGTCAAACATTTTTCACTGACAAAACAATACAGAGATAGACGGTTGGTTTATTCTTCTGAATAAACTTTAAAAAAAAATGTTCATGTAAAAAGGTTTTGCTAAAACAACAAAAAAGTGAATGAATCTATTAATTGAGTGACAGACAATGAATTGCCGGTAAACATAATAATTGATCAGGATCATTGAAGTCATGCTCCCGGCTGTATTAGGCTGTGTACACGGTGCTTTGAGCTAAAACATGCTGATTTTAGCAGGTATACTTAAAAAATAAATGAAAAATATACCTTCTTAGCAGGTCATGTTTACCCTGTTCACTATCTTAGTTTAGTGTGCTAGCAGTTGCTATCAAACACAAAGTACAGCTGAGGCTGATGGGAATGCCATTTGTTTTGCAGGTATTTGGTCAGAGACTCATTTTGACCTGCTGGTGGCATTATGAGAAGCTAAGGGATGACCAAAGATTAAATATGTGTTGTGACTGATGACCATGAATGTTTCATGGCAACCCATCCAATACTTGTTAAAATATGTTCCAAAACATTTAGTGGTTTTAGCCTCTTGGATGTGAGGATTTAGAGCTTTTTTTTTTTCTCTTTCATGTCATTGCAAATTGAATTTCTTTAGGTTTTGGACTGTTGGTCAGAAGAACAAGAAATCTGAAGACGTCACCTTGGACTTTGGGAAATTGTGATGGCCATTTTTCACTATTTTCTGACATTTTATTAACAAAGCGGTTCTTCAATTACTGGACCTTGTGGGGGGAATGTTTTGTCAACTACTGTTTCCAGGTCAAAAATGTACTTTCAATGGCATCAAATTGCAGTATTCCTACATTTTAAAAAGGGAAATCAAATCAAATCAATAACTTATCTGCTTATTTTTATTGTCCTGTGACTGACGTAGATTTTAGATGTAGAATCAGGCTTTTCCCTGGATTCATTTAATGCTTGTACTTAATAAAAGAACATTGTTTTGCGCTCAATTTATGGTCCATCATGTTCTTTGGACCAATTTTTTCAATTGCAGCTTACATCAGACGTCGTCAGCTGATTGGCAGACTTCACCAACATCAAGGCTTAGTGTGGTCTGTGATGTGTCACCTGTCACCAAATTAGCATCCAGGCCCCTGACTACATTAAACCAGCATCTAAATGACTGGAGCTTTGAACTGAAGAAGCAGAGCCTGAAAGCCTCCGTGCTAATGTAACATCAAAGACGTGCGTAGCATATGAGCTTCGTTAGAGGAGGAACTATTATTACTGAGCCAGAGAAGGATACATGAAGTACCACATGCTCATATTATAACACACAGATACACATACATGTAAAAAGGACACTGTTGTTAGGAAGAGCGTGCCTCCACTGTTCCCAGCGACCCCCGCTGAAGGTGAGGGAAAGCATGCAGGAAATGCCTCATGGTGACTTCCTGGCCTGTTTTAAAGCTTTGAGAAAGGAAGAAGGTCAGGAAGGAGAGCTGGAGGAGGCAGAGAGGAGGTATGTCGAAGACAGTAACTTGCTTTCAATACCAAGGACATGTTGTTCCATCTATAAAGCGCCAGATATTTCTCTCACGAGTCGGTGGAGACCAACAAATTTAAAGAGTGAATAATGAACTTTATGAGGTAACAAAATGTTTCTGCTGCCCCCAAGTGGCCAACAAATCAGTTATTGCAGGTTTAATGAAAGTATACTATATTAAAACAGACATCCATACGCAAAGAAAGACCTTTTAGCATTCGATGTTTGTTTTAGTTTTTATTTCATAGCTCATTCCTGTATCTCTGTTATATATAACATCTAAAAAACAAAATATCTCTTTTAGTTATTAGTTCAGTCCATTATGAATCAACTGCACGACATCTTTAGCGACCAGGCGGCTAACTCAACTGACTTGATGTGGAAGATAAAGTCAAGTTTAGACACAGCATCTTGCAGGAAGGGAATTCCTCGTGCATTCCACCTAAAATGATGAAGCTAGCATTAGTCTATATTTTCCTTACTCTCAACAAATCCCGTGAAAATACCTAATACTTAACCTCACTACCCTGTCTGTGGCTCTCAGCCCCAAGCCTATTTGTTCCTACTGAAGACGTAAAATCAGGTCACAGATATATTCTGTCGTATAAAAAAGAGGCTAAATACTTTCTAAAACAGCTGGACTTCTGTAGTTTTTAGCCAAATGTACTCAAACAGGAATACGGGGCCCATTTTCAGCTCTGAAGTAATACACATTTGGCGTGTTAGTGGGTATGTACTGCAGAACGATGTATGTGGGATTGACTCAAACTAAATTACAGTGGTTGTGTTCACCATGATGACGGGACATAATTGATGGGGTTTTGATTGATTTTGGACAACAATGGAGGTCTAAGAGACAGAGCAATAAGATATACTGTATTAGGATTTAGCTACACAAGCAACACGTGCTAGATTGATCAGTTCACTGTTGGTTAAGTGGGATTTGTTGAAAAAAGAAAAAACACTAAATATCATCAGAATTATCCTTTAAAATGCTGCAAAACATGCAAACACTTATGGCACAATGTCATTTACTGTAATAGTCCTCTCATCGAAGGAGTAAAGTAACTCAGATGAGGCTTAAAACAGATCAGAACATGTTGTTAAGAGACAAATTAACATTAATCTAGGACAGACGAAGAAAAACAGAAATACAAATCAAGCATGGATTCAGATGTCACAGACATTTAAATAGCTCTGAGTTCTTGGCCTGCTGACCCTGCACACCTGCAGCTTCTCCACTGAGTGGTACTTATCGTACCAGCTGGCCTGAAATGTTTCCTGTTTCCCTGTGTTTACCACACACACGCACACATTGTTGCTCCGTAGATGTTTTGACCCATGTTTGCATGCACCGTGACAAAGCCAGCGTTGCAATTTTACAATGGAAATGTTTGTTTTTCCGAATAGCAAGCTGGTACTGGCAATCTTGGGTTCCCACTGTATGATTATCTTACTGAGTGACATACTTTCCTTCAGGGCAGCATGCAGTGGCAATTAGGCAAGATCTGCTTTTCCCCCAAAGTGTAGATGCTAAGCCCGGATGAATGCGACGCTTTGTGTAACTATTGTTAACCGGTGAAATGTGAAACTTGCTTCAAATTGATGTGAAGCAGTGTAAAGTTGCATTAAAGGGCCACCTGATTTTGCAGCCATGTAAATGTCCTATAATTCATACATTCGCAGCACTTAAGGAGGATACTGTAGCAGTGGACTGTGGCTGCTCTGCTGGTCCTAATGCTCTTTGGGCTGCGGTCCACACTGCACAGGGGTGAGGCGTTCCTGCGTTCCCGCCTGGAGACGCCCCAGAGACACGCTGTCAAAAACAACTGTGGAACTTTCTCACACTGTAACCCAGTATTCCCAGGGAAAGGCCTTTCAGAGGGGGATCGTTTCCTCAACAACTACACCACTTTGCTGCGCCGCTCCCGAGGAAGCCAGGTTCCTGCGGCTCCAGCTGAACAGGGGCCCCCCTCTCTCTCTACTCCACCCGGGGCCCGTGCAGGCTGCTGGGGAGACAAACAAATGCTCAATAGAGCCTCTCATGTATCAATTACCTGAAATATCAAACAACACGTAAGAGGGCGGTCGACTTGTTTGTTTGACTTTGGTGGTCAGAAAGATGTCTGGCAAAACTCAGTGATGTGCAAATAGTGAGAAAAAGTGTATTTACCCCAGAGGATGTGTGAGGGAAGCTGGGTCATTTGTCATCTGAATGACTTCTCTCTATCACAATTTATGTCCAGGAAATTCAACACTGTGCTGCACAATACAGCCAGACAATACAATCTTGTACAGTTTTTAAAGGGTGAAAGGGAGTTCAGCTGAGACAGAGCTTCGGTGCTGCTGTGACGATAAAGGACAGTCATCACTTACTTTAGATTCATTTGGATTGGGGTTCAAATTACATAAAAAAATACACATAATACATGATTTTGTTTGGCTGATTTTGGGCTGAGACCTGCATTTGTCTTATCCTGTCACTATCACAGGCGGGATTGTCTGGAAACAACGCAAAGAGCTAACAAACACCGACTCCTGACAGATTTTGAAAAGCTGACCCATCGGGACTCTACAGGCTGTGTGTGGGGCAGGGAGAGCTGCTTTTGTCATGCTAACGACAACTCTGAACTTTTGACATGCTCATAGGATGGAGGGTGTTCATAGAAAATAGTGGTTTGACAATGTGCTGATGAGGGAAAGGGGATAATTTAAACACATTTGAAAGCCTATTGAAAAATAAGAGAAGAATAAGAGTTAATCTAACAATGGGACCAGTGTAACGTCATACTACATCTACACATGCTCCATAACCGCACCCAAAGACTTCAGATGTCGGATTTGCATAAAAAGCGAGGAGGGGGTGAAAACGGCAACGTGATCAGTTACTAAACCAAACTCTTTTTACTAACCCTGTCTGCCCCCACTCCTGGAAACTGCGACCCTGCATTGAAACTGTCTGATTGTCAGCAGACCGGCCTGTGAGTGCAGCAGCTCTGTGATACCAGCAATGGGGGAGGAAGTGGCCACAAAAGCCTTCTGTTGCAGCCTGGGAGTGGGGTTACCTGCCCTGCTCTTTGCGGTGGGGTCTAATTTCACACATCACATGTGCGTGCATACGCATATGCATGGCCATCCGAGTGCAAAACCTCACTTTCTCTCACACACACACACACACACACACACACACACACACAGTTTAAAGCGTGAGGAGTGTGCATGTGGTTCCTCGGGGGACAAATGAGGTTTGTTTGTCAAGCATTCAGAGCCCGACACTGGGACAAAAGAAGCCACATAACCAAAGTACTCAGTGACAGACAGTCATTGTTCTGAAGGAAATGACATAGACAGCTGGAAACAGACAGAGATGTTTCCTGCTAAGTTTTTTTTTGTTTTTTTTTATTGTTTATATGAACTAGGTCTCATTTTTGGTGGGAACCAATTCAGCTGCCAGTTTCACAGCTGCAGAACCTCCATGAAGTACTGAAAAAAAGAGCAGTGGGTTTAAATGAAATGTGGGGGGAAATCTTGATTAATACCACAGGGGTACAAAAGTTTTAAAATAAATTATCTGCATGAAATAAATCAGGACGGAAAGGTTTCCTGAGTGAGCAGTAATGGATAACAGATTGCGAACTGGACAGTGTCTGTTTTACAACAATGATATCAGAAGTCTGTGAAAGACGCATAATTATTGAATGCGTGAATCAAAAACCCCCACGAGTGACAAAAGTGCGGAAGGAAGGAGCTTAAGGGAAAGTGTGCTTGTTTGTGAAGGGAGTGGCGGGAGAGGAAACAAATGTGGCATTACATCGACAGGAGGTCAGAACAGTCCAGTGGCGAGAAGACATAAAAGACATCTCTGGGAACAAAAGCTTCAAAGGTAAATGACCTACAAGAGGCTATGAAGCAGGACCCTCCCTGCTGCTCAGGCAAACGCAATGACAAAGTGCTTCATCATTAATATTCCCCGTTCAATCTGTGTCTGGTCACACCCAGAATCTGTCTCCAACCACAGGGATAGTATTCCTGATAAATGGCGTGAAGTAAAGCATCAGCAGTGAATAAGCAACATAAAGGTTCTCATGTGAAGTACCACACAGTAAATTATCACATGAACAAATGCATGGATGGGCAGGTTTACGAGACAATGGGGCCCATTATCTTACATGGGAGCAAGACGTAGACTTTGTGAAGCTTTCGCCTCTTTTTTTGTTGCGAGCTCTTTGTACACATCTATATCAAAAGTAAAGAACACGGTTTTGCAACTTTGAGGGTGAATTTAGTAGTAAAACATCAGAAGGCTATAAACTGTAGGTGGTGTTTTCAACATATTGACCTGGGGAAACATTTATTGAACATTTGACCATGGGAAAACATTGCGGCGAACATAACACCGTTTGAAATGTCTCCTTAATGTGTCATATTAAGAGGATTTTGAGCTGGGGAACATAGACGCTCCCCCTACAGGCCTGCTGAATATGACACACAGCAACAGGATTTTACAAGTATTCAGTTGCATGCGTCTGCTCCCTTATTTTTTAAGTGTGAAGTGTACATAAGTAGATCATATATTTATATATGATCTACTTATATATTAAATCTGACTTAATAAAAAAGAGCATCTGCACAAAAATGTTTTAATAAGCAAGCTTCAGAGACCTTCCTAAAGGCAAGAACAGGTTTCTGACCGAAAGCTTGCTTATTAAAATTATTTTTGCAGATTTTTTCACTACCAATCAAACACGCAAATGTTTTAATGTGCCACACGATTGCATGATTCCAATTTTTCACCTCATTAATACGCCTCGTTTACAGTACACATTTTATGATTTCAGGAAAAGCACATATCTAAGTCGTGACATTAAACAAAAATGCAGAAACACTGTAGTGTTAAAATGGACCACTTTACTCTTGCACAACACATCCATAGAGTACATTTTCAATAGAAAAATAAAATCGCCTGCATTTGCGGCACATTAATGTAATTGTGCCTCTTTTCTAGAACAACCCAAACCAACGCACACAAGTTCAGAGATGGATTTCAAAATGTTCATGTCTTTGCAGCAAAGTTTCCTTTAGCAGAACACATTCATTGAGCTCATCTTTTGGTTCATGTGTAGTTTCCTTTCCCAGAAAAAACAGATGCTCGTCACAGTAAAACATGAAACAGTGCAGCAGTCGGTGGATACAGTCAGTAATTCCGACAGCAAAAAGGTCCAAGAGAAGCAGGAACCATGCATAGCCATGTGTTTGAAAAAAAAACAACTAAAAACAGCAGAAACCAGTTAAATAAGCAAAATAGAAGAACTACAAACTGAATGTGTTTAGTGAACACAGTTGTGGTTGAACAGCGGATGGGGACGATTTACAAAGAAATTCTGTCTGAACCACATGGAACCCCTTCCCACCCGTTTCCATCCAAAATTAGTTTATTTTAAATATAATTTTTTTTTTTTTAATGAATTCTCTTTCACATAAATATCATTATTGCTCATTAGAAAAACAAAAATCTCTGAAAAGTACAACTCACACAAACTGGCATTTAAATCTACAACAAAGCATTTTATTGGCCATTACAAAGCTAAAGCAATTGCAAAAAGAAATGTTAGCAACCAAACTTATTTCAAACTATGGAAATAATCGTTTCAAAGCTTTGTCAAGGTTCAAATTATTCTAGGTAAGAAAAGTAACTCCTCAAAAACAAATCTATTGTACATAGTAACTGATGTCAAATTAACACAACGGCACTAATTAATTAATTAATTTAATAATACATGTAATTGGGAGACAATAGGTCCAAAACACTGCCAAATTATGCTTGCTTAGTGAATATTTACAATTTTTAAGATAATCAGTGTTAAAGATTAGCTTCATTTATTTTATATGAGTCACTCATTCATCAGCGCCGTTTGTTTGAGACGTTCGAATGTGATCACCAGTAACTTCATCCCCAGACTCGTCTTCTTGATCCTGAGAGAGACAGAAAAACAGTCGGTCAGTACAGCGAGGCTTTTCAGACACGTCTCAATTTAATGCTGTCAGATTAACCAGGGTATCTGCACATTTTTAAAGTACAAATATAATGACTTTCAAGACCTTTTAAATACCTCTAAAAGAAAAAAAGAGGAAAAACCCATGCCCTGTCCATTTGCGTTTTCATTACCAGTTTTAGCGCGCTTAGTTGAGCCACGGCCGAGATGGAACATCGCAACAATTTGGATTTGGAAATGGATTTACAAAAATCGATTTTAACATAAGGATATAGGAGGAAAAAACACCCTAGAATTAGTGTAATCTTACAGACACAAAAGTAATGCAAGGGAGCTTTTAAATTCAGAGCTTTTGAAAAAACAACAACACACTCCACTTCTGCTACGCAATCATAACTTATAATATAATAATTAGAATATAACTAACCGCTCTTTCCGTGAATGTGCCTTCTGAATAAAGCCGTATAAACATGACCCTAATGCCATCACTCACGGATAGATGAAGCCAGCAATGTTATGTATTCCATGTCTAAAAAGGGCTCAAGGAAAATAGATGAGCAGCATGTGGTGCTTTTAAAAACGTTGCACCTTTTTCAGCACTGCCAGCAGCTCTTTGACGGTGGACGTCAAGGTGTTGGATGTCTTGCTAATCTGGTCATGGTAGATGATCTTCTGCTCTTCCGCGGCCTTCAGAGTCTGCTCCGTTTGGTTTAGTGTGCTTTTCACCTCCTCCAGCTCCCTGGACAAGGCTCTGTTGGCTTCCTCCACCTGAGCTTTAACCTTTCCATCTTCATCTGGAATGAGACAACGCAGAGTTAGATGGAGGATTAGAATGAAGGCAGGTCAACGATTAGGCACAGTGTCCGCCGCAAAGTAACTTCAGGTCAAATTATACTTTTCTACAACTCCAAGTAATAAAGTACTTGAAAAAACAATGGTTTGCAAATATTTTGATGTCTTGTGTTATGTTAAAATCAGAACATTTTTACAATATCTAAAATAAAAATAAATGGAAAACATCCAAGGAAAAACATTTGTTTGTTAAACTAGCCTGCTAAACTATCTGGCTAAATCATGCAAGTCCATTATCATCTCTTTCACTTTGTGAGCAGATGGTGATTTTCAGTATCTGGTAACAGACATTTACACATTGAATTTCACAGAATGTGTACCCTACAGGCAGGAAAACCATGCAGTTTTTTATACTCCGTCAGAATGTGCAGTGTATGTCAACCTAACAGAAAACTTCCTTGTGTTTAACATCATAACTTGCTATCGTAACCTGACTACCGAAAACAAGCTGGCTAGGTTTGTCAAAACAGCCGGGAAAATTGTAGGCCGCCAACAAAGATCAGTGTGCAACTCTGCTGTACACAGGAAATCAATATCTATCAGCCTCTATTCTGAACTTGAGATAAGACCTTCTGGACGACTCTATAGAACACCTCCTGTAAACAAAAACAAGACAACATTGTCTTGGTATCATGCCTTGTGGGACTTCGATTGTCTAGGCCAGTAATTTACTTAAACTTTACATCATAGTTACTAGTCTGTTATCTACTATGCATTTTGCCTGCATTTATAGAAATGAGCTGTGTGCGCACGGTTACGCAGGAGGACAAAGGATTAGCATTGGAAAGACACTATTAAAAAGGTCATGACTCGGACACGACTGGACCTGGTTTCCACTTTGACTCGATTAAGTTGGTCTTGACTACAACCCTGCATGCAAGAGAACACTTGTTTCAAACAGTTGATAAAAAAATCTATTAAATTAAATTAAATTTAAAAAACAGCCCTAAAACACCCCCATGTTTTAAAACCTGCATTCAAATAATGTCATGCCGAAGACTAGTGGCATTTATTTTTATTGTGTCAGGATTGTCTGCACTGATGGGAGAAAAGGTCATTCTCTTAATGCTTTAAAGAAAAAAAAAAGAAAAGAACAAAAAAGGAGGCATCATGCGTCTGTACAGAACCTTAAAAGCTTTCTCTTTACGCTTACTCAATATTCACAATGAAAAACACTATTGCTGAATTCCATTTTATATTTTGTATGTGCCAGTTTCTTAGTAATGTACCAGTCCACGTTTCAGAAATCACAGAAATATGAATGCTGAATGAAGTGCGACTGGGCTTCTTTGTAGCAAAGCTCAAATTGAGCCAGATCATTGTCCAGACGGACTACTGACACAGAGTGTAGCCTGCAACTCATGACACTATCAAAGTATTTCCAAAGACAGCATATACGTACAGTATAATACAATTTAAAAATCATACCCATTTTGGCATCCTGCACCATAAGCTTTTGCTCTATTTCCTCTCTTGCTTTCTCACTCTTCTCCAGTTTCTGCATCATGCTGCCAATGTCGACCATGGCTCCGTTATACACAATCAGATTACCAGACTCTGTGGCCTCAGACTGCGCTCGAGTTTTTTGAGCAGGAAGTAGTCCTCGGTTACCTGACAGGAAGAGAAAGAACAATTATAAAAAAAATTTAAATTTAAAAAAAAAAAAGCTTGCTTACAGCATTCCTCCGCCAAATGGTAGCTGTAGCTTATTTCTTATAAAGCTTTCCATTTCATCATAGATTAAAAGAATGTGCTTAATTGACCATAAAGACGCATATTAGCTCACCTGTGAGGTTTTCTATCTGGGCTTCATTAAAGGAAGGAATGGGCTCGTCCTTCCCCCTGTCTGTCAGTTTACGGTAGTGACACGACTCTCTGACCACCGGCTTGTTCAGCAGCTTCTTTATCTGGAAACCGAGTGAACGCAACAGATTAAGAATCAGTTAATATTGCAATACTTGGAATAGGTTACAGAATATATTTTAAAAGGTAATTAGCAATTGTTTTTGAAATACATTTCTACAGGAACCCCTTCCAACTAGTGTTGCACGGTATACTGATACTAGAAATATTGCAAACCCTGACATGTAAAATGGTGCAATATACCATTTCTATTAGTAACTGTACTTTAAGAATGACAGTGTTTTAATAAGAGCCTTATTTATGGGTTGTTTTGATGTGGGACTGCGGGACAGTGAGTGTGTGCAGCGAGTGCTCTGCTTCCACTCGCAGCAGGCATAGTGGGCGTAGATTTTTCTCTCACCGACTGTCCGCAGCTTAGCGACAGCAGTCTCACGGTTTTGAAATATGGCACTCAAGTTCTGTTGTCGAGAGTTAGGAGTTGGCCTATCCTTGTGAAGGTAAATACAATAATAATAATAATAATAATAATAATAATAATAATAATATTAATAATAATACAGAGGCTCCATCGTCTGAACTAAGACAGAAAACTCTTTATTGTTCCCACCTTGCCAACGCAGCGCATTACAACTTTTCTTATTGTTCTTATTTCCATTACTTTTCCTGGTGTTTTAAGATAGTTTCAGTATCAGCATTGAAATCATAATTTTGGTATTGTGACAACACTACTCCAAACCATGATGATGATGATGATGATGATGATATGGTTTGTGTCTGTTCACCTGAGCACGAGAAAGGTGCAGTCCCAGTGTGTACAAGATCTCCTCCAGGTCTCTCTCCAGCAAGTAGCCACAGTGGCTCTGGTCAAAGTAGACAAATGCCATCAGCAGCTCCTTGTTGTGCGTCACCATCTGCTTCTTCTCCTGGTATAACAACAACAACCACATTTATACCGATAACCATGATTATGCTACATCAATGTCTGAATAATATTCCTACAACAATAACCAACCAACCTTGTCTTTAGAGGATCTCTCTTTTGACGACTTGCGGTCATCCTTACGGTCCTTTCTGTCTCTGTCATTGGAGTCGTCATCTTCCTTGTCTAAAGAATTTCAATAGAATTAGCAAATTGGAAAGTGGAACAAGGTTTAACAGGTGCCAATACAACTTGTATTTGTGCGTGTTAAATCAGTGTGAATACAAGAAACTTTTAAATATCCCAAAAAAGATTGTTTCCCCCACTTAAGGCCTCAGAAAATGTGGAAATGTTATCCATCACAGGTTCAGCGTGGTGCATGGTTTCTCATCATAGACCAAATCATATTGTGGGAGAAATAAAAAAATCGATTGAGTTGTTTCTAAAGAAAAAGAACAGTACCATCATCATCGTCATCCTCTGCATCTTCAGCCTCCATGGGGTCATATTCTTCAGCATTGGCTGTGCTGCCATCATCTTCGTTCTCCTCTTCATCTCGAGATGGCTCCTTTTTCACAGTCTTTTCATCCAGCTAAAAACACAAATGACACGAATGCATGAAAACACACAATTTTTTGGAGCAAATGACAGACCAATAAGACCAGATAGGTTTGGGATGCTTACCTTCTTCTTTTCCTCCTCATCCTCTTTAGTCTTCTTCACTACTGGTTCTTCATTCTCCTCTTCTTTTTCCTTCTTTATTTCACGCTTTTCCACCTCTTTCTTGGCTTTCTTCTCCTTTTCCTTCTTATCATCTTTGGTAGGAAAAGCAGCCAGGACTTTATATATGCGGTAGCCAAAATCTCTCTGTAGCATCTCGTTAAACAGCTCAGCAAATAGGGAAACCTGGACAGAAGAAGAATAGACAAAAAACATGTTTGTGAAACATAAACAGATTCATTTGTTTTTTTAGACATTACTTATAGTGCAAGTAGACTTCTTTAACACAGTAGTTCTCACCTCAAAGGAATGCTCCTTGTTGTCCTCCAGTCTGTAGTCCAGCAGCACGCTCAGGGACATGACACTGCAATCAAATTTGCCATTCTTTGCTGCCCAGTTGGGGTGTACGATGATGGTGGGCTCATCAGGGAGGATGTAGCGCCTTTCTCGCCGCTGGCGCTCAAGCTCCTCCTGTTTCTTCTTTTCCTCCTCCTAACAGAGAAGAACACTTCAATTAGAAGAGCACTCCATATGAAATTTAAGATAGACCTTATGTCTGAAAAGGCTTTAGAATATTGAAAAGACTAAACTGTGAAATGTAATTCTTGCCTCTCAATATCAATTGCACAGCTTGTTGTGCACAATATATGGAGACATTCACTTAACAAAAATGTCACAACTACTCTGTACCTCTCGGTCTTCTTCGGTGCGAGAAGGCTCCTCTTCCTCAGCAACTTTGCTGTCTGGTTTCTCAGGCTCCTTGGACTCCTCCACCTGCTCCTCCACCTTCAGCTGCTTGGTAAGACGGGCGATCAACTGTGACTTTAACCCCTTAGAGCTTAGAGAGCGACAATCGAGCTCTTTGCGCAGGTCATTCACCTAGAAGGGAAGAAAACAGGGATTTGGGAAATGTACCTTTAACCTCGAGAGAACTCATCTAAAACATTTCTCTATGTACAAACACACATTTATTGTTTTACAGGGCCAACGATCATTCTGATACATTCATTCAATGTCTGTTTTGTAGCTCTACCAGTGCTCAGGCTTTCTCCTTGAATCTTACCTTCATTGATTTCGGATCAAGTTTAGCCCAGTGAGTGGGATTACTAACATCCTTCGATTCATCGCCATCTTTTTCCTCTTCCTCCTTAACAGGAAATCATTAAGATAGAGACAGGCAGAGAGAAAGACAGAGGTGGGATAGCAAACAGTTAGTACACCGCTTGTGGCCTGAGTGAGTTTTAAAGTTGATCCGTGCAAGAAGCAAGGTCACATCTGTCTTTCATTGTCTCGTCCTAGTGAGCTCTCGACTGTGTTTAAGTCCACTGCTACTGAAGCGCACAGGGAAGCTCTCTAGCTCTTATAAAAACCAACAGAAATGCCCCCCAGCTGCCAATCAATCAATCTGTGGAACACAAAAAAAAGGTAAAAATCAATGAGAGGTGTGTCCAAAAGGTGTGTAGGTACATCAGGTGAACTGAAGCTGGCCTCCAAACGGAGTGAGGATAGGGTGGCCCTACCAAGGTCTATGACTGGGGTATTGGGTATTGCCATTTATTGGTTTAATACACCTACGTCAGAAAGGAGCCATCTGTCCAACCAACTGCCCTGGAAAAACCAAACTCTACATATAGTCCAAATGAGAATGTAGAATCCAACAAGAACAGACAAGAAACAGACGTTTGGGGAAGTTCTCTTTTCGAAGTCAGACGATATCAAATTGAAGTGGAAAATCATATAAAAATACACATTTCTACAACACACACATTTACACGCAACTGACTCCACAGATTCCAGCGTAAAGAAACATTTTAGATTCCAGTGTTAGAAAATCACCACTGGCTTAAATTTGAGAAACTATTTGAGAGCACTGCAAGCACCCACATTCAAAGCAGGTTAAGCAAGTATTGTTTAAAATGATGCACAACAAAATACCAGGATTAGCATGAATGATTATAGCCAGATTAGCACCCAATTATGAGGCATTTGAGGAGCTAGAAGCTGTCTTATCAGTTGCGATCCCGGCCTACACAACACAACCTAGTCTCACTGCTTCCACTGTATGTGTCTGCTGGATGTGAGGGAAGGTGGATGTGCTGATGGAGGAATTGGAGCAGAGGAAAAGGGACAGGTGGAGGAGTAAACAGAAGACGCCTAGGTGAGGTTTGGTGGAACAATAATCTGCCTGTGTTCGTGTCTGTCTGCGTGAATGGTGAGGTGTGCTTTGTGTCTGATGTGTATCTGGGGTTTGTTTTTTTTGTAATTCCTGTGCCTTCCTGTGAGAAGCGGAAATGAGAAGAGAGGGATTAGCGGTTCAGTGCCTGTTCTCCATCCGCCTCCTTTCGCTCGGCCGACAGCTTCTCAGCCAGCTGCTCCCGGAGTCGCCGTGACAGCACCTCCCACTCTGAGCGGGTAGGAAGACAATGCCAAACATCCGGAAGAAACAAAACCACTGTCTCCACATGAGCAGGGACTGTCCGCCCCTTGTGTGTCTCCTCCGGCCGATGATAGCGAATCTCTGCAAAACGATACCTGTCGCAAAGGAAGAAGGTGCATTGGAAAGAAACATTCTGGTCAGGGCACAGTATAAAAGGCAAGCCTTGCTAAGGCAAGCCTTCTACAGCTACTCCCTCCCATGAGCTCACTGAATGATTGTACATATCATTACAGTGACTCTTCTCCCACTCAACACACAGACAAATGGACCCAGTCTGCAGCTCTCCAACTGTTGTCACAGGTTACGGCAGTCATTTTGAAAAAGTTGACAGACAATCACATAAAATAAATCACATCCCCAAATTCATCCCCATTATAGCTTCAGCCAATTATGGATGAGTGTTCTGCATTTAACCTAGGATTCACTTAACGCACTACATTAGGGTTGTGCGAAGAGAGACAGAATCAACAGGACAGTGAAAGCCAGTTAAATATGTAAGATATTTAACAGGGAAAATAGAAAAATAAATAAAAACAACAACAAAATGGCAGTGACTTCTGGTCCAGGCTACTGCTTCCAGCCACAGTCCATGCGTTTGGTTTTTCATCACAATGAAATATGCATTTATATGTATAGAGTGTGACAGAAAGAGAGCGCCAAGACGACAACACACAAAAAGGCCAAAAAGAACATTGCACAACACAATAAATAATAATGGTAAATAATAGGTAGCAAATAAACAATACAATAATCATTATTATAAAAAAAGGAAAACATAAAAATATCACCCAACTTGTCCAGGATGAGATTTTGTATAGAAGTAGTGAAATTATGCAGCATATCATAGTTACTCAATTTGGGATATTTAGTACCAGCAGAGTTATTAGGTTTAAACAGAAACACAAAAATAAATATTGATGAGGATAGAACAGAACAGCTCTTACCACTGAGTGCACAGACTAAGATCTATGCCTGTGAGTGCCTTGCAACAGCGTATGGCTGTCTTTATAAGGACAGCGGGATCCTTCTCTGGGTCAGCTCCATCCAGAGAGGGAGACCAGTGACCACCAATGGCCATGGCCTCATCTTTACCTCTCATTCCCACCAAAAACTAAAAAGGAGAAAGACAGACGGGTACAAAGAAGAGCCACAGGGTAGAATAAGTTAGATAGAAATAGGGAATGACGATATGGATAAGGTGTGTGGAGGAGGGAAAGGACAACAAAAAAAAAAAAAAAAAAAAAGGGAGGACAGAGACAAAGAGAAGACAAAAAGGTCAGCAGCATGTCCAAATAATCATACCTCTGAAGATCCACAACCAACAGAGAAAAAAGAAATACACACAAAGAGGGGAGCCAACGTCAGTTAGGACTCTTCCACATTGTGAGTACTCAGCAACGGAATAGGATCATAACAACCATCAGCTCATGTGCACAAGCATGTAAAATATGCAATGTACCTTAACGAGTCTAGCAGGATGCTGGAAGGAGTCTTTGACTTCCTGGGAGTCCTCCGCCAACGCACAGGACTTGTGATAGAGCTCCTCTATACTGGGGTTAGCCAGGAGCATCACCTGAAACATAAAAAGGCCACAATACAGTTATAATCCTGAAAATATTAATGAAATCAAACCCTGTTTTGACAACAGTAATTGGTTGAAAACCACTGGACTAGAACATATCGACCAATTGACCAGGAGTCGGCCCTACACATTTCCTACTGATCCTGAATCACATATAAAGCGATAAACTGGTGACACCCGTCCGATGGATATTGTCTGACTTCACCAAACCAGGACTGAAAATCTTGACTACGTTAAAACTTTAACATCCTCCCCAAGCACATCTTTGTGTAGTCACTTAGAAAAGGATTTGTTGGAAGACCCAACATGCACGCCGCAAAAATCTCAATTACTCTTTTTATTTCCATTTTCTGATTTTATTTTATTTTGTTTAATTTGAAATGAATGAATGAACTCCCTACTTTAAATACTACCTAATTACTGTATGATACTATTTACATCTTTTTCTGTGAGGAATGAAAACATGGTATGACTTTTACTGAATATGAAAGCGACACCGGTGCCATGTATCTATTGTTGGCAGTCATACCTTAGCACTGTAGGTGTGGTTGGCATCAGGGGGGTCCAGGACAGCTGTATTCTTGACTAGAGGATCCACCTCTTTGTGTAAGATGTGGAAGTTACAGGCATTACTAAACTGGAAGGGTCTTGTCAGAGGGAACGCTTCCACCCAGGTAAAGACAGCATCAAAGAAGTCGCTAGGAATGTAGAGGCTCTGGTAGCGTCTTCTCAGCTCCATCATGTCACAGTTGGAGCTGGAGAACCCACAAAAGGACAGTTATTAGCTCCACAACATAAACTAGGACATACTGTTGACCATCACTCCACTGACGTGTTGACATACAGTACAACACTTCAGTGATCTGAAATACTGAAAAGATTGTCCTCACCCATCTAAGCTGAACTTGGAAAACTGGACGGTGTAGCGAGGCACGACCCTGCGAGGCCGTCGAGGTGAGCGGTCTCGTCTGGGAGAGCGGTCTCTGGAACGTTTGCGTGTAGGCGAGCGTTCCCTTGACCGTCGCCGCTCGCGGTCTCTGTCTCGACTAAAGAATTGATGAGTAAACACACTAAGATGAAAAATTTATGATGAATGCACAGTTTGACAAATATCAGATTATCTCAGGCGATATCTAAATTGGCATCTCACCTGCGTTCCTCTTTAGTTCTGAGGATGAGCTCAGGGCCACGATCATTGCGACTGGGGAAACGAGGTGGAGGCTCGATTCGTCGGACAGGCTGCGGTTGCGGCATCATTCTCACTGGGGGCTGAAGCAGACCCCCGGGATACACATCTAGAGACAAGGGAAATAATGCTTGTTTAACCACTTCACATACCACAAAGACAGTGCTGATTTTGTGGCCAATGTTGTGCCCAAACCATATACTGTTTATAAGAACTGGACGTAGTCAGTGACGTCACCCACTGGTTTGTGGACTACCGTTTTGAAGCTTCGAGTTTGGCATTTTGGCCGTTGCCACTTTGTTTTATGGAACCAGAAGGGAAACGAGAGGGTGGAGCTAAGTACAACCAAATGTTGAACAAGACATTTTGAAGCAACCAACATGTTACAATTAACTTTTTATGAAATAAAAACAGTGAAAGGGTTAAAGTTTTAAGACGAAAACACAGACAACACCCAAACGGACAACATGGTGGTAGCAACCTGTCAATCACAAGATAGCCGCGCAACAAAACATACCCTGCTTTATAGTCTTTTTACTCTAAATGGGACCATAACTTACTAAATGAACATCATACTGTATTAAGAAAGACTTGAAACTGGTGAGTGAGACCACAAATTCACTAGGAAAACAATAACTGAGGTAATAAATCAAGTGAGAAGAAGGATAATTTTCTCACAGACTTCCATACAGTCGGATTTATTTTTGCAACCAGTGGAGTCACCCCCTGCTGGCCATTACAAAGAAAGCAGGTATTTCACCTTTGGGTGGAGGCTGTGGTAGAAGAGGCTGAGGAGGGTTTTGGAGGAGAGGGGCCAGAGAGGCAGCAGACAGCTGGGCCTGCAGGAGGGAAGGAGGGGGAGCCTGGGTCGGAACACTGTATGAGTTTGGGGGAGGTAGCGACTGCAGCATGGTGGGGGCTGCCTTCATCATGTTAGGAGGTTGAGGCTGGCTCTAGAAAATAAAAAAGGAAAACAAAAAAATAAGGAAGTGAGCAAATGTTCAGAAGCAGACCTGAAACAATCTTTAGTTAACATGGCAATGACTGCCCAACAAGGCTGCTTGAAAGAAAGTTGCTGGGAAAAGGTCTGAACGTCTGCTTGAATGAAAGAATTGTAAAAAATCTTGTTAATCTCTTAGGAGGTGCCTGGATAGGCTGCCCTAATCAATGAATACCAGGAGTGACATCTTGTCCGCCCTTTTAAAAAGGAAAAGATGGTGCCGAGATCAAATCTGGCCCCCTGGTTGAAGTAGTCACTAGAACCAAAAGGCCACACTGCAACCAAATTCAGGAATATTAACTCAACTACAAATACCAGTATGACAATTACATATAGTCACTGCTTGGTAAGGCACTGATTCAATTGGTTAGGTACTGATTTGAGTGGTACTTCAAACCAAATCATTATACCAAAGATTACTGTAATCCAACACAACCTTTTAATACATTTTTCCTGTCATCTGCAATGTCCCCTGTAGAGAGATTTACCAATATAAATATTAAGAAGCCCCAAGCAGAAAACCCCTCTGAAACTAAAGCTACAGTTCAAGCAACATTAGCTTGTTTTACAAGCAAAAATATAAAAAAGGATGTAAAAAACAAAAACAAAAACATTGAAAATACATAATGAAGCAACAGTATAGAAATGATCTCTCTGTAAAACAAATGAATGTTCCTTAGAATAATTTTTTTTTTTATTGTTAAACGACTACAAAAATGTGGTTCTATCCATTTGGCAATGACAGCAAACTATGGTTGTAGTTCAACAAGAATAGGTTAGGAAAGAAAGCCAGGAAACAAAGACAAAAAGTCAAAGTAAGAAACCGAGTAGGGAGAAGGACGAACAAAGTGTGTGATTCAGGGCTAGGGGGTTACATTTTGTCTGTTGTCCAAAGTGGAGTGCATGTCTGAGTAGCGCAGCTGCATCCCTGGCTCATTGTAAAGGTTGCCGAGCTGTGGGGAAGCTTGAGGTAAAGGCTGAGGCTGCTGCTGATGCTAGGAGGGATTGAGAACACAACAGTCAATTAAAATCAGAGAGGTACAGGGAACAAATCTAATCTGAAAAATAAACACCATTTTAAAACACACTCATTAAGACTCTCCTCTGAATAAGCCAGAAGAATTTTCCAGGATTTAAATTGAACCTGTGGATCTCACTTTTGGCTATAACTCAAAGAGATATGATGGTAAACTAGCAATTGTTCCAATGTTAAGTCAGATCAATAAGGCCAAAGCCTGAAACTAAATGAAGAGTGTCTATACATTTTTGTAGCAGACAGGGCCATTTTAATGCCTTGATGTGAATACAAATGCAAGCAGAAACCACTAGTTTGTATGAATGTACCCAACAATGTAATCATGTCCTTCCTGAGCGACTGAGTGCAACCTCTGAGTTTCTCACCGACTGGTTTGCTAGCTGAGGTAAGGTCTGGATGCGCTGCGCGTTCCACTTGAAGGGCATGTTTGGGTTGTACACAGCTTCCACTAGGACCCTGTCACCCACCTGAGGAGTCTTCCCCTTCACAGCACTGAGATGATACACAAAGAAATTCAGACAGTCTCTATTTGTAACATCACATGAGTTTGAAAATTGAAAAAGGCACAAGTATTCTTTAGAATGGTCTGTTATCCTATTAATGGGTATTGACAAGGCAAGGTAAGACTAGCATAAGAAAAAGGCAGTGTCAATGATATGAATAAAATAAAAACTATAGCTAATGGCACTGAGGACATTTCTATGCATCATTCCACCAACACACTCATTTGCAAAAGAAATAAAGTCTGCGAGATGTTCTATTTTACCTTAGCTGAAAGAAGACATCTTCATCTACAAAGCCAAATGTGTCATGAAGCTTGTTGACGACACCAGTGAAGACTCGCTGCTTCTGTGGCTGAGTCTGCTGTTGATGGCTTGAACGTGGTGTTGGATAGGACACAGTAATCTGGGCTGTCTGCTGGGGGTTGGACAAGCTTAGGCTGGTGGGCAAGGCGACAGGGGGCTGAGTGTCATAAAAAAGAAAGAAGGATCAAAAAACTTGCTACTATGAATACACTGTGGTTGCATGTAATGAGTAAATACCATGGCCACTCAAACTCTGCAAGCATTCAAAGGGAGACATTATTTGTAGAAAATCAAAACTTGGGTTTTTCTTATATAAATAAAATAAAACAAAGCCATGGAGAAACTGGAAAATAACCATCAGGGAATCAAAAGTGCAAAAATGCCTTGATCTTGTCAGCTATGGAAACGGTGTGCCGTTTCAAAGATGTAAACAGATAAGACATGCATGCCTAGATCAGTCCTGAGTTTTTGTTCTTCTACATCCACTGCTCTTGCTCAATGCTTGCTGGGATATGCTCCATCCCCTTGTGCCCCTGAACATGATGCACATGTATAAATGAATCCACATAGAAAAAAAGATACATTATGAAATCTTTACCAAATTCAACCCAAATTGCAAGCCTGGACTGGCATATTTTAAATGACAAATCATATACCGTATTTTCCGCACTCTAGGGCGCACTGGATTATAAGGCGCACTGTCAATGAATAGTCTATTTTCGATCTTTTTTCATATATAAGGCGCACCGGACTATAAGGCGCATTAAGCGAAACAAAACAGTCAGATAAGTCAAACTTTATTAAACGTGTTCACAAAAACTCTCAACATTGTTCAAACGTTAATGAGCGTATTCACAATAACTCCCAACCTTGTTCAGTTGTAACACGTAAA
>CALSBV010010813.1:10008153-10020325 GCA_943590825.1 Bovichtus diacanthus
GCGTATTCACAATAACTCCCAACCTTGTTCAGTTGTAACACGTAAAATACAACACAATACACTCACTTGCAGCTGCTCTATTCCCATGTTCTACTGCGTGACTGATAGCCTTGAGTTTGAAGTCCGCGTCGTAAGCGCGTCTCTTGACAGGCGCCATTTTGGGGTCCTTATACACACACACGCTGTAATATTATGGTGAAGCACAGTATGTATCACTCCGCGACGCTCCTGACCACGGTAGCCGTACTATGCGGTGCAGCTTTGTAGTTTACCAAAGTCGTACTAAAACATTTTGACGGAGCGCCGTGAGCGCCGTGTACCACACAAAATCGCTGCGAGGTCAGTAAACACAACCAGAATTAATCCATATATAAGGCGCTCCGGATTATAAGGCGCACTGTCGTTTTTTGAGAAAATTAAAGGCTTTTAAGTGCGCCTTATAGTCCGGAAAATACGGTATATGGCAAATGCATACATTTTGCACATTACCTGAGGAATCAGTGCCTGTTGAGGCTGTGGAAGCTGCGAAGAAAAAAACAAAGAGTTAACATTTTGTTTACTTGATATTAGATTTGCACACATTAAAATGCCACACTTATTAGAGTTCTGTACAGCCCATGGTTGTGTGTTCACTGATGAATTCTGATAGCAGAAACAAGATATATTTAGTGCTATGTATACACACTGCCACTTGAGTAGTCATATCACATTACCTAGCACATTCACATGATCTGCCTCAAGACAAAATGTATTAAGAAATATGGAGCACTAAAGCAAGGGGAAAAAAACATAAGAATCCAGCAGTCAAATTAATCCTAATTTAAAAAAAAGAGTGCAAAGGGATATTACCCACAGCCAGAACAAAGCATTTTAAATGTTGTGCAGTATGACCTGACTTCATTTTCCTAACACTTTAGTCTTCTACTTTGCTGACACATCACAATCCATGTTAGTCATCATGGCAGAAATCTTAATATAAAAGAATAATGCCCAGTTTATTTATTTTGCCTAGTTTAAACCAATCAATATATTTGTGTGGATTACGTATATATGAGCAGAAGACTTTGCAAAATAAAGTGTGACAAAATACAAAATTAGCCTATGTTTCACCTGATGAGGTACATTGTACAGTTGTTGAGGGGGTTGCTGCTGTTGATGTTGTTGCTGTTGATGATGTTGTTGTTGTTGTTGTTGTTGTTGCTGCTGCTGCTGTTGTTGTTGTTGTTGTTGTTGTTGTTGTTGTTGCTGCTGCTGCTGCTGCTGTTGTTGTTGCTGCTGATACTGCTGGAGGGCTGTATTGAGCTGAGACTATATACATTACAGAGAACATGGGAGAGATAGTGATTGATTACAGTAAGGAACAGTGTTACATGTGACCACGGCAAGATGCATAGATTTCTAAGTGTGCTTTAGTATTCCCTTGCTGTGACCGACCTGTTGTAGTGCTGCTGCGGCAGCTGCTGCAGCCTGCTGCTGCAAGGCTGCAGTTTGCTGAGAGAGCTGATAGTTTGCAGCAGACTGGTTGCTGAGAGAGGCTGCAGCCAAGGCTGACTGTTGAGAGTAAACAGAGGGGGAGGCTCCCAAAAGAGATGGCTGCTGCACACCAAGAGCTGCAAAGAGGGACAATAAGGCACCAGATTCAAAGAGGTGTGGAAAAACACACTGAATAGGAAACATTGGTGTATAATAGAATGTGGGAGATATTTGTGTAACCGTGCACCCAATAAAGGAGGGGATGAAACTTCCCAGGCCCTCTGGTTTGCTTTACTCACAGTGCAGACTATTGAGGTCAAGAGACTGTCCCGAGTGGCCCGGCTGGGACACCGCTGTGGCAGCAAATTGAGTGGCCCAAGGCGGATTCTTCTGTCCCCCGAATTGGGCCATGACTCACTCAGGTTAAGGGCAGTGTCTGCTCACCAGGCCAATGCTTGTAACTAAAAACCAAGAAAAAAATACATCAGTTGTTATTAGGAACACCAGCAGATACCACGGGTAAAGGAATTTTGATCATCTAACACAAATGGTGAAATACAATTGGGGTATCAAAGATGACACAACGCTGTGTTTAACTGACAAACATGAACTGTATCCACATAGCTCAGTTCAAAATTAAAAACTATATGAATCGCAAGTAGCTCATTTGGATTGCCCATAACCTGTCACTGTTTATTCTACTTTGCAATGCAGTAGGTTATACAGAGACGTCTGCGCATTTGCAGCCAAAGATAAGAGAACTAAAACAACGTCCAATCTAATGTAAGCATCAAACTTAATGTGAGAAGCAGTACCACGGTACAAAGACATAATGTGTCCCCTTAAATATGAATTATGAGCCACGGATATTACGTTGTTAGCACTAACGTGACATGCCACAACCTTTAACTTTAGTCCCTACGGTTATCTTACAATATTTTAACTTAATTAGCCTAACACGAGGGACTGAAATCAGTTATTTGAAGGAACGATGTAGTACTTCGAGAGAGAAAAAAATACTTATTGGTTAGCACGGACTTTCAAAATCGGCTACCCTTATTTTCTGCAGAGCTCCGTAGATTAGTAACTGCTGACACAGCAGCCTAGATTGAGGCTCAACGGCAGTCTGGCTAACGTTAGCCAAAGCAAGTGACAGCAGGCTAGCGCTGGCAGCTAGCTAACATTTTAGCAAGCTAATGCTGTTATTGTTGTGTTTAAAACAGCTAACTAAATATTTTCAGGCTAAGTTATTAAGTCTTGGTCAACATTATGAAACCGTGCCTTAAGCGAACACAATATTAAGAACGCATCATAGTATTGTAAGAAAGATGTAACGCTAGTAGCTAGCTAATATTTGGATGTCGTTAGCTTTGTTGCCAGATTAGCCTCGTGCTGGATTTGTTATCAAAAGCGAGGCCGCAGATGGTACGGAATGACCAATGTTTTAAAATTAAAATAAAAAAACACATTCACTAGTGGCAGAAACTCTCTTGCACGCAATTGATAATCAAACATCAACTGTTCACGATAATAACGTAGTAAAGGTTTTAATTAAAAAATAGTCAACAGTGCTCACCAATGTCCCCTGCGCCGGCCGATGTAGACATAAACTGCGCATGCGCTCTTAGGAGAAACCGACTCAGGCCGGTGGTTCCCAACCACCGTTTTCCTTAAAGGACCCCATTTCTATCATTGAGTTAAGTATTGTTTGGATAATTCATATTATTTTCAATGCATAACATAACAGTAGAGAAAAACCGATAAACTGTACAATTAACCCACATAGTAAACGTAATAACTGCAGGCAGTTTGTGTAAGAATATTATTTCTTGTAAATATTGCATCAGAGACAGTTTTCCTGTTATTTTTAGAATTTTTTAATACACTCTCTCTGTATTGTTATTAGAAAATGATTTTAACAATCATTCATACTTAATCGTCCTTTTTTTTTTTTTTTTGACAAAATTCAGTGTTGTCTTTGTTTTTTTTTTAACTGTTTACTTTTCTAATGCAGGATGAGGCTGTTTAGCAGAGGGACAGCTCTGTGAATAGAGCATGTTTCTTCTCCGTGCCTTATCCTGTGAGATTTACTAAATCAAACGTATATATTAAAAAATTATCCAAACTTTAAAAATAAAGAAACATTTCGTTTTTTGCACAGAAATGACTAAAATCCTGAGATGTAAGAAAGCTGTCTTCCGCCCCTTAAAACACACTAAGGCCCCCCTGAAACTTTGGCAACCCCCACTGGGTGTCCCGACCCCTAGTTTGGCAACCACTGCTCTAGGCAGCTGAGATTTAGTGAATAAAGTGGTTAATCTGTATTTACTTGTCAAATAAATTATTGCTATCCTCAAATTATTGCTGAACAATAATTTATTAATAATCATTAAGCATAAAGACAATTTATTTCCCTTTGCTTTAGTCCTTCCTTGTGTTTTCTCTATGCAGGACAAAATGACACAGGGAGAAAATAACAATAACACAGTTACACTAATGAAAAAGGGAATCAACAACAAATATTTGCTTTTAAACTGTGAACTTTTTTTGATACAGTGATATATCGGAAGAATAGAGGACAAAGCACATGTATAACATACAGGTCTTATCGGTAGTTAAACAGCAAACCTACATAACATTTTATTTCCATAATAGATGCATTAACAAGCAAAACATTTTCAGTTATGTTTTAGTTGGTATATAGCAGCAAAAACTGAAATACTTCATCAAACCTTCATTCTGCATGACTTTCACAATGTGTCCATTCTATGAAAATATTCTTTCAAAATATAAAATATTTGTAAGAAATAAATACATCACAACATTTACAGCCATCAGAGCAGAACAGTTTGACCTGCTAAAGTATTTTCTGAATACAGGTATATTCCTGTATATCCTTTTCTTGGTGACAGGGGCATACAGTATGTACACATAAATTACAGCATGAACTCTTAACAGTATATAGTATGCACACAAAATAGGTGATCATTTTCTCTTTTCATTCTTATTATTGTAGAATGGCAGTTTGTGGAAATGATGCATGGCTGTGTTTTTACACAGTGGAATATATACTTGTCCTCCAACAAAATCCATAAGTGTGTTGGTGAAGGACGTTTTTATTCTTGTAATTTGCGTTCGAGCTCTGAGAAAACCTTTGCATTAATTTCATCCACTTCATCTTCCACCTGGGCAAAAAACACAATTGAATTTTTTTTAAAAATGTGACATAAAAGTCTGTATATACATATTTTACCATACTTCTATTCATGATAAACACTCAACTCAGTATAGTAGCAAGTAAGTAAGAAAACGGCAAACAGAAATTGAAAAGTCTGGTTTCATTGCTGAGCCTTAAGGGCACAACAATTTAAATTAAACTGAGATCGCAACACAATTTCCTGCATATGATGATTTACATATTTGTATAGAAACTTATGAAACCAATCCCGTAATGAAAACAACAGTGAAGCTTGATCTCAAAATTAAAACCTGCACAAATCTCTGCTAATGTACAAAAACTTGATAATCACCTGCTCCACGTTGTCTACTTCTGGGATATAAAACTGCATCATGTTCTGAATGCCATTCTTCAGGGTAACTGTAGAACTGGGACACCCTGTGCAGGAACCAACCAGCTTTAGCTTGACCGTGCCGTCCTCAAACCCCTTAAAGATGACATCTCCTCCATCCTCCTGCACTGTAGGTCTTATGAGTGGAAGGACATATCCATTTGTTCAGAACAAAGCAGCACAAAGGACAGATTAAGACTGCTATCTCCACAACACTGACTTTACTACACTGTGAGCATCATTGTTATGAGTGCTGAGTAAAGAAATCTTTGAAAGGAAATATTTGATCAGGATTTAAATAACATTTAAAATACACAAACTATCAAAACAGTGAGCTATCCAATTGAAACAGAGGAACTAAGACTATTGTTTAAGATAAGATTAGCCTTTATTGATGCCCAAAGGGGACATGTATGTGTTGCAGAGAAAAAAATAAGTAGATAAAAAAAATAAGTAAAAAAATAAAATAAAGATAAGAATAAATAAACTCAAGATAAGAATAAATAAAATAAAAGATATATACAACTACAATAAATACAAATAAATTATAAATATAGAATAAAAATGTGATGACAAACTGTGGTTTCCACTGCTGTTGTACAGTCTATTTGCAGTGCCTGAAACATTCAGTTTTGCTAATTATTACTTAAATTGAAATTTTTTGAATCGTCACACATACAGCACAGACAGTGAAATGTACACTCTGCATTTAACCCATCCTAGTATTTGGAGCAGTGGGTAGCTACTATATATACACACAGATCTCAAGGTTATTAGTTTTGTACCTGATTCTGGTGTCCAGAAGCTCCTTTATCATAGATACAATATCATCATCATCTTCAGAAATACCTACAATAAAGTCAAATGTACCGTGTGTAGATATGTTCACAGTATACAGTCAAGCAGCTGCATAACTCCAAGGTGAGTAATATAAGCATGTTGGATACTCACTGCTTTCATTGTGCACTGCCCCTATTGTTATCGGGTCACCACTCTCAAAGAAGTTAGCAATAGCCTCCAAAGCATGACGCTTAATGTCTGTCCATTCCACATCCTCATCTGTCTGACATGAAAACAAAGACCTCAGGTGTTGTCCCGCCACAGAGATGTTATAGGACTGCTGTATGAGTACATTTAACACTTACTTTAGTGACAGTGATGAAGTCAGGGCCAAAGAACACACTTTTTACTCCTTCGATTTCAAACAGGTCCCTGAAAGAAACATGTTATCATGTTATTGTCCAACAAAAACAAAAAACATACCAATGACAGCATGGAGTCTGTTGTTTAAGCTAGTTAATTTAGTGATAACAACATCCGCTCGTTCTGGCTTTTATCAAGAGTGTCACTGATGACTGCACTGCTTTTTACGATTTTTGACTTTTTTGTCAAGACAGGACACAATGTATCAGCCAAAAAAACATCATAGCTACACAATGTATACCCATGCAGTCAGTTGCTTTTATTGACAGAAATCCCCTAGTGTAATTTGTACAGGGTGCATTTGTCACACGTACTGTATGTACTCTTCTACCAAGCAGCTGTCAAAAACGAAAGACTCCAAAACCATGAATAGCTCAATGAAGATAATATTCAGTGTCAACTTTGTATTTCTTTAAAAGAGAATGGGAACTCCACGCACTCATACCTCTGATGCATATATTTGAACTTAGAAAGATCAACCTTTTAATAAACAAAAACATTTTATTTGCTTTGCCGGAACAACCGTTATAAGTAGACATAAATACATCAGTCATGAGTAAGAAGAATTTCTCTTTTCTTTCTGCCAGCCTTACCTCAGAGATAAAGTCTACCTTTTCCCTCAGTTACCTTTTCCCCCCCCCACACTCTGATTTCAAATCATGACACACACTTCTTTCTGATTCTGTTGCTCCTGTGCAAAACTGCAATTGGGATTTGTGCCTTTCAAAATGTATTATTTTTATAAAATCAGAAACAGTACATCAACGTGACAAAGTTCAACAGTAAACCTGGCACACCACCTGGCTAAAGATGAACACCCAGCTGTGCTCGGAGTGGGAAAGTCAAGCGTCCCACTTCCTAGGACCGGTTTACCAGGGAGAAACTTCAAGCTCCTGGGGTTTGGAGTGTCTTGAGTCTGGATGGACAGGTGCCTTACTGAAATATATCATAAAACATTTGATTTAGTAAAGTGTTATGGTTCTTTGCGTTAGAAACAAGATGACAGACAGTGAGTGCATGTATCAAGGTGTCCTGACAATGGTCGCTCACTTGAGAAGGGTGTGGTTCCTGTGCCGAGCTGAGGCTGAACTCTTCTGAAGACCTGGCTCGAGCACTGTGAGTGGTAGTGTGAGCTTCTGGGCTTCACTGGAAACCTTGACACGTAAAGAATATGTGACTATATCTGTCAGTCAACATGAGGCTTAAACTCGTTCATTTCTTGAAGAAGGAGTACATAGTTAGGTGGCGTGGATGGTTGAAAGCACCGTCGGTGTCTTAGCTGTTATTTCAGGGTTTTTAAAGTACACGTCTACAAACAAAGGCTTTATCACCGTCCTGACATTAAAGTGTATAGCCCGAGCTAGCTAACGTTAGCTAACTTCCATACTCCCAATAACTTACATTATTGTGATATGGAAAGACACATGTACAATCAAAGACGATACAAAACGTGTTAATTACTAAAGCACACGTGTCGACACCTCCACCTGCAGAATATATGGATTACAGTAACAAACCGTTGCCTAGTGTCGCAGTTAGCTAATCAGCTAGCTAATCTCAACCACCCGTCTCAATGTCAAGTGTATGCTTCACACGAGCGCTGTAGGTGTTCCTATCAGTAGTACAAATGTGTACAAAGCGATATGTGACAGCTGTAGAGGTTCAAACCTAAAGTGAGCAGTATTTCTTGCCCGTAACAATCGCTGAAGACCCCATCTCACGTGCGCCGCCATTTTGTTTGTTTTGAAAATAGGGCCCCCATGTGGTGAGTGGTGACAGGACATAATCCAGATCATGTTGCTGATACCTTTCCTAAATTCATTTCCCCAGTGAAACAAAGAAAGTATTTTTTCTTTTCATTTAATTGGTCAAAAAAAATGATAATAAGAGACAAGCTAACGACAGGATCCCTTCAGTGATGTTCGGTGGACAGTATATCTGTTCCTGATATTGACCTTTCTTTAGTTCATTTCCCCAGTGATACGGCAAAAGTATATATTTTTTACATTTAATACAGGCAAAAAATAATACACGTAACAAACACGACAATATGATGACATGAAAATATAACCTCACAAAAAAAAGAGGGGGAAAAATGAATAATAACAAGAGACAAAATAACAATAGGGTCCCTTCAGTCATTTAAATAATTAGGTTGAAATATGAAAACCTGAAAACAGAAATATACATGACTGGTAGAGCGTGTGTGGTGTTTTATAGAGTCCCACTCCTTATTAGAGCATTTCATGTTGTGTTCTGCTACTGAACTTACTGGAGTACATGCAGGCTGCTTACTTCCCTCTACTAGATAGCAGGTCAGACAAAGCACGTTACTTTAACAAACAAAGAATTCTTTACATTACGGACATACCAAGATACTGTTTACTCTGGTGAAGAAGGAAAAAAAAGTAAACTCTCATACTCAGTGTCTACATGCTCACATACTTACAAATCTTCTGGAAGAGTTCATATATAAAACCCATATTCATCTATAACAAAGCGCACAGAGGCTGACATAAGATGCAGCAGTTGTTTGAATACAACAATTGAGAGTGCCAGGAAGGCCAGCCCCATGTTTCTCAACTTTTGTTCTGACAGGGCAAGGTGGTGCTCAAAAGGAGTGGCAGGGAAAGAGGGACTCTCCCATAAAAGCAGGGCTGCAATCTGCATGGTGGAAGACTATCGGCAACCGCAACAGTGCAACTGTGTGCTTGAAAAACCTGAACTACACTTACATCATAAAGGGTTAGGACTTTTTTCTTTTTGTTCCAGTGCCAATCTCGCTCTTTAGTTATGAGGCTGACTCCAAGAGGAAACCCTGAAGAGATCTACCATTGACTGTTTTGAAGACACCTGGATTTAAGGAATCTCTGTTTACATTTGTTACCTGCCTTCTTCACCACCAAGACATGGTGCTCTGGATTATCTTCCCCATATCTCTCTCCCTGGTCTCCTTCATTGGAACATGGACTGTGTAAGTGTACCAGGAAATCATAATTCCTTATTGTATCTACACTCTGGTGAAACTAATATAACATGTTTTTCAAGTAAAACTCTTTATATGCCTCTCTCTGTGTGCTGTCATGTAAATGGGCCATTTAGTTTAATACCTTGTTAAAGTTGTGTACCTTTCATACATCTGCTCATCAGTATTATTCACCTCTGAAAGCTGTCAGTTTAAAGCTGACCGTGAAGCTGTGAGTGTTTGTAAGGTTTCATGATAACGTGTTTCCTGGTTAGCTCCATCGACAATGACACTTAATGATTATCAAGGTTTGTATTTGAACTGTATATTCCCGGTGTAGGACGTTAAGTTCCACTAGTAATACTGATAACAGAACAGGAAGTGGTGAGATGGCCTCACATTATATATTAACTGTAATATATAATATTTTAACTCTGTATGTGCTATATGTGAAAAGTGTATATGTAAAAGTTCACGTTAGAGCAGTTTGAGAAAACTTACCGGCTACATGAATTTCAACATATTATGAAATAGCAGTCTTGAAATATGTCATCCGGCCTGTTTGTCTATCGCAAGGAGTGCATGCCAGACTTTCAAGAAACATATTTATTTACTTATTCTTCTTTGTCATCCACCTTCAGTGTTAGTTTGTTTTTTTGCCAGAAGCTCATATTTCAGAGTGGAGTCAGATGTCCTTTTTATTGAATGTCAGAAATATTTGTGGTGGATTATTGGTGAATCAGCATTAGTTGTGTAGTTATGAATGAACACCATTCATTAAGTGCTTTTAAAATGTCAGTGGTACAACAAAATCATTGGAGCTTAGTAGGCAGTCTTCTTCTCTTCTAACTATGTTGGTTTATATAGTTGGTAAATATACATTCAACTTCCCAGAAATGCTCATAAGTTGATTCAGTCCACAGTCAATGACTGAAGTTCTACTTTTACTCCGAAAAACTGGAACATAATGTTTTTTTGCTTCAGTATTACAACAAATCAATAATGCAGAAACTTCCATACAGTAGTTTGAATGTTAATTTCTATTATATCAAGAATGTTATAGAGCCCAAATATTAAGTTATATATATTTATATGTTTTTCTTTTGTGTTATATTTTCAGATATGGCCTTGCCTTCGCTAACAACCATGTGTGCTCTCTCAGTGACTGGTGAGTTGCGTCTTATTATTGTAGATGGTTGACCATCAGCATTTGAATGTGACAGATTCTCCAGAAGCTCACTCGTTTGTTTTCAGGGGGAGTGACAACTACTGCAAAGGGAATAAGACCACTGGATGTTGCTTTGTTCCCACTATAAGGTGAGAATAGAAGAATAGGAACTACTTAAATGTCCACTTTTTTCATGCAAAATACAGAAATGTTGTATTTTTTGCAAAATACTTGAATTGAATAGTGAGACACAATTAATTAATTAAATATATTATTGGATTCTAGCTCAAGTGGAACTAGCGCACCAGAAAATTCACTTTTTACAGCCACGATCAACGCAGGAGCCTTTCTGTGTAAGTTTACCTGCTAAACGCCTCACACATTATTCATGAAGTGGGTGATATGTGTCTTAATCACTGGGATTTCTCATCTTTAGTCCTGCTCTTCTGTATCTTCCACCATGCCCATATAATGGAGAGATACAAATGTCACTCCATGCTGAGCAAGTTTGCGCTGGTCTTTGGTATAGTGGCAGCGCTGGGGGCGTTTGGAGCTGGAAACTGTAATGTAAGTACTGCACTTCCTGTTGAATGTTTGAATACGTTTAAATAGCAGCTTTGAATTGCCATCAATAGGCCCATATAATCTGTGAGACGTAAAGTTTCGATTTGCCCTTGTGCTGAAACAACAAACAAAGGTGGGTCAAACTGTAGAGATTAAGAGCACAAGCAAAGGTGGCAAAAAAGCTTGTCCACCTCCATAGTTTTTAACATAAAATGGATCTGTTTTAAGTAAACTGTATCATATTAATTTGACTTATATTAAATAAGTATATTAAAGACCCAATATCAACTTAAGCACTGTGTAATTTAACAAACTGAATTTACCAGACCATAAAACCAGTGCATTAAACAGGAGTGAATGGAAACCAGTTGTTATTAAAAGAAAGTTACTGCAAAATTAAAGTTTTTATCACAATGTAACCGAGGACGTTCACCACCCAAACGCCTAGTTTATGT
The DNA here is from genome assembly GCA_943590825.1 of Bovichtus diacanthus. NCBI lineage: Eukaryota > Metazoa > Chordata > Actinopteri > Perciformes > Bovichtidae > Bovichtus > Bovichtus diacanthus. Next base: position 10,019,551 of record CALSBV010010813.1, read on the forward strand.
TTCTCCAATGAAAAAATGTCAATTTGTCAGGTGACTAAGCTATTTAGTTGCACTCCAACTGCATGGGGTGGTTTCATTTAGTTAATGGTTAAGTTGTACAGAAGTTAATCTCTAAATGTTTACATCAATCACTGCCCCAATTTCAAATATCTATTTATCTGTTGACCCTGGAAACCACTGTCTGTCCTCCACAGCCAGGTGACCTGGCACTCCTTCACTACTTCGGAGCTGCCATCAGTTTCATGTGCATCTGCTTCTACACTGTCTTGCTCACTGCGCTGACCGGGAAGTGTGTGCTGACAGGATATGAGAAGTTTCTTTATCCGTTCCGCATCACCTCCACTGTGGTTCAAACCATTGTCACCATCTGCTGTATCCTTTCATAAATCTTGGCGCTACATTAACCTGTGGTTGGTATTCTGCACGATTCTTCTGTTTGAGGGCATTTTTGCACAAGTTATGGAGGTAGGTGTGCAGTGAGCTGTGTCTGAAAAAGCACGCTGTATGATGGTATGGTTAATCTGGTGTGGCTTGAGATATGACATCTCAGGAATTGACTTTAGCAGTGACGTCTGAGTTATACTGTCCAACTGCTCTGCAGCACAACATACCCTGTGTGCCATATTTATATCCGGTCTGCTGCTCTGTTTATAAAGTGGGAAAGGCCACAATAGTCTCCATGGCAGAATTAGATATGAATTAAATTTTTGCTACATCAATCTTTAAGCATTGTTTGACTGTAACACTCAGGTTTACATTATTTACATCTGGAGGC
>CALSBV010010813.1:10020335-10039818 GCA_943590825.1 Bovichtus diacanthus
CGCCTACATACGTTACAGCTAAGTGATAGAGATGTGCACTCAGTGGCCAGTTTATTACACCCATCTAAAACTAACGCAGTCTAATACAACAGTCCTGCAATATTTCCACCTTAATGGAGGTTATAATGTTTTTGTTGAAGCTGAGACTCAACTTTATGACCATTTTAGAGGCTGCAGTCTGTGGTGCTGTTGAATTACGTTCTACTGACAGGGATTTCTATCACTTTGTCTAGCCCATCAATGAGGGTAGGCTTAAAAACAGTAACACGTCTCTTTATAGAGGCAGGTTTGATTGCAGGACTGCATCAGAAAGCATTCGTTTTAGCTAGGTGCAGCCAATACACTAGAGAGTATATATGTAAATAATATTTCACAACACGCCATCTTACAAAGTTTCAATTAATTCAACAAGCCAGGACAACATCTAGCCCTCTAACTGAGACGTCCACCATTGAGGGTGTTACAGTGGGAAATCAAACACGAGTGCCTAAAACTGATGAGCAACAGATGTGGACAACCTTGACCTGAGGCTGGGCTGAACAAGCAGAATGCCCTAGAAGTGACCTACTAAGTGAACTATTCAGCATTTCCTAAACCGACTGTACAATGCTCCTGAATAGGTCGTCACTAGCACAGAACTATGATAACATTTCTAAAAGGACAATAGTGACCAACAATTGCAACACTCCCATGCGGAGTAGGAAGCAGAACTCTTCACTCTGTGCTAATCTAAAACAGCCTCCACTTACATGATAGCATTTTCCAGTGAAAAATGTAATCATCATGACTTTCTTTCTTAACACTCATTCCTCAGATGCCCTTTCAATACTTTCTATACACAGGGAGAATCTAAACCAGCAGCAGTACCCAAACATTGTAAGAAGTAAGCACTTAGTTACAATTTCATGGCAACAGTTAACATTCAAGGATTGCAAAATCAGTAAATTCCCTAACTCCAAACAAGACAGAACAGGTGGTATGCAACCTTTACAATCCTCAAATGAGTAAATTCTATGTTAACATATACTGCAATAAAGAGACTATTGATCTTATAGGAGATAGTAAAGAGTCAACATGGATTCAAAAGCCCTCCATGTTGTGACATTCTTAGTTCCCTTCTAGTAATTAGCTTCAGTCCCATTAGTTCCGTTATGTTGCAACTGTGATATATTCATGTGTAGAGATGATCATAAAAAAATGTTTAGGCCTTTTCAACAGCAGAAGAACAAATATTAGAAAAATGGAGGACAGTATGTCTCAACATGTCGTAAAATCTTCTCCATTAATGTCAAGGTTTGATGATCCGAAAATGCTGTTTACATAGTATATTCTGTATTACGATTCGTGTTGTCTAAATATCAGAATACTGCAGTCTGTGTGAGAACAAGCACCTTTCGGTTGCAATATCCCATTAAACACAGCAGCTGTTATATTCTCACCTGTTTTGCAAGGGGTGCTTGATATACTGCTCAGGATTCGCAACGACTTGGCTTTCAGTTGGTTGTGGTTCTTCAGTTTCAGGTGCTTTCTGCAGATAGAGGCACACAAATACATCTTATACCTTCTTAGAAATACAAATTACATTTACTGAAGATATCCATCTCAACCTTCATCCCTGCGTGTCCACTGTTTGACACCGTAAAAAAGTGCAGCGTTTGTACAGGTTTTTATGCAAAGCTGAGATGAAAGATGTCTTCATATTTTACTAATCTTGTGATATGAGGCTAGATATGGCAGTGTGGTTACAGTTAGGCCAGGTATCAATGGAGCTTAACTTAAATCTCTATTGTTTGTGTCCGATTGAGTTGTAGCATCATTTCCACCAGTGTTGAGGTTATGGCCTTCATCTTTGTACATTCATTCCCTATTGGTTTGGTATATTTTTCCTTAAACAATTAAATAAAAATGCAGCTTAAATTATGTCTTCTTATGATGTAAAAGTATTTATTACAAGTAAGTGACCGTTTTGCAAACCAGAATACCTGGTCCAGCTGAATAAATACTGTTATTCATTTCAAAAATGTTTTGAAGTATATACATTATCAGCAAAATCATCTACCTGATAAGCCATCGCATGCACATTACACTTATTATTTTTTCTCAGGGATCATAACATTAGCTACTACTCACTCACACACAATTAAATACCTTACGAAACATTCATAAACAGTCACATTATGATGTAACTGCTCACAGTAAAGTAACGTTAGGCTACTAACTAGATTAGTTGACACTAGTGTCCAGCTCTACTCCACTACGTCAACATTTAAACCTTTTTACGTTACAGCTCACAGAAAACAGCTAGCCTGTGGTTGGTAAAAAAAAAAACAATAATCATTAATTAAAATATACGCTACAGTTTGGTAACATGTCGCTAGCATTAGTTTTAGCAGACGTGCTAAGCTAGCTAAAAGCTAGACACACGTGTCAAGATTGTCAAAAATGTAATCAATAATATCGTAGTATCATAATTTAAAGGTGCTGGTGGTTGATTGTATTCGTCAGGATATTGATTGTAACATCGAAGTAGATTAAAACAAATCAATGATTGTAGTTTGAATGAACGACGTCCACTCAGGGAGTCCCTCCCTGTCTGATCCATCACATTGCTGAGCATGCTAACTGCTAACTGAGATCCACGCGAACTAACACATCTGGGAGCCGAAACACAAACATTTCCCCCGAACAGTAGCTGCCGTTTCAAGGAAGCAAGATTTAGTAACGAAGTCGCCAGGTATAGTGACGATGTAGCAAGTCTTTCCATGCACATTCGTGGATTTCTTTTCAGCTATCTCTTGTCTCTCTTACCGGCTCGGATGTCGCCATCTTGACAGTAAAAATGTTCTGCCCGTTCAGCGCTTCTGCGTCACTCCAGCCACTCTCACATCTACGGAAGCCGCGAGACTCCAGCGAACGAGAGAAAGGACCTAAGGATAAATATCAAATTCAATATTTTTTACTTACTAATTTTATTTTAGATAGGCCTAGATACAATACAAATCTAATAGTGTAATATTAACAGTTTTTTATTGTTTTATTTTCAATTATAACAAACAAAGAATCAGGCCTACATATTAATAAAATGGTCAGTAGAAAATATATCATCAAATGAATAGGCAAGTAAATAAAAAAACATAGTAATTCAAACAGAAGTGAATATGCAGACGTTACAGTAAAAACACTGTACATAAATCTTGAAGTTCACATGGGCGAGTCTACTTTATAATCTTATCTCAGTTAACCCGCCCAACCAGTCTTTGGCTGTGTTAATTGTTACTAACATTTTGTTTAAAAAAATCCATCCAAAAATAACATTTTCAATGCAAGTAAACTATCTTAATACTTCTTCCACCTCTGATGGCAATACGTATGTACTCATGCACTAACATTTAGACTGCAGAACTTTTACTCGTAACAGAATATCTTTACACTGTGTTCTTACTACTTTTAGTTAAATAAAAGAAATGGTGCTTCTTCCACTACTGTTTTCATACTGTCATCGCAGGCTGCCTACTCAGATGTTAATGCCATAGCTATCTCTATGTTCATGTTATCTAACATAAACACAATGCAGAAGAGCTTCATTTTATATAAAAGAAATTGTAGACAAAACACACTTTTCTTTCTCTTATGTAATTTATTCTTTTAAATTGTTGTAATATTCAAAAAGGCCAGTGCAGTGCTAATAAAAGAGCTCAGCATGTTGATCCATTATTTCAACACTCATTTCTCAGTAAGCTTGACTTGTGAGCTTATGGTATATTTCAGATTCGGATTTTGTTTAGATTTGAGGAAACTCGTGAAAGCCTTGTGTCTGTTGACGTTTTTAAATGAGTCAACTCACTGAGTATGCAGCAAATGATTTTCTTACATGACCAATGTCTTTTGAGAGAAACACCCCACATATTACCAGTTCTAGAGACATGTACAAAAACAAGTAGTGATTCATCTCCAGACATCAAGTCTAATTTACTAAACTGAAATTCCACAGCAGTGAGTCATACAGTATGCTAGTGTTGGGGATTATAGAAAAAGTAAAAATACTTTTTGGGCTTTTTTTGGATAAAAAATAACTTAGAAATCGTGTTCTTGTTCAGTTTGTTAAAAACAGATCAGCCAACTTCGTATTTCCATAAATATTATAATGCAAGCTGTCGAAGCTGTCAGAATATAAACGCTTAAAACGCCCTCACACAAAACTGAACTTAACAGTCATAGATTGTGTCTTCATCTTCATCACAAACATAAATAATAATATACCTGTACAAACACCCAAACACGCACACACAACAAATCAGGACAGAGGAAATCATGATCAGGTCCAAAATATAAATATGACTTTATTTCACAATCCCAAAAAGAGATCCGCCATCCATATAAGGAATGCTAAATTAAGTCTCTTCTCAAGTCTAAACTGGATATACTTTCAGCAACGTACAGTAATTCAGTTTCAAAATAATCAAGATCATCCATTGTCTAAACACCATTAAAAGTACAGTAAAAACAATATGGTTCACAAACATATTTACACATTTTTCTACTAATAAAAGTTTTTTTTTTTCAGATTTTTTTTAATGCTGGTGCTAGTTGTTAGTTCCTCGTTGATACAAAGCCTTTCAAAGTGGACTGAGAACGTCCCCCACAGGAAATCTAAAGAAGCATTTACAACTGTAACTTTACCATGTCATGCTCAAAAATGTTAAATCAACTGATTTAAAAACAGTTTACATTCATTTTACCTTGTGTGTATTTTGTGATTTTTTTGAGAATTGTTGCAGAGTTTGGTTATCAGTGGAAGACATTTGAGCTCTATATGAACTTCTGCACAATAATTAGCTTTTTACGGGTACATGAAGAACATCATGATCAATGGTGGAGATAGGATTGCATCTTAGTCTGTCAGCCAATAATCATCCAGAAAAATTATAAAACTACCTTTGTATTGAAACATATACCAGATCAGTGTGTGCTGAGTTTTATAAAAGCACCATGCCATCACTGCACAGTATATAACCAGGTCATTTCAATCTTGTCCTATTAGCACCAAAAGGAAGTCAAAGTGTGTGAAAGATCAAAATGTTTCTCACAGGAAACATTTTACCACCAGTGTTAGTGTGAATATCAGAGAAAGGTCTTTATCGTTTGTGCTGAAATTTCATTGCTGAGTTCTTAAAACGAAGAGCTTCTCTTTCATGGGTAATAAAAAAAGATCCTGATTCACCAGAAGTTGACATCAACCTCCTTATTCAGACCCTGTAAGGAAAAAGTTATCTGTAAACAAAGTCTTCACACGGTTCGAGCACCCGAGATCATCTTCTCGTCTGAGTGGGATCTGATGTTTGAGTGGTTTTTCAACAAAAGCAGAGGATGAAAAAGAAGACATAGATTGATTATTGAGCATCGACGGACACCGCTTTGTATTCAAATCCAGAGTACGAACATAAAAACTGGTAATATTCTGTTGACATATCTGACACTTTGTGAAAAAGTGGGTCTTATTAGCACCATCGAAATGTACAGTAAGTTTTTGAAATCCTATAATCACACTTGTGCCCTATTTTTTGAATTCCTTTTCCAGAAGTGCCAATAATGACAAGCACCTCACTGTTGCAGCTTTTTAAGATTCCTCATTATGCTAAGCTTTAAATTTCATTAGATATGTATGCCATTTTCAGTCAAATGGATGAAAATGAAACAAATGCAAAAATACTGTAAAAATAAAGCCGGGTTCATGCTAAATTGTCATATATATCTCTATCTGTACATACATATTCAGGCCTATGGATTGGGACCTTTTTCAAGTTAAGTTTAAGAAAATAAAAAAAAGTGCTTCTTAATATGCCATACGTATCTGTGAATGAAAGAAAAAACATCCAGACGTAGAGAAAATAAACAAAACAACAAACCGAAGAAGTACATTTCTTTCATCGACTGCCAACAGAAGTCAGAGGCAGCAGAAGGACAAGCGGGATGCTACATTTGACAATCTGTAGTAAATATATGCACAATATTAGTCTTGTTTTCTACATTATGTGATGTAATGATGTTTAACAGAGGTTACAGTGAGAATGGCACCAACGTAAAAAACAATGAGATTCATCTTATGAAAAGCGAACTATTGGCTGAAATAAAGAGCACCGCCCTACTGTACAACATAAATTCTGAGCGTCAACACATAATGGAGGTTATCATAGAAATCTTGCAGTAAACAGGCTTACACCAGGAATTAAATAGAAATCGTTATGATCAGAATAAATAATCACATCTTTTTTGTTCTTAATCATGTATATAAAACCAGTTTAAAAATGTCTTTAAAATGCTTCAAAGCACCATCTCTTTACAATAAAAACACAGAAACTCACAGTTAAAAAAGCCAACAAACTTTGGTCTTCCTCATCACTTTGAAGGCAGAGACGAAGAAGGGCAAAGTCAACAAACAGATACTAGAAAAGCACAATGAAAACAACGTTAAAAATGAAAGTAGCAGTTTGAAGTTGATTGAGGTAAGGCAGAAGCACAGGGTGTTGGAGTTTTCTGTGTGTGTGCTGTGTGTGTGTGTGTCAGTGTGTGTGCGTAAAACATGTTAACTAAGTCCAACGATTGTAGGGGCCCGTCACTTGGGTAAGAGCATAAGGGGACACGGTGACGACACCATCCCTCGGGAGAGTCCACGCTTGACGTGTGGGGACATTCATGATCATCCTTGTCTCCTCTGCCTCCTCCCCTGTCTCCTCCTCTAGCTCCACACCTCCAGCTCCTTTGCCGTTCTTCCCCACTAAGTCCTCCATCCTTAACCTCTCAGCTTCCTCCTCCCGTTCCCGTTCCCGCTTGGCCATTTTGGCGTCCCACATAGCCATCCCGTGGCCTGGTTCATTTAGAGACTTATGCTGGTAGAAGACCAGGGAGATGCGGGTGGGGTGGCTGCGGTTTGGCCTGAGGATGGGGGTGGTGGCGTGGAGCTCCCGCCGTGCACACTCTATCAGGATTGAGCCGTGGGACGGTGCCACGGCAACTCCGCCTATGTCACGGTCCAGGAAGTTGTGCTCGCTGTCTGACCACACCTCTTCCTGCTTAACTTCCTCTGGTTCAAGCGGGGGAGTTTGTGGGGGAAGGGGGAGAGATGAGAGTGGAGGAAGGCCATGACCCCTGACCTCTGCCGTGACATCTCCTGCAGCCCTGTGGAGTCCATTGAGCCTGCTGAAGAGGCCCTCAGAGGTAGGTCTGGGGGAGAAGGAGGAGGGAGGAGGAGCACTCCCACTGGGGGAGGGTCTGCGCAGAGGAGAGCAGTGCACCTCGTTGGCCTCAGTTTTAAAAGCGTGGGGGTAGTCACTAAGGGCATTATGTGGAGGTATACAAACACCCTGGTCACCAGATGCTGGAGAATAACCATTCACAGCATCACTCATTGTCTTAAAATTAAGAGCTGAGCCATTCTGTCCAAACTGGACACCATGGTGGTTGGGGGAGAAGACCTCCTTCGATGGGGTGACCCCTGCACCCGGAGTGGGGTAGCTGCTGGTGCTCTGGTTGTAAGTGCTAGGTTGATTCCTCTCCGGTGGGTACCTTCCAACGCTGGCAGGTCTGGGTGGTTGTCTGTATGAGTTGTAGAAGCCCTGTTGCTCTGTTGTGGGATGTAGAAAATACACATATTTCTAAAACACTGATGTGATAATTCCAAAAAAACATTTATACTTTCTGACCTCCACGCATTACTATTAAAATAGATTAACAACATGATTTACTACCTTTGTTGGGGGTTTCGTTTTTCACTTTCCCAGGAGTGAGAGGGGTCAGCGCTAGCTTCTTCTCCAGTTTGTCTGCTTGAGCCTTCAGACGAGCTTCTTGTCTTATCTTACGGGCTGATTTCACCGGCTCAGCCAACAGACGCACCTGATAAATACAAAAAAGAAGAAGGTTAAAATATGATTAATGTTGTATTTTTTAAAACTTTATAATTTATTTTTCACATTATAAGAACAGTGAGCAAAATGCAAATAGGAAACACATAGTAAAAAAGCAAACAAATATGAGGTCATGGGGTGATCATTTCAAATCAAATATTGCAAACGCTACATAAAGTAATTATAAAAGATATTATTATTTTTATTGGCTAAATAAGCACACCGTTTTTCCACCGTTGTTATCCCAATTTGTAATGGCCTTTTTACTTGTTGCCAGCAAGATCTTTAGGAGGTAGGTATCGACATGATACATGGTTTTAATTTTGTTTTGCATGTTTGCAACAAAGAAGTCAAACTACTGATGTTGCATTTAGTAAGAAACTAAAAACAACATAATAATAATAAATAGCAAAAGCTGCTTTTTCTGTTCACTCACCTCTCGGGGAAAAGCGGACAGAACTTGCAGAGCACCACTTCGGATCTTGGCCCACTGGCCCTCAACCTGACCAAACTCATCCCTTTCAGAGATCTTGTAAAGTGGCAGAACATGGAGCTGCTCATCTTCTGGTATGTTACGCACTGCACGGTTATCTTCCTTGGTTAAAGTGCAAACCTGAACAAGGGCATAGACAAAAGGCAAGTTGTTGAACCAAACGGTAAACCATATCCGATCAATACCTTAAGAGGCAGACACACAATACAGTAGGTTGCATGGTGTCACATCCTAGCTTGCTTACCACAGTACTGCCGTTATTCATGTTGTGAGTGTCCTTGTGAGCGTGGGCACAGAAATCCACACAGGCTGTGACCCCAGAAAAAGGACGTCCCTCCCTCCCACCCAGCCGGCAGTCACTCCCTGCCGCCTCATTTTCCACCTATGAGAAAGGACAAGACATGAGGAGAGTTTTGTTTGTGGTGAAGACGGAAAAAGATTTAAAGTAAGTCATTTGAGAAGAAGATTAAAAATAAATTCAATTGGAATTCCGTTAATAGTAGAATAAAGCTTGGGATCAGTGTGGCACAGTTTAATGTTTCATACCTGGTTTTGGAAGGCCTCCGGAGCCAGTCTTTTGTAGAGTGGTGCCAGGTCAGTGGCGAGATTCTGAAGGTTGCTCTCTATCTTCTCCTCCTAAGAGTAATACACATAGTTTGGAGTTTTAGGGTGAATAACAGCTGATTAAAGAAGAATTACAGGTGTAATTGTCATAGCCAACATACGCCACTAGGAGGCAAATGTTTGGCAAACATTTGATAACTAAGCCTTTGTTACAAATACAATTCAGAGCAGGCACAGAACTGGTCTGATAGAACTAGCACACTGATTATAAACAACATATCCTCTCGCATCACTATCACAACTGGAGAAAGAAATAGGAGGGATTGTAATAGATGATTTCCTCTAGGAGTTTTGGAAGATGACCACTTTCTCACCTCGTCCCGGTAGTCTCCAAGCAGGCGGAACTTGCGGGGCACTTTGCTGCGGGCAAACTTACAGCCATTGAAGTACATACTCCAGGAGCAGCCAAAGGAAAATGAAGCTCCGCAGGTGTCTTGGTCCAAACCCTGGCATGCACACGTACGACTGTGGAGACGGAGTGGCGGGAGGAAGATAATGAAACGAACAAAGCTGGGAAGAAATAGTGTCATTGAAAAACAAAGAAGGAGGCACTCACTCTTCATTGAGGGCACAGCGTCGGCTGGTGGGGGAGCCGTATTTAAAGAGGGTTTGTGTGAGTTCTTGGTAGAGATTGTCCGCCACCGGTCGAGGGATTCCCTCCCACGCCAGGATGAGGATCACCAACACGGCGGTGTCGCAGTAGTGCCCTGGCCTCCGGCGGACCAAACACAGCAGCTTCTCCTGTTCACTGCCACGCCGGATCACCTGCCAGATGATGGTGCACAGAGAAAACAAGCAGATGAACAACAGCACTGTAACACGGCAAAACAAGAATATAAGAACTATTTCACAAAATAGAAATCAGCACGGGGACATGGGTCCAAAGCATTGTAATTGATCCTCCAAACCACAAGGCTGGGTTTTAAGAGAATAGTTGAAAGATGGTCGTGTTTAGGTGCAAGCCTCGACATGTCTATGTTTAAAGATGAAGATGGAAATGATTATATTTAGGTTATGGTCACATGGTTGGGGGCAGATAAGGGTTTACTGTGGTTGTGGTAAGAGTAAGAATCTGGGAGTGACTTCCTTCTCAGCCCCTAAATATACTATGATAGGATCCACAAGAACGTTTCAATAAACAGAAGACATATTGAGGACATTGAGGAAATTACCATGAACACAAACACCAGCCACATACCCATTTAGCTATTGGACACCCCTGGGAGCTCTTTCCTTCTTTCCCAGTGTAAACAACCACTTCCACCCTTACTGCGTTTCCTTTGGCACCATATCTGTAACACACATAAGAGAAACTATAAGTTTGTGCTCTTCAACACAGAGCAAATATCACTGACATATTAGACAACATTACATTGCTACCCATACCTAAGGTCAACTGACAGTACATATATCAAATCAATAAAATAGTAATCAACTGTAGTCATTTGTAGTGGTAGAAAAAATATTCAGATCCTTTACTAAAGTAAAAGTACTAATACTACACTGTGAAAATACTTAAGTACAAGTACAAGTCCTGCATTCAAAATTTGAAAAAGTAAAAGTAAAAGTATGTATTATCGAGCAAAATGAACTGAAAGTATCAAAAACAAAAGTATTGATTGTGCAGTAAAATGCAAAAATTGCTTAATAAACACCATAGCACAGTAGCCCACAATGCTTAGTAAAAAATCATTTATCAAATTGATTTGATTACAAATGAATGAGTCATTGAAAAGCTCAATGCCTGCAGAATGACATTTGTTCAGTTAAGTGTAGTTGTCAGACGGACTGTGATTGACACCAAGATGGTTTATACAGGTTTCCATCTTGGTTTGCGACCCCTTGTCTCAGCTCTAGGGGTTTCCTGTTTCAACATGTGTGTATCTGAGACAGAGGATACACGTGTTGAGCTAGCTCAGCAATGCTTCCTTTTAATGACAGACTCTTTGCATGTGACCCCACCCCATTCCACCAAGCCTGTGATCGACTAGCAGGCTCTGAGCGTGTGTTGGGAGAAAACACACCCACATACACAAAGTGTAAACAGAGGAGTAGTAGTCACTCTACCTGTTCTCCATCAGTTCCCTCACCGCAGGAACACTTGGCCCTGCTCCAAGGTGAGTATAGTAAGGGCCTTCCTCCTTTTCAATGATCTGGTCTGTTCAGAATAACAACAAAAACAAGTTCTGTTAGACATCATAGCAACTTTAGTGTAGAACTGTCCTTCCAATACTGATGTGAGGTTGGTATATTTTTTAGAAAAACATTGATGCCCTTGATAAAGGAGTCAGATTAATGTAGTAGTCAATGTAATATACACAGTTAATGCAGCTGGATCTCAGTACAGGGGCCACCGCCTTGGAGGTCCACATTTCAAGACCAAATACATCCTAACATGTCAAGGCTCCACAAAGTATCCCAAAGCCTCATCCAAATATGGCAGAGAAATGCGGCCTCCTTATGCTTGAATTGGCCCTTGAATTAGGACACAGCTTGCAAGTGTGTGTGCGTGTGTGTGTGAGTGTTTGCATAAGAGAGAGAGAGAAACAGAAAAGTTTGAGGACTGCAGTGTTATTTGAAAGTAAACTTGCAGGGTAATTTAATCACAAAGTGGTACATATCCAGTTTGATACTGATGCAGACGCTACAGACTTTTCTTCTTAAAGATAATAAGTTCCGGCAACTCACCCACGCATTGACAGGATGGAAGATCAGCCAGTTTTTTGGAGGGTGTATTGAGCAAGTTCTTGGTAGGGGTGTCTAAAAAACTCATAGGAGACTCCAGAAAGCTGTTGACGCTGTTCTTAGATGGAGTTGACTCTGCAGAGTGGCCCAGATCCCCATCAGTAGCTGTGGACAGGACAGTGACAGGTCCTGCCCTCTCCAGCTTGTAGTAGCCCTGCTGGCTCAGAGGAGGGGACTGTCGAGCCCCTGAGAAGCCATTAGCCAGTCCATGGTGACCAGTGGCGTGGCTGTGGAAAGCAGTATTGGCTGGGCTGGTGTTCGGATCAGCACTGTGCTGCAGCCCACCGTAGGGCTGTGCTACCTGAGATAACAAATGCCTTTCACAGTCCTGCCCAGCATGGCCATTGCATGGATTGTGTTGGTGGAGTGGACCATTTGAAAAAGACCATGGATAGTTTTCTGGACCACGAGTGTGGTTGACCCTTGGGAGAGTGCTATAGTTCTGAGTCTGCGGCCCTAAGAGGGCTGCACTTTGTGCGTTACTGTGATGGATGAGTTGCCTCCTTTCCTCCTGAGCCTCAGCCAAGTATCTCTTCAGGTCGATTTGGGCCTGAGGCAGAAACAGGTTCCTCTTGTGGTGAAGGCCTGATTTCCCCTGCGGTTGGATCTTCTGGCCTCTGCCCCTATGGGCCGTCTCACCATTTGGCATGCGCTTTGTGAGGGGGGTCCTGCAGTTTACTCCCTCATTAGGTCCATCACTTTTCTTCTTCCTGGGCTTGGAAGGTGTAGCTTTTGTTTTTTTCACGATTGGCTTTTTCTGACTGGGGGGTGCCTTGGAATTATAGTTGTATTTAATGGCAGACACAGGTGTTCCTTTTGGAGGGTTGTTCTCTGACTGCTGGTTGTGTCGAGACTGGATGATGAAGGCCAGGTCTGCCAGCTGAGCGGCCACCTCCTCCTCCTCTCTGTTTCTCCTTGCTTTATCAAAAACCCTGTCTCTGTCCTCCCCAAACAATCGCTCATGATCTTTACTGAGTCTCATGTCACTGGGATATTTATAGCTGCATTCTGACTTGATGACATGAGAACCAAAGCCCGGCTCTGTCCTCCTGCAGGGTGCTTTATCTCTGTCTGAACTGGCCTCTAAGAGATCCTGAAGAGACAGCTTTGCGTTAGTGCTCGACCCCTGGGAGCACTGGATGACATTCCCTTGTCTTGCCACAGGAGGGCGTATGACTGACGTCTGGTGCAGTGGCGAGCTGATGACCGAGACTTTGTTGTAGCGGATAGCTGCAGTGGGTTTGGCTTCTTGCAGGGTTGTATTTGTATTGGAGCTTGAAAATAGGGCAGAAGTAGAAATGGGATGTTCACACTTACGTTCAGTTTTAATAGACCCTGGGGTGCTTTGAGGTATAGCTGCCAGTTGAGTCAAGGCCTCAATAGCAATAGCCTGATCAAAACTAAGATTTCTTCTCTCTGCCAAAGACTGTACGCTTGGTTCCAAGACACTTGGAGGAGGTTCACTTTTGATAGGCTGGGGAGTCCTTTGCAGGCTAACAGGAGTGCTTTTCTGACACAAGTCATTCTGTAAGTCCTCTGGCTCTTTTTTGACGAAGTGCAAATCTGGAGGCTCTGTTTTGATGGAGCAAAGAATTGAAGCTCGTGAGCTGAAAAGTTTCTCCTCTAGTCCCTTCCTCTCTGTAACAGAAAGACACACCACAGCCGCCAGCGTGGACAGCGGGTCTTCACAGACCTCATCTTCATCAGTCAGCTGTGTAGTGGCCTGTTCAGTGATCCACATCCACGGCTCCTCCAGTTTGATCTTCTTTAGTGGAACTGACATGTCGTCTGGAGGAGTCTTGGGTCCATTCTCAGGGCAGTCTTTAGGGGTTGCAGCTATTATAGTCCTTTGTGGCTCTGATTCATGAGTAGTCCTTTTATAAGCAGACTTCAGATCAGAGTTTGACCCAGTGGTCATATTAGCACCGTTAGGTTTTGTCAGGTTCTGAGAAGAACCATTCTGAAAAGTCACAGAAGAGCATACGTGTTGGTGAAGTGCATTGTTGGTCAGCTCCAGCCCGGGCTCTCTTTTAACAAGTGCCGGCCGTCCGCCTTGGTCCGAGACCAAGTTGTGGGTGAGCGAGTGGGTGATGGGGGGAGCTTGTGTATGAGGTATGTGGCCTTCCTCCCCTTCATCATCCTCTGCTGCCGTGTGGGTGTCATCCATCTGTGCCTTGCCTTTGCCATTTACCGACCCACTTTCTGGAACCACCTGAGACACGGAGACGGAGAGAGAGAGAAACAAGAGGAGAGCGGTGACTCAATAAGCTCTAGCAGTATACAGTGATTCAGCTTGTTCTAAACAGTCACGGCACACAGCACAACAGATTGCCTCCCAGCATGGCATGGGCATCTGCTGCAGCCACTACCGAGGCTGTGGAAAATATTATGACATGTGAAAACAAAGAATATGGTTTCTGTAAATCGTGCTGAAATCTCTCTAAACAGAGATAATAAAAAGTTAAAGTGTGTTAGTCACAGTCGAGGCTTCAATCAGGAGTACATTCCTGCATGAGCTGCTGAGTGCTGAGTGTTGAGAGCCACAGACCCACAGGTAGCCAAGAGCCAACAAGTAAACATTTGGATTCACGCACAGTTCATGATTGCGTCTCTACCGGCAGGTCACTGAGGGCATGTGTTCAACGTGCACGTTCATGTTGCGTTTGTGCCGGGTTTGTAGGTGTATTCTGGGCATGCATGCATGTGTGTGCAAGCACATGTGATCATTAACACTGCAGCCCTGTCATGTTAACCCCTGTGTATTGTTAAGTGAGTGATTAACCCACTCAGGGTCTTATCCAGACACAGCGCAGCTTGACCCTTTGGCTAAGACGGATTCTGACTGCCAGCAGAGCTACGACCATCCAAAGGTCCACAGTATTGACATATAGATTGCCTCCAAAAGCCATGTTGGAAACACACTACCACAGACTGTCTTAAGTGCAGACAATCATAGACATAACTCCATAAATAGAAATAGGAAGTTAAGGCAGTTTTATAAAGGCTGTGAGGATGGTCTTTCACCAGAATATTGTAGTTTACAAGTTACCTTATCTTATCTGATGACTTTCATGTACTCGTGTTGTGGTGTGAAATGTGTTTATGTATCTATGTATTCATTTGAGGCTCTGCATGGACTGTAGCAGAACATTTCCTTTGAAATAGATAATAAAGACTATCTAAACTAAAAGGGCATGAAGGCAAACCCATTCTGATAAAAATTGAGCTTATACATACAGTGTTTCCACAACTTATGTAAAAGCCTTCTTTATTTTTCATTATCTTGAGTGAGCACACTGTCAACTGAAGTCAAAGCTGCTTCTTATTTTAGGATTTAACCCCGCATCACATTCAGAACTAAAGCCTTCAGCAGTGGAAGACTGATTAAAAATGTTGCAGCGTGACAAAGATAAAAAAAATCATCATGTGCCAAGACTCAGCTGACAAAAGGATCTTAAACTTGTTTGCAGGAGCTGAATGATATGTGAGCATTACTGTGAGCTGTGTGTACTGTATGTCTATGTGGCTGCATTTTCCCTCTAATGAACTTGCGCAACTGCAGGGTAGCTGCAGATCCGTTCTTTATCACTGTCTATCTGGCACCCATTAGACTCCATCACTGCCACTGTTTTATTCACATGTTGCAGCAGGAGATGCACTCCAAGCTGATCAAACAGCTACAGTACTTTAATATAAACCAGAATGCTGTGAACCCACGGACCAAACAGAAAACACTTCACAAGTTACATTTGCTCTATTCAACTCTGTTCTCCCTATTTCCATCAGACATGGAGGCTGGGTTTGGTCCAGGCCCAGGTCCTGAGACATCCCGGATAAAATGTTAAAGGTGTGTTCGGCTTTCACGTGTGCACAGTGAAAACAGAATGGAGCCTTGTGACATCCCACATGTGATGGCTGCTGAGCAAGAGCGTGAACTGTCATTCATGAGGAAGAAGGCTAAAAGTATTCAATTAAAGATGGAAAATAAAAGCTGTCAACGGCAGTGCTGAGGTCTAAGAGGATTAATACTGAGCAAATCTCCTGCATTGGCTTTTTAAAGAAGGTTGTTAGTTGCCTTAAGTAGATCTGTTGCTGTGCTGTGTGAAGTCAGACAGAAGAGAGAAAAAATAGCTGTTGGTTAAAACTTTCTTTCAGAGAATTATGTGGCACTCAGTGTTTGATTACAAATGTGCTAGCAAAAAAGAGCGAAAAGCAAGATTTTGTAGTCAAAGACAGAGAGTGAAGAGAGCAAAACAGCAAAATGTGTTCAAGCTCTTAAGACAAATGAAGCCATGGAAAAATGTCTTCATCAATATCTTCTAATCTGCAATGATTTCACATCTGATTTACAAAAACTCATAAGATGGACCAGATAGAAGCCCTTGCTCTTGGACACCAGTGAACCTGGTGTTTACAGCTGATGGCTGAAAACATTCCTCATATTTAACTCCATTGTAGCTGTGCTGGAAATATTTCAACATGGCACCCACTTTATGTATGTTCGTGGCCAGTTATCCACAGGAATGCAAGGCACATTGCCAAAAGCTGTTTATTAAAACAATGTTAAAGCAGTAAAGAAGGGATTTAACTTTAGGTAGTGAGCTGCTCATGGTTAATAAAATGTTGAGATCAGACATCTTTCCACTGATGTGCTATTCCTGATCCCTCTCTGATCCATTACGCTTTCTCCCCAGTCCACTGCACTCGCTGTGGCTGTGGTCATGACTGTGCAGCCGTACTACTAGAAACACTGCTGATGCAACAGATAGCTGGAGATCAGGCTGAAGCTGAGGCAATACCGAAGCTGCCGATGCAACAGGGTGAGATACCCGCTCCACACAGCATGTGGAAATGGCCCAGCGCGACGTTCAAATGAGCGAGTGAGAGAAAGAGTGGAAAAAAATGGGGTGCAGGGAGAGGGAGGGGTCGGAAAAGGCAGTGTGTCTGTCACAATAAACTGCTTTCAATGACAAAGCAGCTCTGGCCGGCTTCCAGCACTGCGATAGACACACGCGTGTCTCTGTGCATGTGTGTGCATGTGCTTCCAAGTGTTCATGATCCAACATCAAAGTACAGGCCCTGTTTTTAATTATGTTACATTTAGCCTTGTGATGACAAAAAAGAAGAAGCCTAATGCAGGATGTAAATGCACAGTCATGTGCTCTCATTTAGCCACCGGGTCTCTGGAGAAAGCTGGGTCTGTGATGCGTTAGGGCTGAGTCTTTGTGCTGTTGTGTCTGCCTCAGGGTATCGGAAATCACTCACATGGTACTGTACTGTTTTAAATGCAAACATAGTCTTCTCTGTTACACAAACACAGACCAACCTGCTGTGTGTGTGTGTGTGTGACAGAGCTTTGAAATTTCTACAAAACATACGTTAGAGCAGATAAGGGTGAGTGCTTTACAAAGAAACACACGTTCAGAGACCTAACCAAGCAACAGAAGTGTAACCGCCGCTTGAATCCCAACAACCCTCTCTCTCTGGGTCTCCAAGGCAGTTCAAAGGAGTGTGTATCTATTCTTCACTCAACAACACGGACATACAAACACTCACATATAAAACACGTCTACTCCAACCAGAAAGAGGGTGCTCTGAATTCATGAAATAAACTCTGAGTAACTTTCAGCCTTGTTCACTTCAGTGATCGTACAGCGTTAGGATCTTCGCCTCACACCGCTCTGAGAAGTGATACACAGAAAAAGCATGCTTCCTTCCTGGCTGCGAGTGTAAGTAGTGGTTTATGTGTGTTTCTCTGCACACGTGAGAATTTCCTCCATTCATAGAGTGAGCATTTCCTGTCTTCGCTGAGCTCAATGCCACACAACCTATACATTAAAAAGAAAACAGCAACAAACAAGGTCTTATAAGTGGCAATAAACCTAATGCACTTGATTGAAACCCACTCCTAGCACCAGTATGAATTACAGCTTAATCAACTGTAAAATGAAACAAATTAAGACAACATCAGTACCAGAAGTAACTTTCCCACAAACCACACGATAATAATACCATTATTACTGCAGCCAAACTAGTAAAAGCAAGCCAAATTGAAAGTTACGACCCACGACTTACAAGCACTCCACTCTTCTGCTAAGCAGTCAGAAAACAGCAGGTGCAGAAATATGGCTGTCCAAACCCCTGCAAGAAAGAAAAGGGGAAGCTAAGGGCTCTTCATACAGTATATAACGGCTAAAAAAAAAAGATGTGCAACGGCAAACGAGAAGCTGTGTCTGTTACCATGGAAACTGACCTCTTTATTGCTGACTTTGTTGTCACATCCTTTAAACCCACCTGGAAAAGACAAGCCAAACACTCACACACAGAAGTCCTTAGTGATTCAGGAGGAACAATAACAACAGCAGCTTCCAAATAAAGCGCTCCAATCAGCTAAATCCAGGGTGGCAGAGAGAGATACAACGTAGGATAACCTCTAGACGAGCTCCACTGTAGCTGACCCATCTGCAGCAAGACAATAGACCCCAGGGTGAATGATCCGGCCGCCTTTACCTTGTCTGTCCTCGGAGGAAGCCCCTCCGGTTTAGGCAGCATATCCCTAAAAGGTATTGGTGGCCATCTTACTTTGCCTTCCTTCAGCCTCAAAAGAAAACGCTGGCTACAGTAGCCGTGCGCAGGGCAAGCTCCTGGGTGTCATGACTAGGGCGACTGTGAGCCTCTGTTGCAAAGTGCTGCAACAGCAGACACGCACACACACAGACATATAGACGCACACACATACGGGATGCCTTTCGCAGACGCAGACAGAGTCTCATCAGCCAATAGCGTGAGGACCTTAGCGGCTTGTAAATTATCTTCCATGCCTAGACTCTCCTAAACAAAGGATCCCCTATGTGGGCTTTTTACTCCAGCCCTACACACATGGATTGGTGGCAAGCTGTGGAACGGACACTGCACACTTACTGGATCTGGATCACAGGAAAACAACTCTTTCCCTGCAGAGGTATTAACCCCTAAAGCAGCTCACCAGAACAGCTTTGGGCTCTTGGTGATTTTCACTGAAATCCTTGCCCCACTGCTGAAACAATTCGTCCAATTAATTGATTAATTGATAGGTAGAACAATTAGATCTGCAACCGATACAAATAAATATTTTTTTTATTTTTATTTTTTATTTAAGAATAAACTGATTAATTAAGCCCAGTGCCACCTAGTCCCATTATGAAGAGAAGGTAGACATCTCTATGCCCCAAATCTCCAATACTTGGCAATTCATACCAGAACAATCTAGATTGATAAATAGCACTACAGGTTTGAGAAAAGAATATGGATTTTTGATTATGGGGTGAACTGTCTCTTTAAACTCTTAGTTTAAAATCATGTGATCTATTATATTAAATATAATTGGTGTAAGTGTTGCAGTCTGTCCAAACACACACATTATGAAGCATGTTAAATCACGCCATGCCTTTTAAACGATTACAAACAGTGTCATCCGTGTGGCAACATCTTTTCCTGCAGTACGTCTAATTCACACAGGCTCTAGAGACGGTGTGGAAGACAGTGGAGGGAGCAGGAAAGAGGATGTTGACAATTCCCTGAGGAAAATCTGTGGTTAGAGAAAAACACAAGGAGACAGAAAGCAAAGACAAAGACAGAAAAATGTTATGCGAGAGTGAAGTACTCCCCCCTTTTTAAAGGCAACCATGTGGCCAAGACGCTGAGGTCACACCAGGACAAGGAACCATGAAGGCAGGCCGAG
>CALSBV010010813.1:10046619-10067428 GCA_943590825.1 Bovichtus diacanthus
GTGTGTGTGTGTGTGTGTGTGTGTGTGTGTGTGTGTGTGAGAGAGGGGGAAGAGGAGCTCAGAACTGACAGGAGCGTCTGCTGGGGCAAATCACTCTCACTTTGTATTAAACTGGTTCCCTTTAAGAGCAATGAGGGTGTTTTGCTGCACGATGGGCTGAACTACAAGCTGTAAAAAACCTTCAAGAACATCCCCCTCTGACACAAAAATATAGGTAAGAATCATTCAGATGCACAAAGACACACACAACTTTGAATATCTGTTACAAAGCAAACTGACACCGTTGGGTGCTGCAGGCTGCATGTCCTCCCTGCCTGAGCGCGAGTGATCGGCAAGTGTTTTCGGGATACATGTGTTATCTCAGCTGGGCTACTCCTCTGGCAAATGCATTGCAGCAGAAAAAAGAGGAGTGGAAGAAGTGCAGGAGATAAATTAGTTTGCAGCAGGAGCTGGCTAGCTGACTGGAAGCGTGCAGGCTATTATTTGTAAAAAGTATAGTGTCCACCTCCAGCTGTATTGTGCTGAACTGAATGCTTCCTCTGCTATGTAATTACGGTCCACCTCAAACTTACCCAGAGTGTACCTTACCAGGTGCATGGTCTTGATAAATGCAGGGGCAGAAGGACGCACAATCACTCACAGATGATAGTTATACTATTTGTGAGTGCTGTTTTTTGCATTTGTCTAAAGCAAGTCACATACATGTATGTTATACCATAGACTGGATAACTCCTTCTGGACATAATGCAAAAGAAAAGGTGTTTAAAATGCCAAAACATTAACATACTTTTCAAATTTAGGTTATATTTGTGCTTATCTCTTTCCACAAATGCAGACAAGAGGAGATAGTTTACCTTAAGTAAATGAAAGGTACGTGTTTCTTTAGAAGGCCGCATAGGTATATATAATAATAAACTTTATTTATATAGCACTTTTCTTAACAAGGTTACAAAGTGCTTTACAGAAAACAATACAAAAACAAGAATAAAATGAAACAGAAACAACAGAGGAATCATAAAAACACTGAGGATAAAATAACATTTTAAAAATATATAAAATGGCCAGGGTGGAATTATAACACCCAGCAACATATCAAATATATATATATATTCATAAACGCTTTCCTATAAAAGTAATTTTAAAGAAGGGATTTAAAAGATAGAAAACTAATTATGAAGCCCATCTGATCTCAATAGGCAAAGTCTGTCTCTGACAGCAAAAGAGTTTGTTGGACGAATAGCTATGATCTCCATTTTACCATTGTTACATCTTTTTTAAGTTTTGGGTCATCCAGCATTGGGGCAGACAAGGAGGTTATTGAAGCTGCTGGAGTTAGTGGACTGGAGAGGAACATATACGTAGCTGTGTGTCATCCACAAAACAATGGTGGGAGACACCGTGGTTCTGATGGTAGTGCTGAAATAAAGCATGTAAATTGAAAACAACAGAAGCCCCAGAAAGGACCCTTGAGGAACCCCACAATGAAAATGTTCTGTATTTTCTACAGTATAAAAACAGAGAAACTTCTATTGGAGAGGTAGGAACGTAGCAGGTATGTTCCCTTTAAGACCAACCCAGTAGCAGTTTAATCATTTTGAATGTTTGAAACCATTTGGAATGGTGTCAGAACTTAGTAGGGATACTTTCTAAAACACAGGTAGAGGATTTCATTTGAAAAACTAATTATATGTATACACATGTACATATACACAGTGTAAACTGTGTGTATATATGCATCAAGAATCAGCAGCATCATGGACATAATCAGAACTACAAAAATGTCACATCTTGCATCCATTAATGAATGTCATTACATATTTAAGAGCTTGTACTAGTTTAAATTAAAGTGGCCATCACTGACTGACTGAGGGGCAACTGTTTACACAATGGATGATGGGTAACACAATGATGATGACTGTGAGTTATAATGTATTTGTTTGTACTATTTGGAGAGATGTGAGTGTTAAAAGCATTATCCATGAGTGCTGACATCTGCCTTGTTGGCCAATAAAAAGTAAAAAGGTGAGTCAGTTATTCAGCCTCCAGCTTTGAACATGTCAGGACTGTTTCAGTCAAATTCACTCCACAAATACTGGAGCTTTCGCACCCTGTGAACTGTAGTATTTTGTTTCTGGTGTGTACGTGTTGGCTTGTCTTGTTTGTGTGTTCAGGCCAGGGCCAGGTCAGACAAGGCAGTGAGCCCCATCCTCACTGCCCAATACAAAGCGAGGCCACGAGGGGGCCATCAAGCCTGAGTGAAACCAGACATTTTTAAAAGGAAAGCGCCACACTCACTCTCTTTCTTACAAACACACAAACAATGGGAGCTAATAGTTTTCCTTTTTCTGATCAGTTTTTGTATTTTGTCTCCATATACGTTCACCTTAAACTGTTCTATGTGTATTTTTTTCAAGTATGTTATGTACATACTGATTTATGACACAGTAAAACCAAACTAAAACAGAGCCACACCAACCATAGTAGCTCACTAAACAGAATCCACATGCCACTACATGAACTCCTCTTTGGCCTCTGCCCCCTTTTTCCCAATCTTGTTGGCTTAGAACTACTCGTAGGGTGTGTGAGCTTGATCAGCAAGACTGGCCAGCAAGTATAATGTATTACACAGGCTATAAGTACACATAAAGTAAACATTCCATGCACTCACAGTGTGGTTTTTTGAGTTATATATAAATACAAAACACAAGGTAAAGTTGCTCCCCCCGCATCTAGAATTAAGCAAAGGATTGATTTGGAGATTTGACCTCCAGCTGATCATGATTATAGCTTTTTTGACAGTGCTAGCTTGCAGCACTGTCAGGCTCCACCCCTGCAGTTGCATAGAATCCAACAAAAACCTGTTCCCAAACCACAAACACAGGCATTGCTTTAAGTGTGTGTATGCCAATGTGATGTCAGTTAAGAGAAATGGGGAAACATCAACTGGCAGTTCTGTCATTTTATCTTCAGCGTCGCTCGTGCTTGCACCACACAAACACGTATACTGTGCAACGTTGAAAGTCACAACCACATATAATGTAAATCTGTATTTGACTCTGAGTCAAACGCACACTGACCCACATTTCAGGGTAGTCCAAATAATATGTTAATAAATCTCTCTCACATAAAAATTGTGCACAAAGGTCGTCACTACTAATACCGCAGGTGTTACATAATCAGCTCTAATCTGCTACTGCCACTGCTACGACTCTGAGGGCTGTGCCAGTGCACGCATGCACGCTTGCACGCTTGCAGACACAGGACCACATGGACCCTCACTCACAGTTGTTCACACAGAGCCCTCCCCCAGCCACATGGACACCACTGAACTATGTACATGATTATGTAGCTCTGGTAGCCAGCTGCTGTAAGGAACTTTTATTCCTAAAATGATTGAGAATATTGTCCCTACATAAGCATGTTATAGATAAAGCACCATAATCAGAAATGCTTTTTAGATCCCACCTCATCTGAATAATTGTAATAGTACTTTATAAGGTACCATGCACAAACAATTAAATAATGTAACCCTGCATTCATCACCACACAGCCCTGACAAAACATTATGTATAGTTATCATATATTATGTTCACAAGCTTGTCGCTAACTTTCTCTGTCTGCTGTTTGGTGCTGAGCAGGTACTTTTTCACTGAAAACAACTGTATGCTGTCGCAGAAAACGACAGCTGCGGAAGTGATAATTCTCTGTAGGTTCAAAAATATAATAATTATACCTGCTTTAAAATTGACTGGGAAAGATTTCTCTCTTAAACAGTGTCCTGGGTGTTCATTGTCTTATTGGGTTCTAAGATATGCATTCACAATGCCATGCAGTGCCACTGCAAAAACATCCGGCTCAAATTGCCCTTAATTACATACCCATACCCATCCACAGACACAAGCATGCACTTACACTCAGTCACCATGTGTAACTCATGAAATCGCTTATTCTCTTGCTTGCACCATGGATGGCACACACACATAAACACACACACACACATACACAAACAAACAGACACATACTCCAAGCACGTGCTGAGGTGCTGCTGGTCATGTGACAGTGCCTTCCCCTTTAACACTGGGCATTGCACAGGCATTCATTCTCTACACGAAGAGACACGCACACACGCTCGCTCACACACACACATACTTCCCCATTTATCACTCAACACATTCCTCAATATTTAACAGAAAGACACCATGAAGTTAAGTATACAGCATCTGTTGAATCTGACTGAGAAAAAATGAAACACAATGTGAAAGTGAAACCTTCTGTTTAACTGTTATCAGCTTTCGATCACTGCTGCTACCAATGGGCGGCTGGGAAACCTCGGAGATCAAAAACAACACTGTCAGACAGTAACAACTCTTTTTTTTTTAAGTTGCTTCAGATCAGAGGTCCAGTAAATTCCCACTCGAGTCATTGTCTAAATTGACCTCCTTATGAAAATGATGAGCGGAAGCGTTACGTGTTGCTTTTTAAATGTAATTAAATGCATGTGTGCAGAGTAATATAAGCCTCACCTGTGCAGCAGAGAGAGCGAGCAGAGCAGTTCTTCTCCTCCTCAGATCCACGCACTTCCTCAGCTTACAGATCTGGTGGCCAGTCCTGCGGTTGAGGCAGCAACTGCACTGGCCACAGCTGATCTTCCTCAGGCATGGCTCACACATCCCACATCTGCTCCGCTTCTTCCTCTCCTTCTTCTGTGGTTTCGGAGCAGTCCAGGAGGGCAAGCAGGCCCCCTCTGGCCCCCAGGATACAGGTAGAATAGAGGGGCCGGGTTCTCCATACCCTGCCTCTGATTCAGTGTCAAAAGAAAAAGAGGAGCGTGTGCTTTCTGAGCTGCAGGAGAATGTTAGGCTACTGTCCAGAGAAGGCGTTGAGATCTTTGGCACCGAGTTCGGCTCCGCTACGACAGCGCTGTCCTCGCTGAGGTTTGGTTCACATTCAGCTGTAAGGGCATCTGTGCTCAACTGAGGAACGGGGGACAATGACAACGTAGATGTCTCTTTCTGGATGTAGCGCTCAAATGGCTCTCGATTGGATTCACTATCTTTGGTCTGCGTCTCTGCTGGTGTGCAAGCTTTTTTCTCTCCCTGAGGAGAAGGGATCGCTTGGCTTTGCAGTTGGTGTGGTTCCTCCTGGCTTGAATCCCTGAAGCTCCTGGGTTTGAAGGAGTCACTACGGATAATAACCGGCGTATTTCTTTGTACTAGAACAGTCTGCACCATCAGGGCAGTTTCAGCGACAGCCGAGGACCCTGTGAAATGAGGTTTAGCACCATGAATGGTAGGTTGCATGTCTGTCTTACCCTGGCTCAGAACCTCTGGCTCCAGTGCCTCTGAGGTGGAGGGGGCTTTGGTGGGATTTGAGGTAGCTATGTTGACTGATAGCACATTTACAAGTGAGTCTGACAGTGCTGTCAGCCCATTGTTAGAGTGAGGTGGATCTGGAGATTGAGAGGCTTGTTTGCTGGGGTGGGAGTCAGCAGGACTGATAGAAACATCATTCTCCTTTTCTTTTTTCCCTACCTCTTCTCCCTCACAATAACCCAGCCTCTCAACCATCTCCTCCATCTCTTCCACAGTCTCATTTTGACTCTCAACTATTTTCTCTGCCTCTAAACTCTCTCCTATCTCATGATTGATCTGCTCTTTTCTCTCAGTCACGATAATCACTCTTTCATCTGTCCTACTCTCTTTTAAGTCCAACATGTTATCCTCCTCCTGATGGACAGCACATACATCATCTTGCTTACCATCACCTGCAAGACGATCAAGTTTATTTCCAAGGATAGATGAACTGTCACTTCCCTCGCTGCCGCCCTGCACCCCTGGAGAGCCAATACGTGTTAGCGCAGAGGGACTATCTTTGCTTCTGTCACTGCAGAGTTTTAGCTGTCGATCATCGTCATCACACACCCCAATCACACACCTCAGGTCACCTTCACTGTTATGACTAACAGTCTTTTTGTCTTGCTGGGTTATAGGACTGTCAGAGCTGCACTGCACACAGTCTTCCAGTATGTCGTTACACGGTGGTGAATCTGCTTTAAGAGGGCTGCCCTTTTTAGCATTGTTGACACCTAAACCCTGATCTTTGATACTTGCATGAACTTCAGTTTTTAGAGAAACCGGAAGTATTTCTTCAGCATCACAGGAGTCTAGATTCTCATTCTCCTCGCAAGGAGATGAATCGTTGATTCTGGTGCTTGAGGGCTTTTTCCTTGTGTTTCCTTGCTGTGATGCTACTCGTCTCCCCGCGCCCCTCTTGCTGTTTCTCCCCCCTCTGCAAGGTTTAGGAGGCTGGCAGGGTGTAACAGGCACCCGTGTGCCCCGCAGAGACTTCCTTCGCCCTAGGGGGTCTTGTAACTCACCACAGTGGTCAGGCGGATTGCTTGGCCGTCTAAGCCTTGCAGATCCTTTTACATTTAGGGCTTGGTTAACTCTGCCAGGGGACCTCCCAGGACCCTGACTTGCAGGCACACTAACCCCTCTTCCACGGGGGCTTCGG
Organism: Bovichtus diacanthus; assembly: GCA_943590825.1. Lineage (NCBI taxonomy): Eukaryota > Metazoa > Chordata > Actinopteri > Perciformes > Bovichtidae > Bovichtus > Bovichtus diacanthus. The sequence goes on from CALSBV010010813.1 coordinate 10,053,133, forward strand.
CCTGACTGTGCCTGGGCCCTGGCTGTTGACCTTTTGGGTTCTGCAGGTGTTTTCTTGGGCCTCTCTGTGGCTCTTCCTCTGGGTTTGTTTGAGTTACAGGTTTGCCTCTTGGTGCTGATAACTTTTTGGACGGTTTTTCTCTGAGCAGGTGTCTGTCTCCTGGAGGATTTGGTGGTAGCAGGCATGGCTGAGGGTGTGGAAGGGAGGATTTCTGGCAGCCAGCATGGGAGCCAGGTGAATGTTTATCTTTTGCTCTGCACACAATTGCTCTTTCTTTTTAAAACTATCCTCTTCTGTGCTGTGTTTTATCCTTGAATTTCTAAATTATGATGCTGTCATTATCGTGTAGTTGCAGTGCATGACCTATAAAGACAGAGTAAACAAGAAGAAAATAAAAAATACAAATAGTCTCAGCACCTTTAAATGTATTTTCAGTGTAATAAAGACAAACTGTTAGTGGAATACAACATCAGGTACAATTTGATGACCGACACCACAGTAGTACAATAACTATAAAGCTAAATCTATACAAATGTTTTTTACTTTGTCTGCTGGAAATGACACTTTTGCCCCGCCTGAAATATTTACTCGGACGAGCAAGTGCTGTAAGGTTGACGTCAATAAAGACAATCCAATGCTTATACATAATAGACTACCATATTTTGAATAAATATATAACATTTGAAGAACTACGGGCCATAAAAAAACAAAAGTATAGCTTCAGGAAGGCTCAAACAGTTTAAAGGGCAGGCACGTTGAGGAGTGGGCTCTAGCCGGAGGTCGGATCCTGTTTTCGTCTTTCTGACTGGCGGAAGAGGGGGTTATTACCGTGTAAAATCGCCTTCAGCGTCGCTGTTTATTACTATTATTGCACTTGACCGCTGTCAATAGAAGCGCCGTGTAGATATAGGTTGTTTTGTTGCTCGTGAGGTTTCATTTACACGTTTAGGGCCGAAATGCTTTACATACCAGAGAGCGACAGTTGCACTGTCTGAACTGCTAATAATACTCCGCTCCAGCGAGACAGCGAGACCTTGTATTGGTTTCCCTCCTCGGCAAATATAGACTGCTGGCAAGTTCAATCCTCTCTCGACGATGACACATGGACATGATAAAAGCACCACCATGAACACACATCGAGCGGAAGAGTAGTTGGTTCTCAACGTGCACCGTGTCGTCTCTGCGGAGCACGACACCCGTTAAAAATGTAAATCCCTCTTATGTCAATCCATTCAGGGCAGCCCCGCTCACTCTCCCTCCACCAGACGCAACCTACCGTCGGTCTCCGCTGGCCAACAACTCGTCGTCGGCTCTGGAGGGAAGAGTGGAAAACAAAACCTGGGATGGAGTTCAGCTGTCGTTTGTCCCAGTGCTCCTGTGTTTTAGCAAGTGGACGCAGGGGTGTGCTAAAAATGATAGTAAGGAATCACCGACACAACAAAGTTGATACGGAGAATTAATATTTCACTGTAGCTTACTTTAACGTGAATATCTGCCCAGCTTTACTGAATCAACGAAGTTATTACCTGATAATTATGACAAACGTGTTCTTCTTCTTTCTGTTATGATCTGGCCCTATATAAATACAAATTTACTTGATTCTTCTTCTTCTTCTTCTTTGTTTTTCTTTTTTTCCCCCCACACTGTCAACTTTAGTTAGATAAGAAAAATAATATCGTTCATCCAGAAAAAGTAAATTATGTATACATTCTAATAAATCTAAGGCATCAATAATGTTAAGTTGCTGTTTTCTTTTTCATTTACTTCAGTAGTTTGCAGTACAGTGCTAGTTGTCTCATTAAAAAGAAACACCAATAAGGGCTGTGTCTTAAAACATTTACATTAAGGCTATGGATAAAAAATGACCTAAAACTAATAAAGTATCCAAAAGAAATTCAACCTATTCTATGAGTCTAAATGTAAAATACTTTCTGGTAAAATGGGAGACAGACTTTTTTTTTGAGTCAATCAAACATATCACACAATTATTGCTATAATATAGACAGAAGAAAAACAAGTGATCAGTATAGTTTGTATTTCCTGATCCCAGATCAATGTTTAAACTTGTCTAAGGAGTTCTCCTAAAGTATATAGGTAGGCTGACAAAAGGTATAAGAAACTGGAAAAATCTTTTTGGATCTCTCATTTTACATTTGTGCAAAAAATAACACAAGCAACTAGTATTGAAGGTAAACATATTATCACTTATTTGTAATGTGATAATAACAGTTAATGTACTATTGTCAACTTTTGTTTGAATCTTATTATGGAAATGTAATATTCATAAAGCTACATTTCTTAATTGAACTCAATCTTTTAAATTGTTTTTTTTTTAAATTGTATTTTATTTATACAACAAATAAGAAATGCATGTCTGATCCATTTAATGCATGTTTACCCAGAGATGTTTGTGTTTGTTTCCAAAGAAGTATGCCACCAAAATCATTCTTATATTTTATTGATCAATTAGAAAGAAATTAAGCTTCTGATAAAGCCTCTTTTATTTAGTAATTAATTGAAATGGTATGGGTGGTTGCTTGTACATTCTTATAAAACGTTTTTTTTTCATGCACAGGATGTAAAATATTTGTTAAGAGACTTCTATTTATTTGTCAAAATTTTACTCGAGAAAATAACCTATGAAAATAACACACTAGGAAAACAATACTGACATCTCCCACCCCTCCGCTGTCAACGTCATCTGCGTCATTAACGTGCGACGTTTTCGGTCAGAAGGCATCTGACGTAAACGGGCGAAGGGCATTTGTGGCACACACACACACACACACACATTGAAAGTGCTTCAGCTTTATTCATCAATGAACTTCCGGCTTGTTTTCCACCTGAAACAGTGAACGACGAGCTCCTCGAGACGACCCGGTGTCCATAGCAACGCCACATTTGAACAGCCGCGATTATCCAGAGAGAAAAACTCTGCGAAGGAGAAAACACACTCGTTGAGGAGCTTCCGTCGGACAGACCCTCCACTCTTTCTGTTTGTGTGCCTCTAACAGTTGTGATCATCTTGTGAGTATTACACGGGGAGCCTCGTCTCTTGGTTTACCTGCTGCTGGCGGCTAATAACCCTAACCGTTAGTTATGTCATTACAGACACTTGCCAGCCTTACTCTTACTCTAGCCTTAGGGAATATAAAACAGACATATTTGCCAGTATGATGATACCTATCCATTGTCACATGTGTATTTACAGTGTTTTCTCCAAAATTGCACAGTCATGGATGTGGCAGATTCCTGAGCAGGAAGGATGACATCAGAAGCTGTGGTGTCCACATCTCCTGCTATAGGCAGCAGCCCCCCTGCCAAGAGGGACTACCATTTTATTCGCTCCTTTGTAGCTGGAGGTAGGATCTGACACATGAGGTTGTACTATCAGGTTCAGGTCTGTGGTGATTTACACAACGTAGAACACTGGGACACAATTTCAAGCCTTTGTGTGACTGCAAGACTGCATCCCTTTACGACAGGAATGTTTTCTCCTTTGCAATCAATCAATCAATCAGTCATTTGTTCTCAGTGCGACAATTTGTTATACAGCATACATTTAGCACACATAAAACACAGGCTACATAATGGACAACAACCACGACAACAACAAAAAATACACAGTAAAAATATTCTGTTAATGAAAAAAACTAACAATTGAAACAACAATGAACAACAATGAAGTTAAAGTTGTACCTGTTCCTCCTAGAGTTTACACGTGATAGGGCAGAGGGTATAAAGGAGTGTTTACTTGTGTTTGTTTTAGCTAGTGCAAATGAGACGGCCGCTTTCTTATATAACTGTTTGTTGTAAAGATCCTGTGCAGTGCGGTGCCAGTTATTTCGCTGCAGACATTTCCAACCATATTGATGCCATATTTACCAACCATATTTCCTTTGACCTTTGAGATTTGACCTTGACAGATTGATACCAGCAGATACAAGAGAAAGTGAGCACAGACCCCATAAAAGATCGTCAGGGTCCCGTCAACTGAACAGGCTCCCCGCTGCTGCCGGTCACTGCGGCCACATGCGGCCCTATCTACATTACTTTTGTGACCCATAAACTGATGTCTCCACAGCCACCCTACTAACCTTGATCGTACTGCACATATACTGCTTCATCGAAAACTTCATAGCAGCTCTATAAATACCATTACTCAGCTGATCTCCCTGTAGAGCTTGGTAAGAAAAAATAGAATTTCCCTTAAAGAGCAATAAAGACACCTGACCGGGACTGAAATGAACTTTCAGACCCTGCACCTGACACATGAAGAAATAACGCTGTCAATCATGCTCCACAATATTGCAAACATTCCAACAAAAAGTGCAATACTATTTGAATGGAGATTATAGATACGTTTGTTTCTAAATTAAGCTTTATTCACATACTTTATCACCATACCCTTACCCTTAAAGACTTGTGAACATGTGATGCAATCATCATTTTTACTAACAGACACAAGCTTGATTTAAACATACTTTTTAGTTTAAATGTTGTTTCCTAAATTGTACCGTTATACCAGAAAAGACAGTTAAGTATGTTTCTGTGTTTTTGTTTGTGGTTCTTCCTCTATTTTATTTTGAAACACTTGTTGCATTTGAACATATAAGGGGTTGTCTGTACCGCTTGTTCCTTTTTATGTATTACAAGCAACGCCACTCTTTATAATTTAAACGTGGAACTATTCAAATCTTCAACTGTCTATAAATGATTGGCCTTTTTCATTGCCAGTCACCCAAGATAAATCAAAAAAACATTACCACCCATGCTGCTGTAGTAACATGAAAACTTGCATATTGATGTTTTTTATTTTATTGTATGTTTCTCTGTTTTTGTTTAGGTGTTGCAGGATGCTGTGCCAAGAGTACCATTGCTCCTCTGGACAGAATCAAAATTCTTCTTCAAGCCCAGAACCCACATTACAAACATCTCGGTAAAAACATCAGCAGCCAAACAAGGAAAACAATAAAGTGTTTTGTTTTTCACACATCTGTGCCACATGAGTGAAACTTCTGATCTTTCTTTGCAGGAGTGTTTTCCACTCTCAGAGCTGTGCCAAAGAAAGAAGGCTTCCTCGGTTTATACAAGGGTAATGGGGCAATGATGGTCAGGATATTTCCCTATGGAGCCATCCAGTTCATGGCCTTTGACAAGTACAAAAAGGTACTTATTGTGCTATAACTCTTTCAAAGGGCAATGTTCTAAAAACCGGGTGATAGTAAAACTGACGAGAGCAGTTGTCTACGGAAATGCGATGTGCTTTAATGTTGTTACCGTTTTATGGCTTCACAGCTGCTAAGTAAACAGATCGGGATCTCTGGACACATCCACCGCCTCGTGGCAGGATCTATGGCAGGTAATTTATCTTTCTCACTGATAAGTCTTGCCTTTTCAGTCAGTTGCAGTTGGATATAATGTTGCTGTGATTTAGTTTCCTTTTCCTGTAGATGTAGTGATCGTAGGCATTGTTATTTGCTCCTCTTGAATCATTGACTATGTTGACGTTTGTCACGTCCGTGCCAACTTTCTCATAATGTGACAAGATATCGCAACACCACAATGCAAGTAAGCGTCAAGCCTTGTTATTATTAAAAACATATTAAAGTGTTCAGGCTCCCAGTCTGCTTGCATCAGTATAAAGAGATTGAGAGACAAAGCGGAAAGTCAGTTACATGAAATTAAATACAGCAGATTAAACGCAGTGTTTATTCTCAGTAAATCATGTTGAGGCCGAACTACAGTCCTAAAACTGTGTTTCTACAAAGTTTGTTCTATTTTGTTGTGTGTTTTCAGGCATGACTGCGGTGATCTGCACCTACCCTCTGGATGTGATCCGAGCCAGACTTGCCTTCCAGGTGACAGGAGATCATCGCTACACTGGAATTGCCAATGCCTTCCACACCATCTACCTTAAGGTAGTGCGCCAGTGTTCAACTTCTCAAACAAACAACACAGCCTTGGCAAAAATGATACCCTTTCATTAAAGTGGCAATAGACACGTTGTTTTCTTTAACTTATCATTATGAAGTAAATGTTGATTGCAGTATGTAATGGCTGTAGAATGATGACACCATTGGCGTTTAGATTGGTTCCCTACAAGCCTCGTTTTCATTATGTAATTCTCTCTGCCACCGGGAACGAGCTCCTGGGAAAATGAAGGCTTGATATACAGCGACTGAAAGCATTGAAACTTGTCTATTGCCACTTTAAAAATGCCTGAATATCAAAGTTTTTTCTCATAATTGTTAGTAGTGTGTATTGTGTCTACCTCTTGCAATCAGACCTGTTTTTTTCTTTTTTTGCAAAGGAGGGGGGCGTCTTGGGCTTCTACAGGGGACTTACTCCAACACTTATTGGAATGGCCCCTTATGCAGGTGATTATTGAGGTTATGTTGCATAGATTGATACCAGTCTTTGATTATGATCCAAGATCATTGTGCGCAACAACATAAGATGTCCTCCCTTAGATATGTACCCAGTGTTCTTTGTGACGCTTTAGTCTTTTTCTCTCTCACCCCATTTTATCCTGCAGGTTTCTCGTTCTTCACCTTTGGCACCCTGAAGAGCCTCGGCTTGAAACATTTCCCAGAGATGCTGGGACGCCCCTCCTCGGACAACCCTGATGTCCTCATTCTGAAAACGCATGTTAACCTGCTCTGTGGGGGTGTTGCCGGTGCCATCGCTCAGACAATATCGTAAGTGCTGTCGGCAGAAAGCCATCAAGCCTCAAGCTGACAAAGCGACGTGGAGTTTGCTGTTGATTACACTGATGTATTGATGGTTGATGTGGCACATTGTGTCTCTTCTCACTAGGTACCCCTTGGATGTGGCTAGGAGAAGAATGCAGTTAGGAACCGTGCTTCCTGACTCTGAGAAATGTGTGTAAGTATCACCAAAGTTTCTATTCTCAATAAACTGTTAGCAAGTTGTTCTGCACTCTCTGTAATATAAGACATTAGTTGAGGAGTTCCTTCTTTATATTACATTACAGGGCATTTAGCAGACGCTCTTATCCAGAGCGACTTACAGTGAACTAACTACAGGGACAGTCCCCTGGAGCAACTCAGGGTTAAGTGCCTTGGTGGCGTTGGTATTGAACTCACAAACTTCCGGTGTTCTATTTGAAAGCCTGACCTCTAAACTAGCACCACCTCTTCAAAAAGTTGATTCAATATTTGGTTTTAATGATGAAGTTTGTGCTTACAGCTGAAGAGAAAATTCCACTTCAGATGAAATGTTAAAGAGCTAAAATTTCAAGGAGCATAATAGCAACTGAGCTGTAAAACTACGGCAACATACCGTTCATACCTGTACAAGTTCACACAGTGCCAGTCCAAACACTGCTCATTGTTCTTGCATTATGTGTTTTTCCTTGATATTTAAGAAGAATGCATTCACAAGGTCCTGTCAATAAATACATCAGAGCCCTAGAAGGTCATTTGTCTCCTACCCAAGTTTTATTTTTTCCTGAGTTTATATCCCCAGAGCACAGGAACACTTTAACAACAAACACATTGATTTATGTTTATATATGCTTTGGTGAAATCATAAACAAGAAAAAATTGAAATCAGGACATAACATCTACTATTTATGTTGTTTTTCTTTTCATAAGTGTTTTATGAACAAAATAACCCATGTCTGTCGGTTTTTTTTTTTTTTCTGTCATTCTAAAAAGTGTTTGATTTCTTGTCTTGCACCTGAACAGATCCCTGAGCAAGACGCTGAAGTATGTGTACAACGAGTACGGGGTCAAGAAGGGATTGTACCGAGGCCTTTCTCTCAACTACATCCGCTGCGTTCCCTCCCAGGCCGTGGCCTTTACCACCTATGAGTTCATGAAGCAGACCCTCCACCTGAACTAGTCGCTGTTTTTATACTCCCCGAGTCTGCCCCTGGGTCTGTGCGCTCTGAGCCATTAAGCAGATCGACCTCAATGCTTCCATCGTAGAGTGAGCTGAGGCTCTCTCGCTACGTCTTAAATCGCGTTTTCCTTGAGTTCACTGAAGTCAGTTATCGCTGAAAAAAGGAAACTGGATATCTGTCCCTTTTTTGAATTCCCTCTTACTTCCTGCTTTTGTGATTCGCCACTTCTTAAGAGAAGATTTACTCAAACACACAACATGTGGCTTAAATTTGAGCGAATCCTTCATCAGCGTCTCCATGGATACAGCAGGTCAGCGGCTCGGGGCCATGATGTGCTCTTTAACGATGTTGTTGGCAACACCACAACAACCCTCTGATTGTGTAGAAGCTCCCTCATTCACACAGACGTCCTCTCACTTGATTTTAAGATGGACACCAGCTTAAAATTATCAAATTATTATCAGTTTCTTTATAATTTACTGCTTAACTAAGAAGGGAACTTTCCCATATGCATTTATTTGAACAATTGATCACCCCTAAACACTTATTTTCTACAGCTACATATTTATTTAATTGATAATCATATCTTCTTTTTACCGACTTGGTAATGACAGTTTTGGCTATTTTTGAAATGTGGCGGGAGTTTTAAACTAATCAGATGATTTATGATGTTTTGTTTATTCAGAGTTGAGCACGTCTTTACATTTACAGTGCAGTAACTTTAGGAGAAGTTGTTGTTTCCAAATCTAAAATCAATATAATTAATTGAGGTTTTTTTTTTTTAAAAAGATGCAGTAACTGAGGTGGTACGTGATTTCAGTTTAAGACAACACTTTGTCAGCCAAACACTGAATAGAGCAGTCATGTATACGTTTCCAATCGCTGACTTTTTTTATGTTGCTTAATGTGCACTCAGATTTTTAAGTCTGTAGCTTTGAGGATATTGAATTATGTACGTGTTTTTTCAGCTGTGATCAGAAAGTTATTTTGAGTTTAAGATGTCAGCATTTTGACATAATATGGATGTAGGAGGGACGTGATGGGACTCAGGAGAAATTTGCACTTCATCACTGTAGCTTTTTCTTAATTTATTTATTGATTTAGCGACCTGTTGCCACTGGGTGGCAGCATTGGATACAAATAGTATTGTTTACCATCAGAGCTGGACACATTCATATATCTTTCATACATTTCTTATCAAATCCAAGTCAGACGAGATTGCTTTACGTTTTGCCTAACAAAGGCTTGTTGTCAGATGATGATTAATATATGGACTGTTTTTAACCAAACATTTCGACTACTCACTTGAGCTACTGTACGGCTGTGTGCATTTATTGCCCCAGAAAGTCTGAACATTAATTACTGAATGAAATAGTCGTCTAATATCTTTCGATATCAAGTGCACCGCTGACCTTCAAGTCACCACCAATGTTTACGTGAGCCTCATCGGTGTGATGCATAAGCAATCATACTCCTTTTTTCAGCCTCTTGCCTTCCTCCGCATTCGATGTCTTACTTCACCGGAGTGATTAATGTGTTTTTTATTTGAGTTTCTTTACACACTTTCATTTGATGCCTCGGCTTTTAGATCACTCTATATGAATTTGGGGGAAATGATGTCTACTCATGACCACTCATCACAGTTTCATTTGAATAATTGTGGGAGGCCTGAGGAGGTAAAACTACCCAATAGTTCACAAAAAGCCAAAATGAAAAAAGAAAAATCTTACATACTACCTAGTACACCACGGCCGCAAATTATTAGGCAATGTCCCGTTCACCCCCCACCACTGCCCCCACACACACACACACACACACACACCACCCTCTGACATACTGTATAGATACAGCAGTCAACTGTCAGCAGTGTGGACAGGATGTGGCAATGAAAGATTGCAGGCAGGCAACAATGTTCAAACAAGAGTTGCATATGTAGCTATGCTCCTATGAATACTAAGTTACTGTCAGATGTTATATCTGAACATTTTTAGGGCTGCAACTAACAATTATTTTCATAACCGATTAATCTGCCGATTCTATTCTCAAATAAGGAAGTTTGGTCTTAAAAAAAAAAAGAAATGGCAGAAAGTAGTGAACAATCTCTATCCCAGTTTCTCTAAGCCCAAGGTGATGTCTTTAAATGTCTTGTTTTGTCAGTCCAAAACCCAGAGATATTCAGTTTAATATGATATACAATAGAGAAAAGCAGGAAATCTCCACATTTGAGCGGCTTAAAGCAGCATTTTCTGTGTGTCAGGGTTCAAATGCACTTTTTGAATTTGTGAAGGGAAGCGTGTTCAAGCTGAAACGTGGTGTTAAGTTTCTCTCATATCGTGACCTCTCAGATTCATCATGTGACCCATTGGAGGGGTCCAGACCTCCAGGTTGGGGATTGCGGCCTTATAATATTGAAATAGACCAAGAATTCATACGGTCCGCTGAACACTGAAGCCATTCGCTGTTAGAGCAAGTGAGGTGTTGAATAAAAATCTTCAGCAGCTCTTCAGTTGGATGGTTGCCACCCGTGGACCAGTACAACAACAAAAAACAGACTGTTGATATGTTCCATTTTAATGCAGACTTTTATATGTAACAGTAAATGAGCTACAGTGCCCATCTGCCTGTGCTTAAGAGCATAATCACACACGCTCATCTCTGAGAAGTGTCGGCTACCATTTGGAAAACAAAATATAATATTTGGTAACATTTCTGCATTTTATGGTGCCAGTCAATCATCTACAGTATTGCTGTGCTTTCATTTACTGCTATATTTCCATGTTTTCATTTCAAATACATGATCGTACTCTGTTATTGGAGTTTTTTTCTACCAAGTCTATAATTCAAGATAATTCAAGAACAGATCTGCTCTGTTCCTGCTGCTCACTGCAACAATATGACTATGTAAGAGAAGCAAGCGATTTCTATATGTAAATGTATGTAATAGTACACTGTACTACTTTATTAAGCTATGTTAGATGTGATTGAAAGAAGATATATAGTTTTGAGAATGATTGAAAAATGAAAATGCCTTTTTTTTTTTTTTTTTATATATATATATATATATATATATTTGTCTGTTTTATTTTCTCTATTTGTACATGTTTAGTTTTGCCTGCATTGCTTTTTATAAGCAGTGTCTGAATTCAATTACATGTCATCTTAAAACTGTACTGCGCTTGTGTCTTTATTTTCTCTTGGAGTGTGAACATGTAAATGATCTCGTCCCATGTTAAAATCACCCGAAACTTAAAAACTTGCGTAGCAGGAGCAAGTTAATTCCATTTCCCACTTTGAGTTTCACACACACAGACCGCTGTTAATGTTTATGTTACAGTTCCACCTGTAAAACCACAGCTGGACTCTGATTTGCATTTATTTCACTGAAACTCAAATACACTACCCGTTGTTGTCCAGTGTCACATGCTGATTTGACTGGTAAATGTGATGTGATGAAGATGTGAATGTTTACATGTTCCTTTCATTTCCACATCATCAGTTTAACACGGTTAGACTGCCCACATTTAAAACCATGTCTTTCTCTGTTTTTTGTCTTTAATACAGGAATTTCAGGAACTCCTGTTGTTTGCAGACAAAGACAAGGAATTTGATATCTCCTCCCTGGCAAAAGACACCTTTCCCTGCACCCACATTCATGTCTCTAACACAGGTAGAAGTGATCCGCATCATTATATTCTGACATCATTTATAGAATGCGGATGGAGATACGTGTCCTGCACCTCCCTTGACTGCCTGATTACACATTCTCTCGTTTGTGAAAGACAAATGGGAGAATTGAGAAGTGAACATCAGTGAAAGAAAAACAGTTTTGAGCAAGAAGGAGCTTGCCTTGCCTTTGTAGAATAGCTTTTCTGCAGATTTCTTTGTCTTCAAAGGGCATTTAGACCTTTGTGACCGCCATGCCGTCTTACACGGTGACTGTTTCCACAGGGAGCCAGTGGTTTGCAGGGACGGATGATTATATCTACATTACTCTGGTTGGCACGGAGAGCTCCAGCGAGAGAACGCTGCTGGACAAAGCGCTGTACAATGACTTTGAGAGAGGGGCGGTAAGTGATAACTGTGACCCATTCATTTTTTACATTCTGATGAATGTTGAGGATCAACAACTGCACACAGATACTGGGTGCGATGGTTTGCATGTTGACATAAAAGGAAGAAGTTGTGACAGAGATGTAGCTTGAGGTTCATTCTGTTTGAAAATGAACAATTAAATTTTGAAGGGAAAACAAGAATGCGTAGAAGAAATGAGTCTACTTAAGAAACATTTGCTGCTGTGAACATGACATGACATAAGACGGACATAAGATAAATCAAAAGATGCGAAGGCAAGTCCAAATAAGTGGGTCTTGAACTGCTTTTTATGGCTGGGATGAGGTATCGAAACATTTTTAGCATCCATTTAGCACTACATAAAACCTATTTTGCCATTGAAATTAAGATGCAAGTTTTACCTGTTGTCCCATTCAAACCTGAAATAGAAATTTAAAAAAGGCATTCCATTGAGCTAAATAATGTTTTTACTTGTTTTTATTACAACATAATATAAAATGTCACATGCCGTATATGTGAGCTTCCTACAACTTTCTCTGCATTGCATGTGTCAAACCTTTTTTTTTTTTTGCAGGTTTTTTTTTTTTTTGTATACCTATAAAGCTCACATCTACTCACAGGACTATTTGTCACCAGTCATTTGTCATGACTAAAAGTCTCCATGTGACATAGATGTTTTGACATGTATGTGGTGACATGTGAAATGTGTTTCATCTTTTTCCCTCAAGAAAAAACAACATTTACTGATAATAATACACACCTGATATAGTAAATTACACCATTTTTCCAGCTCATTTATTTAACCGCTGACTAAATTGCAGGTTGACTCCTATGACGTGAGGGTGGAGGAGAACCTGGGTGAGATTGTGTTGGTGAAGATTGAGAAGAAGAAGTACTGGGTGCACGATGACTGGTACTGCAAGTACATCACAGTCAAGACCCCAACTGGAGACTATTTGGAGTTCCCCTGCTTCCGCTGGCTGGTGGATGACAAGGAAGTGGTGCTGCGGGATGGAAGAGGTACATGAGTTTTTTTGTTTGTTTGTTTGATTGTTTGCCTAACATACTGCCTGCCTCCTCTTTGTCATCAGTCAGAGTCTGCAGTACAACCTCTGTAATTGTTCCGTCACTTTTTCACGTTTTGTGTCTGTTTACAGCACATCTGCCTCAGGATGATAAGACCAGCCAGGTGAAGCAGCACAGGCAGAAAGAGCTGGAAAGGAGGAGAAAGACCTACAAGCGAGTACACGTGCAGTTTGTGGTTGTATGGTATAGGAGGCTGAGGCTGCTCACTAACATCTCTGCTGTCCTTTGTAGATGGAAGGAGTGGCAGCCAGGCTTTCCGATGAGCATAGATGCTAACAGGCACAAGGATTTGCCACGAGACATCCAGTTTGACACTGAAAAGGGAGTGGATTTTGTACTGAACTACAGTAAGGCGTACGTGCTCCCTCTATCAGCCTGCTGTAGTAAAGCTTTAACAGGTGTACAGTAGTACAGCTGACGCCCCTCAGTACAGAGCAGCTTTAAACTCAGAGGTGTGTTTCAATGCAAAGCTCTATGATGCCTTGCATATGTTGATATCCAGCCTGATAACATGCTTCTATTTTCTGTACTCAGAATTTCCTGGAAAAAAAAACAGAGGCGTTGTGTGTTTATCACAAGGGACATTTGCATTTTGCTTTCATGCGTGAGAGCTTGCACATTGACACAGTGACACGAAACAGATCCAAACTGTTTGCCTTGTGCAGTAGTTCTGCAAAAAGTTGCGTAAATGACAAAGCTTTGAAACGAGTCTTGCAATTTGGCATCGTGAGCTTCAAAGGTGCTGACAGACATGCTGCAGCTTTGTGGACAGAAAGTAAATTTACAATACAACACGTCATTTTCTTTTCTAGAATTATTGCAGTGTATAGCTGACATATTACATGAAAATACTTTGCCTTTTTTTATGTGAATATGGTGACAAATATTATGATGATGACGATGACGACGATGATGATGATGATGATCATCATCATCATCATCATAATAACCAATGAATTTCCAGAATAGAGAACCTGTTTGTGAACCAGTTCATGCACAAGTTCCAGTCTTCCTGGAGTGACTTCGCTGACTTTGAGAAGATCTTTGTGAGAATCAAAAACACAATCTCAGGTCAGCCTCACATATTATATGTTATATTATATTACATTATGTTATAGTGTGTTATATTATATTATATTATATTATATTATATTACATTATGTTATAGTGTGTTATATTATATTATATTATATTATATTACATTATGTTATAGTGTGTTATATTATATTATATTATATCATATTACATTATGTTATAGTGTGTTATATT
>CALSBV010010813.1:10067438-10094585 GCA_943590825.1 Bovichtus diacanthus
ATTACATTATGTTATAGTGTGTTATATTATATTATATTATATTATATTATATCATATGATATTATATTATATTATTTTATATCATATTATATTATATTACATTATGTTATAGTGTGTTATATTATATTATATCATATTATATTATATTATATTATTTTATATTATATCATATTATATTATATTATTTTATATTATATCATATTATATTATATTATATCATATGATATTATATTATATTATATTATATTATTTTATATTATATTATATTATATTATATTATATTATATTATATTATATTATATTACATTACATTATCCAGCGTATGTGATGAAACACTGGAAGGAGGACTTCATGTTTGGATACCAATTTCTGAACGGTTGCAATCCCGTAATAATCCAAAAGTGCACCAAACTTCCCGACAAGTTTCCTGTGACCGATCAGATGGTTTCTGTCAGCCTGGAGAGGGAGCTGACGCTGGAGGAGGAAATAGAGGTAGACATGGTTGTGTTTGTTTCTGTGCATGTATTTATAGGGTATGTCTTACTTTAATTCTCCTACTGATTTACAATGTGAACCAATGTTCTGGCTCCAGGCAGGTAACATCTACATCGTAGACTACGAGGTGTTGGACGGCATCACTCCTAACTGCACAGACCCGTGCACGCAGCAGTACCTGGCAGCTCCCATCTGTCTGCTCTACAAGAACGCTCAGAAAAAGATCATGCCCATTGCCATACAGGTACTGTTGAGCAGCAACAGTGTGTCTCTGATATGCTTCAAGAATGTAAACCGAGCAGCAAAGAGTTCGAATAAACGTGGTGAAGCAACGTTTAGCTGTTATGCTGCATGCAGCTGAAACAAACTGCCAGAAGATCTTAAATGTTCACCAAATGTAGCAATTTTTAAAGCCAGATTTAAAAATATTACTCTTTTCATGTGCCTATGATTGAGCTTGACTGTTTTTACAATGTTTTTATCCCATTTTATGTATTTTATTTCTACATTACTTATCTTTTAGTTATATTACACTCTGCTTAATTACTTTTTTTTATGTACTGTTTTTTTTTTTTTTATTATATTTTATATATGGATGTTTCTATTTGTTTTTATCAATGTAAAGCTCACTTAATCTTAAAAAGTGTAAGAAATGTGCTATAGAAATAAACTTGCTATTGTTTTACACCACGAGGGAAACATTTCAGTACAAATCCATTTCTGCTCTTTTTCCTTTCTTCCTTTTCCCAGCTCGGGCAGATTCCAGGTAAAGACAACCCGATCTTCCTGCCCACTGACGGTCAGTACGACTGGATGCTGGCGAAGATCTGGGTCCGCTTCGCTGACTTCCAGTACCACCAGTCCATCACACACCTGCTCAGGACTCACCTGATGACAGAGGTGTTTGCTATTGCCATGTACCGGCAGCTCCCCGCTGTTCACCCTGTGTATAAGGTAAACCTTTTCAGTCATTAACTTATTATTGATTCATTTGATTGATTGATCTTTAAAATCAATTCACTCAGAAATTAGATTTTAAACCCCCCAACCTCTACTTGTAATTGTTTTAAATAACTGTATTTTATTTGACATTTTTATGTATCTATTACATTATCTACCCTAATGCAAAATTCTAGGGCTTTTTACATAACTGTATTTTCGTTTTTTGCTGCATCTTAATTATCCTAATTTATCTATCAAATAATTTTCCGGAATCAGATCGTTTTTTATCACTTTTATCATTTTATCACTAGTATTGCCTCAATGATCTCTTTAGTATAAATAAAGGTTGAATGAATGACATTTCTGGGATTAATGTTCCTGCTTCCAGTTGCTTATGCCACACATTCGTTTTACCATCGCGATCAACACCAAGGCCAGAGAGCAGCTCATCTGTGAGTGTGGCATCTTTGACAAGGTGAGTTTATGGATGTGGATACAGAATTAAGACACTTTACACACTGAACTCATTCTTTACTTTTTCTGACTTACAGTTCATTTAGGCTTTTATTTTTCTTGGCAAATGTTAAAGCAAATAATGTGCCAAAAAAACAAAAAGGCCAATTCACCTCCGGTAACTAAATAATATGAAGAAAATAACAATGTCAAAGTTACATGTGGACGTATGCGATTCCTTCGCTTTGAGTTGGCCATTCAATAATAGACACTACAACCATATGCTTACATACACATAGGAGGACAAAAGCATTGGTCATTAGCGGCAGGAGTATTGACTGACGTGTGTGATGATCCTGTATCTTCTCCGTCCTCGTCAAGGCCAACGCAACAGGTGGAGGAGGTCACGTCCAGCTGATTCAGAAGGCCGTGAAGACTCTGACCTTCAGGTCTCTGTGCTTCCCAGACATGATCAAGGCGCGCGGTGTGGACAACAAGGAGGAGCTGCCCACCTACTTCTACAGAGACGACGGCTACAGGGTGTGGGAGGCCACCAAGAGGTGAGAACCAACTCTTTATAGAACCTTTATAGACAGCACTGATAAATAGTTTGTGAGTTTGAGGGAGAGAAAACAGTCAAAGGATACACAGTTGGAACGTTTCTATTCGTGTGTGAGAGAGAAGTTACAGCATTTTTTTACTTTCTCTATACGTGACTGCTGTCCTCTTTTCTTTCTGGCAGTTTTGTGTCTGATGTGGTGCATATTTACTACACCAGCGACGAGATGGTGCAGGGAGACGAAGAAATCCAGGCCTTCATTAAAGATGCGTGCAGCTTCGGTATGCAGGACTTCGATCACTGTGGTGGGTTCACATTACAGACGTCCTGTTGTATCATTTTTCTTTTAAGGATTGCAACAACAATCAAAATGCAGCAGCTAATCAATATGTAAAGTTCCTTTTCCCAAGGCGAGAAGCAGCTCACTCTACCTTCACAATTTTTCATTTCTGTTGAGTTTTCTAGAGGAGACAGGTACAACAGGGGACAGACAGCATTATAAATCCAAATCTGCTCTGTCAGAGACGAATGGTTTGAGGGGGAAGACAGGAAGCCACAGGAGTCTGATGGTGTCACTGACTGAGCTTCAGTCTTGTCATACCCTTCCTGCATTTCTCCATTATCTGCCTTATGCAAGGATCTTTTACAAAGCAACCAACAACAAAAAAAAAAGTGTGTTTTTGTAATCATTTATTTTGTCAACTCTGTCTGTGCACAGAGTTTCCCAAGTCCCTGAAATCACGTGAGGAGCTGGTAGAGTATCTGACCGTCATTGTGTTCACGGCTTCAGCCCAGCATGCAGCTGTCAACTTCGGACAGGTGAATAATAGATAATCAGGAACCTGACATTCAATATCTTTATTTGTAAGGCTGATTTGAAGTCAGTAAGGACGGTTCATTCACTGTTCAGTTCAATGGTTTGTGTGTGTGCTCACATGAACACAGCGGTGGAGGAACTGCTCACAGGCTTGACTTAAGTACAACCAGAACAACAGTGTAAAAGTACTCCATTTTAAAATACTATATCAAGTAAAAGTAGAGAAGTTTACTAATGTCTTAGTGTAGTATGCCATGCTATAATTGTTTTTATAGTATAAAAAAAGGTCATAGTATAGTACATCGAAAAGAAAAGTCATAGACATCTGAAATAAGGAGTTTTTTTTAAGGGTTTTAAAAACATTTTACAATCTTAATGTAGATAATAATTACAGCTGTCGGATAATTGTAGTGGAGTAAAGGTACAATATCTGCTAAGTTCTAAAAAAAATATTCTACTTAAGTACAGTGTTAGAGTGAATGTACTGCATGCACATACTGTATCTTTGCGTACATTGTGTAGTATGACTGGTGTTCCTGGATCCCCAACGCTCCATCTACCATGAGGAGGCCCCCGCCCAACAAGAAGGGCATGGCAGATGTGAACTTGATCATTGAGAGCCTCCCTGATCGCGGACGTTCCAGCTGGCACCTGGGGGCCGTCTGGGCCCTCAGTCAGTACCAGGAGTGCGAGGTACGGAAAGGGTACTCGTGTGTCCAAACACACACGCACACACACACACCAGACAAATCAGTTTGATACAAACTATACATTTCTAATTTACCAAGAAGCTTCCCACAGTGTGCCTCCTGGCTGAATGACCCGTTTGCCCTCTGTCCCTGCAGCTGTACCTGGGCATGTACCCTGATGAGCACTTCATAGAGAAGTCAGTGAAGGACGCCATGGTGGAGTTCAGGAAGCAGCTGGCAGAGATAAGCTGCTCCATCAAGATCAGGAACGACGGAAAGAAGCTGCCTTACTATAACATGTCCCCTGACAAAATCCCAAACAGTGTCGCAGTGTGAGGAATAAAATCATGTCTACTTAATATTTTGCCTGCAGCATATTGAAGTTCTGCTGATATTACCGAGCTGTCCAAATATGCTGTCAGAAAACTCTTTGTCACCCGAAGGTGTGCGATTTGAAAACCTCAACTTTGATTCTAAATTGTTTTCTTTTGTTTAATCACTCATTTGGAGGAAAATGGCTGCAATTAAAAAGTTTCAATGTATAAGTGCAGTGTGTCATCTCTATCTGCTCCTTATTAAAGAGTGTAAAACAGAAGATATTAAACATTAACAGTGTCACTAACAAATCCTGTGACCATAACATTTAACACACATGGTTTACATTGAAAAAGACACAAAGCGTTAAAAGTAACTTAATTTTTATTTGGTTGTTCTTTTTAATTCTACATACTTTGTTCAATAATGGGAAATTAAACTGAAAACACATCAATATTTCTTTTAAAAACATAAGTACTTTTACCAAATTCTTTACAGTTACTATTCCAAAGTAAATTCACAGACAAACTTGTGGAATGATATCATAAGACAGGGGAACAGTCATATATGTTCAAGTCCAGTCAGTAGTAAACAAATGTAGCTTTATGCAAGTTACACTATTCCCAGACATGATATAATGTAAGCGACGGAGTAAAGACGGACATGAAAAAACCTAAAATGCTGTGACAGTGAGGCTGAGGGAGTATCTTTCCTTCTCAGTCAAAGTGCTGCTCAACAGGATTTTAAAATGAAGAAATCAGTTCATGATTATAGAGACACTAAGAAAGAAAAAGAAACTCAGGAGGAACATGCCTGCTTGTAAAAGCTTCCTAAAGTGGCCTCAAAAACTTCCGTCTCAGACTTAATGAAAGGAGCCAGCTCCTACGAGTAGAAAGTAAAAAAAAAAAAAAACACAATCTACAGTCCTTCTTTGATCTTCCCTCTCAAGGAAACTGCACGTCTAAATATTCCAGGTCGTTTTATGTGAACAACAAGAAGCGTTCAAATTTGATGCTGCGTTTAAATGTCTATATTCTGCATATTCAAAACAAAATTCATCAAACAATTCAAAAAGCGAGACGGAAGAGCAGATACTCACATTAAGGTTGATCAACCAAACTTTTTTACAACTCGAATATCTGAAGTGCAAAACAAAGAGTGGAAGTGATGTTCTGGTATTTATGTCTGGGAAAAAGAACTCAGTGTAAGTTGCATAAAATTACTAATGAAAGTTTTTTTTTTTTGTTTTTCTTTTTCTTTTTTTAAATGAACAAATTGTACTCTGTTTTCTTTTCAAAATAAATACAACACAAAATGAAGAAATAATCATTTCATACCCAGAGGACACCCTGGCCATTAAACACCATTACATAACTATAGAATAGAATATCAACAAAAGGGTAATTGCACTTTTTATCTGTCTAATTGCACAGAGCCTCGCGGGTATTGAAGTTTCAGAAGCTTTCCGTTTCTAGGTCTTAATCCAACTTGACACACAACAACTCCCTCGGCTCATACTATGAATTTAAAATAATATTAGACTCCAGATCTCAAGTCGCCGTGGGGCATATACACAAGTACAGTATGAATTGTTGCAAAAAACAAAGCGCGGATTTCATTTATTGCTGCTGCTGAGCAGTAATTGTCACGTATGTTGTTGGACCATCGTTGTTCACAGACAGTATACTGGTATCAAAGACAGTTTTTTTTTTTTTTTTTTTTTTTTTTAAATGTGTATGTTGCTGGAATGGCTGTGAGGCTCAACATGAGCCTGGCATCGCTGTGCTCCCACATACACAAAAGCACTTACAATGACTGTAAGCCCAAAACACATAGCCCTGAGAAATCACCTGCTGCCCACCTCAGACTGCACCGACAGCTCCCCACCAGCAGGTGGCGCTGCAGTCAGCTCATCAATGAGAGATGATGCATACTGTAGTACATGTTACAGGCAGGAAATATATGGATGCCTTGCTTTTACTGCAAAAATAAATCTGATTGTTGATAAATGTAATACTGATATAAAAATCATCTTGATGCTGAAATAATGCAGTTACAGTATTTAAGCTGTGCTTACTTTTAGAGGAGAAAAAAAAAAAAAAAGGTGTCAACAATTTGTCTCATTCGAGTGACATAAGGCCAGATGTGAGAAAAGGTTAACACTCATCAAATGGGAAGAAACATGCTGGCTGTCTTGTGATTTAATACTAAAATAGACACTCCGCCATGTGATAAGAGTGTGGCAAGAAGAAAGTAGACACTTTCGCTGAAACTGAGACTTCTGCTAGTCTGAGACGCTCGCTAATGATCCTAATGGTCACATCCAAACATCAGATCTTAAACTCTGTGCTGAAGTGTGTGAGCTGTCAAATTTAAACACTCACAGTTACAGTCAGCTTTTAAATCCAAACTATCTATTTGGGAACAATCAATGCACAAGTTTGCACAAGGAGAGCGATGTGAGGACAGACTGAAAATAGGCAGCTGCGGATTTCTCAGGGCACATCCCGTGACTAAGCAAACAAATGAACATATTAAAAACTATACATGGAATATCACACTGTAAATATTGTGTCATCCGCATGATAGAAAAACATTAGCGGCGCCGTTTATGCCCAAAGGCTCTTGTAATGTTCTCAAGACATGGAAATTATCTCGCAATTTCCTGTGAGCAGTAAAAAATTTTGTTTTTGTTTTTATATATTTTATTTCTTTTTTCATCATTTTTAAAAAAGTTTACATTCTCAAAGCCTTCAGAAAGTTTTGTTGGGGTAGAGAAGTTATGTGGCTGGATTATCCATTATCTGCATTAGAGCTTTGAGCCTGACGTTATATTCGTAAGTCATTTTGTCTATTTTGACTAAAACACTCAAATGTTTCTTTCAGCATGATTCCATTTTTTAACCCCCAATTCCTTTTTTGTCATCCACGGTTGGGTTGATATACATGTATATGCGTGTATGAGGAAATGTAAATTAAAACAGGAGTTCGAAGTTCGAATGTGCTATCCCCCATGTACAACATATACAGTAAGACTTAATTCATATTAAAGAAAAAGAAGGGCAAGAAGAAGGGAGGGGATTTGTTGAGGGACCTAAAAAACAAAAGTGCTTCGATGCATGTCCAGATCAAGGCCTGCTCGGAGCCGACAGACCACAGCAACACAGATGGCAGTAGCTGGAATGTTCCAGAGATCCGATGCGCGGCGCTACATACTGATCCACGGCAGGTTAGCCCAAATCTCACTGGAGGTAAAAACGAACAAATGTAACAAACCCACAAGCAAAGAAACCACGCATCAAAGACGTGAAGACCTCCGGAGCTGTTTGTGAGTCCATTTGTCTCAGTCCTGCTCTCCCAGAGGTGTACATACAAGAGTGTGTGTGTGCGTGTGTGTGTGTGTGTATGTGTGCGTGCATGTGTGTATAGAGTAGTATGCTCCAGGCCTCTTCAGACATTTACAGAAGTCAGTAGAAACTGTCCGGTCCTGGGAAAGGAGTCAGGTGAGAGTGTGGATTGAGAGTGCAGGTGGAGGGAGGGATAAAGTCTGAGAGGAGGGATGTGGATAGAAGAAGATCGTGATGGTCTGTCCGTCTCTGGAGATGGAGTTTTGGGAATATAAGACGACCAGAAGAGGACAGTGGGTCAGTCTGGGATCAGAGGAAGGGGAGTGTGTGGACGTTCCTCAGTCACCGAGCATTTCCATGACGGCTGCTCTTCACTGTGGGCCTGTTTGTGTGTGTCGTACGCGTCGGAGTGGTCAGACATGGAGCACCTCCATACTGTAGTCCTCTGTCTCTGTGTACTGGGAGGAGTTTGTGTCCGACTGGGTTGGCGCCAGAGCCTCCTTGCTCTCCAGACTCGACTCCATGAGAGGCGGCTTCTCCAGCGCCAGCTTTTTACACGTGTCTGGACGGTTCTGGACGTATATGACCCGGTTGTAAGCCTTGAGTCTCCTCCATAGATGGATGTAGACTTTGCACTGGACGTACATGAACACCAGTCCGCCCGTAAAGCCGATGGCCACCACCACTAGCTTAGTCCAGAAAGGCCATTCCAGGATCCCTGAGGAGCAGAGAGCACACAAAAAAGAAACATGTGTAGTCAAACACAGACGAGACTGAAAATACACCAAAATAAATGCAAACCAGTTGGGAAATAAATGCATTTCAATATTACTTTTGCATCAATCTGATAAAGTTTCCTGATTCAATTCACTGAATTAGATCTAGACTTTCCCTTCTTCTCTCTAATGCTGCAGTCCAATTAAGCCATAAAATGCCCCCCAAAATAATTATATAAAACAAAAAGAAACCAATGATTGCCTGAAAAGCAGGAACAACACTACTATAAAACTACAACACTACAACACTACAGCAGGCTTTTAAGTTTGCCGATTTGTAGTAAATTTGCTAAACCGTGCAAAAAACTATTCTATGGTCCCTGAGGCAGTTGCAGCATTTCTGCAAATTGCAAAACCTCTGAAACATAAACCTCCAAGTAAAGAAAAAAAAAAAAATTGCAATTTGGGGAAGCGTAAATATGTGTAACAAGCTGCAGTGCTAAGGAGGCATAAAAGGGATCTTCATAAATAAAAAGGAGAGAACAAAGTCTATCTTCTTTGAAAATACAGCTTCAGTGTTTTCATGTTGGCTATTATATTTCAGGTTGTTTGACATATGAATGCAAGGAAGGCCCACAATTGAATTACTAAATCCTACCCTTGAGGATAGAATAAGTAAATGGAATGAAATACAAAAATGCCTCAAACATAGTATAATCAGTATGGTATTAACTATGCTTAGCTTTATGAGGAGAGAGTAACGTTTGTTGTGTGAGAATATTTCAGTGAGGGTTGTTTTTAAGTCAAAGTATAACCGGCCTTTAAGGGTGAAGAAGCATTATTTTTTATCCTGAAATCAAGGCAGACAAGGGAAGGAAAGGGGTGTAAAGTGCAGTTGGAAAAGAACTGGACACAGCTGACCGAAAGGCTGACAGGGGGGGAGAAACACAATTTGAAAATCAAAAAGGCCAAAGTTGAAATGTTTACCTGGGATTCTTCCGGCTGCATGAGTAAAGAAAGTGTAAGTATCATGTGTTACCAAACAGACAAACAGATTGATAGAAATGCGCAGAAATTGAAAGTAAAAGTCAAATATCACAGTTGGATGTAATTCATCATGCAATCATAAACATTAAATCCGATTTACGAATCAAAAGGAGACAATGGAATGCATTTCAAGTAGATCAGATCTAACTCTGCTGTAATCTCTGCAAGCAAACCGAGAGGAAAACAGAACCGTGGCTCTGTGTGACTTGGCAGAGGACGGACAGCACTGGTGAGGAGCGAGTTGGCATCACCATGGTGATTGAACCTGACAGCCCCCGGAGACTCGAACAAGTCTGAATCATCAGGTCGGGCTAAACAGCACAGCCTGCTCTTCCATCTGTACACTGTCTCAGAGGCACCAAAGATGCCAGAGAGGAGTGAGTGGCAGCAGACGTAGTGCCAGCGGATGATACAACAGCTCATCATTAAAACAGTCGTCGTCTTTTTTTTTTTGCCCTGATAGCGAGAGCACGGCGCTCCGAGGATGGCACTGTCAATCTGTCCGTAACTCAGAGCTGCTCACCATTTTGGTCAAGATGGACTTAAGCAAGTTAGAATAAGAGGAAAACGTGACTAGAATTTGAAAAGCGCCTTTAGCAGCCCATAGAGCCTGGGCTGCTAAAGGCGCTTTTAAAATTCTAGTCACGTTTTCCTCTTATTCCAACTTCTTATAAAGACCATAATGCCCAACTAACCACTTCCTTTTAAAGTCTAAAGTCTATGGTGAGCTCCAAAGTTCCAGTTTAGCACATACGCATAATATTAAAAAAACACCAACATTTCACTACACATTAAACAACTAAATATAACGTGATATGTGGAGATCCGCAGACGTGCTTGTGGGTAGAGTTGTTACATTTGGACAGAGCCAGCCTAGCTGTTTCCAGTCTTTACGCTAACTTAAGCCAACCGACTGCTGGCTGTAGCTTCATAATGACATGAGTATTACCCAAAAAGTCAAACTATTTCATTAAATTTCTTTACAGAAATAAAATATTAAGATCCGTGCGTGTAGACTTTAGCTGCTGTGTCAAGTGTGCAGTCTTTGCATGCGCCATGCTGGTGCTAACTGCTGTTACATTATGATGCTGGACCTTACACTCCGTTACATCAAGTCATTTTACACACATACACAACACTTAATGACACTTAAGCACATACACACAAGCACATAGTTATACAAAAAAAACAACCACACCAAATTGCGCACACTTTTATCCTTGTGAGGGCCTTTTGTTGAATACAAGAAGTGACCTTAAATCTCCTCAACCTGCAATGATAACCTCACTCTGAAAGTCTCAATCTCAAATTGGATCTCGGAAAGTTCAGAGATAAAAGAAGAGACATTTAAAAAGTAGATATTAACATCTATCACTCTTTTATGGACTACAGGTCTGAAATCAAAGTGAACTGAAAGTCCATAAAAAAAAAAAAAAAACATTCAGACATCTCTTAAAGAATCTCAGCTCACTCTTCTACACATTTGTTCTTGACTTTGATGCCCACTGAGCTTCTGCAAGTGAATTACGCCCACATATATTCCAGTCTTGGAGAACATTTCACACTGTTGCACTCAATACTTACACCGCTCAAATAACACTACAGTTATGCAGATTTGTCATGTAATACTGTACATGAATGACTTGGTGACAATGGAAGACTGTGGAGGAATGGATGACATCTAACAACACCACATCCAACACAGACAACAGCGTTACGTCAATGCTTCTCTGCGTTTGTGTGCGCGTCCGAGTCTGTGCTGACCTTGTTTGATTTCCTCCGCTGTTCTGTCGATGAGGACGTAGAGCGACCAAACGACGCAGGTGATGGCGATGACGTGGAAGGTGACCGAACACATTATCTTCCTCCTCTCACTCGCCGTCATCTGTAGCTTCTCCCACTGCGGCAGAGAGCAGGAGACAAAAGGAAGGACGTTTGAGGAAGTCAACAATGCATTTACACACAAAGACTTTCAAACCAAAACACACGCAAAACTGTTAAACTGTTGGCTCACTTTTTCTGGAGTAGCTCAGAGTGTGAGCAAAATATTTGACGGAGGGCATTCAGCAGCTTCTGTGATCAAGATTCAAGGCTACGTTGAGTTTCTTTTCTTGGCGAGTAAGACGAAGAAGCAAAAAGGGGCACGTAGCACACAGAGGCTTCACTGACTTCACAAAACATCATCAGGGAATGAGCCCAACGATAAAAAGGATCAAAATAAATACAATGCCAGCACCATCAGATCAGTTTTGTAAATAAGCTGCATCGCTTCTCCCACCATCCAAAATGCATTCGTCGTGCATTCAGTGATGAGGGTCCCTTTGCCGAGAAGTGGGCGGTGCAATGCGAGATGAAACCAAGCACATACAACTATACACATTATTCATACAGACATCCTCATCTGATCTTTGCACGCTCCTCACACGCAAACAACTTCAATGTTCAACAGTGGGACTGAGAAGCTATTAAGAGCGGAGCATTTGTTTAAGGCCCTTTGCAGCTAATGAAGAGTGGAGGAATTTTAATTAGTGTCCTGCTATCTCCAGGCCACAGCGATTGATAAGAGCCTTTAATGATAATGCACTGCCTCCAAACCACTTGAAATGTCCCCCCCCCCCCCAACAAGTTCCGCTTGTGAAAATGGCTTCAAAGCTCAGTGTCATGTGTGTGTTATCTGCGTGACAGATTGGAGGCAGCTTTTGGCATTTTAAGTTGGGACACTTGAATCTGCAGCGACTGAATTCTTCATCTGAGGCTGAGCTAATGAACCAGTGTATTAATTGTCTTCAGACAAATATGGGCACATACAAACTGCGTCTCACCTTGCGCAGCGGTTTGAGCTTGGTCTCCATGATGAACTCGTATTTACAGAGCTCACAGCAGCGAGTGTCGGAGCTCTTGATCCACTGCTGTAGACAGGACTGGTGGACGAAGCGCAGGCTCCCCGTGCAGTGGCATGGTGTGATCAGAGGGCTCTCGTCATCGCCTTCACAGTGGCAAATCCTACGGGAGCCAAAGAATACAGTCAACACTAAGCTAGAGGCAAGACAGCTGTCGTAGGAAAAAGACAGGAGAGAGGAAAGATAAAAGAGAGAAAGGTTGGCAGGCAAAGCTGACTGATATTTCCCCAAACTCCAGCAAACTTGTAGAAATCTCTCGTAGTACGTACAATAAGAGAAAATGTTCAGAAAATGCTAATTTATTCCGCTAGATATAGAAAAGCAAGACAGGGGGAACATAATTTTACAAATATTAAGACGCAGAAGACATTACATGTCCCGCATGAATACATTCAATCAACAAAAACTCATTTGTTTCAAAGCACTTCATTTGCGAATCAAAATGACATTTTCAGAAAATAACCACCTGTGTTCTTGCAACGTCGCAGCACAAAATTGAAAACTGCAAATCTAATCTCAGATAGATTAGAGTTGTTGCAGCAGAGATCTAAAGTCTCAGTGTTGGAAGAACTGATACAAATTGCCTGTATTGATAACTGCGTTAGGCAATATAA
Source organism: Bovichtus diacanthus (assembly GCA_943590825.1). Classification (NCBI taxonomy): domain Eukaryota; kingdom Metazoa; phylum Chordata; class Actinopteri; order Perciformes; family Bovichtidae; genus Bovichtus; species Bovichtus diacanthus. Next base: position 10,080,333 of record CALSBV010010813.1, read on the forward strand.
TCAACAATATGGCATCCAATACATCAGTGGGTCCCGACCTTTTGTGTTAGACATTCCCCCACATCCCTCTTACATCAAGAGCCCCTTCATCAACACCACCACTCATGTTCCCATGGTGTTTTTTATGAATAGATTATAAACTGGATGTTGTTCACTATTAACTAGTGAAAGGGGTTACAATATTTGTTCATACTATCTAACAGTCAATGTTTAGGTTGCTACTAATACTATTCCAGCCAGTTATCCATGATTCATAGCCAACATTTTAACTGTTTATCGGTTTAGTTATCTTGACTGTTTCATTACGTTGGTTATTTAACGACATGTATTGCACGTCTGTCAGTCCTGGGAGAGGGATCCCTCCTCAGTTGCTCTTTTTTTTTCAAGTGAGGGTCTAAATATGGCAAGAAGGTGTACAGATTGTAAAGCCCACAGAGGCAAGTTTGTGATTTGGGATATTTGGCTATATAAATAAAATGTACTTGACATCTCTTTACTTTTAGGTAACAATTTATCCATTACTTTTAGATTATTGTTTAGACTGCTCTGGTTGCTTGCTAACATAGTTTTCGTGGACGTGGAGTTCAGGTGTTGCAGTTTACGCAGTATGTGGATATATATATATATATATATATATATATCCACTGCAATACACCAACTGCAATACACCAACACAAACATGGACCTTAAAACAACCTTAGTTGTCTGACAGGTTGGAGGAGAGGAGCTATAAGTCACGCACACTAAGGTGGAGTGCACATTTGTCTGACGCCGAGATGCATTGTGTGATAATCTTTTTACACACATTCATCATTAAGCCTGTTACAGTGAGTTTCAGTGGTAAGGGACAAAATGAGGGGTTGGAGAAAGTTATGAGACCAACCTATTACCACACAACCCACAACACACACACACGCACACGAAGCAGCAGCTAAAGTCATTATGATCTCAGAATTTAATGTCAGGACATCGACCTTGTTGCAGACCAGGGGAGAGTCCTCAGTGAATGAGCAATAATATCAAAAATCAGCTGCTGCTTCTTCCACCACAACAAGCTACACAAGTAGTTATTTAAACCTCTACTTCAACAAGTAAACGAAGAACATTGAAAGAAGGTGGAGAAGAGAGCCGGTTGTTCAAATAGGTTCGTCTTTCATCCTGGTCGAGGGGAGGGTAAGGAGGACACATGAAGACACACATGCACACCCACACACACCACACATGTTAGAAAGTGAGCGAGCAAGATATCGTCTATTTCCAGACGACACTGATCCGGCCAAAGCGTTACAAGATTAAAAGACAATGTGAACAAAGGAGGATAAGAGGAGGTGGAGATCTATTGTCAAAGAGAGGAGGTGGAGGGAGTAGAAAGAGGGCCGAGGGATTAAGGGATAGAGGAAACAAAATTAACATCTCTGGATGTGTTTTTTCTATTGGTTATGGCTGAGCTGCTTTGTTTGTGTGTTTTTTTTTTTTTTTTTGCATGGATCACGAGATGATGAATTGCAGATTCTCTTCCCACACATAGTACTGTTGTGTACTCCGCTTTCAAAACAACAAAACAAAAACCAGCCTGAGGACCTGGACTCTCTTTTGGTGCTCATATCAAGGGTTGGCGCCTGCTGAAATGGACAGATTTGAAAAATTATTTTAATGTTGATGTGGATTTTTCTTCTTTTTTTTTTTTTTTAAAACGTAGGAGGGCATAACAACAGAAAAATCCATACACCTCCACATGAAGCCAAGGTGGAAATAAAGTGATCAGTAAACAGCATGAGTGGAAGAGGGCTGTAGGGATCATTCCAGATGATAGATGCCTGCTAGATTGTCTCTAAATTGCTGCTGGAGGCACTTTAAAAAGATAGAAATCTCACAAATAGAGCACACAAAATCCAGCTTTGTCATACAAAGCGATGTGTACCTCATCTGTACATTTGACAGAATAATCCCAACCAGCGGAATGTACTGTATCTGTGGCGGCAGAAGCACTATAAAAGGTATGGGAGGGAAGTTCAAACTTAATTTGCGTCGCTTGAGCAGCCAAAACACACAGTGTTTAACGGTTTAGAGATAGTAGAGGCGCCTTTACAGTATGTCAAGATCAAAATATGAGAAGCAAAACAGAGTCGGGAAATCACAAGCACCACAAGCTGAGCGGGAAACAAGCTCGAGGTGAAACGTTCACTTCATTCCTGTTCACTCTCGTCTATTTTCTCGTACTTCTCTCTGGCATTCAGCCGAACTTTGCACTCTTCACTCCCTCAATGTGACGCTTTAAACCCCGCCAAGCTATTTCTTGCTCTGCCTTCGTCCTGAGATGTTTATTTTCAAATGAATTTTTAAACACCATCTGTTTTCTGCTTAACATATTTTCATCGGGTGGTATGGGGCAGAGTGACATCTGAGGCTTCTTGTTCTCCCCTGTTCTCAGTCCGAACTATTTAAGCTCTACGCTGCCAGAGACAGCCTGATCAGAGAAATACACATTTCAATTAAAGGCAGCACCACTCGTAGCCAATTCTCTTTTTACTCCTTTCCCCTCTCTGCACGCCTTAAGAGGTTACTTGTCTCTTTTTCTGTAGCGATGCTTCCTTAAAAGAGAATATTACATTTGCTGAGAAACTTATCATTAGGAGGAAAGTTAAGGAATTACATAGACTCTAGTGGTTTGTATTGCTAGATGTAAAAGCATAAAAAAGGTAATCTGTGCAGCTATATGAAACTATGTTTTTGTGCCCGTTATGTTTGTATCTGGCACTCTACTAGTGCATGCAAGAGGACCACAGAGGACGGAAATGCAAATGAGAAGAGTGCAAGTCTTAAAACACTAAAAAGAAAAGGCGAAGCAAGACGCAAGAACTGTAGCACGCAACAACCCTGTTAAAGCTAAGAAACGTAAGCCTGACTGCAATAATTACCATTTACTTCAAAGGTTGGCCATGTCTATTAAATTAAAGAGGGCGTAAATGTTATTATCATTATTATTATTATATCTTTAAGTATCTCTTAAAAAGGTGAATTTCTGATAAGCAAAGAGATCAAGTCACCTCTTAACAGACTTCAAATCATTACTTTTTGAGATGTTGTCAATGAAAGAGCTGGCTAACAATTAACATGCCATTCTTCTGTTCAAAACAACACCCCACCCACACGCACGCGTATTTTTACAGGTGAGGTCAGGCTCTGCACTTTGAGCTCAGCCTTCAAGCCACCTGACAGAAAGCTGCCACGGTGTGTTTGTTTGTGTGCGGGTGTGTGTGGTCAGAGACTGTGCAGGCTATTTGAAGCCAATAATCTGTCTCCTGATCTCTGATCCTGGTCACCTTGCCAATTCTAAGCTCATGTTTCTCTCTCAGCCCACAGCTGACGTATAAGACGTATAATCTGGAACGGACTACACGCACAGACCCCAGCCGAGAAGAAAACAAGACTGACATATATAATTGACATTCCTTTGTGTTTAAAACGTGGCACTCATCAATCCTGTGAACTGCTGCCAGGCAAAGTATCGACAGACAGATACTGTACCCCAGCGGGCCTCAACGTGATTTATGTAAGGCTCAGAATGTTTTTCTTGGCGACTTAGTGAGCTCTACTGCTACCAGGCCTCATCTCTAGGGGCCATGCTTCCATGACCTGCTCTGTAATCAAATATTATTCACAATCTGTCCTTCCTAACACAGACTCAGATTTCACACAAACTGCCAAGTGAATAAGACGGATGACGGCCCCGTTGACCCAATCAGACAGATATCATAGGTTCAACGTTTATTGTGCCCCGTCTGCTTCCGTTACACTATTTCTCAGACAAACACACACTACATTCATCAATACTATTAACTCTCAACCCTAACTTCTGCCCCTCTATTTTTTCCTTAACATTGCCATTGCCCCCTATTCCTGCCTGTACTGCAAAGATGAACGCTCACGGGCAAAATCAATCACATTTTCGCAGCCTATGTAAGACACTTTAATTCCTCATCGATCTAGAAATAATTAAACATTATTTTTTAAAACGTAGCTTGACTGCACAGTGACACATGGCACACCACTGAGATAACTGTCAAGTGGAATGAAATGAAAGTCATATTTCTGTTATAGACACACATGAGGGGTTGAAACAGGAAAGCTTATTGTGTTGCAGTGTGTGTGTGTGTGTGTGTGTGCGTGTGTAGACTAAAGCATCTATGTGTCAGCTCCACTCCGAGCAGGTGTTTGAGGACAAATACTGCTGTGGCGTGAGATATTTGCTGGGTAGATACACTACAGGATGAGAAGCTCTCCACTACGCCACAGGGCTCTGGGGTTCACTGCCATGTAACTGCACAGGGATGGTCTGGGCTCTACCAAGTCACAGGAAGGGTGGGTGTGGATCATACCATCCAGACAGTCACCCACCTGCACCAGTCTCCAGATAGCGAATAGGGTGAAAGTGGCCCAGTTTTCTCTGACAAAGGGGACGGGCAGCAGTCCAAGTCGTTGTCCTGGTCCATAAAGCACAGGGGGGCTTGAAGAGCACCTGTCCCAGCCACGGTGACTCTTTCTGGGGCTGCCAGCTGGCCCGTTCCCCTTGGAGCTAGACTGTTCCGGTCCTCCTCAAACACGTCGTCATCTCCCAGTATATCCTCGACGTGGAACCCTAACTCACTGCCTTCCAGCGGGGCACTAGAGGACTTGATGTGGAGGTGAGAGGCGTAGCTCCCCAGCTCGGAGCACTGCAGGCTGGCCGAGGTAGAGGATCGAGAGAAGGGGAGGAGGAGACGGAGGAAGTTGGCGCTTGGAGAGGGATGAGGGTGGAGGTGGGTGTTGGAAAGAGGAGGAGGAGGGGCGATGACGGCAGGGTCAGATGGGGGACAATTGATGGGAGGGATGCCCATCATGTATTTGTAGTTGTTGGTGAAGGAGGGGACGAGGTGGGGGTGGGTGTGTGTCGAGAAGGCTGGGTTTGGGTTCTGGTGTGTGGGTGCTGCAGCCAGCTTGCCGTTGAGTGTGTGCGCCCTTCGATCCGTGCCGGGTGGCTGAGCGGGCTCTTGCTTCAGCTCCAGCTCTCCCTCGGAGCAGGTGCGGTCTATAAAGTGCAGGCCGCGACAAAGACTGTCCACGCGTTGGCCCACATCGTTCAGAGACACAGAGAACCTGAGTGAGCCGCTTGGGCGGATGTTGACGGAGGAGGGGCGGAGCAGGGAGAGCCAGTCTTGTTGTTTGCCGTGTTTGGAGGCTGGTAGGGCGTCTGTGCAGAGGGTGGTCACTGAAATACCTTCTGATCCATGACAGGTTTTTCCGTTTGAATTCAACAGAACCACTGCAGTCCGCTTCTGACAGTCCTGATCCTGACTGCTGGTGTGAAAGTGTTTGTGCATACGTGTTTATGAAAGAGGAACGTGATCGACGACAGTGGTAAAGGACAGAAGGAGAAGGAATGGAAAAAAAAGACAAAAAAAAAAAAAAGAGTAATGGAAAAGACATCATGCATTTGAAAACAGAGGAACAAGAAAAAAGGAGATAAAAGGTTTTCGGGGCTTTGCCTTTGCATGAAAATACCAAACATGTTACTATACAATCTATTTTACTGCAGGTTACACGAAACCAAGGCTACTTCACACAGCGACAGTGTGTTGCTCATGGGTAAAGGGTAAACATCAGCCACTGATTAGATTCTTCAGCAGTAATGTACTGATACATGGATTAAATGTATTGCCCTCAGGTGTTCACTGTGGACATAAATGATATCATTGGAAGTAAGAAATGAGGTGGTTTGTACCTGCAGATGTCCTGGCTGGAGGGGGAAACTGACGTCCTTGAGAAACTGCATGGAGCGTTGACTGAAGTTGGGCTCCCCGCCTGAGGAACAAAACAAAGATATAACTAAAGAAATAACTTCTGTATTATTCAACCGACAGGAACAATATCACATTTCCTGTGATTTCAGGAAAGTTGAGAATTATCAGCTTCTGAATCTGATCTTTACAGAAAGAGTAAAAGTGCACAACGCACTGACGCACAGGATGAGAAAAAAGGGAAAACACTATACTGGCAGTTAATCTGTCTGATTAAAGTAGTGCCAGACAAAATCTGTCTCAGTGCGTCTCAGAGCAGGCAAAACGCAACGCTGCCATGGAGCAAAGCCCTCAGGAGACAGACTGTGAGACAGAGGGAGAGTTATGAAGAATGAGGCGCTGAGAGAGGAACAGCTGGAGGACGTGAGGATGTAGACTTGTTCAGTCTCCACAGAGTTTTTAAAAACAGATGCACCTGCAGGTACAAGGCTGTTATAACAAAATAATACCTTCAGAATTATCTATTGTAGCTCTCACCACTCAAGTGGGACAAAAAGGCCACCTCTATCATAATCATTTATACAGAGAGTCACATCTCTTACTTACTTTGTCTATATATGCATTTATTCCAATACTTATACACTGTATGCGTTTAATACTCAATACTCTTTTCATGGACCAAACCCAAATTAGTCAGCACCGTAATCACAAATCACAGTCATTTGCTGTTGGTTGTGCGCACCACTCCACTGTTTTGCAGTCTGAGCGTGGATGGACGGATGTGGCATCTCCAGCGTTTTTGTGGGAGTTCCTCAGCTGAGGAGGGTTTATTTCTGCAAAAAGATTTTTTAGAGCATCTAGTAGCTTTTACAAGTCATGGCAACTCTTTCCTTTTCTCCACAACAGCTTTTCCAGGAAAGTGTGACACTTGTGAGATCTTCTGCCTTCCCAAATTAGATATTTAGCCAAGAAATGTACTTGTGACTTCCTGCAGTCTCCACTCACAGGGACTCCTGGAAGTTTAGTTTTTGTTTTAACTTTGGACAGAGCAAAGCTCGTTGTTCCCCCTGCTCCCAGTCTTTATGCTAAGCTGGTTCTACTTTTCCATCTAGCACATGAGAGTGGTATCAATCTTATCAACAAACCTTTTAACAACGAGTGTGTAGGGAGGGACCGGTAAAGAACGGGATCAGATGGTGTTTGGGTTGCTAACGCAAAGACACGGGAGGCCTGGTAATTTCAATAAGAAACTAATTACGTATTGATTTCAATTCTAACAAAGGGGAAATTCATAGCTCATGGCCCGACACTAATCCATAGAAAATTCAATGTCCACACTATGCCCGTCGGCCTGTTTTTCTGAACAGCACAGCTTTACTTTAACCATCTTTTTTTCACGCAAACATGCTCTCCCTCTCTTTTTTTATTGTCGTTCTTTAAAAGTCAATCCGGGGTTGGTTTTGATGAGTCTTTAAAATTTCATTTAATTTTCCCATTTTAATAGTTGACATTCAAGGCTGCTGTTTGGGGCTCCTGCAGGCGTCTGGAATATAAAATGAACAGACAGCTCTGAGAAGTGCGCGAGAGACAAAAAAGATCAGATCAAAGCAATAAAACATTATTATAGCAACCAGCACTAAATTTAACTGCGTGCTGCTTCAGCTCTACACTTCAACAACTTCTAAAAGCAGAAACTGATGACACACACAGAGCTAAAGCATCGTGTGACGGAAATCTGAGTGTAAACTGATAAAAAAGGAGGTAGATCATGTTTACATGGATGACACTATCTTTATTCCTTTTTTCATTCTGCCTTCTTGCCTTTGTAAATCATTTGTGTTGTCATCTTGGGAGTTGGCCGATAGATAACCAACTCAAACAGCAGGGATGAGAACATAGTCGAGATAGTAATGATTAACTTCCTAACGGCCTGTGTGAGTTCAGACATCTGCTCCCTCACAACTGCCCTCTCTTATGACGAGGACCTTTGATGAGAAAATGAGTGCCGGCGTTTGATGAAGGAGCAAAACACTGCGGGCGGTGATATCTCAACAACTGCTGAAAATGTGTGTCAAGTGGCCACATTTTACTTTAGAAACTGTAAACTCTGAAAATAAGTGTATTTACACTTCAATTTATCTAATCAGTCCTTGTTTCATTTGGTTCTTTGGCTCTTACAGTATGTGCTAATTAGATATAATCCAGCCCCACATCATACTCTCACTGTAATGAACTGTTTATTGTGCTCTCAACTCATTATCATAACTACTTATTTAACCTCTCTCCTTGAGCACTCCCGCTCTCCACACACACTTCATCCACGCATAAATCATCCTCTTTACCACATTTTGTTTTACCCTTTCTTCCTTCTCTCATTTCTCGAACACCTCTTTTTATCACATCTGCTACATCAGATCCTTCTTTTACAGTCTCCATCTGTACCTGGAGGAAACTATAGCTCTCATTTTCTACCGTTAAAGTCTTACAGTAACAATGAATCACTGCCTCCCAGTGAGAAGCTTTAACAAGCCGGACACGTCGCTGAACAGACCGCGTGAATGGACCAGACGTTGACAAGAGGCCAATAGATAAGCAACATAGAAGAGCATCAAAATGCATTCCTACCTTGAAAACAGTACAAAACAACCCCAAGGTGTCAATGTCCACTAATCCTCATCAACATCACTTTCACGGCACACTGAATTATTTTTTATCCATTTTGTAATTCAAAAAACAACAACAATCTTTTCACTTTTTATATTTGACAAAACAATCCAAATTCAAGGTCCACTTATTAGCTTTTCCCCGAAGCTTTTAACCACATCACAAGGTCTTCATCAGCCGCTCAGTTGTGATGGAGATGGAACTGTTGGCCATGTTTCCCAGGACAAAAAAATGTACTTTAAAAGGAATAGTTTGAGGTTTTTTCACTTTCTTACAGAGGAAGACGAATGTTTGTTGTCTTACGTTTCTCTGGAAACTTTAAGTTCTTGTTAGAATTCTCTAATAGCTGAAGTGCTGACAGGATCAGTTGATTCAAATATTTTATATATATATATATAAAAAATATAAATATATTAAAAAAATGTTTTATTATTTTGAATGCAAAACTAAATGATTAATCTATTAATTGAGGAATAATCTGCAGATTAATCCATCATGAAAATAATCAATATAGTTGCAGCCCTAAATAGCTGATGACCTTGTGTGACCCACCTTTGTAGCAGCAATTGTAAATGTGACCATCAGGCTGCTTCAGAGATAAAGGGGATTTCCATGAGTTATATCATTTTTTGCCTATCCCTTTTGGTGTCATTTTACAATTTTGCTGACAAATAAACATTAGTTGCATTTTCCACCAAAAGCATTTCGTAATAAAAACCTTTCAAGTCTGGTTTCCCTGAGGAAAAACCCCAAAACATGTCTTCAGCAGAGACCAGTAAAAATCAGCAACTCTGCCAAATTGAGCAATTCAACAGAGGAAACAAAACAAACTAGGATGTGTTCCAGGAAATTAAGAATTAACTTCACTGTTTTTCAAAATAGTGGCTTGGCTCGGTGCCTGGTTTCAACATCAGTGGTCTGCCAAGCTGAACAGCAGAGCTGGTCCAGTAGAGATCTGGAGGACAGAGACGGTTTGGGCTCTGCAGCAATGGAGCCTGAAATGCAGCAAAACTGCAGAAGCTTGAATTTTAGAGCATCACCAGATGTTTGGCTGACTATCAAACAGCAGCCCACTGAGCGGTGGGTCGTTGCTTTGTGTTTTTATGAGGATGTAACAGTTTAATTCCTTCCCAAACAGTGTAGGAGGCATCGCACAGCCGCCTGGCACGGTGCTAAAGAGAGAAACGGCTACAGCTAAGCCTCCTGACCTCGCCGAGTGGAAAATCAACTCTTGCCAAATCACGGGCAATCCTCAGCCCTCTAAAGCTTTCAGAGCTGCATTTATATATTCTAAACCATTCTTTCATTTAGCAAAAATGCTGATTATTTACCCTCAACTCCACATTTCTTTCACAAATCTCCAGACAGAAACAGCTCGATAAAAGACTTCTAAATACATAAATCAATGAACAAACTAATAAAACAGCAAAAGAGTGATAATGAGGTTTTTTTGCATTGGTTACACATATACATTTATATCCAAGACCATACAGACACCTTAATCCCCCACAGTGACGAGCTCACTGATGGAGCCACTTTTATGAAACTATTTACCCCCCGGCTAAATGCTGCAGCTTGTTTTCCTGTTTTAATATAAAGCTGTGCGAGTGCGTGTCTCTTGACAGGTATTCCAGTGAGTGTTGCAAGTTACCTGGAGAGTGGATGTTTTTCTGACTCATCCTCAAAGAGAACAAAGTTGTTCGATTAAAGAAAACATCCAACAGTTCAGTCCCTGTCTACACCAAAAAGGGACCAGAAGTATCCTGCCAGGTTATCGATATAAAACTAGAGCAGGTGCTTTGAACGAAACAAACTAATTCGTCTGATGTTTGAGCTCTCACATACAGAATCATCCAGACTGTAATGCCGTGCCAAGCTGGAGATGTTATGAAATATTCCTCTCAGGCTGATACTGTGGTTATTTATGTAGAGAGATATCTTTTAAGTAGGTCAACAATTGGGGATACGAGCACATTTTTGATTTGATCTGACACGAGCCGATATGATTCAGCTTGAATCCGTGCCATGTGAAAGCTAGGCGGCGTTTGTTTTGGTGTCCTTATTTTGAGTCTGGCTGGAGCTCATGTGGAAATGTATGAAAACAAACACGTGTCACCATCATCCATGAAACGCTCATCAGCAGAGGCACGTGTGCAACTTACATTACGGTGTCACCAGCGATGCATCGTGCTACTATGATCCATAAAAATGCTTCCACCTTTCATTTTATGGAGCTTTGCAACATAAATTAACTTGACCTACATTTTATATTCTTTCAGCAAAAGGGAACATTGAAGTCACTTTTGGAAATATGAAAATCTTCCGTCTCATCCTGCCAATACTGCAGAGAGCGGGGAAACTGCATATATGCATAAATAATCTTCTTTAGTCTCTCAGATCATATTCTGGTTCAAGCAGCTTCCAGGGACAGTGGTTTAAGGCAGGAGAAAATATATAAACACATCTATAAAAGTCTGAGTTTTCAGTTCAAGTCTTTGACAATTTCTGTCAATAGTTTCGAGTGGACTTTTTCCATTTCCTTGCTCAGGTAAACCAGGAACCTCATACTGTCACAAGCTGACTCACTCTCTTTAACCATCGAGATTACCGGCAGACTTGTGCGTCCAGAGAACAATTAATACAGATTTAAAAGCTTCCAGTCAGTGGTATTTCCCTTTAGGAAGGAGCAGGAAACAGCAGCTGGTAGGCAGACTGTTGGTTATTAATTAAAACTGTCAAATGCAAGAGCCTTGTTCATACTTTACGTCAATCACTCGATTACACACATAGTTGTCAGAGGAATGGCGGTCTATGTAAGACATTCAATGACAATGCACGGCGACCAAAAAATGCAAAACTAATTAAATCCAGCCCTACATTTACGCATAAAATACCTGGCACCTATGTGTAGAAAGCGAAAAATCACTTGCTTCTATGAATCAAGACTTTTCAGACGTGACTAATTCCTCAACCATTACCGTGACATATTTCTATTTTCAGGTGTACTATTCAAATTAGATTGGATATTTGAAATAACCGGGATTTATATAAAGTGGTCCAGTTTTGTTTTACTAAGACATACACTATTCACCGCTTTAGTCTTAGAGTGGCACATTTTCTTAGGAAACAGTATATTTATGTGTAACCATAGCTATGACCCTGAAAATCATCACTCAGGTGCAATAGCTTCCATCTGCCTCACGTTTTAAGAGTGACTGGCTCGTGGATCAAGCATTATTGCAGGAGAGTTCCCATGGAAATGAAGTGACCCTGGCATCTATTAGCACAAGTAAAGGGTTTATCCTATAAGAGGCTCAGGAGAACAAGGATTGAAACCCTAGAGTCAGATTCAACGCAAGCTTTGCCTGAGGGAGCGAAGAAGAGGAGAGTCAGGAAAGAAAGAGGGAAATAGAGAAAGACAAAAGAGAGGGACATCCTGTCTGACAGAGAGCCACAGTTATCCAAGGAGCTGAGGTATAAAGCCGAGTCTGCTCTCTGGAGGTTAATCAGCGGGGCACCTCTGATTGGGGTGATGTGACTCGAGAGAGGCAGGTTATTTATCAGCTACTCTCACTCCACGGCATGTCTCCTGTCAATCTCTGCCTTTCTTCACAGCTCACCTCACCGCTGTCCTCCCGTCTTTATGTTGGCTCTCTTTTCTCTCTCTGTGGCAGAGGCCACACATCATTCATTCAAATGTTTTCCATTTGTGTGTGCTTTTCTCACCTTTGATATATTGCTGGACCTGCTTGCAGAATGGCCCAGGGGTTTTTCATTCTGTAAAAAGAAGAGAAGAAAGACCGCTCAAGTAGGTGCAAAAACACATTCAGAAGCAGAAATTAAATCTGCACGTGCATTCAGCACAGTCAGAACTGACATATGTCCCATGTTTACCATCCGCCTCACACTTAATGTGTAAGGATTGATTGTGTATTTGACCATTTGAAATAGAACAGACATTTACAGGAAATGTTTGCAAATGTAACTGTAAGGGTCTACATGTGTAGAACTTAAAGTAGGCTACAGCTGTTTTGAGCTAAATGCTAACATTAGCATGCTAATATGCACACAGTGACAATGCTAACTTGCTGATGTTTAGCAGTTACAATGTTACCATTCTCACCAGACATTTGCAAAGACAGTAGGATGTGTCCTCTTGGTAACATGAATGTATGCATCAAATTGCATGCCAATCTATTTAATAGTTATGATATTTCAGTCTGGATCAAAGTGGTAGATCGAACAATAGACCAACACTGCCATCCCTATACTCATGCTGCTAGCATGGATACAAATAACAATCAAGCAGATTAAGGTAATAATGCCAGAAATAAAAATTCAAAGTTTTTTTTTTTTTTACAGTGTACATATGATAAAAATGAATGCGGAAATCTTGTTAAAGGCTATAGCAGGAAGAGGAAGGACTGATACATGGTTTGTCTCCTAATGTGCACAGCAAAGCTACATTTCTCAGCAGCTGAGCCGTTTGGCATCTTAACTTGATAAATCAAGTTCTTCTGGAGTGGGACGAAAAGGGGGACAAGCCGATTACATAAAGCATCCGTCCAAACTACAAATCAACTGGTGTCACAATATTTGTATCATTACCCAGGGAGTGAAACAGGCCAATACTGTCAGCACTCTGCACAGTCAAGTTCTGGCTGTAATGATCCTCGATTCCCACTCAGTGTTCTCAGCTTGCATGGGAGACTCAGCCATTGGGGTGTTATACTGCATTCAGTGTTGGAATTAAAGCCTTGCATGGTTTCTTAAATCAATAATCAATCATTAGTTACATAATGCTGAGTTCACACCACCTGTTGTGCTTTGGACATGAACATATCTTTGCAAAGGGAAATCAGCTCAGCCCACACCGTCTATACATGGTACACATACAGTAAACACATGGCCAGATTAAACTGTTAAGGGGCAAAACAATTCCTCCAGGCTCCCATCAGATACAGTGCACATAGTAGAACATACATTGCTGCATTATTATATAACCAGAATCCCAGAAATCAACCAGTATTCCTTTGCATGAATATTACAACCTAGACCAATATTTCAAGTGGGTCAATTACTTTGTGATATTTTGATTACGCTCAAATTTATTAAAGAATATGCACCATGTGAGAAGATGAGAAACTAATTAAGTTGATATTGAACACTGCACCGCTCTCCTCCTTATCAAGTATTTTTTTTTCTGTAATTGAGTCCTTTTTACCTCTGCAAAGGAAAATAAGGTTTTGGGGACTCAATGAAAGACAGAATTGATTTTGTAGTGAACCTGGAACTTGTGTGGCCCCTGGAGGTCTGGGGCCAGTAGGTAATCCAATCAGACAGAGGAGGACACCAACAAAGACACATAAGGACTCAAATACACTCTCACACACACGCACGCGCAGACACGGACTGGCAGCATTTGTTTGTGAGGAAATCTCGACCCTGAGAACTGTTAAGAAGCAGATTAAGTGTTACCTCTGTCATCCTTGTCCAAACAGGAAGTACATTAACCTTGCCACCAGAAACTTCTGAACCACACACACACACACACACACACACCTAAGAGAGTACCCGACGTGCTTCTAATTCTTAATTACTTCAGCTCTTCACTCATATCCTCGTAGTGACTAGTTGCCATAGTGATAGAGGACCACTGTGTGTGCCAAGTCTCTCCAACACTCCCTCTCTTCTCCCTGCTTCCCTTCATCTTTATCCATATTTTTCGTCCTGCCTAACTAAACTCCTGAGGACATTTAAACAGAAGATACACACACACACACACACACACACACACACACACACACACACA
>CALSBV010010813.1:10100455-10127650 GCA_943590825.1 Bovichtus diacanthus
AGAGAGAGAGAGAGAGAGAGAGAGAGAGAGAGAGAGAGAGAGAGAGACAGAGAGAGAGAGAGACAGAGAGAGAGAGAGAGAGAGAGAGAGAGAGAGAGAGAGACACAGAGAGACTGAGACAGAGAGAGAGAGAGAGAGACAGAGACAGACAGAGACAGAGACAGAGAGAGAGAGAGATAGAGAGAGATAGAGATAGAGATAGAGATAGAGATAGATAGAGATAGAGATAGAGAGAGAGAGAGAGATCCAAAGATATGGTGAAGTATTTTTGTGACTCAGCACTTGAATGAGCACATTTCCTCATTATGAGCTTGGGGTCAGGCTCTTCCCCATGACAGAAGTCATTATTTATCACTTGTGCGGAAAAAGGCAAGCTACAGATAATTAGTTCAGCGCCTCCTAATTAGTGTGTGAACCCTGAGTCCCCCTGTGAAATAATCCTTTAAAAACAGCCTTGCAGAAACAAAGAAATTACTTTTAGATGGCCAAGAGGTCACCTCAGCGAGGACAAGAGTGGAAGGATTGAATTATTGACCAAGAGTCATATGAAATGACTGGTATGAAACACCAATTCAGTGAAACTTCAGCTAAGAAGAGACTTACAGACTCTATCGCCGACTGTAAAAGCAAGAGTCCATAACAGCTTGAGGCCTGATCCCACTAAACAGCTTCTTCATAGCTAGCAGCAGCTGCTTAGAGAAGCATTAGCTCTGGCACCCGCTGGGAATATGAACACCCTATCTGAAGGAACATTTAAAACACTTTTTTCTTTTAGATTCAGCATCCAACGTGATGGTTACTAACTGCATGAGTTTCCTGCACCGTCAGATGTTGAAAATCATGCTCAAGGGTTTTAAAAGTGAGCTCTTTTCGAGAAAAACAAGACGTCGACGCTCTGTGGGCAAAATACCCAACTTGTGAGTGAAACCATCATAGTGCTGCAGGAAAACAACACCATATAACATAAACTGTACATGATACCCTCTGCCTTGCTTCATCTCATGCCGTTGTCCCTCTTCTTCCTCAGTTCTCCCTCCGTCCCCTCCTCCTCCCTTCTCCAACAGGTTTTAAGCTCTGCCATGACATGTGACTGCATTAATCCCCCCCCCCCCCCCCCCCCCCCCCTCCCCAACTTGTTTTAAGCCCTGCCATGACATGTGACTGCATCCCCCCCCCCCCCCCTGCAGCTGCAGATTTGACACAAAGCTCTATGATTTGGTGCATCAGTCGATGATGTGATATGCTAAGCTGTAGACCGAGAGGGGGAAATATATTTATATCAGGTCACTCTGCCACTGAGGCCTTGTGTGTTTGTCTGGAGTTTCTGTGTGCAACCATTAGCAAACAATCACACTCCACAGAGAAGATTGCTGCCTCTCTTTGCCCGTTTACACCATAAGTAAAGCTGGGCCCTAGAGCACATGAGCAAAGAGAAAATAGGAAGATGACAGAGCAGAGGGGTTAGTGAGTTCATGTGTGCCAACTCTGACCAGATATGGTATTTTACAATGTTCTGTAGAAATCTATCACCAAACTCTGTGACAGCACGCAAACAGCCTGAAGAGACGATTGCACAAAACAGTGACTATTCTAAAAAAGGAAACATGCAACTATGTTTGCAGTAAAGTCAACATGACAATGCTCATGGGGCGTTGAGGTTCACAAGTCATACACAGTACTTCTGTGCACCCCCACTCATCCAGAAGAAAAAGGGCAGAAGCACAGAAGAAAGTGGGTCAACCTTACACACTGAAGAGGTGGCAGATGCTCCTGTGAGCCGCACACACAAACATGTACAGTACCGTCATACATGCGCCGCGGAAAAAAAAACTACAGGGTTCAGGGGTCCCCGCTAGATAGACTGTCTCTGCTTATTTTGCTCTCCATTTATCCACTTCTCACACACGCACACGCACACGCACACGCACACGCACACACACACACACACACACACGGCAACTCTTTCATCGCTCTGCTACTGCAGCACAAGCGCTCTGCCATCACCACGGCGACGGAAGGCCTCACCATAACAACCACTGAATGGAAACGGCAATGAGCCCCTTTTGTTTTAAAAAACCATCGTCGTTCTTCATACACGCCTTACATGTGATCGACTATGCATGTAGATATTATGTAAAGCGGCAGGTTTTTTTTTTTTTTTATAACCAGAATGTAAAGCGTACACCCTGCAGCACTGAAAATAATCACAACAACATCAGCACCATCAACAAAAACAACACAAGAGACAAACATCCACAACAGCAACACCATCAAGAACAAGACGTCTGTACCTGAATCTTCATTTTCCAACAGGAATTCATGTCTGGATCCTGAAGCCCCCTCACTTCTCTTTCTCACACACACACACGCACGCACACACACACACAATCACACACACACACACACACACACCCTCACGCAGACAATGGTTCCTCTGGGAGGTTACATGCCCCCTCTGTAAATCCTCGAGGTGAGCCGAGACGAGGAGGGAGAAAGAGAGAGAGCCGAGCCTCGGCAAATACAGAAGTGGAGCCGCGGAAACAATATCAGCCGTCGCCGTGGCGACTGCAGCTACGGCAGCACAGACAAAGACAGACAGAGGAAGAGATAGGGAGAGAGATGGCAGAGGGAGGGAGAACAAGCGGCTGCCCTACATTTTCCTCACACACACACACACATACACATACACACACACACACACATACATACAAACACAGAGGCAGAACTGCTGCTGCTTGTCCAGGCTTGCTCTCCCCCTCAGCTGCACACACACACACATTACACGTACACACAAAAATACACACACAGAGAGTCAATCTGGTACTGTAATCCCATTGGCCGATCAACCACTTCCTCCAGCTGATTTTGATGAGGTGGGGGAGGGGCAGAGCTGTTGAATAATTCATTAGAGGGAGGTGGCGTCCTTTAAATAGACTCCCTCTGCTCTGCACACTGAGCTTAACCTTAAAGTACCTAACCCGACTTAAGACACACACAGACACACAGACACAGACAGACACACTCCTTGAGAACCACTACCACTGTCCACCAATCAGAGGCCATTATTGCTGGCATCACCAATCCCCCGCAGGCACAGAGGGCCACGAGGTGGAGCACAGATGACAGAGGGTAATTTATAACACACATCCTTACAGCTGTATTCAAGGGCAAAGTAACAGCACAACACAATCACTCTAATACTGAGCAATACTACAGGCCATCTCAAGCTGAAGTCCACTAATAAAACACACCAATTAAACCTTTTAATTCAGCTATGACTCACTGAGAAAGATGGTGCTTGTTTAAGCCGATAAGGAGCAAGATGCCAACAACTTTTGATGGATAGGAATGCTGGCTATGAAGGGAAGAGAAAAACAAACATCAAGCATGGTGTGTTAATTGCAGCAGTCTAAATACTCTAAAATAGGCTAAAAACACGGAAACATCCGCTGACCGGTCACAAACATTATGTACAGGCATGTGAAGAATCCACTGAGACCCCTAAGGCTCAGCCCTGGGTTATTATGGAGTATAAAGTCGTGCCATGTATAATTTATTTACCAACGGTAACGTATTGACCTTGTTCGAAGGGTCAATAATTCTTAAAAAGAACACCATACCTAGGATTCATCCCTCGGGGCCTTAATGAAGACTTTGATATGAAAGTTATAATAGTATTTATGCTTTTAATTGTTGCTGTAACTCTCTTTGATGGTTTGAAACCTGATCATTCTGCTTTGATTTGTGTTGTTTACAGCCAAAGACATAGATGAAGCAGTAGGACTTGCTGTTCTCTGTCTGTGTCTATCTACACAGGTCCTTTCCACTGGATAATGAGCTGAGCAGCACTTTACTCTCATTGAGTAACACTGCTTAAACTGCTTTGGCCTCTTAATACAGTCTTTCAGCAGGTCCACGGACCCGGCGCGTGGACTTTGGCCAGCTCACGAAATAAAGAGATTTTACAATTTAAACACAACAGCCACAGTTACTTTCCACCACTAAAAATTGGAGACTAGTGTAAAGACTAAATACAAGTACTGATTATAGGTAAGGTAAGGTAAAGCAAGTTTATTTATAGAGAACATTTCAGCATTGTACTTTTTACTCCACTACATTTATTTCACAGCAATTTGTTTCCAATTAATTTTCAGATCAAGTTTTTACATATGTTACAAACATATGACAGATTCTTATATGTAATTTTAAACATCCCGAAAGTTCATACAATAGTTCAACTGAGCTTTACCTCGGCCAGCAACATTATTGATGATAGTCAGTAATAATAATATAATAATACACTTTCTGCACAATGAGTAGATTGATATAGTTGATAATTCACTTTTGTTTAAGTTAAATTTTGAATTCAGGACTTTTATTTGTACCGTTTATACTGCAGCATTATTACTCTTACTTCAGACAAGGATCTGAATATTTCTTGTAGTCGAGCCACTGAATGTTATAAAAAGATATTGACGAAGAAACTCTAATTGATGTGGATCGGCCTTTTCTGACCAATAACCAATCTGCTGGATCAGTACCAGCAGCGATACAGAGCAGCCGAAGCTAAATTATCCAATAAAACTGTTCTGGTATTTGATTAAGCCATTTTCTCTGGTGTACTTCAGTACTGAATAAAAGTGTCCTTCTAAGTAAAAACGAGAGCTGGTACAAACGCCAGCAATTTGTGGTTTGTAAATGAACAGTATAAAATTGGACCCAGTTAAGTGATGAAGCAACAGCAGGCAACAAGAGAGCGTACGAGCTGCTGATTTCACTGAGTGAGGGGGCTTGTATAACTAGCTCCTGAATCTATTCAGAATGACATAAAGGAGAAAGTGGTGCATCTAATTTACAGCACAACCACACAATGTCTCCAATCCTGTCGCGTTGTCAACACTAATCTTTGCATGTTTTATGACAATCAGATGTGATTCAGCCGTCAAGGGAAGAAAGTGGGAAAATTAAGAACAGATTGGACTTCCGCTTATGGCTGCAATGCGAACAGATTTATCTATTGAGAAGCTGGAGAGGGTCTGAAATCTAACATGGATAGAGCGGCCCAATTGGAGCAAAAATGCACGGAGGTACAATCTACCCTAACCCTAACCCTAACCTACACCAACACTATGACGAGCTGGCCAAAGGTCACACCCGGGAGAATCACTAGAGAAGGACACATTTGAGGGTTGTTGGATTCCTGGTGGGTGTCCAATACAAAGACGCTGTTGCCTTCTAAGAAAAATGGTTACCATCGACATTGGATCTATCCGACACGCCGGAGATAGAGAGAGCGCACCGAACACGTCGGAGGAAGCCGCAGGAGAGTGGAACGCCCAGAACTTTTGTCATCAAGTTTCTCCGCTACAAGGACACTATCCGGATGCTGGATGCTGCTTGGAAGAAAAGGGAGCTCATGTACGGCAACTCCAAAATATTTTTTACACAAAAAGCGAATGGCTTTACAGGATTCATTCAGAATATATCATCAATTGACAATGTTAGAGTTGATTTTTCAATATAATCCATAGCGTCCACCCTTGTGTTGCAGTGTCACTCAACGCGGAAAAGGCTTTTGACTGAGTCAATTTGGTCAAATTGCTCTATAGACACCCTACAGCACAAATACCAACTAATGAGGACATTTCAGCCAGATTTGTTCTATTACGCAGCACTAGACAAGGCTGTAGCCTCTCTCCTCTAGTCACCGTCCTCATTGAGAGATGGTATCACAAATGTATGGTTTACAAAAAGGTATCAAAACTTTTGGGAATCCGTTTTAAGATGGAGACTTTTAAAGAGCACTCTTCCCGGTACGGCCTACCCCGTACTCACTTTTTTTTTTTTTTTAAATAACTCCAGGTTAGGCCCTTTATTATCTCGGAACAAGATAGCCATTTACAAGCATTAGAAGAATTACCTCTAGATGAACTTGTGTGTGACAAAAGGGGAGTGAGAGGGTTTATCTCTTATATTTATTCAGAAATTTTTCAAATCATATGGTGGGAAATTAAGTGAAACGCAAATGGGAAGATGGCCTTGAGTGTTATTTCGAAGAAGGGGAACAGGAAGCACTGTGTAGGGGTAGTCGGTATTTCTACTTTAACACTAGCCATAAAATTACACAATATAATCTCATTCATAGAATATACTATACCCCCGATAGGCTGCACAGAATAAATCATATGTTCTGGGCCTGCCCATGTCTAAATTTAAATTTGGACCTCTTTACTCAATGTGCTTCATGACATCACAGGAATAACCATTCCTGCAGAACCAGACTGTGGAGACAGAGTCCATAATATAGCTCTCCGTTTATATTCAAATAATGAGTGGATACAACCGTCATGTGTGAGTCCGACCTGTCCGGTTTATACTTTATAGTCTATTAAAAGATGTACAGATCGTTAAACTGAGGTGAGAATATGCTATAAATGCAGATGATGCAAATGTAGCCTTTTGGTAGCTCAGCCAGGTAAGAGTCCCGTCCCGTTAACAATACATAATGAGCTGGTGAGCTTTCAGCACAGGCTGACAGCCTCACTGCATGGCTCTCTAATGTAAGGTGGTTAGGGAAAAGCGGGTGGACTTATTACAGCCCCTGTAAGAAAATATCAATCACAGCTGATGTATGAAAGCCTGATGGAGTCTTAAGGCAGGAAAGTGGAGGCATACAAAGTCAGAGATCCGGGAGGAGAGGAGTTGAAAAGACAGAAGTTTAAGGCAAAGTGTGAAGGGACAGAGAGAGAAAGAAAGAAAGAAAGAAAGAAAGAAAGAGCAAAGAGAAAACTCTGACAGTCTGATTTCTACTGAGGGGAAACATGTCAGATATCCCACTGGGTGTGAAATTGAGGTGTAAAAGCCTTTTCAGTTGATATTCAAATACAGTCATGCATACTGATAACTACAATACTACAGCTTGCCTGCCTGCTGCACGTTTCAATAAAATTAACCTCAAAATAAGAATGAGATGGTCAGTGAGAAAAACCCAAAGAGAAACTCTTCAGAAATCATTTCAAGTTTTTTTCCTTGTCTAATATCCTGTATTGCATAACTGCACAGGGATCCTTAGCTACTTATCTGCTGTAACCGTATGCAACCCTTTGATCTGGAGCTTTGCTTTTCATTTACATATTTCTGTGTAATGCAGAGGACGGTTTCTGAGCCGTCTGTATTCATGATATATAATCTTACACCAAAAATACACAAGCACAAACATTAAATGAGCCGTCACTGCGGCAGCACGACCATGGCACAACGCCACAAATTCTCCATCTGGAAATAACAATGGGCTGACTGTAGCAACTTTATTGATTTGTGGCTCTCCTCACTACCTACTGTCCTCTTGCCCAATATCTCACCATCTCAGCAATTCTGACACCCGATGGAGCACATCTATCTCGACGTGTGAATGCTGATGGAGATTTGTCGGGGCTGTGAGCCCACATGACAGTGGGGCGGTCGGGTTGAGGAGGGGAAAAACTATAAAGTGACCTCAATCTAGGAGCCACACTTTAAAAGGTGACTTTGACCGGGCTGCAAGACTGCAAAACTGTAGCTAAAGACATAGGAACTAATAATGACAACACTGAGCAGCACATTTACAAGTTCCCCATGGAAGATCTTCTAAACAAAAGAGTAGGAGTTAAACCAAACTGCTAACACACCGCACAAATCAAATATGAATTCTCATCTTGATTGGGCCACAACAACTCATTTTGAAGTCCAGAAAGATTTTGGTGCGCTCAAAAGGCTCGAGAGGAAAGTGACAAAAATGACTTAAGAAGAGGTGAAAAAGGTTTCTGCCAGGATAATCTTTGAATGAAAGTCGCTAACACACAATATATAATGAAAAAAACTAAAAAGGAACTGAGGAAAATGATCCTGGGAAAGTCAGGGCTTCCATGTTTTCCAGTTTCGCTAAATAAATAAAAATCGACAGGTAGAGATCAATGGTGTCATTCCCCCAAACTCACAAAAGTGAACACATTTAAATCAGCTCACGTGTTGCCCATATGAACTCTATTATGCATGAAAAACTAGGCTTTTTAATTTCATATTGTGCTCACATGATGTATATTCCTAATAGTTGTGCAGTATTTAATCCATTTATCTCAATCCAAGACAAATAAAGTATTTATTTCAGTACAGGAGGAGTACTGGATATAGTGGATGTAATGGCATCAACATCTGACCATGATAAAAATCTATTTGCATCAAATGTTAAAATAAATGTTTCACAAGTTAAAAAAAAAGGTTTGAAATAAATGTCCAAATTCAGGCTGTCTTTAGTTTGTTTTTATGGACATTAGTTTAGACCAGCACAAGTTACAGTATTTTATAATGTTCAAGGATTCAAATCTCTCATCTCCTGATTTTACCTCAAACAACTCTACGTACGCATGTTTTATTTAATTTGCCTGGAGTCCAATCTGACGTCAGTCGTGATAATGGGTCTTTTCAGTCTCCCAGTGTTTTCCCGGCTGCTGATTTGAGTAGAGAGCAGAAGAGGCTCTCTATCACTAGTGAGTGATATACGCATGTTCATAGACAGGGTCACAGTGTACTATCAGAGCAGCAGTTGTAGTACAATACTAGTAGAGACTGCATGTGAATGAACAGCATCTCAAAAAGACAATATTCCCTAAAGTATCGCATTCGAAGGTCCATAGTGTGAGGCAAGTTTGAGCCAGAGTACCCTAGAATAGCCCATAGCCATTAATTAATAAGCTGCTACAACATTCAAAAGTACCAGCAGGTTTGGATCTCATTACTATGTAATAAAATCCTGTGTACACATGGTGTAGTCGAGAGGAGGTGAGCGCGTCTGTAAACACTGCGATTTATTTATGTATCTGCAGGTTTATTCAACAGGGAGAGTACAGAAAGTATTGAAGAGATACTCAGACGTGTAGAGCAGCAAGCCGTAGCAAATATGGAGGATGAAGCTCCACCAGCAGCTGGTCAATCGACATTTTCATGATTTTCTTTTCTCACAGAGATTTGAGGTGCTGGCTCATGTTTGTTATCTAATGGACACACACACACGCACGCACGCACGCACGCACGCACGCACGCACGCACGCACAGAGAAGATATGCGCCCACAGCAACGCAGCCCTTTCTTTAACGTCTGCCAGCATCAGGGTTTATCAGCCTTTGAAAAAAAAAAAAAAGCACCTTCAGAGTGAAGCAGCCTTCACTGTGTAGACTCTATCAGCATCAACTCTATCAGTCTTCACATCAGCACCTGGGGCTAGTGATAA
Source organism: Bovichtus diacanthus (assembly GCA_943590825.1). NCBI lineage: Eukaryota > Metazoa > Chordata > Actinopteri > Perciformes > Bovichtidae > Bovichtus > Bovichtus diacanthus. Next base: position 10,109,721 of record CALSBV010010813.1, read on the forward strand.
CCTTCTAAATTAGATAAGTATTTCACCAGTGCATTAGGCTCCATGTGTATGTGGAGCGCGGGACGACAGCAGAAGCTGGCGACAGAAGTAGCTCCTGCGTGACACTCAGCAGGGTGGATCGATGAATCCTAAATGTTCTCAAGTTGCAGCAGAGTGTCACTAGGTATAACAAAACTCTCTCTCACTTCATTAAACCCCCACGGTATGCATGCGAGTGTGCGGTTGACGAGACAAGTCATCAAAAGATTGAGATGCAGACGGCGGCACAGAGCCGCGATGGCACGGGTTACTGTGCTTTTCAACTCTCGACCTGGCTGACCTGATGTCTCCTGCATCAGACAGTTAGTCTGACCACGGGTTAGATGAACAGAAATGGCTACAACACCAGCACATATATTCAAATTCAAGGCTGAATGACCACAAATGTACACGGTTTGCTACGTTTTTCTTCCTGACAGAGGAGAAGTAATTATAGCTGTGTGCATTCTTTGAAGTAAAATCAATGCCTGATGAGGGTAATTACGATTGCCATAATGTCTTTCTCAAATAAGAAGGTAGCAATAACAGTTTTAGGGCCCTGGTACTTTTTTCCCCAGACTTTTTCAGCCTTTGCAGGAAAGGAGGACAGAGGATTTTTCAAAGGTTGTTTGAAAATGATGGAAAAACTCCAGCCAGCCAGCTCTTAAAAAAAGTCTATCATCTGTGCTGAACTTTTCTATACATGCGCATCACTTCAGGAATGACCTCAGTATATATGGATATAAAAAAGAAACACTAAAGCATCCCCCTCCTCAGTTCCCCACCTCGCTCCCCTTTGGCCCCTGTCCACTAGCTATGACATCCTCAATCATCACCTGCTGTTACACAGATGGCGCCCTATTACTGACCCTGGACAGGTGGAGCAGTTTGCATTGCAAATATACGGATTAGGGTATTTAAAACGCATGCAAACACTCAGAATACAATAAATATCCTCTTCAATCACAGCTGCACTTTTACTTTTCTTGCCTCTTCATAAGATCTGATCAGGATTTGAACAGGGTTGAAAGCAGCTTCCCTGCAGCATTCAAATCTTTAGCAGGGGGCTCCTGGCAAACAAACATGCCTGGGGTTACAAAGCTACGTCTCCTACATTTAAACCATCCCTTATTTCCCCCACAGCAAACAATCGGTCAAAATAACCTTGGTGAAAAACCTTAGCTATTAGACCTGTTTAATGACAGCGTGCAGACATAGCGTGACACAAGGGCATGAAGTTGAACTGCTTTACCCCTGATCTAGCTGAACAAACACGCAGCATGAATCTCTTCACACAAAAGCAAACGACACAAAGAGGAAGTATAAATAATTCCTCCATGTCCTACCATCAGAGGACAGCATTCTCAGGAGGTGTGTCATTTTGTCGATGAACAAAAGATTACAGTAAACTCCTCTGACATTTTCATTTCTTTAGAACTCAGCTTGTTTGTAGCGTTAGACGCTTTTAAGGTCTCTATATCAGTGGGCTACAACTCTATTCACTCCCTCTACACTACAGCTACCTGAGGCGAGTACCCTTAAAGTTTACACACAGTCTTCCTGCACTGATGATGAAGGATGGACCAATGAAACTGTCCCCCACCTACCTAATCCAATCGCCATTTTAAGGGCAGGCCAAATTTGCCTCCCAGATAAATACGGTCCAGAGGAGAAGCAGGAATTTGTTTGTCTTACATGCCTCATGTTGGTAATTCACTGAAAGGTACATTTGCTTTTTTTATTGGCTGAAAATGTTCAAAACCTCAGAAGGGGAAGTGAGGCTTGCAATTGCAAAAAAAAGTTAGCTTCAGGTTCACAAAGTTCGAGAAGGAAACAGGTCACATTTAGGACAAAATCTCACTTGAGGCTGAGCCATAGATTTTAAGAAGCCTTCATACCGATTTGAAGGCAGGTTGCAAGGTAGTTTGATCCAAAACAAGAACTGAGACTTTAATGAGTGTCGTTGTGATGCATTAAAATGTTCCTGATTCTTGCAAGGACACAGCAGAGAGCAACTCTCAGCTCTGCTACACAGTTTGCTCTACTGCCCCCTGCTGACCTGGTCCTGCACATACCCTCAACTCAACTTCAAAACAATAACTTTTTTTATTAGAGTCAAAAGAGTGAGGCTAAAGCTTTATTTTATGGCTCCATTTCTTCTCTTCATAATTTTCTACATATTTATTGAAAGTTTCCTGAAAATAAATATATAATTTAGTAATGATAGAGAAAATAGATACGAACGGTTATTTTACTTTGTTTAGATAGTTGAGTTTATGGCTGTCACAATATCAGGTTTTCACTTATGAAAAAAATTATTCACAATAACAATATATCTATAGAAAATTTGAAAAATAAAAATGCTATCAGTCAAATTCATTTTTTACTTTGTTTATTGTGCGCTTTGTCTAATTTTTTGGGAAATGAATTACACTCAAAGTGTAGGGAGGTGGAGAGAGAAACTGCACAAAAGCATACAAAAAGACATTATCAACATCATCATGTGTATTATATCAAATATGATTATGATATACATTTTTCATTTGTTAAATATCACGTGTATTGCCTATACCGGTATATTGTGACACCCCTAATTGAGTTATAAAGAAGCTACATTTAATATTCTTCACTTATGTTAAACTGTGTGACTAAAATACTACATTGTAATTACTTAACTGCAAGTGTAGCAGTTAAACACAGTCTCTATTTAAAGTAAAATGATTGCCAAATGAAATAGTTATTTTAAAAGTAGGAAATTATCAGGAATTTACCAAAATAAAAGCAACAGGTTCAATAGTGAAATGCAACGTTATTCAGGTATTTCAAAAATAATTACAGTATTGATGGTTTCCGATGACTCATGCTGACTTTTGTGACGTGTGTTTTTCCCCCCCGTTTCCATGGCTGAAGCTCCTTGTAGGGTGTCGTTGGTCAGGATTACTCCGTGCCACATGACACAGCTGTGAAGGGCTCACAATGAGGCTGCAGCAAGCTGTTGTGACTCGATTCAAATCATTTTTACCGCACCACAAGATCGCGGTAAAATAAATGTGGGGCACATCATGGCGTGAAACAAAACAAAGCCGGATTTGAAACCAATATGCTGCATTTTGACTGTCTCAAACTCTCCCCGTCGCCCTGAAGGATTGCATCAACTGTTACAGCAACAATGTCACACGCCAAAAACGCTGTACTCCATGACCACTGCAGCTCACATTAAGCAGAAGGGAGCGCAGAGCCGAAGCTTACATGCGGCACTGAATGAGCTAGCTCCCCGGGACATAGAGGTTGTCTCTGTGAAAGAAAACTGCACAGCATATCAAACCGTAACTATTAGGCCTCACACTCTCCAAAATGATCCACTTCACCTCGGGTTAGGAAGAGAGAGACAGAGAGAAAGATGGAGGAAGGTGTGCAGAGGAGCAGGCTGCATTTTACAGCCGCTCTTTTGAAGTGATAAGCATGAAGTCAAAATCCCATGACTCACAGCTGGTCCACACTCCAAACTTTACTTTTTCTTAAATTTCCATCTCCCACTGCTGCCATCTGAAACATATTCCGCTATTCCCCCATCCTCCTCTACATTTTCTCTCTCCGTCTACGTTTCATCTTCATTTTCAACCGGCTCTCCATTTACTCAGACATCGTTCCAATCACCGCTCAAATCTCACTCCTCCCTGTCAACATTTGTCTGGTCATCGCTCTGTCTGTGTGCAGACAGCTTTAAAGAAATATCATCGAAAAGGGCTGCATTTGGGACTGAAATCAGCTCTCAAAGAGGGAGCAGATGGTGATACTTTCCTGATGACATCTTTTGGCTTTTGCAGCAATTCTCCACCGCTTGTTCCATCCCTCCCTCCCCCTTTCAACACACTCAAGGCCTTACAACAAGTTCAACCATCTTTCCTTAAAAGTGTAAAGAGCCTTGTGAGCAGCTTCTCTTTATCTCAGCCCTGAGTGATCAGTGTTAAAGAGTGAAGTTGCTTCCAATAAAACACTCAGAGGAATTACTGTTCATGCTAAAACTTAAAACTAACTGGCCGTTGCTCTGATCCAAGCTCAAAATAAAAAAAAAAAACGCATTATTTACATTTCGCAGTAAGATTACTAAGTGGTGATTACATATTCATTCCACTTAGAGAAGCATGCTTGTATTGCACATTTCAGAGACATAAGCATCTATTAGGAGCTGTGAGAAATTGCAGGGAGAAGAGAAACCGACCAGCTAATAATTAAGATATCAAATGTCCTCAGGAAAAGATTGATAACATTTGCATGTTTTACTTCTCATTCATACAAAGTGGCCCTTTTTTCTGCAGCTAGGGTTTCAGCTGTTTGCTTAGCAGAGTAATCCAGTTCCCTGGGAGACCAACAGCGGTCTATACGTTTTATATTCAGTCAGAGTACTCGGAGTGGTCAACAGGAGCAACACATCAGATCCTCTTCCACCAGCCACTAACACACCATTGCCCTCTCTCAGTTCTGTATCATCACATACAGTATCTTTGTCAATCGTAGCAAAGCAGTGTCAGCTTTCAATCACGTGGCTGGCTTCGTTTCCACACACACACACACACACACACACACACAGAGAAAAATATTTTTCCCTTGCCCAGATCTGCACACTTCCTGGAGTCGGTGTTTGCACCTTAAACACAGCACACACTGTTCAGCATCAACAACTGAGGAAGACCGTCGTCTCCGACTAATCACACCAACATACCATTTCAAATAAGAAAATACAAGTGTGCACTTAACAGGCGACAGTTTGCCAACGCTATCAGTTGTCACGATTGACTGCACATATGCTTTGAAGATATTGCTCAACATGCGCTGCTTTAACAGATTCATAATGTGACGGCGCTGTCAGAGTGAAGAGACAAATGTGTTCACTCCCATAAACATCCGAACACTTTTTCCCCTTGATTGCATTTCCAAATCTGCAACCCTGACCTCCACTTGTTTGGTGGACTACGCTGAAACAAACAATGGGCGCATGTGCAAGTGTGTACCAAGCATTCCCGAACATTAGTGCTAATATAAGCAGGGTGTGTGCGTCTCTGTGCCAAAAAAAGTTTCAGGAACACTTGTTAAAAGGAGACATAAACAAAGCCGGTTTAGGTAGCTGCTCCACAAAGTCCTTGGGAGGTGGTTTTCATGACTCATTCTCTCTGCCTGCTTGTCCCCCATTGCTCCTCTTGTTTCAGTAGCCTGAGATTTTCATGTTTCACGTATAGCACCATCAAAATCTATTAGCAAGCCGGAGAAGAGAGAAGAAAGTGTCTTTGTGCATGCAAGCATTCAAAAGACAAAGCCTGATTTCCGTCACGCCTTGCAGCGTGGCCTGAGGCAACGGAAAATGTAGTAGCCACCGGCCTCCATGTGTGGAAGGTGCCGTGGGTTCAAATAAACACATCAATCAAAATGACAAAGGACCGACAGCGAGTATCTAAAGCTTCTGCTCTTACAAATAGGCTTCACCTCGATTTCCCAGAGAAGACATTTTTCTGAGTCAGGTTGCCCTTGAAAAAAGGCTTGAGATCGGGACATTGTTTAGGTGCCGGATGCTACCGGTCCTCGTAGAGACCACTACCTGAATACTCATTGATGGAGCAAAGTGGGAAAACACAGCGCTCCTGGCACATAAAGAGTTTCACAGCTCTGACAGAAACAAAGCTGAGGCATGTTGGAGTCAATAGCAGACTACTTCTCCACAATCTGCCTCTGCTGCTTCAGTCCCGCCGATTCCAATCTTATAGGTCCTTGCTCTGTTCCTACAGCAGCAACACGCTGCTCTTTTGCTTCCTTCAAGTCGTTTACAACTGAGCGTAATTGTGCCCTCTTTCACCTTATCTCTTTATTCTCTCACCTGGGCCCTCTATTAGTGCTTGTTCAGCGCGCTCTACCTGTGCTCAATTCTTGGTAGACAGAGGTAAATGTCAGCGCAGGGCTGCAGTGAAAGCCTCACCAGGAGACCAGGTACCAGTGCATTCATGCAGTTGTGCCATCCACAGGCTGAGGAGGGATAAGATGAGCACTGTGAACACAATTTCATGGGTTCAAGAGGCTTATGACCCGTGATACATGGCATCATGACTCTAGCAGCCTATTATCTTTATCACTTACTCTTTTGTCTTGAAGTGGTCCATTGGTGCAATAAAGGCAAAATTCACTTCCTCCCGTCAAGAACGTTTGTCTGAAACAGTAATTCCTTTACATAAAAACCTCTCGTAGCTAAACCTCTGTCTAAAAATGTATAAGAGTAAAGCTCTGATCTAGAGACAGTAGATTTCATCTCTCATAAGATGAATCTTTGTTGAGACACTTGCCTGCTGAAGATAGATTGTATGATTTCAAAATGTGCTCTGGGCTTCAAGCCGCAGACGTTTCCAAGCAACAAACATCTGGTATTCTACTCTGCCTTCAGGAGCTCTTTGCGAATGCCGTCTTTCTTTTCAACATAACAAGAACATATTCTCCCTCTCCTGTAGAGCATAACAAGGGAAACGTAGCAGGTTTGTCCATTAATTAAAACGTCCTTGGTGTACAGTGGGGTCTCACCTTTGATTCTGAAACTAAGGTGATGGATTTCTACTCAACCGTCCGACATTTTTTTTTTTTTTTTTTTTAAAGAATTTGGCTTTTTAGCAGCTCTCCTATGAAAATGTTATACAACTGATCCCACACATTTATAACATTTAGTTTGTAATTGACAAAGATGAAGATCAGGGCAGCTTTATATGTATTGTTTACATATAACGTGCACGCAGGCAATTATAGTGAGGGATGTTCCCAACGCTGACCCAGATCATTTAACATCATCTGCCAATACCATGTTCTTATTTGAGATCAATAAAAACATTTATATCACACAGCTGCACCGTGCACACTTAAAACGAGTGAAAGCATTCTTGACTCATGGAATGTTGATGTACTTCAAAAGTGAATGAAAAAATGCTGGGCAGCTTTTAAGGCTTTGATTGTCTCATTAACTGAAACAACAAACCAAATAAAATGTCATAGCTGTGTACCAAGGGAAACAATACAGCAGTGGGGTTTTTTTTTTTTTTATATATATCTTAGTGACCTGCAGAAATGTGATTTTTTTCCCTTTGTTTCTCTCTTCTTAGGTACCTCATCTGGCTGTTGGACTGCTTTCATTTTCCATTGTAAAATAATTCCACAGGTTTTTAGCTGCACCTGAACTTTTTTCATGCCTTGCTGGCACAAGCCATGAAAAATGTCCAGCTACAGTATCACGGTATCAGACTGACGCTGGACATGCCAATTAAAGCTCCATTCTTTGTAAATCGGTCCCGTTTTGTTCCATCCTGAGAAAAAGTCCTCAAAGTTTAAAGCAATGACTGTTGACTCCAATGTGCCACTTAAGGCTCTCGGTACAGTGGTGCAAGGTCATTCAAGTCAAGTCTTTCTGATCATACACAAAAAACTGACGTAGATACAGTTTATTAAAACTCGAGTCTAATTTGAATAGCTTTGCCCATCATTCCTATCACCAACAATAACATCGTACTTAATTTATTTAATTTTTTTACATCAGGGGACAAAACCAAAAATGGCTCGGAGAGGGCGTTCTTAAACACAGTGGTGTTTTTCGAGCTGAATGCTAATGTCAGCATGCTAACATACAACACACATTATGTTAGGCAGGTACAGTATAATGTTTACCATGTTTATGGTGTTAGCATAACATTTGCTTATTGAACACAAAGTACAGTTGAGGCTGATGGGAGTGTCTAAGTATTGGAGCTGATGATGGCGCTAGATGAAAGTCAGTGGATCACCAGCTTCGAGCATGGCTTAAAAGTTCTTCCTCATACACATGAAAGGCTCTTTTGTTGTAAAATTCAGCTTTTCACAACAAAAGAACACGGGTAGACTGAGGCGATGATCCCACTATGTGTGCACTATAAATCATGGAAACAGAATTACAGAATAAGCAGCCATAGCATTTTATACAGACAAGTGAAAAAGTCTGCAATTGAGTCAACATCTGCAGCCGTGAGGCATCTGCCTCCCCAGACAGCCAGACAGCAACAAGGAGGAGTTCACAGTGTGGTCACACTAGTGAATCCATAGGCAGAGAGATTAACAGCGCTAATCTTCCACTGGATAACGCCATGAGAAGATGATGGAGTAGGATGAAAAAGAGGAGGTGGTGGGAGGAGGGAGAGGAGGAAAAGTTGAAGAAAGACATTCAGGGAGACAGGGATTGGAAAAGAATACGATGCAGTCTCATTGTAAGAGACTCTGGTGTGTATCTGTGGCTAAACTTCCTCCTCTGACAATTGTGAATCTCATTATCATATTTTACTGGAAGGCGTGTGACGTCCCACTATTTTTCACTTAATGCACAAGAGACTTATTATGTGTCTGTGCGCTCACCACATACTGACCACCACAATGGAACATGACAGAGCTATGAGTCCCATCATAGGCTCATTACACAGCTGGGTTTATAGCTGCATATGAATGGCATACATCAGGCAACCATTGTGCGTCAGACTCCACAGAACCAGACGAAAGGCTGCGGCAAGGGAAACATCTGCAGTGTCTTCTCAGGAAGATGAATATGGCCGCTGTGGGAGAGCTTAGAGAGCCTCCACTATCGATCGGGCTGGTAGAGGCTAAATGTTCGGGGCCAAGCGAGTCACAGGAGTCATGTCATTGGCAATTAAGTGGTGTCCTCAGACACCCCGCAGACACACTTTCCTGTGAACAGAAGTGCGACAGAAGCACTCTGGATGGAGAACAGAGCAAAGACTGAGGCAGCAGTGTCTCAAAGAGGCGAGAGGAGCGGCAGATGCAGCCTTTCATGTGCTGATTTCATTCCCCCTCCTGGAAATAACTTCATTAACTTCATCTGTTTTTTTTTCCCCCTCATCTCTGTCTCTGGTTATCTGCTGGCTCTTCACTTGTATCTCTGTGCACTATTAAACACAGTCGCTCCCATAATAGAGATTTTCAAAATCTGAGAAATGCACTAAGGTAACTGTGCGCAGTGATTTAATTGGTTTCTTTAAATTCATTCTGGCGAAATTGGTGGCTTTCACAGCTGAGAGCTTATTTTGAGTTCAGGTGTACTTTCAGTTCCTGCAGTGTGTGACAGGCTGAACTAATTCCTGTAAGTTAGTAGGTCAATAGCTATACATCAGTTAGATAAGATTATACCACAGCCCACATAATACGTATTTGAAAATATGTTTTACCTAAGAGAACATCTGAAAGCATCTTTCCGAGTCTTCTTATTTAACAGTAAAGTGTTCACTTTGATATGTGAAGGTGGAGGAGGGCGATGGGGCTGGGTGAATTAGAAGACACCGTCTCCCCTGAATGTATCTCCCTTTGCTAATAGCTCCTCTTCTGAAACCAAGAGCTAATATGCACACAGTGCCCCCTCACACTGGAGACAAAGCAAACTCTTCTTCAACTACAACAGTATGCTAGGTCTACTAGAATACAGAGCAGCTGAGGGGACAGTAATTACTTCCTGCCATGCTTCTCAAGTATATTTTCAGGGTAATTTGTAATCGCCTACATAAAACTTAATATATCACAGAATGTCATTGCTACCAAAAGCAAGTAAATAACCTGTGGAGCCATCACAGGGGCTAGTTAAATTAAACAAGGTGAAGCATAGTCCTTCCCTACAACAGTCAAGGCCGGCATGTCAACGCTTCCACATTTAATTATGTTTTTAGCACTTCAACCTGAAGTGGCTCAGTGCAGCGAGGTCCTCCAGGATACTTGCGCAAGTCCTGCACAGAAGGGCTGACTAACAACACCAGCTGCTGGCATGTAGGTGTGTTTATGTGTACCTGCCCGTGCATGTGTGTTTCCAGAAAGAGAGGCTCAGATAGTGAGGCAGAGAGAGGCAGGAGGCAGAAAAACAGCGGCAGGTTAATGGCCGGCAGTAAATATACTGTGGGCAGCAAAACGATGAATCAATTAGTCAAATAGTTCAAGTCATTTATCAAGCAAAAATGCAAAACATTGAGTGGTTTCACCTTCTCAAATGTGAGAATGTGCTGCTTCTCTCTGTTATCCATCACTGTTAACGGAATATCTTTGAACAAATCTCTAAAATGTTAACATTTAACACGCAGTGTTTCAGCAGCTTAAGACAGGATATTTGCAGAGTTTGTGAAATCTTTCTGAATTCCATGAGTGGCATATGCAAAGTAGGATAGTTTGCTAACACAACATTCATACCTTTATGAAAACGCCAGCCAGAATAGAGAGAATCCTATTCTGCCTAAGTGTTATCTTCTCTCTCCAGCTTCTGCTTTGTAGACAGGCTGTTTGGCCTCAGAACATCGACACCAGGATGAACGTACAGGTTGTGTGTTTATATGTACTTGTGAGAAAGAGAGAGAAAAAAAAAAAAAACATATGCACACATGTCCACATTTGTGTAACCTGCATACTGACTGGATAATTTGTGTATGTAACGTATGTGCACCGGTGAAAACATAAATATCACAATAATCTCCAAAATGAACCGATCGCATCCTGTGCTTCCGTTAACAAGTGACCACCTTTAATTTATTCCTTATGTGGTCGAGTCACGCATGTCAACACTCCCTTCCCTGATAATACAGCATTGCATGACTAGTTTACGCAGCCCCAAGGCTTTCTGGGTGACTATCATGGCATTTCCATTTGCAAGCCCCTGGCCACGGCAATCTGGAGGGGACTGATTTGGACAGTTCAGATCCACCAAATGTTTGGAAAAGATTTTAAATATTTTAAAAAACACATTTAAATCAAACAGTGTTTTTTTTTTGGATAATATTTTACAGATCAAGTAATGCTGGGTGTAAACAGGCTACACTGCTTTCTGCCATCTTAGCCAAAATGCTTCAACTGCACCACAAATGCAAGAACGCTGTTTCAAGTGAACAAGTTAAGTCACTGCACTAGAAGTGCTTCGTTAAATCAGCAAAGACGGACAAATTAAACAGTCACTGTCTAGCCTGGGGGCTGTGTTGAAAGTCTTTGCTGTGGTGGTCAATGACTGATGGAGTTGGGCTTTGTGGAGACGAAGATCAATGCCCAGGAGCTCAGCGGCGGCGGCTGTTATTAAACTGCCTAACATCAGAGGAGAGATGGGGAGTCTTTCCTGTCCCTGGACTCTTGACACGCGCTTATTGAAGGACAAAGCTTCGAGCACTCTCTGTGCTTTCATAAAAAAATACATGCAGCATCAAAAGGGCGGTGTCAGTGTTCAGAGATATACTGCGAAATATAATACTAGTGTGAGCGAGGTCATGCATGTTGGTGTGAACACGTGTATTAATGTGAAAGTTAAAGCGACAGCTGCGTCCACTGAAAAGTTGCTATATTTCTCAGCTCTGTTGAATGTACAGTGATCATATGCAGCTCATGTAAATTACTATATTTATGGTAAAAATGGCCACCACGAATAATGGCAGCTCAGTATGCATTTCCTAGATATACCACAATATGCCACTTCCTCCTATCCAACCTGCACCAGAGCTTACTTTATTGTCAACTCATGCTTCATGCATCCGCTGCTTGCCAATTTAAAAGCCCAGACTATCTGACCGTATTATTTGCCATGGCTGAAAACTGTCAGGAAACTTTTCTTTTTTCCTCACTAAATAAAACATTGAGTGTTTTGAGTCGGTTTAAAAGAATATACGTCTTAAACCTCAATTAATCTACCCAAACACGAGTTCTCAAGTGGAGAACCCACAGTGCACAGACAAAGTGCCCACCAGCACACACCCAAAGAGGATTTCAAAGAAGACAAAGGGACTTGAGTGGAGCTGGAGGAGAGAGGCCAGTGAGGGGCCAGCAACAGTTAAAGATGTGTTTCTCTCTCAAAGGAGCATCTGACCAACTCTGAATTCTAAGTAGAGGAAAATTCTGCTTTTTTTTCTTCTTTCTTGTGGCGCTAAAAGATCAGTTGTGTTGTCTAAGAGGGCCAGATGGGCTTGTGCTCTGTGACTAAAATCTGGGCACGCACTCACACACCTCCAGGACTCTCAAGCTAATCAGCATTCAAAGAAAACATTCTCCTCTTTTCCTGCACTCAGTTTCTCCTTTCTCCACTCTGCTGATGGTTCCACAGGGAGGACGGGAGTCGCTGCTGTTTATCCACTTATTCCTCAGGGGGAAAAAAAGGAGGCTCAGCCAGCAGGATACAGACAGAGGGCGAGAGTGATGCTGAGCAGAGAGTGGCAGGGTTGGATATTTACACGGTTAGCAAACATGGCGGCATGGAGACCAAAAGCCCTCGACATTATACAGCTTACGGTATCCCTTTTACTCCCAAGCAGAATGTAACCTTGCGAAGACTGCTCTCAAAGTTTAAACCCCTTAATCCTGTTAACCATGCATTGTACAAAAAAGCCAATTCAGCTACAAAAAAACTCACCTTTATTTAATTCAGGAATTTGCAGGAAATGAAAGCAGTTTCAGAATAAACTCCAGTTTACTTTCACTTCTGCAATGTCGAGGCAAGATTTTGGTTATGTGTGCGTGTAAAGTAAAAGTACATATGTCAGCGCCAGTTTACTGTGTGTACCATCACTTCTACAGCACAGGAGGTGGAAACACAGCACCATATGCAGCATGAAGAAGCCTCTTAAAAACACCTGTGCTGCTGCACTTAGTGCCCAGGATCTATTGTGCGCTGATGAGGCCAAAGAGAAAGGGCAGGCCACGGACATATTGTTTTAGCACTTCGCTTTGTTCCACAGCTCAAAAAAGCAACTGCACTCTGAGAACACTTCACTGCGGTGTTTGATGCTGCCGGAGTACAGAGACAGAGATGGGGGGCGAAAGTAAAGATTGATGAGCTGCATGGGATCGTGCACCTGACTTTCTTTGTTATTATTGACAACCTCAGACATAAAAAAAAAAAAAGAAATCTGATATTAATTCATAATGACAGCCAGATGTGAGAGGTTTAAGAATTTCTGAGAGTAATATTTGGATTCTGAGAAAAGGCAGAATTCAAAGAACAGAGTCAAAATCCTCAATTTTGAAATATGTGATAGGCTCTGATGAACTTTTCAGATGTGGCACTAATCCTCTGCTGTATAAGCAGTGGCCTGATAGATTGCTTGAGGCCTTTTATTTTTGCTCTCAGTTGGTGACGTTACTGATTTGTTCTGTAAATTTAAAAGTAGAAACAATTTACAAAACCCTGTGAAAACCACCAAATCCCATATTTGCTCCACTACTAAACTGCAAAACCAGATGCCCTACAGGCGGTTTTAGGCAGAAAATGGAAACGCAGACCAGACTCTGACGATCCTCATTAGATGCAAAACCTCTGCTCAACCCAAAGGCAGCACAGAAAATAATTTGTTTGTGAGAGAAACGTTGTAATGCAGAATTTATATTGCTGTGTTTGGATTGACACCCCTGGCATCAGAAAATTAACTTTCTGATTGTTCTCTGGTGAATGACTACAGCAGAGCCGTGGTAACTTTCTCCACCGGGCAAACTCTTTTCATTTAGAATTAAAACCCATTAGTTTTTGTCTACATCTAGTAGACATTTCCACCAATCTTTCTGCATTCAATATGTTCTTGTACTTATTTCTATGTAGCAAAGTTTTTTTTTTTCACTCTGTCAAACCTAGTTAAAAGCAATGTCACAATAAATAAAAAAAGAACAGGCATGATAATAAAAAGGCATCTGGCACTAATGTTCTTCCAGTGGGTGTGTGATTGACAGTAAGCACAGCATAGCTTAATGTGGCATGATATGAAAACAGTCAACTCTGTCACTTGAAAACAACGATAAAACTAAAACTGTCACAAGACCAAATTGAGGTTTTGTTTGCTCGGGTAAAATCTGAGGGAATTATTTTTCATTGTCTATTAAAATAGTAGCCTATGCCTTTTTGCCGAAGGGAGAAAAAAAAGGCTATCAGCAACTTTTATTAAATGTATGCCAACACTCATGAATAGTGTATTTTCAATATTCTTGGAATCCATGCACACTTAAACATAATGGAGAAGTTCTCCAAATAAATTAAACTACAAAATACATCCTCAGTCCATTCCGTGCAGAAGGACACATAAGCGTCTCATGATCTGACGCAACTATCAGCAGTTTGTCTGTGTCTGAAACCTGTTACAGATGGCTGTTGAAAAATCATTTGTTTCGTTAAAGGATCTTCGTAAATCATGGTTACGAAAAAAATAACCGTGTGGGAACAACCAGTCATAGTTAAAATAAACCACTGTTGACCATCAATAGGAAACAGGAAACAAACAGTGGACTCTTGTGTTCAATTCCAACGTTTTGTTGAACCATTAACTGCAACCTCCCTCCCTCTCTCTGCGGGCTTTATCTCTCTTTAACAGTGTCACAATACTTCCTATTTTGCTCCCCTAATAGACTCAGCCACCTGAACAGCCACGTGATGGTAAACAAATGTCTTGTTTGGCCATATGCTAAAATGACTGATGCTCTCCTTTTACTTGGTAAGACAGTATCGACCTTTTCGATATTACTCCTCAGTCTCTGTCTTCTCTACTGGATTTGTTTGAGGCGTGTGCAGTAAAAAGATCAAATATGTGCGATATAAGATTAGTCTGCAAGTCAATTTGGAAAACTAAGATGGGAATCCCTCCTTGCTATTGTAGAATATAATCTCTGTAGGGTAAAAACACTTAATGGGATGAATAAAAGCACCCTATAATCCTCAACTGTGTGCCAAGCCTTTTAACTCTTCACATACCTGCTTGTCCTTGTCCTTAGCTTTCCCACTGCCTGACACCCGTGATGAGGTGACATCACGGGGGATGACAGAGATTTGGTGCAGTGGCATGTTCATCCCAGCAGAGCCAACCAGAGTAGCTCACACACACACTTCCTGTCCTGCTGCCAGGGCAAAGGGCATGATGGTCTGAATTGCGACACCTTGCCCGCACTGCTCTACAGAGGACACACAGAAAACAAACGCAGGTTAGCTCCAAGATAATAAAAATCACATTCAAATAAGAAAACATACTATGTTGTATATCACTGCATCTGGAGGAAGTCCACATATGAAAAACAAGAAATGAAAGTCACGGCTGTAGTTTGTGTTTGCATCTGGTCTGCTGATCACTGCACAGACCTATTGACACAAATTGGTTAAATTCAGATTTTGATGAGAATTTTCCTCACAAGCTGAGAAAAACAAATAAAAGCTGATGCTGATTTGGGGCTTTGACATAGTGTATGATTTACAAACCATAAAACTGTCAACTATTGATACTTTGAATGATTTACAATGGCATACAAAGACTTGGCTGCATGTGTTGTTGTTGTTTTTTATATTTTAGGTTCCTCGGCAGCTTTATTTTTGGTTAAATTGACAAAATGACAAGTCAGAGTTATGTATTTCTTGCTGAAAAAAAGGGAAATCATGCATGTGGAGTAAGGACAGATTAAAAGGTGCTAAATAAAAGACAAAAAATGGAAGCACAGAATGTCAACAAAAAAATAACCAAAATGGGAACATTTACGAAAGCAGGTCCGTGAACTTTTCCTGGTGCTGACCTGCAGTACAATGTAAGAAACTCTGAGCTATTCTCAAACCACCAAAAGGCACAGTCTTTTGTGATTTTCCACAGGAGAGCAGAGGTTTGTCTCAGAATAGCACGAGTACAGGGTGTAATAAATTATCAGAGGTAATCGCCGAAGTGTGCAATAAATCACTACAGAGGGGAATCCGCGTGTGCAGGAATTCACTTTTTTCCCAAAGACCTGTAGATTCAGGGCCGTGAATTCCACAAAAGAGAGAACGACGGTGGATCGTTGTTGTTCTGGGATATATGCAGACAGACATTCATGAGAGCAGCAGCAGTATGGGGCTGTCCTGGGGAGTTACACAAGACATTTTATATAAGGGTTGTTTTAACTTCAGTTAATGCAGCCATCTGTACTGCCACTGACAGCAATTAAGCTTTAGCTTCTTCTCACCACCAGGCTGTATTTGTGTGTGCGTGTGCGTGTGTTTGCTTGCATGCACGCCCATTTGCCAAGCAAACCCAAGCTCCACAGTATGAAAATGACAGGATTAAGAAACCAAAAAGCAAGCAGACAGATGGGAGGTTAGTGAAATGGCAGTAATCAGAAACAAGCATTGATGGCAGGAGGTGGGGGGGGCACCTCAGTTCATCTCTGCACTGTCTCTGATAACAACATATTTATTAGTTGGTGTTATTTAGTCGCTGGTTATAGGAGCTTCTTGTGCAACAGCTGGCAGCCTCAGCTCGGTGCCAAAGAGTTGCATTATTTCATTATATTATTATTATTATTATTTGAATTATCAATTAATCTTATCTGGTTATATTTTTTGAAAAAAAAAAGCTAATATAAAAAAACATTAACAGAAGGAGAGTTAGCTTAAGACTGACATTTGTCTTAAAATGCTGATTCACATGCCAGTGAAAATGCGCAGCGTGTTTGATTGTTGTGAAACCCAAAAGGCAGAGGGAAAAAAAAAACTATATTTAAACACTACAGCGCACGATTTACAGAGCTAATGCAGGAGGCAGCGTGCCCTTTACTGTATGTAGAGGTTAGGATGTGGAGGACAGAGTTCTTCAGATGCTGGAGAAAAGATGACTCATCTTTTTCAGTATCATGTTCAACCCAACCTCAACCTCCATTTTGCATTATTTATTTATTTTTTTTTATATCTTGTTACGATGCTACTGTGGCTGTGAGGGACAAAATCAAAGCCATCTTGGATAGACCTTCTCACCCTCTGTACAGGGAGCTGTGGCAGAGGATGTAGGACTAGATCAAAGCCTGGGAGTTGTTCCTTGTCCGAGTCGAGTGTCTAATGATTGAGATTGTTGTTTGCTGTACAGATTGAGAAGCCCCATGAGGCAAATGTTTGATTTGTGATATAGGGATGTATATTCATTTGACTTGACTTAGTTCATCTTTGTTGATCTTGTTCTGCTGTGTGTTTATAAGTGTGAGTTCATTGGGAGACAATGGAAAAAAAAGTAAAATTCTTTGTACGTGTTCACGTGTTTGGCCAACAAAGCGGATTCTGAAATATCAGAACACAGCAAGCAAAGAAGCTACAAACTGTAAACTGTGGATGTTTCACACACATCTTTAACGCGGCAGCACAGAAGGTCCCTACACTAACTACAGTTTAAGGTGGGCACCCAAGACTAGTGTCACCATTTCAGTTTAGGACCAAATGTGCAATATGGTCATAATCTGCCCTTCTGTTCCCGAGTTGTGGCGTTGAAGAATGGCCAGAAAAGTGTTTTTTGCAAAACATTATGATGTCACTGTAAAGTTGACCGTTGACCTTTTGGATATAAAATGTCATAACATCATACTTTCATCCTATTAGACATTTGTGTGAAACTATTATAGTTTATGTATGAATTCTTGAGTTATGGCCAAAAACTTGTTTTTTGTAAGTGGAAGTGACCACCAAAATAGCATCACTTCATCCTCGAGTTCAAGTGGAATTTTGTGGCAAATTTGAAGAAATTCTCTCAAGGCGTTCCTGAGATATCGCGTTCACAATAACGTGACGGACGGGCAGACAACCCGAAGGCGCGGAGGCACAAAAACCTATGATGGCTCTTTACATCCAGTCTACAATCATTCAGCTCTCCTTTGTCTGTCTTTGAATCCTTCCTTCCGACGCCATCTGTCTTGATTATGTTGAAAGTGAAGTGGATTTTGTGACTTGAATGCAAAACCAGTAAAGCAATTTAATCCCTTTTGGTAATTCTATCTGTATCATCAGCCATTATGTGGCCTCACTGGGAATAGCTGAGCTGTGGCTGCAGATTACTGGTCACTTTGATGGGCAGAGAGCACACAGAGTCACATTGTGTGTGTGTGTGTGTGTGTGTGTGTGTGTGTGTGTGTGTGTGTGT
>CALSBV010010813.1:10132674-10189614 GCA_943590825.1 Bovichtus diacanthus
GTGTGTGTGTGTGTGTGTGTGTGTGTGTGTGTGTGTGTGTGTGTGTGCATGTGTGTGTGTGTAAGATACGAGACAAAAGAAAGAATAAACAGAGACTACAAGAAGGAAGAGTAATGATTTTGCTGGAGGAGCAGAATGAAATATCTGGAGACGAAGCAGGCGAAAAAAGTGCAAGCACATCAAAAAACTAGAATACAAAGACAGGAACTGAAATTGTTTGACACTTACTGTATATTGTAGATACACTCCACAAGACAGAGACAGACACAGAGACAGACACAGAGACAGACACAGAGACAGAGACAGAGACAGAGACAGACACAGACACAGACACAGAGACAGAGACAGACACAGAGACAGAGACAGACACAGAGACAGAGACAGAGACAGACACCGACACAGACACAGACACAGAGACAGACACAGACACAGACACAGAGACAGAGACAGACACAGAGACAGACACAGACACAGAGACAGACACAGACACAGACAGAGACAGACACAATGCAGCTTTTGTAATCTTTCTGCTTTCTTTGTGCAGTTGAATTGATTGACTCTACTCATATGAAATAACCAAGAAAATGTGTGTATGTAAATGAACACTTATTGTTCTAAAGCACAATTTCTTCATGGATAAGCAATTTAAATCTATAGTAAATGAAGGGGACACAAATTAAATGACAGGGACACACACACACACACACACACACACACACTAACACAGTATATTCTGTAACTCAGAGATGGAGAGGATTTATGGTTTACGTTTATAGATGCTATCCATACTGTATATTTGGTTTTACCACAAAACCAAGAAGCCATTTTTAACCTCAAAGTGCTTCAAGCATTTAAAAACGGGATATAGAAACAAAGACTAAATGCTTACAAGCTATCATAAGACTTATCACAGCAACCACATTCTTTTTAGACTGTGGGAGATTACTAATACAAGTGGACATTTTCCAAATTCACACTGCTTACCTTACACCGACGGTCTTAACAAAGGGTTTCCACATTTCCTGTTACGTGTGGTTTTATGAGATGATCAAGTCTCATCCATGACTCAAGGGAGGCTTACACTTGAAACATGTCTTAGTTGAGGAGCAATGACGAATTTACTCCAACTATTGACACTAAATTCAGGGAAACGCAATATTGAAACTGGTGAAAGAGAATCAGTCTTGATCTGTGAAGTTCAGACATATTGTCTCACATCTAACATGATCTGGTATCTAGCGACTTTCATACAGGGACTATTTCTTCATTAAAAAGCAGTTTCAGGATGTTCTTGTGGCCTAGGGGCTTTAAAGCCGACAGTGTAATGGAACTGCTTCAAGCCTGGTTGAGGATATTGTTGCATGTTATTCCCCCTCTCTCCTCCCTCATTTCCTGCCAACTCTATTCTTCTGTATCTAATAAAAAGGAAACTATGCCCTCAAAAGTACTTCTTAAAAAAGTCAATAAACACTGTTCACACCCAGGTCTGTGGATTATCCCGAATAAGTAATTAATTGAGCACCATACCAAAAACTACAAAAAGCCATTCACTTCCATTTAGGGCCGCAACTAATCATTAATCTGCTGATCTGCTCTTTTCTCCTCGATTAACTGATTGATCATTTTCTGTAAGAATATATTCGGTTTATTATGACAGGATGTGACAAAGAAAAGAATAAAACCCCTAATATTTGAGAAGCTAAAACAGGATAATGTTCTGCTGCATTTATGCTTTGAAATCAAGATTCAATGATTTTCAAAATAATTGCTGATTATTATTCTGTTGACAGGCTACTTGACCAATGAGCCAATTGTTTCAGCTCTCTAAACCTTTGAAAAATAAAACCAGAACTTTCTGCATGCTGGCTACATGGCACTAGGGGTGTGTGGAATTAATATTTTCTGCAAGACATTTTTAGTGTCTCTGAAGATCAGGCATTAATGTTTGGGGTGATAAGACAAGAGTGGGTTATTCATCACACAACCTTCGACACATCAAGACATGTCTTGATTTAGACCCTCATCCTCCCACTTTTCCACGCAGCGAGGTAATGGAACAAATGGAGAGGTCAGGTTGTTCTGATAAAGCATCCCAGCATCCTTCACACGCACCCCTCATCTCTTTGTAACGGGGATAATCAGACCTACATGGCTCCAAAATAACCCGCACTTGATGCTGTAGATCCTGACAAAACTAATTAATGTGCACAGGTAAGGCTTGGTGATACGGCCAAAATCTTCGGTTGCACAAGTTACTGGCTTTGAGATGTTCATCTCAGAACATCTTCAAGATAAGTGGCCAGAAAGGGCCGAGGTTACAGAGCCATAATCACCACATTTGCCTGCGTGAACTCGTAAAAATGTCACATACAACAGCCTAGTGTAATGTCAGTCTCATAACCTTCAGACTTGACAGAGCAGCTAATCCCCCCCTGGACAGCACACACTATGCTCAAGGTTGTCAAGAAAAAGTCAGTTCTCCCATCTGACCCATCTTTACAGCTGTTCATCTGGATGGTTTGAATGTTACTACAGCTGTCCATGTGATCACTGCAGCTTCAACAGCTGTGCACACACACACACACACACACACAGCAACTTGCATTCATTCAACTGAATTAATATTTGTCAAACCAATTAAAAAAAACTAATACAAGCTACTACATCACATTATGTCTACAAAACCGATTTGTACAAGCAATAACAGGATAAATAGAATTATTATTTCCTATGTATAACTACAATAAGCTTTAAATATCGTAGAAATGTGCTGTTTCTCAGGCACAGTAGAGATTTAGAGCTGGAATTATTTGTGTTGCTCTAACAGGGGACTGTCTCTGACATAAGTCTATTATTTGATGAATACAATACAATAAGAATTCCAAGCAGCAAACTTCCTCTTGCTATACAAACACCACCATCAGAAACAATGAATGGGGAACAATAGAAAAGTCATTAGTAATAATAAAAACTCATTTCATATTCATAATGAAATGACAGCAGGGACTCTGCTGTTTGGATCTTCTTGTTGGTTTGAAATCCACGCCAAAAGAAGTTGATTTTATCCGTTCTGTTTACATCACTCAAGTAAATTACACATATAACTGGTGGGTTGTTCCAAAGGGCATGGCACTTCCCAAAGATTGCATGACAAATTATTTTCTTTGTCTGCCCCGCCACGGTGGCTGCTGTTGCTCAGGCCAATTACACAGTTTTTCCTCCAGTTAGTTCAAACAAAACATCGCTGCCGATGCCGTGTGTTAAGAGGCAAATTTAAACTTTCATGCGATGCCTATAGGACGAGTTGCTACTGCATAATAATCAGCAGGACAGACAGTGGCTAAAAAAAGAAACGCATTTACACAGAAAGGTCACACATTATCAATTAATCCATGCAATACTTTCTTTACTCCGAGACAGCAATTAGTCTCTGAAACTCAACGTGCACAGACTAGAAGCAGTCAAATAAATGACATTGAACATTACAGTTAAATTAACTTGATCAGCCAACAAACTTTGTGTGTTGCACATTTAAAAAGTCAGATTCTAGTGTGACTGGATACAGGAAGGGACTTCTGATGAAGCACACCATCAAAATGATGATCTTGAGTTTTATTTGGTAAAACAAAGTTAATGCGGATGTGGCATTTGTAAGGCTATCATTACCACATGAACACACTAGAAAACATTAACTCTTAACATAAAGTTGCAGCTTTTGGAAGCATGTTTGCCAAGATAGATTAGCCATCAAAAACATTTTTTGCAAGTACATTTATTATTCCAACAAAAGTAATGAAAATGGACGGCTGACAGGTTTTCCGAAATCTAATCAAATATGATATGCTGTAGAAATATTGATAGATGTTGAAAGCAGCATGCAGTATAGTTCTTTATTTTAAAAGACTAAAAACTGAACTGGAGTTTGAATAAGCTTTGCCATTATGAATCAACGTTCAGGAAAACTGTAAGGTTCAGCATGCTAGGAAATATATTATGGTAAATTGATTGACACCTTAATACAGCAAAATACAACAAATATTGTTTGAGGTCCTGCTATGCAAACAGTCTGAATAAATGTGAGTGGCTAGATTATATCCAAATACAGCGTAGTCACAGTGCAAACTGAAAGAGAGACTCTTACAAGGCATCCACATAAATGAAAGACGCAGAGCCTCTTTTCTTAATGCAGAATTTAAAAGATAATTGTCATCCCTATTTCCACACCGTCGCATCACTGTGCTTTCAGTCCCTCCTGTTTCAAAACGCCGGCGTCAACGCTGCTGATTAAATAGCATGCGTCAAGTCTGCAGTCAGTCCTCCAATCACACACAGACAGGTGACAAATTAAAGGAAATACTTGATGAGACATGCAAAGTCTTCCATACAACGTGTAAGGCGCCGTTCAATGGTTTGATGAGCATAGAAATTATGTAAATGATATGCTATGCTCTTTGCAGTCTACAGCTCTCAGCCTACTAATCATTCCCTACATTTGTTCGTCTGGAAAGAAACCCACAGTAAGCACTGCAACGCCGAGATTTTGGATGGATTGTCACCAAAACACCAAGTGAGTGAACACTTTGGAAGATTGCACCAGAGGCTTGTACAATCTACACCAAGGAGCACTAACACTTACACCTTACTGACAAAAGTTATGTTTTTCTGTGATTTGTCATCCATCTGTAACACAAGAGACAATCCCAGTGCAGCTCCCAGTTTAGCAAAGCAGAAGGTGAGCAAAAAAACAGTGAAGTGACTTTCTGAACATTTTCATTGTTGATACAAATAGAAAACCACAAACAGGATCAAATCTATATAATCAAAGTCAAACGCATCAGCCATTGTGTATGCACAAGTGTGTGTTGTGTCTGGCTACAGCAACACACAGTATAGTACTATTGTGTCTTCTTCCCCGCACCCTCTCCTTGGTTCGTTGCCACGAGCAGACAGAAACCTTGGGAGACTGTACAAGCCCTAATGACATCATCAACCACCTGCAGCAGTGCCATCCGACGGTCCATTCAGCTGAGCCAGCACCTCTGCTCTGCTGATGTATAGCAGCCGTCGAGCGCTCCCCTCTTCATCCCGTACATTATCATTTCATCGCAGCCATGCGACACACACATATACGACCGCACACACGCGAATCTGAGTGAGGGAGGCTACTTAAGATGTGCAAGAAATATCAATATTATCACTGTTCTGTGGTCCCTTCGCCAATGTTTTTAACTGCCGCAATTAGCATTTGGGACTTTTAGTTCACAAGGATGTATGCCATCACCCATAGGAGGAGGCCATTAGATCGGATCAATACTCTATTCCCTACAGTTAAAGACCAGTCACAGCGGGCCACAGCAGCAGGACAGGCCAGGATTGAGTTAGCGCACAGGAGGCAAAGAGAAACGACACAGTATCATACCTTTATTATGCTATTATATTACACCCCAGCTAGACGCTGATACAACACGACTAGCAGGGGACGTGTTCATATGATTATAGTCCAGAAGGATCAGATAACAAAAGCAGTATGGGACGGCAGCACGGAGTCTACGAGGCACTGGAAACCTTGGTACCGTACCGTGGTATTATTGCAACTGCCATATGGTGATGTAGTATGTATATTGTCTTGATATAAGGACAATCGACTTAATTCAAAACAACGACAAAAATCTATTCCTTTTTTTTTTTTTAGATTTGTAGACAACAAATCTATTCATCAATTCAGTACATTTTTCAAGAAAAATGACAAAAATTCTCTCGTAAAAGCTTCCTAAACTTGCGGATTTTCTGTTGTTCATCGTCTTCTATTTTCATTTAATATATCTTTTGGTTTTGGGCTGTCAGTGTAGCAAAACAAGACATTTGTATACGTCAACTTGGGCTCTGGGAAACTGCGATGGCCATTTCTGTCTGACCTTTTATAGACCAAACAATCAGTCGAAACATTTGGCAGGTTAATCGATGATGGAAATAATCATTAGCAGCATTACCATTAGCATTAAGAAAACAATAAAAAGGTGATTATGGTTGAAAATATAGTAAACACAAATTAAAAAAAAAAGTCAACTCTATAACCTTTGAAACATGCGGTATGTGATTAGTAAGGACACCCATTAGCTATTGGAACAAACAAAATAAAGATGTCGATTATTAAGGGTGAAGCAGCCACTAAAAATCCTTTCTCTGAAACTCTTGTGCAACTCAAAATGTTTTTTGAAACCTCTATAGAATAGCACAATAGGAGCTGTCAAACACATCCGCTGTTCCATATTGTAAAATAATGTGGGAGGCACATTTCACCATCACAACCAATTGTGTCAAACAATGACGGCAGTTAATTGGCAGAAAGCTATAGGAGACTTTAGATACTTTTGATTGCGTTATTTCCACCCTCAAATTACTTTCCTGAGAATCTCTGAAGACAGAAAGTATGAGTTCATTTGCAAGCACACAGTGGCACAGTCCATTAAGACTGCAGGGTCATTCTCTCGCAGTGTTAGCAGCTTAACTGACGCAGACTCAGTGGCCCTATTTCTCCCGTCATAATCATGGTTTTACTTTCTCATTTCTCCCTGCAGTCGGTTCTGACAGGACGACTGACGACTTCAAAGTCTGTTGACAGTTCGGGCAGCTCGGGAATAGATAGAATTTCTTAACGGGAGATAGCTTGTTGAAACCTGCAAAATCCTTCACTGTCAGACGGCATTAAGTCAGGTAGTCATGAAGGGAGACCATGCCAGGAAGAGGAAACCAGAGGGAGAGGAGTGGACAGTTGGAAGTGTAGGATATGGTCATATGAACGGATTTTATACTGCAAACTAGAAGGGCTCTAGGAAAACGCTGCCATGGCCATGCTCCATCCCGCAAAGTTAGCGAAAGTGAAAAATAAATTGCTCCAAAATGTAATGGGTTCTTTCTTGGCCCATGCTACAGCCTTCCACGAAGATTCATTAAATTTGGGGTAGTAGTTCTTTCGTACTCCTGCTGACAAACAGACAAACAAACCAACCGAACCGAAAACATAACCTGCTTGGCGGAGAAGTGCAGTCAAAGTATGACAGCTGAATATAGCTCTTTAAAAGTCACTTGATGTGGTTTCCTACTTATTACAGTCTCCTATGAACAACACATTTAAAATAAATAAAACCCTGAACATTTGATATCATTGCTATAATTCAACTAGAGATACAAAATATCTGCGCACTTAATATGAAAACATTGACAAGTTGAAAAAACGCTCATGAATGGAAAGGCTGATTTCTCTTTTTTGCTTTGTTTTTCTGATACTGTAGATTTAAAGTGTTCCCAAATACTTTTTTTCCCCAAAAGTCAAGACATTTATTTTGTTCAAATCAAGTTCAAAACCCAAGATTAGAACTCCCGGCTGCTTGCCTACAAAAAGGCCACCGTCCATCGCTGTAGTTTGAACACTCAACGGTGTCAGAAATGTACAGTGTTTGTGTGGGAAAATAAGATGTCTATAGTCTATATGCGGTAATCCCATGTGAGGAGGAGGCAGATTAGTTACACAGCAGCACAACAGAGAGAATACGCATTGTGTTATCTGCAAGTTTATGCATGCACACTCCACAGATACCAACGGGACAATGAGGCTTCTTATCGCAACAACCCCTCAGTATTTCACAACACTAGCAAAGACATAACCGAAGGCTACAGTGATGTAATACACACACACACAGACACAGCTGGTTCTACCCTGACAGTAGCTGCACACCACACTCAAGCTTGCATCATGATAAAGATGGTATTTTAAGAAGCACATGATGCCAAGACTTGTTACCTTGGAATGAAGAGGAGTGAAATGTTTGCCCTCCCACTGAAAAAATAAATGTCACAGCAGGCATCCACACACACACACACACACACACACACACACACACACAGTGGTAGCAGGAACAGAATGCTTTGGAGTACACAAGAGTGCTTTGCTTTAAAAAGATTTTTAACAAGCTGCAACTGCAATACACACATATGGACTATACCGCAGGTCTCACGGCACACAGCAGGACTGTAAGGAGTGGAAGGTGGAGGAAATGAGGAAAGCTGATCCTGCAGCCAATGAGGAGACAGTGTGCAATATGAGAGCCACTGTAACAGTTCACTGGTGGCAGAATAGGGAACGCAAACCTCACTATTTATCAGTCAAAACGAGATTTTACAGTTGAATTCAAGTGCAGAATTGTAGTGTTGTTGATGTCGAGCGGTTGATATAAAAGTAGAATCACTGTTGACATGTTCCGGCAGCTGTAGCCTGTGGAAGCTGTGCAGCTATGGGCGCTCCGCTCGGTTATATTATGGATCATAATAAAGGCAACATCCGGACGGACAGTGCACCCCAGACGAGAAGTCTACAGTAAATGTGAACGTACAGTATGCTCTGTGAGCAAAAAGGAAGCTGCTGTCGGCCATCATGTTCATTTTTAAATTAACATCCCAATCAATATTAATCCAGTATGGTAAACTCAGAAGAGACAAACCCGCTGCTTGTCGCGTGGTGACCCCCGATTTATAGCAAACGTATGAAAATGCAAGTTTACGGCATCCTAGACAGCGATGATGGGAAGAAATGCTAAAATATCCGATACAATAATCGTGTAGGAAAGCAATAAATTATTTGTGCATGACCTGCTGTCCCATCTTATTCCACCGCAAACTGAGCGTTACAAAGGCTCGGGGTAGACTAACAAAGGCTCGCTCGGACACAGTTACCATTACGTCTCCTCTTTAGGCACAAACACATGCTGAAGGTACAGACCCCCCCCCCAAGCAATACATTCATTTAAAAGCAGGAGCATTTGAAGCTGTCGCAAATGCGTTGCTGGGTTTTTTTTGCTGCAGAGCGCACCAGTAGCTGACATTTAACTGAATTGTCATACCTTGAATCACAAACACGCTACGGTGACCGTCGCCGGGGACCGACTCTCAGCTTCCACAGCGGGCAATACAATTAAAAAAAAAAATAAAAAAGCAAATTCTCACACATTCACATCCCAGCACAGTCCAGACGCACGTCCGTTCTTCCGTCCGACCGACCGACCGTCAGCCGCCTCCGGTTGGATCTAATAAAGCGAGCGGTGCAGCGGAGACAGAGCAGCCTCAGTGTGGACGGGCGCATTGCTGCATTGGACAAAATGTTGGTCCATATTCCAACTAAGAGAGAAAAGAAGACACTCACCGCTGTGTTTGGCACCGAATGACGACGTTTTGTTTATTGCATAGCCCCTGCTGAGCAGCTGTGTGTAGTGGTGCGTCACTGACTTCCGCGTTAAGATGGAGAGAAAAAAAATACTCCCAGCGAATGAATGGTTATTAAGGAAAGGTGGCGCACGCGGGCCCACCGAGAGGTAGAATATGTATCTTATGTATCTTATGATCTTATGTATCTTATCTTCTTATGAGAAGAATGAGGATGATGGTAGATATATTGTAATATTAAAACTCCACTAATCAATGTTTTTATATCAATTAGCCTACTGGTGACTATGTGAAATGTAAAGGTGTTGTTGACCCAAAGAGCATTAGTGCCTATCATCATTCTGCAGTTACCCAAATGTGTATTAAATGAAATATAGTTGAATTTAATTGAATTAAATGTACAGTTTTACTTCAGTGGCCTGCGGTGTACTGTGTGACTCTAGTGAATCACACCAAAAAGAGCTCCTCGCTCAAAGTGCAGTATGTTGGGAGGGAGAGGCTGACTTATTAAACGAGGAAATGTATAACCCTGTTGACTCAAAGCCTCGTCTCTATCTCCGTGAAACCTGTCATTGTGTTTGAGCTTATTACTGATGCACAGTCCGCCACTCCTTCCTTGGGGTTGGACAACAGAGCCTCTGTGCTCTGTCTGGTCAAAGTGGGCACCTCAGAAGTGAGTCTGCCAAATTGTCATGCATGTGTCTCTGTGTCAGAGAGAAAGAGGGCACAGGCTGTCTTGTTGTGTGGCATGGAAAGATTATGATGTGTTGTGTTGAATGTGCAGAGAAGCAGGCAAGTGAAACACAAATGTCTGCTTCTTGGTAAAAAAGTCTTGCCGTGTTTCCTTCTTGCTTGCTCACCTGGTGAACCTATCAGACTGGTAGTGCCAGGTTGTCTTGTGTTTCGATTCCTCGGGCCCTACACACACATGACTCATGACAGGGATATTATTCAAAACAACACACAAGGTTGAGTGGTACATGATTGTGTTTTCATTCCAGAAAAAGTACAGATACCTTTTGGAATAAGTACTATACATACGTGATGGAAAAGGACTTTGATGTTTCATTTTCATTTGCATTAAAATGAGCAGAGTTATGTAAAACTTCTGGTTACTTTATTTTGTCACATTCCTGTTGGTTAGTTTCAACTTGTGATCGCTGTTCATCGTTACACCAGAGTGTCTTCTTTTTTAATCATGAACACATCTAGTGGTTAATAATTATTGCAGTTTCTGATTACAGCACTTTATATTTTAGTCTAATCTGTATATTGGAGATTATTTAACTAAATGCAGTTTTTATGGACTTTAGAGCCAAAAATCCCACAAAAGCTTCTGTAAAGATTTCCTGGTACAGTGCACAGTTCAGCTGCCATGATGGATAGAATAGTATGAAATGGTAAACATTAACCTGAAATGTATTATATTTTCAAAGTCGTGTACACATTTTGGCATTGCATGTGTCTGCTGCGCAGTCTTGCTGAGTTGGATTTCTTCTTCTATAAGCCATGTTTAGAAAAAGCTTTTCCTTTTTTTTTTCCGCTCTGTGGAAAATATAGACTTGCAGAACTTGGCAGAGTTGCAAGTAAGAGGCGAGCTGAATAATTCTGAAGCAGAAAGGAGAAAAATAGGCATTTGGTTTGTTATGTGACACACCATACAGGAAGAAACAGCTGAATAAAAAAAATAAAAAAAATACTCAGACAAAAACAATACATCCCAAAAGGTACACTATGTTATGAGAATGAAAGAGAAAAAGTGATTTAGTACTGCACTTTCATAAAGTTAGGTGACTCACAAGACAGATTTTGAAAAGAATGGTCAAACTTGGTGCAGCAGAAGCCGAGATATTCTGAAATGTCTTCCCTTGATGCCCCTTTCAACACTTGTAAACACACATGTTTCAAACTCCAGGTCTCCCTTTTATGAGGTAGGCTTTGTTAGACATTTAATGTGTTGATTCCAAGACCATCCCGAGATACCTGGGTGATGACACTTCACTTGTCGGACTTGACAAAGCTCCTCCAGAGCCACAGAAAACTTTATGCTACTCCTTTCACAGGCTTAGTAGTAGACACAGTGGTGGACCTGAAACACTTTCAAAGGGAGGCCTTGAAAGAGCCCAGTGTTCACTTTAGGGTAATCTCTATAAACAAATGCTGATCGTCGTCACACCAGAGGCCAGAATAGTCACAATGTGTCACGCAACAGTGATGAGCGTCAAATTCACCATCAGGAATCAAACATAATGGGCATTTTTTTATGTAACCCTTAATTAGAACCCAACATTTGGGTGTATTATCTAAAATAAGCCCCTATAATTTTGTGGGCAAAAAAAAAACCCATTTCACAGTGATGCTAGCGGCTCTGTTAGCTGTTTAGACACAGCTGTGCTTTGAGCTAAACACCTGAGCTAAATGCTAACATGCTGATGTTTAGCACGTGTAGGATTTATCTTGTTCACCATCCTAGTTAAGCATGTTAGCATGCTAACATTAGCTAATTAGCACTAAACACTTCAGCCGAGGCTGATGGGAATGTCATTAGTTTTGCAGGTATTTGGTCATAAACCAAAGTATTGACCAATCCCTCAAACTGGTACTTCTTGCTGCTGCACTGAGTTTGAAATAAAATCAGCATGATATTTTTTTTTTTATTCCTCTAAAGATGCCTGTTAACTCATTCGTTTTTTAAAACATGGCACTCTCCAAGTGCATTTATCTGCCAGGAGAGACCAAGCAGTGTTTCAGCTGTATATGCTGCACAGCCCAATTATCTTGGATGACAGCCAGACAACACTGAGGAAAGTGAAGATAAAAACACCTGAGGTTTTTCGGTTGCACAGGAACAGCATCCAAAGTGAAGGTGTATAATGAGCAGAGCTTTTCAAATGAACCATTCCGAGTACACTGAGTGACTCATAAATCCATGTTTTTGATTACACAAAGTGTTCTCATATTTACTGATAGCAACATTATCTGCACTCCACTCCACTCTCCTGGATTAGTTTGTATTTTGCACGTGCATATAAACAAACTACAAGTTTGAAGTGCTCTTCCTGACAAAATTATCATAACACCGTCATTGCATTTGAAAACGTGAGCCAGTGGCAGAAGGCCCAGGGGGATCAATCCATCTGTGGACAGTTCTATCAGAACTAGATCTAGAAGGTTTGACCACTTTTTTATTAGCTCCATCCAGCAGCTCTATAGCTCGTGTACAAATTTCCACCCTAGACTGAAATTTGCATGTGTGAGGTTTCCACCCGAATGTATAAACAAGGGTTTCAACTCGTAGCAGTTATAACACACATCCTGCAGAGGAAGAGAAATGAGCAGATAGCCCAGTGAGATGACATGTCTATCATGATGGTGACACAGCGCTAACACTTGCGAAGATGATATCTGAGCTATATTCGTCCTAACTTTGGCTAGAAATCGTAGACTGGGGGGGTCTAATAATTTTCAACAGGTTTAAAAAAATTATTTTAGCTCGTTGCTTAGGAACTGGTCGAGCGTCTGCGTCAGGAGGACAAGGTATTTAATGTGACAAGAATTAGTAAGTGATAACAAACAGTTTCTCAAAGATTCAATGTGGAAATAATGAGGAACTGAAATAGAAAAACTCGAGGAAACTGCAAAGAAATGAGGAAATTGCAGCAAGGCTATCTGCACCTGTAGATAATGAGATAGGTGTTGGATCAAAACACTTACAGAGTCAGTGATGTACCGTATGTATGGAAAGAAACTTTATTAGATCAAACCCCTGTAGATACTATAACAGCATTTAAAGTTTTTGCAACAGCTGAGCAATAAAAAAGACTTACAAAATATTTTTTATGGCAACCACCTTACATGTAGACACATCATAAATACCATAAGCATCCCCCCCCCCCTTCCTAATACAGTTTACTTGATAGGATTACAAATTACAACTGACATTCACACCTACACACATTGCATACTTGCTATTTCAAAACCAACCTTGAATTTAAATAAGTACTATTCATTAATAAATATTAAGTATTTCATCAGTAAGTGGGTCTACTCTTCTCTTTTAAGAAAGATGTCATTAGTGATGTCGGTATGTATATGTGCCCGTGTAAGAAAGACATTTAGAGGTGAAGAATATAAAAATCTGACAACATAAACACTTCATAAGACAAACACGGAAATTTAAGTATCCTTCCCCCCACAATAAGGAAAGTCAAACGTATAAATATGATAGTACTAAAGTGCATCTGTCAAAGACTTGTCGAATGAAAAGTCATCAGCGGTCCTATCGTTTTTTTTTTCTTTTAAAAAAGGCGGACAAAACTAAAAGTAGATATGTCTGAACGTGCAGCAGATATATTTAGCAGAAACTACCTACATAAAAGCACAGTTTTTTTGTTGTTTTGTTTTTACACAATGGAAAAAGAAGAAGGTAACAGATAAAAAGGATAAACATCTTCACATTGTCAAGAAGTGATAATTAGTTCTTAGCCATTTCAGTCTACTCTTGTTTATTCACACTTGGCTTTACAGAATATTTTTATTAAAATTTTGAGCAAACTTGGCTGATAAAAAAAAGCACACAGTGGTGAATAAGTTCCTTTTTTCTTCTTTTTTTTTGCTAGAAATATCTTTGCAGAATCCCTTCCATTCAGTCACTTTAGCCTGTAGTTTTTCAGGTTTTCCCCAATGAGAGGCGAGGGTTGTAGGGTCTAGATCTTCGGCAGCTTGGGAGCACTGATAAGAGGGTTGGTCTCTTGCAGAATTCTCCGTCCGGCACTCTTGTAGTCATAAGTGCAGTCATGCGTCTCTGCGTAGCGGTGGGTAGCACAGAAGTTGTGACCACACCTGAAAGATTAAATAAAACAAGATATTTTGGTATTCTCGCAAACATCTAGAAACAATTTTTTTTTATCTATTTATAGTACACCTCACAGTCAGCAAATAAAAACATTCAGTTTCTCCATCAGCGACATCATCTGCTCAGTCATCAGGCTATTCTGCTGAGTATGAATGGAGGGTCACATTACTCCCTCATTCAAACTCCAGCATAGCTTAGTTTACTTAGACTGAAAGCGTCCTTTATGTGCTTTAATCTCTCTATTCGGATCAGTCCATTGGTAAAAAGAGCAGCACAATTTCTGCTACTTACTATCTGTAACTTAGTTTGGTGCTCTACGTTACATACTGTTGCATCAGATTCAGGGTGTACACCCCGGAACAAGGCCGAGTGAGGGAAGTGATCCAGACTGGTGTCGTAGGGAGAAACGTTGATAAAGCTAATAACTTGTGGCAGAACAAGCAGTGAACAGAGACATATTTTTACTGGAGGGATGGCTGAGAGACAGGATGTTGAACATAAAACGGCTGCTTCGAGGACAAGAATGACAAATAGGGGGAGATTGGATTTAGAGCCTGGCAGCGAGTGGGTGAGTGAGTTTGGGTGAGTGAGATTGGGTGGAGATGTTGGAGGCACTTGTACCTGCACTCGTAGCTGGTGGCCAGGCCAGTCTTCCTGCCACAGAGGAAGCAATGCTTTGAGCTCTTCTTCTTGCTGCCTGTGGGAGCCTTGACTGGAGGTAGGTGGTATGTTGGAGTGCCTGAGAATAGAGGAAACATTTTTACTATTATTTACTTTACAGCCTCTCTTCTGTACATGAATTTCAAGTGTCCTTGATGTCTGCACACAGGAACTCTAGAGTTTAGGAACATTTTACAACCTTTGCTTTTAATTTGTGCTTTCGTTAACATTTCACAGTCTTCAAATTTGCTTTCAGCTAGATCCATCACAGTAATCCCGAAGCTATTAAATGTTCAACACAGAATCACCTAAGGGGGAAGATTGCACTTCTCTCTATTCAGAACTTTCAGGCATGTTGTACATCTTACCAAACCCCAGCAATGATGTCAAAGCAGCCATTGTCACAAACTGTCAAAAGGCAAAACACCTGCTGTGAAATCACACACGGGAGTGTGGCCAGCTATGTGCTTTTAAGTCTCATCCTTCACCATTTTACTTTGTTTTGTCTAAGTTTCTATTGTCTTGCCATTGAATTGAGCACAAAGAGAGTGCTTTCATATCATGCAGCCTTATGTCTACTATGTCTGTCACCTGATACCCACATGAAGAAAACTGTCAGAAAAGAATACCTTAAAAACAGTGTTCACACTGTCATATTTGCATCTTTTTATCTAAGGATTCCTTGTTAGTTCTGACAATTAATTTCAAGCTTGGTTTATGATAAAAATGTAGTCAATTCAACTAGATGTAAACAGTACTAAATGTGTGACACTGCTATTCTTGAAATGGTGCAGATAATTGTTTGAATGGGGTTACAGGACATTTTCAGGATTTGCCATATGAACAATTGCCCTGTTGCAATTTTTGAAAATGTGTCAGAAAACAAACAGTTTGTTGCCTACGTCAGGGAACACCAGTTCATGTCAGCTTGTACCTGTGATAATCGTGTCTGTGGAAGCATGGAGCAGGGTTTGTGAGCCGTGGGGATACGGGAATATACAGATAAAACTGACAGCTCTGTGATGAAGGTACAGAAAGCTCGCTGTCAAGCAGCTAGGCGTGGGATTGGATTTTTATTTGTTTTATGCACTTTAATCTGCTGCCATACAGACATATAGTGGGTTCAAATTTATTCAGACCCAAACACATTTTCCACATTCCCTTGTTTAGTTGATCTAATTTGATTTAATTTCAGGCATTGTCTCACTTTTTTTCCCCACACGTTTTCTTTGCTCCCAATCCTAATCCGACTCATTTAATACGGAGGATCTGATATGTACACAGCAGCAGTGCAAGGACATGTGCATGACGAGAGACACAAAAGGTACATTTTTTATAACTTAAATTGTCTTAAAGTGTTGTTTGTGTTGCTCTGCAGATCAGTCACTGCTGTTAAAATGGAGCATAATAAGATGCGTCTAAACTGGTATACCTGGCGCACAATGGGTTTCTATGGACAATAGGTCTTTATTGCAGACAACTGGTCTGTTTGGTTTCTTTTACAGGTCTGGATTTGCCTAACAATTTCAAAGGAAGTTTCCTTGAATGAAATACGGGGTAGTAATAATTACAGGGAATTTTATTTCCTTGAAGTAAATAATGATTTCTCATTTCTACTACTATCTAAACTCTATCCAGCTGAACACTGTCTCTATTTTCCCTGTAATTAGTATAAAATTACAGAGTTTCTTCCAGGAAACCTCTGGGAGATTATTAGGAAATTACGGTCTCGTAAAATAAAGTCTAGATTTAGTCAGTTTTCACCTACACCTTCACACTACCCAATGTTAACAAAGTGAGCACCCATTTTTAGCAACAAAACCAAGAATCGCATCATTTACATACTGTGTGCATTCAGATTGTTGAGACGAGATTGAGTTTAGACGCATCTCCTTTGTTTTGCTAATCCTAGAAGTCAAAACAACTTGTAAAACTGCACTCAGGAGCTAAAAGTATGAAGGAAAAGACTCTTTGGTCCGATGCCCTGAATGCCAAATGCTACTATATCCACTGTTTACAACTGGCCAACACATCCCTGCAGCAAAGCATGGATGTAGATTACAACCTCACAGTGGATGGATGACTCACTTTTCAGCACAACAACCACAAAAACAAAGTCAGAACAACAACAGAGTGGACTTAAGTTTGACTGTCCTTGAATGGCCTCTTCAGAGTCAAGACTCGAACCCCACTGAAGACATAGTTCATATCTGAGAACTACCATATAATCTGACAATGCTTGTGATCATCTACACTCCAGTGTAGGTGTGTAAAGATGGTGTTTCTAAATTAATCTTTTTAAAGAACTAAATTAATCTTTTTTTATGACTCATGGTCAACATACTTAGTGTCTCTGATAGATGCAATCTATTTTTGAAGCCCACTCAAATACCAAAATATTTTCTGTAGATATTATTTATTTCACACAACTCTGCTCTGATATAAAAGTCACTCATGTTGAGTCGTTGGGTTATTGAATGCGGTTTGCGGTCCATTCCTTGGCCACAATCAAAACATTCTCAGCCTGTAGAAAAGACTGAACAAATGTCCAGTAATACAGGAAAATACGAGCACCTTGACTACCTTGACTTGACCTATTTTTATCCATATTTTCTATGAACAGTCTAAGCGCATCAGTGGTCGTCATAAATAAGCGAGTGTGTTTGTGTGTAGACCTGCCGCATTCTAATGTTTGTGCTGCTTCTGCAGTTGAAGCAATAATGAATATTTAAAAACCTTGCGATGGTTTGTTGTAGCGCTCACACAACATGCACTAAAGCCTTTCATAGAACATCCTCTCTATATGTGACTGCACCTCTCAATGACTGCATCTTAGTTCAGAACAGTTTGGCTTCAATATACTCTGGTAAATGGACTTTATATAGCTTTATGGCATTTATATAGCGCTTTTCCAATCTTTGCAATCACTCAAAGCGCCACTCAAGTCAGAGGCTACCATACAAGGTGCCACATGCTCATCAGTGATAACCATTCACACACACTCCGTTGGCCATGCCATTGGGGGCAATTTGGGGTTCAGTATTTTTTCCAAGGACACTTCAACATGCTGACCGTAGAGGGCGGGGATCGAACCACCGACCGGTAGTCGACCAGGCCACCTCCTGAGCCGTGCCGCCCACCAGATGGCTGTAAAGTCCCCAACTCAAATGTGATATCCCACCACCACAACGCTTTAGGCTAGTACTTATATATACACTGTATAACATAACGTGTCAGTGCCTCTACCTTACCTATTCTCTCGAAGGAAGTCCTGACTCCAGCTGATGCAAGAGTGTTGGTGGCCTGAGAAAACAACAGCGACATGAAATCATTTTAGAGCAAATCAATAAAAAAAAGATTTGCAGTGGAATTTCTTAAGAAAACTCTAAAAGTTTTTCAATGTTGTGCTGGAAAACAACTTACTATTACTGGCGAATTAATAAAAAAGTATGAACACTATCACTAGGAATGAACCACACATCAAAAAGTGAGGTGCATACTTTGAATTATACACAGGTGTTATGCAGTAGTTCAAAGAGACAAAAAGATATTGAGAAAACTGATATTGTTTGGAGAGAACTAATGTTTCCAACAGAAGAGGAGATTATTACAAAATGGACTCAAAGATTATCGTATATCTCTGATTTCTTATAGCTCAGCTGTTTTACATCAATCATGACTTATATTTGCATTTTTCCTTGTGCATCTTCCTAAAATCCTTTACTAGGGCATTTAGTCCTAAGGCAGTATATTTTGTGTGATTCTGCAAATATAATACATTTTCATATATTCAATTTTAATGGAAAACATTGTAACAAGTAAACCTTGCATACAGTATACAACACCATGTCACATATGAGTTCATGTGTAATGAAGTCCAACTACAGCATTTTCATATTATTTCTACTGAGAAAAGTGATGTGTGCGTATTTTACTTTTTTTTTTTTATATCATTATTAAATTGCGTGCTTTGCTCTAGGGCTGGAAGATACTATTATCACACCATTTGTGGCAAAAATCATATCATGATATCATACAATTCTCATCTCTAACTGACTGGATCTTAGTGAAATTTGTCACAGCTTGACATTTCAAATACTTGGCAGTACAATGTATGCCATTCTTGATCTAATTTAATCTACTAATAAATAACAAAGCAGTCTAAATCATTGTGATGAACCTGATTAAGACATTCAACAAGTCAGTGAATCTCATATCAAGACATTGCTGTGACAATTATTGCAAAAAGAATTTCCCATCACCCACTCCTACTTTACTTTTAAGCATCTGCTCCCTTTGTGGGTTGGGGTGAACACAGACTAAGTTCTGGCAGTCACTGTTACTCAAATTTAGATGAGAGCAATTCAAAGAACACATTGTTTAAAAACGTACAAACACTTGGAAACACTGACGTTTTCCAGAGGATAATACACAAATTAAGGATTAAAAACTATTCCACAAATCCAATCTGAGCAGGAAACACTGACACCTCTCTGTACTCACCATGTAAGAGGCTGCTGCTTGGTGCAACGGGAACATTTGTCTGATCAGATCATCCTGCAGGAGTCTGTTAGTCGGTATGGGTGGCAGCCTGGATCCAAGGCTGCTTGGTCCTAAGGCAGTGGCAGGGGGCAATGCCAGTGCCAGTCCCAGACGCTCTCCAAGGCTGTCCCTGCTATTGCTGCAGTCTGGAGCCCTCGTGGAGAGAGAAGCCAAGAGTTCAGAGTCGTTCAAGGACCCCAGTGGCTCCTTACAGGCTTGGTTGGCCATCTTAGTGATGCCTCTTGCTTCCCTCTTAGAGATAAGCTCTGGCCTCTTGCCAGGTGACTCCACTTTAACACCACGAAGGCGTGGTGGATGAGTTGACGGGGTGGCGGAGGGGTGAGGGGATGTGCTGCCTGGCTTCACTTGTGCTGAGGATTGTGCTTGAAGGTTGGGCTGTAAACAGGAGAGAGTGGAATCGAAAGCCTGGGGCAGCTGTCTGGTATTAGTGGATGGCGAGGTGTAGATGGGCAATGGGGAGGGGGGGCTGATATGAAACGGTGTACTGAGCTGCATCCCATCACCCTTGCTGGTGAACGTATCACTTGTCCCCAGTGTCCAGGTACTGAGTGGGGAGGGGGAGAGCGGAAACTGGTGCTGTGCGTCAACTTCGAGGGACCGACGACCTCCCTCAGGCTGGGTGGACACATCCAGACTCAGAGGGTCCAACAGTTCCCCAAATGGAGCTCCAGGTTGGGCTGGCACCACCAGCCCAGCAGCTTCCTCTAACAAGCTTAGCCTAACTGCCTCCCCTGCAGGCTTAGCTGAGTCAAAGGTGGCTTCAGGTGGCCCCCTGATACACAAAGGAGGGAGCTGAGGGTACACACAGTCCCTCATTAATCGGGTGCTCCCAATGTCCAACCGGGACACTTTTGGAGGGGGCCGGATCTTTGCAAATTGTGGACATGTCTCCCATGTCTCCTCCTCCTGAAGCATATAACAAGAAGGCGAGGAGAAAGGAGGAGGGGGCCGTCTAGGAATAGAAAAGTGGGCAGCAGTAGAGGGCGGGGAGGAGTCTATGGATTCATTATCTGCGATAGGAGGTAGTTGTGCATTTGACTGCCAAGGCTGGTTGATCTGGGGGAGCGAACGAAAGAAGCGATGATGGTTTCGTGTGCTGGAAAGTCCGAGAGAGCCACCGCAGGGATGTGGGCTGACAGGGGGCCGTGGTTTAATCTTTGCCGACTTCTTCGGCTGGAGGACAGAGACACAAAGAGACACAGTCAGCATCCTCTCAAATGTACTGTACCTTTTTAATATTTTTCCCCCCTTCGGTAAAATTATAAAATCATAGTGGTTATCTCATTACTTGATTTAAGTTGCTTGTATAAATTAATTACACAAATTAAACAATCTTTAAAGAGCCAGTACAGTTTAATGTAATATAAAACTCTACCCTCTTATAAACACATGCAAATTAGTGTTTGGCGCAGTACATCTGCATTATGCAAAATGGTTGCAGGCTACCATTTTTGTTTATGATTATGACAAGCAGGATTCTGTTATGCTCAGACATAATTTGGTTTCATTTTTTTATTTGTAAAATATACAGCCTTGAAAAAAAACTGCTTTCACAGAAAGGGGACAATTCCTGTTTTTCATAGCATGTCTACATTTAAAATGGTGTGAAATTTGTATAAGTTACTGTGATCCCAGTAGATTTAAACCTTTTTGTTGAGGTTCATGTCCTCCATCTTGGCTTTGAGTAGCTTCATTTTGTTCATTGTGATGGAGTTCTCAAGGCTTTGCAGTGCAGCTGCAGAACTCTCTCCATCCTCCTCCTCCTCTGCACACACATTGTACACCGAGCCACCACTGGAAAATATCAAAGGCAAAAACACTCTTCCCATTAGTGAGCTAACAAAGCTGTCAGCAGTCTTTTCAGTGGCCCTGCTTTCTGAACTTACTGCCACAACAACCACTGAATAAGCAATGTTAAGTACTCAACTCCACATTGGCTGTATAATTAGATAACTATACTCATTTAACATGTTTGTTCGTCATGGGTGCCTCTTTTTTCCTTGCACCATTCTTAATACTCAGAACCTAATGCAACAGTCTCTGTTTATATTTTTAATGTTACTGTATGGTAATGATGACCAACATGAGCAAATCCCTGGCCCAAAACCTTTTATGGGCATAGTTTCAGTATTTAGACAGATAATAATATAATGGTATAATAATTGTTCTTATAAACAACAAGGAAATTATGACAAAATCCCAACCTCAGAGATTCAGACACAGGAGTCAGGGTGCCATCTCCCCTGTCGACCACTCTGAAGAAGTTTAGCTGGTCATTTTCACGATAGACCACAAACGTAACCTGTTTGTTGGCCAAGCCATTCTCCCAACCCTCCTCCTTTGTGTTCTCCATCAGCTCAGTCACCTCTTTGATAGGATCCTCCATGGTTACTGACAAAAGAGCAGAGGGGGTTCTGTTGTTAAAATGGTGAAATGGTATATTTAAATTCCCTAAAGTGTTTGGGAATTTCCTACAAAATAAAAATATTTTGATGTATAAAAGTAAACATGTCCAAATGACATGTGAACGTACAGTTCTTTGATCTATTCCTTACCTCTCCTGGTATTAATTGGGCCTCCCCTCATAGCTAAGACCAGTTTCAAAGTGCAGCCCTCTGCAATGCTGCAAGCACAAACAGACTGATGATCAATACAGCAGAATAAGTGAAGAGTATTGTAACCAATTCCCCGGTATGTTTAACTGTAATGGAAGAGAGGGAAATAACAGTAGGCAACATATTTGCGTTTAGGGTCAAATTGTTTACTTTAGAGTCAATGGGAGATGAACTTAAGTGCACGACTGGGAATTCCATATTTTCTGATGAACAGATGTTTCATTGCCTACTTTACCCGTCTGCTTCTAAAACTTGCTACAAGCATGCTACAGTATGATAGGAGAGCCTAGCAAGATCTCACCAGAGGCTGTTCATGTGGAAAATTAACTGACAAGCATTCATAACAATACCACCATCTGCAGCCAGCAGAGCACTGGAGGGTGAGGTCTGCATCTCATAAACTGATAAAAAGCAGAGGGGTCAGCACTCTCCGCATGACCAGTATCTCACTTGTCTCATCTGCCTCTACATCTCTCTGGCTCATTTACAATATGTTGAACTGAAATAAGAATGAGTCACCACCACAGCTGAAAGGCTTTTAAAGTGCATGCAAATGACTAAATGTACACAGTTCTACCAAACATATTGCTAGTGATTGGTCCAACAAGCCTCGTTGTGTGTGAAATTTTGCCTTTGTGTCAATGCTCTGAAGGACAGAAAGGATTGGCAGGAATAGATTTACCCATAGTCATGTAGACAATGTTCATTGTCCAGCTCCAGATTATTCCAGATAAGATGTTGCTGGGCAACAGGGATACCTTTACAGACAGAGAGGGAAGGGGAGAAAACAAGCAAATTTGACAATGACCTGTATATATTTCATAACCTAAATTCACTAATCTAACAGACAAGCAAAGTGGGAATGCTGCCAATAGAAGCACCCATACACCACTGAAGATGATTCATGTCTGCCCCCTAAAGACAGAAGTATGTAATTGCTTAAAAAGGGCAAATCACAGAACAGATTCATTAACTAAAATAGTGAACGTTCAAAAAACAACAATAATAATAATAAAAACTTGCTACAGTGTTAACTCACCAGCTATAACCTTAAAATGCATGAGGTTGGTTGGCCCACAATACTTCAACATTTTATGTCAAATGAGACCTAAAGAATAAGCTCCAGTTGAGGGCTGACAGCCTAATGAATACAAGCGCTCTCTAGAGCTACTCCTTGACATAAGATAGAGTGTATGCGTAGTCAGGAAGCTCTCTGTGCCCACAATGAGTATACTCATTGACCCGCCGCTGGAGGTGAGCCAGTGTTAGTGAGGGAGCAGTGGTCCTTTCATTGCAGAGTGGTTTTCTCCACCCCAAACACACTTGGCCGGGCTGAGACACCTCCTCACACACAGCACAGAGAGGCCTTTCTGACCAAAACTGAAATAAGCAGCAAAGAATGTAGATATGAAAGGTCATCTTGATCTAAATAATAAAACAACCTTAGGAGGACAGCCAAATTCTAAATAAATGAGAAACTAACAGATAAATCATTCAGATGAATCCCAACACAGCCCACGTAGCCTAATCCTACACTACGCCATAAAACAAACCTTGTTGTGTTTATTTGTGGCGAGTGCGCTGCCCGGACCGAGAGACAAGCCAACAGGTGAGTCCACAGATTTGTATTTTTAGTAATATTATAGGGCAGTTGCATTTTACAAAGACAGCACAGTCTGACCTTTTCCCCCAATTTTGTGCGTCTTCTCAGATGCTTTGGAGTTGTGATTCAACACGGCTCACTAGTTTCCTCCATTTTGTATGAATGAGGAGAACAATAGCAATGCATGCAATGGGTCAGAGTTACAGTACATTTTGGACCTACTGCACTGCACCAACTGCTGGAGAAAAAAGGTGTGGCCTGTGGTGCTTATTCAATTAATTTTACATTAGGACAAATAGATTGATTATTACATTTTTAACAACAGACAATAGTTTTAATTTAAAATAAAAACTGACAGACCTAATCAACACTAATCAAGGTGTATACAAACAATAAGCCTAAGTGCTCTGAACTTTGAGTGTAACGATGAGGACTATTTCTGTTTTTGCATAATTTCTTCGCCCCACCAATTTTAATTTAGCGTGGTAGGCAGCTCTGACCCAAGTCAACAGCAAAAACAACAAAAAACTTTTGAGAAGAAAATAGAAGCACAACACTGAGCAGCACACCTCAGGAGACTGAATATATTATACACAATGGGCAAACAAATGACTTCTCATCTTCCCAGTCTATTTAAAAATGTATACAGTTTGCTGGCTCAATCAGTGCAATATCGTGACTTAT
Source organism: Bovichtus diacanthus (assembly GCA_943590825.1). Classification (NCBI taxonomy): domain Eukaryota; kingdom Metazoa; phylum Chordata; class Actinopteri; order Perciformes; family Bovichtidae; genus Bovichtus; species Bovichtus diacanthus. The sequence continues at coordinate 10,156,871 of CALSBV010010813.1, forward strand.
AAAAGATGGTCAATATTCCCTAACAGCACACAAAAAACATGCAAAATACACATTTGTGTGCTTTTTACCTTCCAGCCTCTGGATCTTTGCCTTGACTGAAATGACAGCCTCAAAAGGCAACACGCGCAGCTCAAAACAGGTTCCTGTCAGGGTCTCTATGAAGAGCTCCATAGTGTCATAGAAAGGGAGCTTATAGTGAAAAGCTCCCACACTGTCGTCATTAAAGAAAGGTGGCTCCTTCCTGTCGGTCATCTTGGCAGGTTTGGAGAGAGACTTCAGGGATATGGTTAAATGAGAGGGCTGGCCCAGGATGAGGGAGAGAGGGACAGGCACTGCTCACTAGCCTCACAACTGTCGCACATGACGGAAGACCACAACTGTGAGTAGAAACAAAAGCACCGCATGATTATCATAATGTTTTAGAAGGTTTAATTAGTTTAACCATTCCCTGCATCTGCAATCCAGTGTCTTAAATATAATGTATGTGCATTTTATACTTACTAAATACTAAACTTATTTGTGATGTTCTATGCTCAATTATTTTAGCACAAAGGCATGCGTCAGTGGCAGCAGACATGTGCAACCCTCTCATAAAAGATTCAGTGCAGCATTTAAGGCCCTGGCCAAAATTCAAGAGGATCAGGTGTGTTACATAAGCCTGTCAGTGGTATGAAGTGTCCTGTGCCTGACCGCAGCCTTTGACAGATCACCTCTTGTGTCACTTGACTCACCAACAGCTTACAAAATTGAATGTGCGTGAGAGGCAGGTTAGTCCAATCATGCATTTATTATTCTGATAAAAAGAAGACAAGAGGAATTCAACACCTGAAATAATGTTATGTCATATAGCCTAACTTTAACCATGACACGTTGGTTTATGTGTAAATGCTTCCATCACTGAAAAGCAGAAAACAAAATACAAGAACCATAATACATTTTCTGGTTTGGGACTGATGAGAATAATGTATGGATATTATACATTATCTTGTCCCTTTGTGTTTCGGGGGTAGAGTTGTCCACAAGCTGCTGTCCAGAGAACATATTACACAGTGACCCTTTAAATTGAGATCTGGGCTCAGGAGCCTTAAGTAACGACTCGTGTACAACACTGAAGATGAACTGTCTCTCTGATTGTTGGCTCTATAATGTTAACATGCGAGGCCTAGTGTTGTTATTAACAGGCCATTCTCTGAAGAAAAACATTAGGTTTTCATGTTACAGACGACGCTATGACGTTATGCAGTTTGCCTCTGGTTACATGTAATCTTTTGTACAACAGTGGTTGACTGCACTACTTCAGTAGAAGGTCGTTGAAAAGAGATAAACTAGCTTAACGTTAGCTACTAGCTGCCTGACAACGGAGATGAATGGAGTTGGAAGTCGCCTCAATACAATTCCAACGACTAACGTTAGCAAAGAAAGGTCCCACACGCAATATTTATACCTCCCAGTTTTTACAATGCCTTTTAAAACCTTCGTTAACGTTAGTATTTTATTATTTAAGCCTGCTTACCGTTATCTTCTGCAATAACACGGTGCTGAAGCCCGTTTAGCAGACACTGCTAACGTTAGCTTCCGTTGCCATGTTAGCCAACAAGTCAAACAATGGCTACCTTTCTCAGTGGTTTGCTAGCAGACTGCTAGGCTACAACCACGGGATTCAGTCCTTTGCAGTCCGGTGTTGCTGTCGAGGGCAATGTTGCGTTCAAATCTAAGCGGCACTTCATCATGTTTAACCCTAAAAACTACAAACGGCCGTTGTCGGTCGCCGTGGACCCCTTGTTGTCATCATACCTGTCAAAGGCGGCTGAACAACACCTTTGTGACTTAGTTTGATTGACAGACAAAGGAACCAATTGGCGCCACGGATGGTGAGGTGGGCGGGAGAACAAAACGTTGGTCAAAGGCAGTCACTTTCACATCCTGCTGAGTTGGGACCCAACTTATCAGAAAACACGTACTTCTCCCACAACATTATCACATGCCTAAATAACATCAAATATGTGGTTACATCATTGGTACATTTTTTAAAAAAATCAAGTTTTAATTTGCAATTGTTTTTCTTCATCTTTTGAAGAAATAATGACTGAATTTTTAAACACTTAAAATACCCAATTAAAAAACATCTCTCAAAACAAAGTTGAACAGTTTGTAATATGTTCACATGAAGTCGAAATGTTTACTGTACAAATATGCTAATACAACTATATATCCTCCAAAAGTCTGTTTTCAAATGAGTGCTAATGTGTAGCCCTATGCCAGCAAAACGGCTTTTAATGCCATTTCAAGGCACAAACAGATAGACCAACTTCACTCTATGATCCTACAATTTTCTACAAAGATTTTACTTACTACCTACTGTGGAGAAGGTCATAGAACTTATTGCAGCCAGGTGGGTTTCTCTTTAAATGCTAATAAGGTAGAGCTTCAATTATTCCTTTTTTACTTTAATACTGACCTCAGCAAAAACACAAAAACCTAAATAATAAAAAAATGAAACAGAAATGGTGTTAATAATCACAAATCTAGAGTTCACTGGAATGGCTTTCCTGCTTATATCAGACACTGATTAATAACTGAGTCTAGACACACAGGGCACACATGAAAACAAGTGACTTGGAATTAATGACACTCATTTCAAATAGCATAAAATATGTTTCTTTTTAGTTATTAAAAATTAATTACCTTTTTCATCACAGCCAAAGTTAAGAAATTGATGAATTTCTTATTAATAAAAACATTGTCAAAATGCCTAAGACAGTAAGTAAACACACTGATTTCTCATAACCATGATATGGCACAAACTCAAAGACATGGCATTTCTACATGGAAAAGCCAAAAGGATAAACATCTTCAAAACAAACAAAACAATTCACTGTTAATTTCTGCAGGCTTTGAGGCTAAGCATAAGGTATGCTTATAAAGTGCTATTATGTATAATAGATTAACAGTATATAATAACTGTTACATAATATGATCTGATGCCAAGATGATTTTGGAAGTTCTGTCAGAAGTTGACTGGAATCATTTTCATTTGAGTCTTTATCTGCCAAAAAAATAAGCCCCAGTATTTATAAGAATTCATATGAATAAATACTCTATCAACAGTGTATCCGATCTCCAATCTTTCAGCGGTCCAAATGACAAAAGAATGAATCCACAATTGTACAAATCTGGCTACTCAGAAACAACAGTTCAGTTCCCACCAAGAGCATTAAGTGGATCATCAAATATGTTGCTTGAATCCGCTGCTGTACTGGTCTCCTGAGACAGTGGGGTTTTCTTTGATTTATGGAGAGCCTTCGTGACTGGTTTTGCTGGGCTTGGTGAAAAGATGTCATCTTTAAAGAAAAGAGAGATGGAAAAGATATTTGGTTAAATATGGCAATTAAAAAAAAAAAAATTAATTAATTTAAAAAAAAAAAAAGTAGACCACAGAACAGACAATTTTAAAAGTATGCATTAAAAAACATGAATGCCTCAGTGCGTTTTATTGTTTCTTACCCATGTCATCATCAAATATGGACTTGGTCTCTCCCTTTGTCTTGGACTTCTGTTTTGGTTTTAAAGTGTCCGTCAGGTCAGCAAAAATGTCTATGTTGTCATTGAACAAGCTGACATCAAGGGTCTTCTCTTTGTGCTTCTTGTGAACTTCAGGCACAGTGGCTACTTTATCCTGAGAACATAAAAAATTCAGCCGATAAGGAAAGAAATTAAACATATTCTTATGATGGCAAAGAAAACCTTGACACCAATAATGTACAATAAAAAAGGTACCTGGAAGATGTCCTGCTTTGAAAAACTACTGCCGTTCTTGACTTCTTTACTACTTGTGGATGTGGGAGTGGAGCGGTTGCTCACTCCAAAGATGTCCTCATCATAGTCATCCTCTTCCAAAAAGGACGAGGCCTTGGCTTTCTTCGTAGTTGACCTTGGTTTGACCTTTTGGAAAAGGTCATCAGTGTTGGCATCAAAAATAGATGGGGGAGTGCTTTTGTCTTTGTCTTTCTTCACCCCACTACTACTGGCCTGAGGTTGTGTAGTCTTGGTAGTTTGTCTGGTGGAGGGTGTGGTAGTGACTGAGGTGGCCCCAAACAGACTGTCAGAGCCAAAAAGGTCCTCCTCATCAGAAAACGGCAGCACCTTGGTACTGCTGCTGTCTTGACTGGAGTCTTTCTGTCCAGCGTTTGTGGATACCGGCAGTGTCAGTACAGAGGGTCTGGGGGAGATTTCAGAGACAGAGGCTTGAGCAGGTGAGGGGGCAGGCAAGGCTGCGGATGCAGCTGAGTTAGGTAGTGTCGGACTGACTCGCGTCTGGCTGGACTTGTCTGGTGGAGGTAAGGCTAAACCAGACAGAATGGGGTTTGGCCGAGTAACATCTCCACCCACGGCTTCTTCTTTATCCTCTAAAGATCGTTGGGCTGCTTGCTGCCTCACTGCTCTGGACTGGGGTCTCCGTTGTAAAGAACCTTTGGCACGGTTCTGCATGACAGAAGATTTGGACACAATATTACATCAGAAATCCAAGCAACGTAAAGCTATTAATGCTGCACTTCCACTGCCTGGTAAGGCACGGCTCTACAAAACTCAACTCGCTCAATTTTGGTTCCCATTAGCTGAAGTCATGGATAGTACAATTGTTTTTTAGTACCGCCTCGTTTGAGGTTCCAAGCGAGCTGAGCAGACACTATAAAAGGTGAAGTTAAAACAGTGCTGACCACTGATTGGACAGAGAGAATTGATATTGCCACAATTGATATTTGCTACAATTGACATGTGCAGACGTTTCTCTATTTGGTCAGGGACCTGGTACAAAAAGTGAGCGGAGTCGAGTGGAGTCTAACCATGTGGTGGAAATGATGTATTAAAGACATAGAAAACAGGTAAAATACTCCAGGGAACAAAACCCACCTTGTGTGCGCTCAGCAGTGTTGTAACCTGGACTGGGGTGTCGAAGCTCACTCCTCCCTCACGGTCTGTCTGGGCTCCTACAGGAGTTGTGGCAGGGCTGGGGCTCAGGCTGGAGCTGGACACCCCAGAGGAGGAACTAGTGGCCATGCCACCAATGGCCCCTGGCATACTGGGGACAGCACCAGGGAGCAAGGCAGCAGGGTTGATCATCAGATTAGCCTGAATATGAGGAGATCAGACGCATCAATACAATAATTATCAAGGTGAAAATGACACCATGGACACTAAACAAAGACTATTTAAACAGACTTCCTTTGAACAGACTTCCTTTAAACAGACTTCCTTTAAAAACATGAAAAAAAACAGACTGTGGAAGGAATGAGGAAAGAGCAAGATGCAATAACATCTCGTGAAACTGAAAGAAAGAGCCAGCAAATTCATCCAGTTTAGCAAAATGAAATCAAAATAGATAATTATCTTCATTTTGGTAGTCATGCTGCTGTATCGTAGCCAAGCTTTTAAGTTGGAATATGAAAAAGCCCAGACAGAAGACACCTTAAAAGAGAAAATGTGTAAGAGGGAATAGAAACGTATTTCCTCAAGAGGTATCAGAGTGAAATGTCAGGAATGAAGACTTAAAAAGGTTTTATTAAAAAAAAAAATGTATATATATTACTTGAAGTTTGCCAATCCTTGATGAGGAATCTTTAGGTTTTACAGGACTTGGTGCAGGTTTCTGTGTGGTCAGATTACAGCAGGTTCAAGATTTAATCCAACAAAAGACATTACTTGTGTTTATCTAGAAACAACACTATCACCACATATCAAAAAGTATTTTTTTTTTTTTTTTTAAAACAAACCACTAATACAAGCAAAAATAAACCCTAAATCAAAAGTGCATAATGCATGTAAGTATGTGTGGCTCAAAGACAGTCCATGATATTAGAGTATATGCTGAAAGTAGACTCACCTGAACCTCTGATAGAGATTCTGGACTTGCTAGTGGTGCTCTGTCATTAGGTTTACTGGGCTTCTCTGCTACTTTCTGAGCATGAAAATAAAAAAGGAAAAACAAGAGAATGAGAGCTCTCCCGCTGATAAAGAATTTGTGGTTCAGTTACATTAGTATTTACAAAAGAGGTTTATTTTTCAAACGTAATATGCTGAATTACTGCATCCTAAAAAAAGAAAAAAAGAAAAAAAAGAAACAGAATTATAATCACTAGAAAATAATCAAATTGCTACCGGAGAAGGAGCTTTTGGCTTGATAGAGCTGAAGAGGTCATCCTCATCGTCATCTGCAAACAGACTTTGTGCTGCTGGCTTCACTGAGCTGTGCTTGGAGCTCTAAAAAGTAAACATAGTTATGCATCTTTCCTTACCATCTAGTGAAAGACACCTGTATTTAGACACAGTATGCAGACGAGTAAAACACGCTACTTGGAGAGAGAAAAGAAACAGATATACAAATGGATAAGAATATCTAATATACTGACCTCAGCTTTCCCTGAAGTGGCAAATAGGTCAACATCTGGGTCATTGTCCTTCTGCTGCGTCTGACTGAAGAGCAGCTCCTCATCCTGGAACACACCTGTGCTCTTTGCTTGTGCTCGCTCCTCTGTAGGCTGTAAAAAATGTTTTACAGACACATACTTTAAATACCTTGACTGCAGAAGAGGCCTCACATCAATGCAACAAAATCATGGGTTCACACTATTCCTAGGTGTCCACACTACAAACCTTTATTGTGTCGCTTGCTGTGGGTTTACTGGGTGCGAGTATCGGATCATTCCAATCCGATTCATCTTCCTCCTCATCATCAAATAGACTAACAGTGTTTATTTTGACTTTCTCTTCCTTCTTCTTCTCCTCCTTCTCCTCCTTGACATTTGGTAGCGGGCTGTCCTCAGAGAGGAAGCTGTCATCATTGTCAACTTCGTCCAAATGGCTCTTTGTCTGCTTGTTGGCAAGAACGTTGATGCCTCCAAAAAGACTGACTGCTCCGGCAGGTTTCTTTTTACTTTCGCTGATCTCTGGCGAGGGCGCCGACGGGAGCGATTCACGGGTCTTTGCTGCTGGCTTCTCCTGCTCTGAAGACTTGTCCTCTGCTGCGAGCCTGGAAACTAAAACCTCCTCCGATTTCTCTAACGGGGAGGACGACTGAGAGGCCACAGCAGGTGTCTGAAGAATACAGGTATTAAAATGATTAAATCTCAGTGGGGGAGATCATGCAAATTACATGGTGTAATAAACATAGTATAACAGAATCTAAATTTAATTATTACTGTTGTGAGCAAAGTTGATTCTGTGTAATTAAAGAATCTAAACAGTCCTCTAGAGACTTTTGAAGCCCACTGGAAGCACGCTTTAAAACAAGATTGCATTTCCCGACAAATGTGAAATACAAAAAAAAAAAAATTGTTATTGCACTCACTTTAGCAGCCTGGGCAGCAGTGTTTGTGTTGACAGCAGGTTTGATGCCAAAGAGGGATCCTTTATCTTCATCATCCCCATCCCCCTCATCTTCAAACAAGAGAGCCACTCTCTGAAACTTCTGACTATATGAAGAGCGCCAGAACGAGAGGATAGGTAAGAATTCCAGCAATACAATATTTCAAAGAAAGCGTAAAGATTTTAATACGATCGTAAACAGTGAGCAGGCAGGTTTTCTAATGCGTTGAGAGGAAAAAAACCTTCCAAGTGTACATACCTTGATTCTGTTGTTGGAGTAAACAGGTCATCATCATCATCATCATCATTATCAAAGAGGCTGCTTTTGTGAGACATTTTGGCACTGGGGAGACTGGAGGGGGCACTGGTACTGGGCTTCATCCCTCCTGTCTTGACCTCTGGCTTCCCCGTACTACTTTTAGAACTCACCCACTGGTCCTATAATTTAAATAATCAGGTAAAATAATGTACTATATTATATGCCCGGTTAAATATTGGTATGTGGCAGTAAAATCTGATTTTTTGTATTCTCATACCTCATCATCACTGAAGAGGGAGCTGGACACAGCCTTACTGGGTTGCAGTGTGGAGGCTTTAGTTTGATTAGGTGTTGCTTTAGACTTAGCTGCGGATGCAAAAAGATCCTGCAAGGTGAAGAACCAGATTACTGTAATGTACCGACAACAAAACCCTACTTCAGTTTTGTCCAAGTGTGTGAAATATTCGTAAATTATTTTTACCTCTTCTTCCTCATCATCAAATAATGACAAAGGGGCCTTGCTGGTTTTGCCCTGGCTTGTAGGTTCAGGCTTAGACTGGCTTCGAGGGATAGTGGGAGATCCCTATGGAAGGCAAATGCATATATAGTGTAATTAAAATGTATTATTACTGTTATATACAACTGTTTTTTCCAGTTAAGTTGGAGATCTTTACCTGGGCGTCTTCATCATCAGAGAAGAGGCCTCTGGTCAGGGGTTTCGGAGTCTGCTTGACGGGAGCCTTCGCAGCATCTGGAGTCGGCCCGTTCTGAAATGCACAACATGAAGATGAACACTTTATATAAATAGCTTTCTAAATTCTAACTTACTTTTTGAAAGTAGTTAAGTCTTGAAAGAAAATACCAGTACAGAGAAAAGAGAACTGAACTGTATCAACAGGAGTAAAGGCCAGCAGCGCACTCTAAACTAAATCGAATTTGGCCTTTTCTCAGAGTGCGCTCCAATATGGCAATCTGCGCAAACATCAATATACTGACTGCAACTCGGTCTGTTCACTTAATGGCATCCATGCCTGATAAACGGGCTTGTGAGACAAGGTACATGGAGTTACACTATAACTCTGTAGATAAAAAATGAAAATACAATGTGGCCTATAACCAGTTAATGGTGTATTAGGAGGCAGTGGAAAACTTTTTGAGAGTTTTAAGTAGAAAAACTGGCATTTTGAAAACAAAGTAAATCAGATTTTGTCAGGAGTATATTGTGAGACAATTATGTACTCAGACCTCCTCAGATTTCTCAGACTCCTCGCTGGTAGATGGCTGACGTCTTTTCAGGCCCTCGCTGAGCAAGCTTTGAGTCCCGGGTCCAAACATAGAGATGGCCCCTGCTGGCATCTAAACATGACAATGAATCATCAACATCGGAACTTGCCACAAATTCAAATATGCAATTCATAAATTAACTAATTCATACTGTCATGTTCAACCACATTGAGACACTTTACCTTTTTCTCAGGTGGTTTAACCGGCTCTTCCACTACCTCCTTCTTGCTCTGAGCTGGAGTTGGCACAGTGTACTTTTCACCGAATATGTCACCACCCTCCTCGTCTTCGTCGAAAAGGTCAATAGCTTTCTTGGGCTTTATCTGTCCAGCTAAAAAAGAAGGAAAAAGAAACCAACACAGTGGTTTGAGGGTGAGGATCCCACCTGGACCTGGACTGTAACACTGAAGTGCCCATTCACACACACTTACCAGAATCAGACTTTTTCAAGCTGTTACCACTGAAGAAGTCATCATCCTCCTCCTCATCAAACAGCCCACCTCCTCCTCCACCAACACCAGCTCCTGTAGGAACGTGTTTGGAGGCAGCATTGATCCGAGGAGCTGGAGTCCCATTCTCTTTGCTCACCACTGAATCAGAGTTATTCCCTGAACTGAACAAAGTGTTATCTGTGGAGAGAAAGTGATTTGGTTTGGTTGAGGACGACAAAGCATACAAGGATGTGTTATTAGCCGTCATACGAGTAAATGCCCCTACCTGGGAATATTGCAATGCCACCCGCTGGAATCTTCTTTCCAGGTTTGTCAGATTCTTGAATAGAAAAGAAGAAATTATGTATTTGTACCCATCTCATCAATATATCTCTGACCATGTTAGTCTAGAAAGTGTGTCTTAGGTCATACCTGCAGTTTGAGCTGTGCTTTTCATGCTTTCATTCAGCACCCTTTTCTCTTCGGACACAGGAGGGTTTGGTGCATCAGAGAACAGATCACCCTGAATGGCAAAACATAATACAGCACAAATCAAATTATGGCTGAAGCCCAGAGTTTGTGGGACTGAATAAGTGCTAGCTCTGAAAATACTTTAGTTTAATATACCTCATCATCGTCATCAAACAGGCCTTTCCCTCCACTGAAGAGGCCACTTTTCCCTCCAAATGGGGAGAAGTCATCATCATCCAGCTTTGGTGGCCTAAACATGTCATCACTGTCCTCTTCAGCTGCTGTTACAATGTACATAAAACAGTATTGAGGAGCATACTGGGATCAATGGGCCTGCTGTGGAAATAACTAATGCATAATTAAACAAAAAGTTTGAATTGCAAGGATGATGAATAGAAGTCATACCCTCTGACTTTGCAGGTTTTGGTTCTTTCCTGCTTTTACTTTTCTTCTTAGATGTCAATGCTTCCAAGACATGACATGGTAGAAACACAAAAGCCATGAGCATGCACATGCAACGATGTCATTACTTAAATCTTAAAACTTTGATGCTGTGTTTTTAAATGAAATATGAAGAATGGGAGGAACAAAAGTGAGATGATATTCTACCAGTTGGTTGGTCATGATAGTGACTTACATGCGCGATCTCCTTCTGGCTTGTTAACTGGTTCACCTTTGATTCGGGCTGCCAGCTCATCAGCAAAAGACGATGGTCCCGTGTTCTGGAAGTGACGTAAAAACAACCAGATTAACAAAGTCCCTGAGGTACATCGTCGCTGAAGGATTTCAGACTGGAATTACAAATAACAACCCACAAAAGAGATCTCTTAAGTACTCAAGCAAAGTTAGAACAGGCATACCTTTGTGTCGTCGTCATCATCATCATCATCATCCCTGTCCGATTCTCCAAATATGTCTGAATCCTCATCCTCTTCATCATCATCGTCATAACTCAACATGGATGACTTCTAGGCGAGTGCGGGAAGAGAATCCAAAGTTATAAAGTTGTTCAGCTTAAATGTAATCTTAGATGTCTTATGGCAGGCAGGCAGCCAAGCTTACCTTCCTAATATTATTGTGACCTTCATCCTCCTCCTGATTAAAGTCCTCATCTGAATGCTGTTACATAAAATAAATACAAACAATGACGTTTTCATTTTCCTGTGCAAGATTAAAATTAAACATAAAAAAATACTGTGAAAGAAAAAGGGGGATGAAAAAGTCTTACAACTGCGTCTTTGCCATCTTCGCTCTCAATAACACTGTCTCTGTCACTGTCAACTGACATTTCTGGAAAGAGAATCACATAAATACATGAGAAAAAATAGACAGCTTAATGTAATGCCTGAAGCAGCTGCCAAGAGTATATTACCATCACTTGAGAGGTCACCAAGTCCAACGTCCTCCTGTTCCATGAAGGCCTGGGAACCAATCAGATACGGAAGTGGCCTATCTACATAAAGATCCTTTAACGACAAGGAGAAAAACAGACACGCAGGATAAAGCACATTCATGCGAAAATGCGTACGGTTATCACATGCATTTCTGCAGTAATTTGAAATGACTGCTTCAAGATCAAGAGCACACCTTCGGTTCCAGGATGGCCTCCAGTCTGTCTGTGACCTCCTCGTCCTCTGAGTCAGAATTTCCTGCTTTGATGTCCAGATGCTCAAAGGCTGACTCAAGCACTCTCAGACCATGGTTTACAGCTTCCTGCATTTTAGGGATCAACGCTGCCTCTTTCTGCTCTCGAGTCTTCTCCTTTAGGGAATAAAGATGACTTTCACAGGGTGACAAAACTTCTGGATAATGTGTGCCGAGTACAGTACTGTGGCCATAATAATACTGAAAAGCGTTATTCAGTATTATAATGGTTGGTCAGGAAGGAAGATTTATTTATACCTGCTCAGGCTGCTTCTCCAAAGCATCAGCTTTGGGAATAGTATCTTCTACCTCTTCATCATACACTCTCTATATAAACACAAAAATACATTTCTGTTACCAGATAGAGTACATCACGTAAACTGCAACATTTTTTGTTCCAAATGTACACAAACAAGTAGAGTGAAGTGTCACAGTTACAGTATATCAAGCACAATTTAAGTAGATCAAAGAACTTATATGCATTACATTTTCTATAAACTGTGTATTGGAAAGCATGAGGAAGTCGTTAAAGACAGAGTGCAAGCAGCTATCTGTGTTCTTGGTGTCACGGATCAGACTGTCCAACTGCTTTTCAATATCATGCGTCTTCGACAGCATTCTCTGGGAGAAGTCTTGGAGGAACAGGAAGAGCTGTGAAGAAGGAAGAAAAAAAAACGGTTATGAAGAAAGCAACAGTTGCAAAATTACTTTCATTAAACCGAAGCAGAATACATTTTGCAATCCCCTCCACTACTCAGATTTCTGCAGCATTTTTCTGACTATTTGAGAAAAGCTGAACGGTTTTCTTGGCCTATTTCAGAACTGGGGACAAAGTTTCTGACTTACCCCCGAGTCGGCTGCCAAGGACCAGTTGGCACTGCTCTGCCGCATCTCTTCAAGAGTCCAGGGTCTCTCCCAAATCTGAGCATCTTTCTCCAAGTGTTCACTCCGGTTTGGGCCATTTGCTATTCCCTCCGGCAACCCGCTCATCTGAAATCAGATTGCTTGCTGTTATTATTGGAATTAATCATTCAAAATGGCATTAAAATACCAGTCATTAATAAATCATTAAGGGAAAACCCTACGTAGAAGGAAAGTCATCTTCTTGTGCAATAACGTAGCTCACATATCTGTTTTAATTTGTATATTTGAAGCCATCTCTGACAGATGTAAACAGCTGGGAAATAACATTCAGATAAACTATAGATGGCAACAGAAAGCCGTCCTCTGCAAATTTGGGAAAAAAAATATTGCCAAAGCCCAAACTATAAACTGTAGTGATGATAATATCTTCTAGAAACATGTCATGGAGGAGCTCAACAGACAATCAAGTTTGAACCCAGGACACTGTTGCAATGAATGCCCTTCATTTAGTTACTCCAAAAACGGTTCGGTTTCCGTGGCTCATATTGCTGACAAACTGTTGACAATAGTTGACATAGAAAGTAAGGTCTGTGGCAGGACTGTGGCAGGACTGTGGCATTCTTCCACAGAGAGGCTGAAGAAATCCCCAACTGAACAGCCAGCATGAAGTGCTGCCCTCTGGTCAAAGGTTAAACCATACCTCTGCCAAATAAACCAGGGACAAAAATAATTCATCCTAATGTTTGACTATGTGCGATCATGTGTTCATGTTATTAAAGTGTATGCCAGATCCCATACTATTTGAAGACGTTTTCCACAGAGTGCAGTGTCAGATCCAATTTCAATAGGCACAAACTAACTGATGACACACTATATTCAAAGTGTTGATGCTCTGATTTCCTGCTCATGGGGGGACTGTGTGTGTGTGTCTGTATTGACTTTGGTTTAAAGGGTAACTAAAGTAACACACGATAAATGACATATTAACTTGTAACGTTATCTTCGCTTTAACAGATGTAGTTGTACTGCTACACTTCCTATACACAACACACTAGCTTAGGCTCTGGCAATACAATAAAGTTACGCATTTGCGGAGGACAAAATGTTGCGTTCATATAAAGTTGGCTCCATTTAATTTCCTCCTAGCCACTAGCTTTCACATTCGTGTAGACTTCTGGAAGAGAAAGCGGGGGTAGTTGGGCTAGCAGCTAGCTCAACTTAGCTAGTCAACACTAACGTTAGCTACAGCTGTTCCATGCAACACAGAGTAACATATCCACCTAAATCTGTGCGCTCTCGTGCTTACCTTGAAAACCTCGGGTCAACTGCTCTCCACGACGGTCAACTGTGATCAGAAACGACGTAAAAAAAATAAGATCGATTATGCTAAATTTGGTCTTCTGACAGGTCAGCCATGTTCTGTCTGCAGACAGTCACCTGACTACCGTCGCCTAGCAACCCAATGAAAGTGGGGCGGAGTGGAACAAACCGAACAACCGAGGCGAAGAGGCGAAGCTAATTCTTCAAGGTTTTATCCCAAAATGAAACTGCTGCTGCGTTAAACAGTAATTACCTTTAACTATCACACATATCTTGGCCTGACAACGTTCCGTTTCGAATCGGTCATTTACCACTCAGTTCTTCATGTGGAGAGCAAGGAAAACATGTGCTTGCTCTGTCCAAAGTTTTATATTTGTATCTTTATTCCCTCTGGGTTGAAACTGTCCTTCTTCTGCCTGCCCGACGAGATTTGCTTGCGTCTCGCGGGAGCGCTCACGATTTAAAGCGAAAACCACCAGTAATGATTTCTACGGCAAAATACGATATAATCTTCTTTGTGGGGTTCATCAATGATGATAAATAATCCAAAGTTTATAGTTTATTAGCGTCATGTTTTATTAGTAGAAGTAGCGTTTCTTGAGAAAGCATTCCCTATTAAGTTCAAATAATTTGGCTTTGTGATTAAATCTATACCCAATGGCATTTTAAAATGAACAAAAAGCAGGGTCCTACATTTGTTTGCACTTTTTATGTAAACAGTATTGATATTATGAGCAACAGCTGCACCAACAGACATTTTAGGAAATGTCTCCAGGATATACAATACTAGGAAAAGGACACCATGTGGAAAACCTTTTAGAAATTCTCATTTTTCTCATTAACTGGCACAAAGAATGGCTTTTTTTAGAAGTGAATCACAACCACAAGTAGAGAAATACATCCGATACTTTTACACAAAAGATATCTGACAAACATTAACATTTCAATTGTTTTAGATGTTGATAACACATTTCCTGCAAGACTGAAGAAAGTACAATTTATCTTTCCTATGGTTGACCATAATGTATTACATTTGAAAAGACGTTGCCAGATACTGTGGGGAAAAAACGGAAAAATGACCAGGAGGAACATTGGTTTTGCTTTTTCTCGTTTAAGTCAGCTGAAGGAGTTTCAAGTGCTGAATAGCCACGAAGAGGCGGCCACTTCCCTCCTTGACCGGTAATCTGAAGCTAATATTTGCGAGTTAGCTAACTGGGAATCAACTCCGACACCGTCCATGAAATATGCGGGTTGTGCATCGAACTGGCAACCACGATGTTTTGACGTGAACGCAATGGAAGTGCAGCATCTAGTGGCTGAATGTTATCAACTGCACCTTTACCTGCCAACAATTGCATAAACTGCTAAGCAACTATATATTAATCTAAATAAAGCAACTACAAGATTATTAAAGGTTTAGCAATTACATAATAGGTTAGTTAAACTCAATGAATTGTCATAATGTGTTTGTCATGCTATCATAAATGTATTATAATCTTAACAATAAGCATATGCTATTATTAACACATAATATAATTATTACAATGACCTTAATATAAAGTGTGAGTAGCTTAATTCTGTACTGTCTATTAGTAAGATTATTAGGCACATATTAATATTGCTAATATTGGTGGATACAACAAAAGCAACAAAGAATCGTGTTAACATGTAAACCAAGTTTATTTTCCGTTTGGCTACAGCCATAAAAAAGTATTTTTCATCATTAAAAAAATATTTTCCCAAAAGGGGACTTTAACAAAATGCTCACATCAAACAGCACAGTGAAATTATAACAACAAATCAACAAACAAGACTGTAAATGTGAATTATTTACAGAAGCTTATTTTTATAGGACTTTTTTTTAAACAGAAGACATTTTGAGATGTCACAGTAATAAAAGCCCAGGTGTAAAAAGTAAAATGAATTATGGCTGAATTCAAGGGAGCTCCTTCAGTTTCAGTCACAACTTATTGAGACATTTAAATAGAACTGAGATATTGTTCATTTTATTGGCAACGCCATTGATTTCTTTTTCATACTGTAAACAGTCGGCTGTGAAAAAGGCCTACTGCAGTTTTATAATAATTACTGTAGGTATCAAAATAATAACGGCTGTGGAACTGGTCTCAACCAGATTCAGTCTCCACCTCAGCGAGCTCTATGTCTCCAGCCTCTATTTGCTCGTGTACCGGAGGCTCCATCTCTGGCATCTCTCGGTTAAACTCCCCATTAACTGTTACGGTTGCTCCCTCTGTTTCTTTTGTGTCATCTGGTCTGGTCATTGCACTGTCTCCCTCCATTTCTTCTGGCTTCATGTCGTCCCCCGTCTTGTTTGTGTAATCTATTGTATCGTCTTCCTCTTCATTCACCACGTTCTCAGCAATCGTTATAACCTCTTCAGTTTCATTGGTTTTCTCTTCATCATCCTCCTCCATCACAAGCCTTTCTTCATCATCACTGATGTTCATCTCCTGCTCTTCTTGGCTGCTCGTCAATGTATCCACAGGCTGCCAATAATCATACAACTTACCCTAAAAGAGGAAAATACAGAATTTTGAATCAGAATAATACAATTATTTGATTATTTTCTCTTAAACTGATCTTATTTTTAACTGACTTCTTATTTTTTCTTTTAAAGAGAAAAATATGGTGTAAATAAAATATTAATTTAAGTCTGTATAAGACTACTGTACATGGAGAGGCCTGGTCCTCTGAAGGAGCATCTGCCACTTGGTGTAGATCCTGGCCACCAGGTCCTTTACCTGGAGGGGGAGGAGGAAGGTAGACCTTGTCAAATACATCTTAGCTTTAATGATTGGCTTGTATGGCTGAAAACCAAATAAGCAATGATTAATTCTCGTATCGTCAACAATTATGATAATCTATTAATTGTCATCGTTTAAGAATATATACCAAAACACTCCACTACTTCCAGGTCCTCAAGTGTGGATATTTGCTGGTTATCTTTATCTTCTTTGATAGTAAATTGAATGTCTTTGGGTTGGTTTGGCTTAATTCAGGCATACCGTGTTAGAAAGGTTTTTAACCTAAATGACATCAGGCTAGATGGTCTGGTGGACCATCAGGTATGTCCACTTCATTTTGTTTACCAGGCAGGTAGAGATGTTGAAGATGCCACACACATACATTTGGAAGTCCCCAAAAGCAATGCCAAAGCCTTGTTCATTAACTTTCCTTACCATCCAACTCAATCCAACCAAAGTTACTTATTTGTAATTGCACATCCACAGACATTCCCCCTAATTGTATTCAGTCTCCCATTCTTTTACAAAAATGTAGCAAAAGCAACATAACTAGTCTATTTTAACCCTGTAGCCTTTACAATGCAAAATCATTCAGAAAGTGCAAACCTCTATCAAGACTGCACAACCTTTTGAAATGTGTCGTAGAGCCAGGTGCAGTACAACATTTTTCTACATCAAAATACACACAAATACCTGAAGTTCTTTTTGAAAATCAAACTCACCTTGCTCCGGTAAAGACATTTCTCGCTCTCTCTGATGTCACACTTGACGTGCGTTTCCAACTCGGAGCACAGAAACAGCAGCTGCCTCTGAGAGCCAGAAGAAAAAGACAATGCAACATTAACACACAATCTGCAGACATTAAAAAAACCCACAATAAATCAGCTGATTGCTAACCAGTGGCCCAACACTTGAGACCAGAGAACAATGGGAAATCATTTTAAATCATACCTTTTGATGAGCTGGGAAGAACTGGAAATTGGAAGCTTCATTGGCCAAGGTCAGAAGGCTATAGCAGAGGTAGTAGGTCTGAGACAAAGAAAGAAACTTTCATCAAAAAAATGTGCACTCACAATAACATTCAGTTACAAATCTATGATTATAAGATTATTTTACTTACACATAATAATAATTAAAAAAAACCTAAACATTAAAAACAAGATGAGAAAATCTAAAATTATTTTTTAGGTGGGAACATTTTGAAGGTTAATGCATATGCTCACCTGTTGGTCTAGGGTGGCCATGTCCTCTTCTTTATCTCTCCGACTCCTGCTGGAGGAGCGCAGCATGCCTCGGAGAAGGGTGGAGGGTTGCATACGGGGCAGGTACGCCCTCAGTTCAGAGAGCTAAGCATGGCAGAGAACATGGAGGGGACAACTAGAGATTACTAGAGACGTTCGTTACATTGTGATAGTTATGTCATAACTGTTTTTAGTTGCTCTAGGGATTAATGGAAACTCTATGGGTTTAGGCTACACACTGAAACAGATTACCTGAAACTCTTTTTCTGTAGGTCTGTAAGTGCAATTTCCGTCCAACAGTTTAGAGATCATGGACAGGCTCAGATGTCGACGCAGTTGCCTGTATAAACAATAGTGAAAACTTTTAAAGTACAATACAATAAAATCATAAATATTAAAAAAAAAAAAGAAGACGAATGATTAGACGATTAGACCAGAGAAAAAAAGAGAAAAAGACTTACTTTCCACGCGTGTTGTCAGGCAACAGTTGAACTAGCAGGCACATGTTGTGGTGGTCATCTGTCAGATCAGTCAGGGCCAGACAGATTCTGGGCAGCTGAAAACATTTTATAAATAATTAACGTAAAAAAACATATTAATGGTATTATGAAATAAAAGTAAACGGGGTCTAAATTTTGGGCAGTGGATTTCCATGAATTTTACATGCCTTTAAACCAACTTATCATGAAAAGTACATACAATATATTAACCACATTAATTCCAAAGTACATTTGTATAGAGTAGGAATAGGTGATAACTCATTATTATCTTTTCAACTCTCAGTAGAAGTCTATTGTAATGATACGATCATATCACATTATCATTTTATACCGAAATTAATGATTCAATGCAAATTGTAACCAAAAGTCATAAATACTCAAAAAGCATAACATGTGATTATTGATAATGTGATTATTTTACATGATTGTGTACACATTTGCCATGTAATGGTACATATTCAGATATTGGAAAAATATTCCTATTTATTCCATGTTTTTCCCCAAACTTTTCCAATCCTTGAAAATGCTAATTTCATGACTTTCAAGGATATCAAGGCATACATGTACTGACCATGGTATCCCAGTCCCTGATGTTGTTGACAATCTTGTACTGTAGAGGGTACAGTTCCACATTGGAATGGAGGATGAGTCGTGGGTCCAGGCCCACCCTTCCCACCACAGTCAGTAGCAACAGCAGCTCATTGTCGCTGTACGCCCGTGGACAGAGGCCCATACAGTAAGACAGGTACTGCAGACGAGAACACAGGAGAAACAACAAAGCAGTGAATGATCTGACTGTAGAAGTCGTGCTTTCTCTGCCAAAGTCTCTTTCACCCAGACACGACAACAAACTATTACATTATTTCTATCAGACACCTGGTGTCTCACCTTCAAGATGTTGTTGCAGTTGTGTTCAGGGAAGGTGCTCTGTTCCTCCTTACCTGATGGACTCTCACTTTTGATATAGATGTCCTCCCTATACAAAACACACACATATTAAACTGCATGAAAAAAAAAAAAATAAATAAACATAATTTTTTTACAACTTTCAGCTTACAGCTTAAGCAGGAAACCAGGAAATGAATCAGCAATTCAACAAAGAGGAACAATACTTACAGCAAATCTCCCTCTGTGAATGGAGGCTGTAGATTCTCAAAAGGAAAGAGAGTAACAAACGCAACTCCCATATTCATCAGGACCAGCGTCACATCGGCCAAACTGGGCACCCACACTTTAAACAGCTGGCTTCCATTTTTGACTGAGGAAGCAGGCACGGGAAAAAAATATGTTAATATCTCCAAACAATAGTGTGTAAATACCAACAGCTTGGGACGGGGTGGCACTGACCTATCTGATAAGCAGCAGTGCAGGCAATGTCACAGAGGGTCTGTAGTATCTTTTCAGATAACATCCTTTCAGTATGGACTGACATCATCTGAAAGGATCAACAAAAAAATGTGTGAGAAAGACATTTGGACAGAAATCATTATTGACATGCTACAGATGTGTTTGGGGCCTACCTTGAATAGGAAACGGGTAACCTGAGTTGGACAGGGTGAGCGACAGTCGTAAGCTTCTTGGAACAATCCAATATTTACATGCAAGCTCAGTTGAGCAGGGCTGGACCTGTGGAGAGAGAAAGAGAAAGCAAAACTAAGTTTAAAGCTTTGCTAGTGGTGAATATAGACCACAATGTTCACTGCATCACACAGTATAAAGTTCTGGATGTTTTACCATTCCAGTGGTTTGGCAAAAAAAATGTAGTTTGTTCTGATGGTGGCCTAAGGGAGAGCCATTTAAATCAAAAGGTTCAACCCCTTGTGAACACTTATGTGCTATATCATCTGAGTAGATTATGAGATATGTTGTGTGCACACAAATCCATATATTGGCTTTAGGGCTGTTCAAGAGGAGAGCTAAGCTAAGTGTCCAAAGCAGAAAAAGTTAATTCTCTGGGAAACATAAATGTGCAGCGTCAATTTGAAGATTTTGAAATTATACATCGACATGGATGGGATAAAAGGTCATAGGTACATTTAAAAAATATTATCACGAATAATGGGAACAATTATTACCGCTATCAAATTTCATGTTAATCTAGTCTTCAGTTATTGAGACATGGTGCTCTGAAACCTTCCTGTGTATATCCACACACAAACACAACTCACCAAAGAAGCGTTTTCTGTGCTGTCCCCTGTGGATTGACCATGCATCGTCTGAGCTGCAGCGAATCTTGGTTGAAGATCTGGCCAAATTTCTCCAGGTTGAACACTGTTTCACCTGGAGGCACTTCCCTGATTGCATTGGACATCAAAGAGTAGCGTTGCAAGAATTCCCTAAAAAATAATTTGTATAAAAATGCAGATTAGAGTTAGCTACTGTGTGAGGACTGTGTCCCAGTGAAAAGGTATAATGTGAACTTCTGGATGCTTTACTGTTGTTCAGTGGAGACGCCCGCCTCACGGTTCTCCTCAGCCTCCTCATATTCAGCTATTCTCAATAAGTCCTTTTTACAGGCAGTAAGAAGTTGCGTTTCGACCTCTTTAGCTCTGGTGGATAAAAAAAAGAATGTGGAAAATGTTAATTCCTCTCATGTGCAGCTACTGTAGCTCAAATTAAAATGTAATGACAGTGACATTTTCTTCATAATGTACCTTTTATTGGTGTTTATTTCCTTCAGCATTTGGTCGAGATTGTTCTTGTAGATGCCTGACTTTGTGTTGGATGGCGCTGGCTGCTGTGGGAAACACAACAGACAGCACTTAATGGTTTTACTGGTCCTTTAGCTCAGCAAGTTGATGATCATACATTCAGAACTTTATGTACAATAAAGACAAGCCATGTGAAGCTTACAGTTTTTGACTGGCAGCTGTGATGTCCAGGTGTACTAGGCTCTGAGAAGGCTCCCTTCTCCGGTGTATCAGGAGGCTTTGTAACCCGCTCCATCATCTCCTGAAGAGAAAGCAGCTGCTCCTCCTCACTGCTATGGGAGCTCTGGGTTAGATCCAAATCTAATGCAAAGCTCAGGCCTAGGTCTAGCTCCACATCTATGGGATCCTCTTCATTCAGAGGCTTTATACGCCCTTCACTTGCCTGCCTCTCCAGTAGTGGAGTGTGAAAATAATGACATATAGAAGTTGTGGTGCCAGGCTCTAAAGCGCAGGGTCTAACATTTTTGGTGCGGAGAGATGTGTGTTTCTCATCAGATTTAACACTCTCATCCTTAATCTGCCTGCCTGAAGAAGTGATGGGGCTGTTTTTGAGTTCACTGGCTTTAGAGGAATTACTTTTAAAGTTTTCAAGTTTTACCCGCTCTAAAGCTACAGTTGGCAAGGAGATTTGTGGTTGATGTGCTGATGACAAGGGAGAGAGTTTAGTGTCCACCGCATGAGGAGAACCAGTCTTGCAACACGAAGATCCAGTAAGTGGAGCACTGGAGCTGGTCACAGTGCTGGATGAACAAGTTTTCTCTGAGGTGGTGGATTTGATCCCATCCATTTTGGGCTTTGCAGTCTTATGGCCAGAGCCGACAACATAGGTCATGGGATCAGGGGTGAAAAGCTTATCTATATCATAAGGGATTGCAACTGGTCTTCGTGGGCGGGCAGGTTTGTTCCGTTCTACCGTGTGACAACTCAGAGAACCTGAATTTGTTTTGGAGGCTGGTTTGGACGAGTTACTGTCCAACTTTCCGCTCTTCTCCACGTGATCACCTTTGCTCAGGGTCTTTATTGGTAGGACTGAGGAATCAGGGCGAGTATGACTAGAGCTGTGGTTGCCTACCTGAACATGAGCTGAGCTACCAGTGTCCCTCTGGGGAACCTCAGAGGATAACAAAAAGCTTAATTTATCCCTTTTATCGTTTTCCTCACTTCTTTTCTTTAAACTTTCCTCATCTGCCTTTGAAGGTGATCTTAACTGTATTATCTTTAAAGTTTGATTCTGGGTGGAATTTATATAGGCTTGCTTTGCCCCCATTGATGGTCGTCTATTTATACAAGTTGTGGGTGACAGTGATGCGCAGGATGACTGGGTGGGTTTAAATGCTGGTTCTGTGCACAGATGGTTATCTGTGGTTTTGGGTGACTGTTCCAAGACTGACGAATGTCTCACTGACACCTGAGACAGCAGGCAAGTGCTAACCAAGTCGCTAACAGTGGGTTTTGGTGTCTGTGTTTTTCCCGAGTTTATACCCGGAAGACATGGTTTCTTAGCACTGTCGTCACAGTCCTCACAGTCCCGGCGCCTCTTCTGAGATGACCAATTCAAGTCCACTACTGGAGACAGAAAAAATATACTTTTGTTTACAAATATTCAGTGTTTACTAATGTCTTTCAATTTCAGTGTTCAGCTGAATTTTACTTTGCTACCATGTACAATATTTCATATGGTTACCCATGTACTGCAATCTGTTTCCAAGAGCAATGTGACAAGTACAAATAACAGCTACAAACAAAAACACACAAACAAAAAGTAACTACAAACAGTTCAAGCTCACGCTTGTTTCCAGCTATTTAGCAAAGTAAAGTGTACAAGTGCCAAGTAATTCCTGTGAATATAAATGATAAGGAGAAAAAGGGACATTTACACTAAATAAAGGCAGACATTTTATTAAAAATCTGATGTTGTGTTTTTTTTATTTTTTTATATAAAATAAATCGGTTATGGTGACTGTGGAGGTGGTGGGAGACAGGAGAATGATGGCCAAGCTGTCATCCCTGTTGGACAACATGTTCCACCCCCTCCAGGACACTTTGTCCGCGCTGAACAGCTCCATCAGTGACAAGCTGCTTCACCCGAGGTGTCACACGGAGAGATACCGCAGGTCCTTCCTTCCTGCAGCAGTCAGACTATACAACCACCACGGCCCCTGGTAGACCACCACACACTCAATGCGGCTGTGACACCACTGTTCCTCCGCTCATGTGCAATACACCCCGTTATTATTTATTACTATTCTTACTGTGCTTACTTACTTACCTTACTGTGCAATACAATCTCGTGCAATACGAATGTGCAATATATGTCTTTTTACTATGTATTATTGTTACCACTGGCTGCTAGAGTATTACTCTCACTGTTCACTTTCTGTATTACGTCAACCTGCCACTTAGTTGTTGTTGTGTTTTTTGTACTTATATCTTGTACTTATACATTCGTACTTAACCTTTATCTGCACTGTCCCTTTGCTGCTGTAGCGCTGTAAATTTCCCAGCTGTGGGACGAATAAAGGTTTTCTGATTCTGATGTAGTGAAACATAAAAAAATGCACTGTTGCTGGAAATCATCATTATACTAATACCAGTTAAAATTTCCAGTGCCATCTATCTTCATCACTCAAGTAAACAGATTTCACATTACATACAGGTCAATGACTAACAAACTTCAAGATGGAAAATGTTTACAAACTCAGTACCTGAAGCACGTTGTCACCGCAGTGCCAACAAAATGACATGCCTACAAGATTAAAGATCTCAGCTTTACAAATAAGAAGTGGAAAACTGGAAAATGGGCAGATTTACTTTGACAATATTACCTGGAATTGGGTTTTCACTTGAAGCTGTTTGTTTACATTGTTGGTCCTAAAAAAAGAAGAAAATGACTCTTTAAGAAGCAGGCTTCCTTTAGTGAAAAACAGCAATAACAGCGTAACTATGCATCCCACACTATCAAAGACTGAGCTACATCTGGGTCATGTGTTGAATAGTTTAAAAATAAATAGTTGTTAAATTTTAACACTGGCACATTCACAAGAGATAATCAGTTACATAAATATCAGTACACTGACCAACTAAACAACCACTTATTTAAACTATATCACTTGAATCTCGGTTTTAAAAAGTCATGTTACAAAGGCTGAGAGCACACCCTGCGCTCACCAAGTTAACGTTATTTTGGCCTGAGCCCCACAATCCTGGCTTGAGACTGGGCTAGCAGAGTAATAACTATCTCAATATTTATTACCAAAAACCCTAAACTTGAACTTGATGTTTCATAAAACATATGAAAATGTTTACCTGGCAAGGGGTTACAGGGCTGTGGGGCCACTGGCTGTTCCCAGAATGCTCTGAGCCTGAGAGGGGCAGTGGGCAAACTTCTTGAATTTCTCTGGTGTTGAATGATGGCGTCATATGAGGCCTGTGGAGCTCGATAGTCTGTATGGAAGCCCTCACATCGCTGGATTGAGCCTAACAGAGTAAATGTTAATAGCCACAAAAATTCAGCATCATGACTGCTTTACTGTAGCACAGGTCATAAACAAGAACAATCTCATGCTATGTTCACATTACAGGGCTTATTGATCAATTCTGATTTTTTTTTCTTCCCCAGATCTGATGTTTCTGCCTAGATTGTTCACATTCATGTTTGAAGTGACCCATATCCCACATCGTTGTGAAAAAAACCCTGTCACATTTGCGAGTTAGGAATTTGGTAAAAAACAAATTAGTCACAGAGCGGTGCAAGTGTTCATCTCCCAAATTATTTTCTGCAGAGGTCGAATGACAATTTGTCATATGTTGAGGATGAGAGTGAGAAGACTAAGGCGGAGAGAGGTGGGGGTGCGGGAGAGGAGTTTGGAATGGAGGGGCCGAAATATAGAGGGTTTGAACAGTTCTTCCAAACTTTAGGGTGTCCAGGGCTGTCATTGCCTAATGACAAGGCAAGCCGTAACCTTCAGAAAGTGTGTCACAGTCATGCACACAGTGGTCCTGTGGGCAGTGATCGTATATGTAGTTAGGACCACATGAGTTGCCCAAATCTGATTGAAAAAAAATTGGATTTCTGTGTCCACACTACTCTGATAAAATCAGATCTGTGTCACATGAAACCAATAAATAAATAAATCGGATTTGGCCCACATTTTCTTGTAATGTCAACGTAGCCTTGGTTTCACTAATGACCGTATTAAATAGAGAAAACAATACCTTGTTTGATTCTTGTCTTTGTGCCATTACATGTTGACTTCCTGAGTATGTCAAAGTGTCCTTGGATTCAGTCCCTTGATCTCCCCTGATGTGGGAAGATGGGGAGTTGTTGCTTAAATCCTTTATGAATTGAGGAAATAGAGGGTGAAAGCTTCTTGGAGGCCTCTTAGCTGTAGTATTATTTGGGCTGACTGGAGCAATCCCCGATGAGCAGTAAAACCCTGGAGGTTGATGGTGCTGGTGCTGCTGAGGACTCAGGTTGGCCCTTGGCATGGAATGAAACCTATTCACTATGGGACCCATGTTAGTTGGGCTGTTTGGAACAAACCCCGATGAAGGGATTGGTCCTGGAGAATGAAGAGTGTCCCTGTGGTACGGATCAGGGCTTTGAAATGGCAACATTCTCCTGGGAGGTGGGTAAGAAAGCCGATCAGGGAGCTCAGAAGGCTTCATTGGAGTCTCCTGAAGAAAAGGTGCAAAATGGGGCCGGGGGCGCTGCTCGATAACAAGGTCGTTCACTGAAACACAAAAGAAACATTTGTGCATTATGGTCTTGCGTATCCTAAAATATTTTACCCATGACCCTATAGCTGTGGCTCCTCCATCAGACGTGTGACATTTTTCTTTGTCACGCTGCCTGGTTCTTCTAGTTTATCATCATTAGCATATGTAGGCAATGCATACGAACATGTCTTACTTACAGCTGCATGTTATTACATTTACTGTTTGACATTTCAAGGCACACCCAAATAAATTTGCATACACAACATTTTCAGTTGAGCAACAGGCAAATGAAAATAACATCATTATTACAATTACCATGACAACATATCACGTCATTTCCATAACTACCCTGTTCATAAGGGATGTTCATAGGATGTATATAAGGGTTGTTGTATTAGACTGCTAAAACGTGACTAAAATTAGCTTAAGGTAAAAACAGCTATGTTAAAGCTAAACTGATAACTGTTTGCCTACCAGTCATTGTCACTACACAGAGAGTTAAAGTGCACCATGAAAAACAATTGCTTTAAGTCAAGCATCACTGTGTCCACTTAGCTAAATACACTGTAATTGTACATTGTAATATTGTAATTGTATTTATAGAACAGATGCGACAGTTTGACCCACCTTTAGACCTCGGGGAATAGTATTCTGTAATAAGTGTTCTGCAAAAAAAAAAAAAAGCCAGAAGAGGGCTGAGCAATGTTTCGATGATCAATGTTAGTTTGCATCTCCATGACAACTACAGCGCAGCATGGCAGTTTTTAAATAAGAAGATACAGATCGAAGGTGTTGAAAAAACGACACACTTGGCACGAGTTGTCCTACAACAGCCAAAACAGGGAAGGCACCTGCTAGTCAGTTTCTGCCAATCATAGTGAGCTACGTTGGTGACAGCAGAAATATGTTGAAGCTTCAGGGGGTGAACTTTAACTTGTGTCGCTTTTACGTTACATCATTCAGCAGTACCACAAGCATTCACAAACAAAGCGTTACAACGTACCCAAGGCTAAATATTAGTAGTGCTTTATGCTAGCAACTTAAAAAAATAGGTAGCTAACATTAGCAAGGTAACGTTAACTGACATGAAGAACGTGTTTACGTTGTGTTAAGAATATGGCAGTGTTATTAGTTAAGTCTGTACATAGTGCTTGGCAGTGGACACGTACTTTAAGAGCATACAGAACGGTCTTAATGACAGTGCCTGACTAACAAAATTAAATTGAATGTTAGCAAGTCGTTGTTTCAGGAAGTGCTGTGTTTAGCCAGCTAGCTAACGCGCTTACAACTTACCAATGAAGTGCAAACAAAGTCCATGGGTTTTCGTACCGAGTATTTCCTTGATTTTCCGTTGCTCTTCTCATTTTGAGCATTAGTCCGGCTGTGTGTAACCACTGACAGCGACAATAACGGACTCACAGCTCCAATGCTAAAAACATCTCTTCAACGTGATCCTCTCCCGCCTGTGACTAACGTTACGCGCATTGCATTATGGAACTTGGAGTCCAGCAGTATTCCAAGTTAAAGGGATATTCCACAAAAAAATGCATGTTCAAAGTGCTACAGAGGAAAATATATTTCGCTTTAAACATTTGATTGAAAAATATTACTCGTGACTTTTTTGTGACCTTCGGCTATTGGGTACAAAATATGGATGACTGTGTATAGTCAGTGATTGGTGTTCTCTTCCACCGACGGACCAGAGGACATTCTTTCCCAGGTGCTCCGTTTGAGGTGGTTGGGAGTTGTTGTTTAAATAAGTGTTAGAATAAAATGCTGAACAAACAAGCAACATTTATGTTTTATAATTTATTTTGGTCAAGTTTCCCATTTGTTGGTTCAAGAGGGGTGGTAAGAATATCTTTAAAAAGAAGACAACAAAAAAAAAAGATTATTCAAATTTTTAATAAGTCTTAAAATATGCTGTTGACAGATATGGAAGAACTACTCAGATCTTAAAAGTAGTAACAACACAGTGTAGAAATACTCTGTTACAAGTAAAAGTTGTGTATTCAAATTAGTTGTTGAATCTATAATAAATCATAATTTATCAGTTGATTTTATTTTGTTTTAACAGAGCGCCCGCCTGGATTCAAATCCGACCTGGTGCCCTTTTTCAAAACTTGGTCAGTACGCAACTACGAGTCAAGGCAAGTTTATAGTTTGACCACAAACAATACTTTGTTAGATGTTAGAATACAACTCTAATCACTCTGTGGAATGAAACGTATATTTATGTCCGACAAGAAGAGGCAACAATGTTAGATTTTACACCTATATTTATTACATTTAATCTACAAAGACGGAATTAAATTTAAAAAAGAAAAATTACAATACTGTAAGACATAATGGGACATTTCAAACGCACTGTTTTTTGTTTTCCTAGAATCAACACTGCTTCCCCCTGAGGCAGTGAGGCCAGCTGTAGGCGTTTACTGTGGGAAAAGAGCTGGAGGCACAAATACTATGGCACCAAGGCAGACAAAGGTCAAATTTAGACTTTTTATCTTCCGTTAATCATGCTTCAATGGTACTGTCTATAATCCAAATAATGGATTCATCACTTATACAAGGCAATACTGATAGCAATGCAGAATTTGGCACAGTTAACATTCGACCAAATTAATGAAACACAAAAAATGAAAATACAAAATGTCAGACTCAACACAGACAGCAACAACATACAAGGACACGGTACAAATACGATTCATAGACAATGAAATAAATGGACTCTTTAATCATCCGGCTCTCAAGAGGTTGCAAACTTGCTTTATCAATCAATGAAATACTGATGAAAAGTAAGATAAGATATGTTATCCTTAGTGTTCCCTTTCATTTAAAAAAAAAAAAAGTCTCATCTTGTCTTTTTTTCATTTAAAAAAAAAATCTAATTATAATAGACTACGATATCCAACTACTTTAAGTCATCCTATAAATAGTAATGTTGTCCTGGGCAGGTAATGATGGAGTGAGTGTGATCAGATACACACAGGTTAAACTTCCTTACCACCATCAGTGCATTTGAAAAACAGTATCTCATGGAGACATTCAGTTTGAGCATAAGAAAACAAGGTGTCCCGTCTCCACTCATTCCCAACTCTTCTTCTTAAATGTGTCGTCAACCGTAGATGCGCGTGTAGCAAGAAAACACATACTGTAGCCTGGATTTTTACAACTGTGTGACACAGACAGTATTTTTTCCATTTTTGGTTTAATTACCATTTAACCTGACATTCAACATCCCTGCCGAGGACAAAAACAATCAAAACTATATTATTTGCTTTGAATGGCAATGTTTTAATTATTAAAAAAGGGCTATTACTTAAATATTCAAGTACAAGAATAAGAAACTTCCTTTATCAGCAATGCTATCCATTTCAGTTCAATGTTACTTTCTTAAAGATGGTCATATTAAATCGGCCATTTAAGCAAAAATATAAATACAATCTCTTGAGAGCTGTGGCTCCCCTGGGCCCCAACATATCCCAATCATTCACCATCTACTATCCCTGCACTGTGCAAGTAGAGTGAGGTTGCCTTTGACAACAATCTACAGTGTATTCATCATGTATTACAATCCAAAATAAATTAGGATTTAGGAAAAACACTAATCTGAGGTCAGTTGTTCGGGACAACCTACTCTGTCCCACACAGAGGGGACTTTTCTGTGCATTTACTTCTTGGCCTTTCCTTGAGCTGCAACGGCCTCCATGGCTTTGCGTACGGTCTCCTCATCTCCCAGGAACTGCATCGGCTTCACAGGCTTCAGGTTCTTGTCGAGCTCGTAGAGGATGGGGATGCCTGTAGGCAGGTTCAGCTCCATGATGGCTTCGTCAGACATTCCTACAGGTGGCAGCACATACAAACGGAACAGTTGAATACAGAAGTTAGTGAATTTGCAGATTCTTGTTTTTCATTATAAAGCACCCCTTGATATTCACTCTATGGCCACTTTATTAGGTACATCTGCATAATCTAATGCAATGCAACAGCTCTGCCATAAATTTGACCTTGACAAAGTTTGTAATGTTCAGTTTTTCTTGGCATTGACCAGAATGTAATTATACGATTATCATTGAGGCTGTAGTTTGCAGTGGTAGTGTCCTGGACTACATTATATTAAGGAGGTGTTCCAAATGTTTTGTCCTCCCTATTTATTTAAATGAGGGGGGCAGAATATTAGAAACACCTCTCAATATAACACAGTACAGAACAACACCACTAACTATGACCTCAATGCTAAACAAATAATTAAATGAACACCTCTATGACAGTGTCAAAAAAACTGAACATTATAGGCATCAACAACAGTTGTATTGGATTGTGCTAGATTGTACAGGTGTACCTAATGAAGTGGCCACTGAGTGTATACTGTAAGCATTCACTATTGTTACCAAGATTCTTGACAACATAGGATCGTTGTGATAGAATTAAATGACAATAACAAATTGTATTTTTTGTAAACCAATTGTATTTCCTTATTCATAATGCCACTCACCCTCCAGGTGCTTAACAATCCCCCTCAGACTGTTTCCATGGGCAGCGATGAGCACCCTCTTTCCTTGTTTGATCTGAGGGGCGATCTCCTCGTTCCAGAAGGGCAGCGCCCGTGCAATGGTGTCCTTAAGGCTCTCACAGGAAGGAAGTTGGTCCTCAGTCAGGTCTGAATAGCGACGATCCTGCAGGGAGGACAATCTTAATTTGTAAAATATATAATAGGCCAGAACAGAGCCAGCTAAAAAAAACTGGATGTATATGTCTTTAATCCTTTTCCGTATAGACTTATTGTACACTTATTTTGGAATACGAAGGGAACAAAATGCATTAAGTTAGAGTAAGTAAAAGTGTCATATCAAAGCAATATGGCAAATAGTGCATTGTCATTTGCAGGCATGAAAGAATCGTCTGACACTCTTCTTATAACTCAATCAACATGTTGCTGATCTCTTAATTGTGACAGCCACTATTAGCCAGCTTAAAGTTACTACAGCTTAACTTCTGAATACCTTGGTCCACGCAAAGTTCTAATTAGTTTGTTTCCACCTTCATTGAACTTTGAACTTTAACCTGGCAGACCTCATTTCTGCCAGTCATATATTAACTCACGTTGGACACACTATTAGGTAACAACATTAGGGTACATGCTTCCAAACAGTGTGGGCCTGTTTCTCCAGTGTGTGGTATTTCTGTCAGATTGCATTTGCACAAACAGACCTGGAATCCACTATCTTCACTCTCAAACACTCGTCAGTTGTTTCACTGATTTATTGCGACACAGCAGGGGAAAGTAGTGTCTGACAGCTGAGCTTAGTCATGCCTCTTCTTTGTTATGCCTGTGTGTGGTGAGATGGTCAATATGTACGAAGACATTTTTTCCCCTTATAGACAAACAAATCTCTTGATTGTATGCATGTCCTGTAGATATATCTTACCTTGCTGATGATACTGTAGTAGGCATGGTCTGGGCCCATGGGGGGAGGTGGGATATCAAACGAGCGCCTCCAGATCTTAACCTGAGCCTCTCCATGCTTGGTGGCTGTCTCTGCCTTGTTTAACCCGGTCAGGCCTCCGTAGTGTCGCTCATTGAGCCGCCAGGTCCGGTGTACAGGCACCCACATCTGGTCAATACCGTCCAGGACCAGCCACAGTGTCCTGGTGGCCCGCTTCAGCACAGAGGTGTAGCAAATGTCAAACTCAAAGCCGGCATCTGTAAATTTCAGAGAGAGAGCGAGACACTGGAGTTTAATGCATTTTGACTGCAACTGTAAAGGGATAATTCCACTTTCATACAGTGACGCCTTCTTTCAGCTCTGTTTAGTTTTACTAACTAAACAGAGCTGAAAGAAGGCGTTCCCCCACAGGGCCTTCTAGGCACAGCAAGTCTGCACTTGTTGCACTAAACATCACTCTTAAATGATACTATCAAGAGGGTCTCAAGCCCAACTGAAAATACAAGATGTTTTGTGGCTACATTCAGGGCAACAAGTAATGACTGTTTTCATTATCTTTGTTTTACAGTCCACAACACTTAAGATATTTAATTTACTGTCGCGAATAACAGAGAAAAAACAGCAAACTATCACATTTGAGAAGCTGCAACCAGAAAACGTTTGGCATTTTTCCATGAAAAAAAAAAAAATACAAAAATAATTAATTGATTTTCAAAACAGTTGCCGATTAATTGTCTTTCAAATCAACCAAATGATTAAATCAACTAATGGTTGCAGCTCTAGCTACATTGCAGTGTGGTTTGACAAAGCTACTCTCAGTGTATATATTAATGTGCCAATATGTCTCTTCTGTGATTTCTTGCTGTACTGTTGCTGAAAAAGTGCAAGTCAGATGCACGATTTCAATTTAAGAAAATAAACCACAAGTGCAAGTTACTTTGTCCTGGAATCAAGGTCCAGGAGGATCGCAAATTCTATATAAACACTCCTTCTCTGTTCTCCTGTAATAGCACTGGACCAAAGGAGCATCATAAAGGCATTACTTCTGCACTGTTTGCACATCTTCCACTTAATACTGACATGTTCAGAGGGCGGCCTGATGCAACCGGAGCCGTGCATTTGGCCCTACAGTATTTCAGACACAGTACAGTGGATGATGGCAGCACATTGAATTAGTTCCTCCCCACCTTTCAGGGCCTGTCCTCCTCTCTTCGCCTCCTTCTCCCCGGTATCACTCAAATCTGCATCGAACCAGCCGCAGAAGCGATTCTCCTGGTTCCAGTTGCTCTCTCCGTGGCGAATCAGCACTAATTTGTAGGCAGCCATGGTTGACTATAATATGCCTGAATGAAAGTCAGTTAATGAAACAAGTTCTCAAAAACGGATGCAGAAGATGTTAAATGTACAACTCCCCACTACAGAGAAGAAGGCAGGTCCACTGGATCGCTGTCAAACCTGTGCCTTTTATCCCGAGGATTGGTTACTCCCACACTTCCTGGTTTTCACATCCAATGAGATTTCGCTAAAGTACGTAACGTTATTTCTCTACCAATGAGAGCAGTGGGCGTCAGCGGCAAGGGCTGTTCCCTGACCTTTATCCTGTAGGTTGTACTTTATTGACTTTTCATTGTCTTTCTCTATATATCCCACATCTATCTATCTATCTATCTATCTATCTATCTATCTATCTATCTATCTATCTATCTATCTATCTATCTATCTA
>CALSBV010010813.1:10189624-10212113 GCA_943590825.1 Bovichtus diacanthus
CTATCTATCTATCTATCTATCTATCTATCTATCTATCTATCTATCTAGAATGAAATACTGCATTTACATTGCATATTGGCAAACAAAACCATAGTTTGCAACACATACATGTGTAATTCTGCATATGCAGTAGGCTCTATTTGAGGCCTACTGACTTCTCCCCAACAATCTGCTGTTGTTGTTGTTGTTGTTGTTGTTGTTGCTGTTGCTGTATGCTATTGTCGTCTGGCAACCGTGTACTGCTGACTATTTGATATCAACATTTTATTTTGTTTCCCCCCCTGGCCAAACACAGCTTAATTTTCCTCGCCCAGAATGTGAAAAGATCAATTCTTCACTCTGTATGATGGTCTGCATGAGACAGTAGTCACATGCATTTATGAAAAGACAACTCAACAAATCAAATAGTACATGATAAAACAGAGTGGACTCCAATTGTTGACGGTGGAAAGAGTGGTTTAACAAAACTAACCTGACTCAAATCCAATCGCTAGGAAAATGTGGAAAGCACACAGTCTTCTGTAGCAAATTATGATTAAGATGCATCAATAAATTAGTAGAGCACCTTACAGTTTTTAGCATTATATCTTTTTTATGTTATTTGTTATTAAATTAAAACCACTGGAAGAGGAACACATATTTAACTTAGCATTCCTGTATGTTATACTGACTCATGAAGGATATTAAAGAAGAGATAGAATTAGGCTACATATCTATTGTCAGTGGATTCTTTTTGTGCCGGCAAATAAGAGAAAAAAACGTAAAACTTGGAAATAGTCAAATTCATGTTTTGTGAGACCCTATTACACCTCCTAGTGGGTAACTTCAGTCACTGTTGTTTAACATTTTGTGCAGTCAGGAATGATTGTATCACAGTGAGATGTTATATTTATGTCTGGACAGGTGCGTGATAATGAGCTATAGATATGATGTTTTTTCCAACAATTCTTCTTCAGGACGTTATTATTTTGACTTTCTTTTGCTGTTCCTACAAAACTTTTTTTTGCATCATTCTAATAATGCAGTGTAAGAAAACCAAGATATGCAAGGTCAGAGGTTTTAGACATATTTGCTAATTTTATGACCAGAATAAAATTGCTTTTAAGTCAGATGTTTTTCCTCACAACTGCAGTCTGGTGTAACAGAGGAAATGTTGGATTCTGTGTGTGAAAACTGTGGGAAAAGTGGGAAACACTTCTGAGACGTCTGAGCTATTATCAGGAACTTCATGACCCACACTCGGAAGAAATGTTTGTTTTTACTTCCCAGTGTGTTTCCGCTGCTCTAAAGATGCAATACTTTCTTACTCCGTCTTAAACATTATGTTTTAGTGAGGTAAAAAAATACAGGTGTTGAATGACAGAAGTGTTGCTATTTTTTCTAGTACATGAATCAGTTATACAACCTCCCTTTCTCTCTAACTTTCTCAGACTCTGTGAAAACACTCTCAACATTTTAGCTGAGGATTGGCAGTTAAAGAAGTGGTGGTATTTTCAAGGCTCTATAAATAGCTATCATCATTTCCCACCACTAGCTGCCAGTGCCCTCACACAGCACATGAACACTGTGCCCATTCAGACGTACCGGTATTGTGTGGGCAAAAGCTGCTGTAACAGATGTGGAATCAGCAGTCACCATGTTAGGAAACTATAAACTAGAGAGTGTCGGGGCAAACTACACGGCCTGCATGCCTGAAACACTGTGCCCATTCATGCCTCACACAGACAGGAAATGTCAATCTCAGATTCCTGCTTGGATCTTTAAGGCATCACTTTTTTGATTTTTTTCTGCTCATATACTTGTCCTGTCAGTCTTCATCTGTTTTCACATCTTTCCCTCTCCTTTGTAGTGGAATGTTCATCTCAGCATTATTTTCTGAAAGTGTGGTGCTGAGTGCATGTGTCTGTGTTTTCATGTTTCATGTGCGTACATGTAGCCTCCCAAACGAGGCAGGAGACGAGGGCTGTCAACAAGGAAAAAAAGAGACAGGCACAGAATTTGGGCGGGTAAGAAAGAGGCGGCTCTTCCAGTCTCAGAGAGCTGCTGAGTGGGTTTTAACCAACAAAGCATACGCACCTGGTTCAGTAAACTTACAGGCTCTGGTCTGTGAGAAAGTCTTGCAAAAACAAGGTTACTGAGATCAAAGTCAGGACTGTGCACAGTAACAAAGTGTGGGTTATAGTTTAAAGTGTAGATATTTTTTTAAATAATACAATTTTCTGTTGAATAATGCTGAGCATACACAAAAGTTAATCCTTGTGTTTCGACAGACAGTGTGTCATTGCTGAGCATTGGTGGGGGGATAGTAGCAAAAAGAGGAAGTCTTGTACAAAAAGGCCTAAAACTTTGGAAAGCACCTACTTGATTTGACTAAGACTGATGAAGTCTCATTCTAACTTTGGTATAAATTAAGAAAGCATTTTTACACTCAAGAACTGTGGATTTTGGACTTTTGTGGACTCTAAGATTGGGAGTCTTTTCTTTTTTTGTCTTGTGAATATTTGGAAAGTGTTTTTGACAATCAAATCAATTCTTTTTTACGATAATGATGAATCTCAAAGCAAAAAAGTTGAGTATACTTTTAGAGATTTGTCTTTTCCACCAGCTCCATTGATGCTTTTCTGCAGCGAACATTGTGTTCTGCACACCACTATGTTGGGAGGCAAGAAGCAAGAAAAAGATGCATTTTTAATTACAAGGCACAAAAAACATTCCTACCATTTCTCTATGATTATCTCGCCAATCATTTTATTATCGCCATGAGTCACAGTCATGTCATTATTCTATATCTATTTGGACTTCAGAACTCACTTTTAGATTTTTTCTGGCAGCAAACTTTCTATCAGATTTTCAGTGGACTGACATCAACCTATGGCAACAGTGTGCATGATGCTGTGCTTTAAGGGAGGGAACCATTTGGAGGGGTTATGATGACTACTTGACGGGCAGTTGCTTGCAGACGGGTGGGAATGCACATACAGGAAATGTCTCTTTGGTTGAGTAGCCAAAAGAAATATCACACAGTTGGCACTCCAGAGAAGCGCCTGGCTCTATATGTCCTTATACCAAGTTGTCTGGGTTTTGTTTACTGTCTGAGTAGCTGGAAAAAAATACAACAACCTCACTCTTGTAGGGTCCACGCCCTTCTAATAGTGTCAGGAGGTAGTATAGGATTCCAAATTTGTGTTATTACCTGTGATTGCACGACTTTCTTGTTTGGGCATGATGTTTTTGAATTAAATTCAAAATGGACTCACACACAACACTGACAAATCTGAACAGACGTGACATCTATTAACTGCGGGCTGTGTAATAACAAGGAGCGCGTTAATGTGAAAGCTCAAAAAGACTTTCAGGCTAAATGTGGAGAATCCTTTTCAGGCCTTAAATGTCAGCATTCGATATAGTTCTGTCATCCAAATTTTAAACGATTCACCATGGCTGCTTTCAATATCAAATTGAATCGCTGGATTCAGGTACTTTGTTTATGCAACACACAGAGCTGTTGTGTACTTTCTCCATTTGGTTGTATACAGCAGTGTGTTTCCGTAGGCACCGACACGTGGACAGGACAACACTTCTGTGGAAATCTCAGAGGGGGAGAGAGTGGGTGGGACTCCTTCCCTCCTTTAGAAGGGCTAGATTTATATCATACAGCTGGTTAACTTTAACCCTTCCACTCCTTTAACTCTGGCCACAGATGTCACCTTGCACTCAACACACACTGTATTTCTTCTGTTGTCATTGCATAGAAATGTTGTTGACTCAGAGAATGATATACTGTACAAACTGAATAAAATACCCAAATAAAATACTAATTAGGCAAAGACTTTTACAGTTTCCCTTCTTGCAGTTTGATCTTTCTCTTTATATGGTCTCTTGTTTAGGGTCTCTTTGCCTCTGGAATGTAGGCACTACATAAGTCAAGGCTACTTGTATAACTCAGGTAACGGGACAAATTCTCGGCAAGCAAGCAAAAGATATTTCTCACTTCTTTTTCTTTCATTATTGTATTGTGAAGCTGCTGCTTTTATATTCTAATCTCTGCATTTCTGTTGCCTTTGTTTTGATTCTTGATTGTGAATCTGGAGCTGTGACAATGCAACATTTGATCTCTAATTCTCCAAGAATAACTCATGCCTTCAGTTGGAGTTGACAAGAGTGAAGCAAAATTCGCAAACAGGAAAAGCGTGGCTTTATGTGTGAATAATGTGCAGCCTTTTTCACCATATATATCCCCCACGCCAGCAACGACAAGTACGCAAAGTATAAACACTGTCGGAGATCTACACAACTGTTCACACATTGTAATGGTACTTTCCTGCTGACTGCAAAGGCCCCGAACAGAGTTGTCACAGCGTAGCTTTGGCTGCTGTTTAATCAGCTTGTCTGCAGCATGTTTTTAAGAACTGCACGCCGACTGAAATAGACGAAACATTGAATCATCGTCCGCTGCTTGGCTTCCTTTTCATTGGCTGAACATCAGCCCACCTCCAGAACCCCAACAGACTGTTCCGGTAAGAACAAGCCTCTTCCCAGATTATTACACACACACACAACACACACACATTGTTGCCAAACGTAGAATAAGTCTAATGCAACACAGACAATCCCACACACACACACACACACACACACACACACACACATGCATATGTGAGTGACTCTCTCATCGTCACAGATAACTCTAAGGATCTATGTCTTTCATGTGGTCAAGAAGCATATAAATGATCCCTGCTGATTGGCCAAGGCTTTTATCTCCCAACAGGAAGTTCCTAAGGGCTTCCGTCACTAGACCCTCTAAATCTGTGTTTAATTTGGAAAAAGCCACCAAAAGCACAACGCGCAGTGTTCTTGCTCTAAATTCAACTCAAAGTACTCAAACAAAATTAACAAAGCATTTTATGGTTTTCCTCAAGCAGTTTGTTGAAACTCTTCTACGTTCCAATACACGATCATAACCAAAGAAACATATCACCGGCTCTCACTTACTGGTCTTTATTCTTTGGCTTTACATAATGAACACTTAAGGAATATTTTTGTTCAGCATACACATTGTAGCACCAATCACATCCATATTGTTGGTTGTTGTTGACACAACCTTGTTGAGTATACAGCATTCTGACAGAAGGCACCGATAAACCTGTTTGCAACGTTTGAGTCAGACAAGAAAAAAAGTGTTTTTAGTCCGTACCACTAACTGTTCAATATAGTTGGCTGTCATAAAAAAAACATGTAAACACATAAAAATATATACTTTAAAAAATAGTGATAAGAAGAACAAATCCTGTGAGAGGTGTTTGATGGACAGTTACTCAGTACCAACACAAATCTACAAATGTATGTTAAGGCCATTGTATTGTAAACACTGAATATACTGCTACCCCACTATAAGTAGCACCTACAGGAATATAATGATTCTTTATGAGGGAAAATTACATTAATTTAGGCCGTACCTACAACGAGGAGACACATGTCACAATGCTTCAGATCTCCTAATACATTTCCAATCAGACTCCATCAAGGGTAGCTAGGCCTCTGTACGAGGAGCTGCTTGGGTATTTGTGTGCCAGCAAGCCTTAAATACACTGACAATGGGATTTTGGGATGATTCTGCCTCCCCACCGAAGTGGAAAGCTTGGAGCGGGACACAATAGAGACAAACCTGTGATTAGAGTAGCTGTTGAGTTAAATTACAGTGAAGTTAACTATTCCTCATCTTGCTGTGGATACCCCCAAAAGGACCCCCCCCCCCCCTGTTGCAATAAGCCCCCCTTAGTCTCATCAGATGACCGTCTGTTCTCCTCGACACTTCCTGCACGCTCCATAAATAACTGACAGGAGGTAAGCCAGGCAGCACAGGCAGGCGAACACGGCGGCTGTCAGGTAGACCTTGTACAGACAGAGGTGCTTGTACAGCTCCAAGTTGCAGTACGAGTTGCGATCCGTCTTGTGGATCATGACACCTATGGCCGGCAGGTAGAGCACGGCGGCGGCCACGTCGTGCGCCAGGTTGGTGGACAACCAGCGCTCCCCTCCCAGCACCGGGACCAGGTCCTGCTTGTCCAGCAGGGTAAGGAAGAAAAGGGCGAGGGTGAGGAGCCAGAAGAGGACTGCGACGAACAGGACGAAGTGGATGGGTCCTTCGTATTTGTTTGCGGCGATGGTGACCCACAGCCCGGCTCCGAACAAAATCTGCAGGATCCGGACGATTCCCAAAAAACTTTTAAGGAACTTTAGGGTATGATTCCTCACCTGCGACAGGGGAGGTTGGGGTGCCATCTCTCTCCTCCTCCGGTCACTCTCGGTCCCTTTTTCCCGAACAGGGCGGGTGCTTTCTGCCAGCTGCAAACAGCTGGGGAAAAGATGGGCAAAAAGTGCAAATAACGGGGTGGAAGGCCGGGTTTGCGGTCTGACAATGAAGCCAAAAGTAGACAAGATTAGGTATAAAAAGGAACTCTCTGTTCTTTCCAGAGCCCCGGGGTTTTGAAATGAAAAACCCTTTTGTATGTTTCGTCTTTTCCGTTTCCTCTGTTGAATGTAGCGTCTGTGTTGGGGGGCTGGGTGATGGAGAGGGGGCGGCCTGTAATTCAAATCCTGCTCCTCCTCTGCTGACTGTTGGATCCATCTATGTCATGTCCGCTCATCTGCTCGTGCACTCTATTTCCTTATGGTGTAGTTACCCCTGGGGTGTGTGACCTTTTCTCCTCCCATCTTCCAGAGAAGGGAGGCTTTATGAGAGGGATGTATGGCGAAATGTTAATGTGTACAGAGACAGCAAGACAGAGATATCTTTTAAAGCCAAATCAAAATGTTGTTTGTATTTTTAAGTCAAACTATATATAGTTATATATATCTATATATATGTGTGTGTATGTGTGTGTGCATATATATATATATATATATAATACATACACATATACGTACACACACACATATACAATTATTTATAAATAGATATATTTGATTACAATGTTACAATGCTCCACAGCTCTGTTCAAACATTTCTTAATTTATTATAGGCTTATACGTTGGCTACATTTTTGTTTTTATTTCACAAACATGTAGGCAATATTTTTTCTTGAACTGAAACACACATAAACAGCCTATATTCCTTGCTTTAGTTTAAGCAGCAATAAGCCTAATACAATATAATATAGCCTAATATAATATAATTTAATATAGGCCTAACACAGTATTATATAATATAATATAGCCTAATATAATATTATTTAATACAGGCCTAACACAATATTATATAATATAATATAGCCTAATATAATATTATTTAATACAGGCCTAACACAATATTATATAATATAATATAGCCTAATATAATATTATATTATATTATGTAATATAGGCCTAATACTATATAATAGAGCCTAATAGTGTTCTTATTCCACTATGGCTATAACATAACAAAGAAACCTGTTCGACATCCTGTTTTGTCTGCGTGTTTCTGCGCAGGATGCTCACATGTTACGCTTCTACCCTCTCACATAATTGACAGACTCTTCTCGTGCCAGCCAGCGCCATTGACGTCAATGGATTTCGGCAAACACACCCTACGTGGCCGCTAGGCGGGGCCCACCACACTCCCCTCCGCACCCTGACGCATGATTGGTCGACACGAAGCCGTTTCAAGGAGGGATAAGAGGATCTCTCTACCCTCATTGGTCAATGGACGACATTGATGTGTGAGTGACGGTCGGCTCAAGGACAGAAATTGGTTGCAGGTGAAGCTGGACAAACAGACTGACCTGCTACATTTCAGCCATTGTGGAAGCTTTCGTTGAAGAGGAGCAGCGAGGCAGAGGGAGATGCTGTAGGAGCAAAGTTCACCGACATCAGTTCATCTCCCGGTAAGCAGAAGTACTTTCCTTTTTCACATGACTCTCATGGGATTCCTGTTTACTGCCTTTTACCCAACAGCCTAATGAAGCCCAGCACAGGCAGTACAGTAAGTTGTTAAGTCACTGCACCGCATTTCATTTTGGACCGCGTTCATAAGTTCTTTTTTCAGTGACTCTCTTTTTATATGTCCACCGACCAGTGTGTTTGTTTTGCAGTGTTAACAGTAGCCCGTTCACACACCCGTCGAAAAAGTAGTTCTGTTTTACTGTGTAAGTGTTGGTCTGTGTAGAGCTGCGTCCCATGAGGATGATAATATATGGGGGAAATCACAGGGAAATTTCTGTATAGATATTTGTATACAATATTTTGTATTTTTATATATATATATATATATATATACTGAAAAAAAATATGAAATGTACAGGACTAAATAGTAGAATGTAGTTTAACCAATGTAGTAAATAATCAACAGGTCTCTTAGCTGGTCACTTGCACTTTTATATCAAATTGGATTTTACTGTTGTGGATTGACATTTTTTATTTATTTGACTGTATTGTTTATTCTGTCTTAATATGATCAAGTGTGTTTTGTTATGATTATGTTGTGATCTTATTGTCTATGTTATTCTATTGTTTTTATGGTGGACGTGTCTGGAGCACCATACAAATGAATTTCCCTGTGTGTAATAATAAAGTTGATCTAAATCTTAATATGTAATGAGAAAATTAAGAAAAGTTTAACTTAAAGAGAATGTGATTCCTGATTTAGTGAATAGTAAATTTGACAAAATGATTTCAACCCTTAGTCTTCATCAGAGGAGTTTTCTACGTAAACTCCATAATCTGCTGTCGAAAGATCTGGAGAACCTTTTACTCAAGATTATTGTGTCAAGGTGAAAGAAAGTTGTTTCAGTGGAAAGGCCACAGACCTACACGCAGTCATGATGTTGGTCACTCAGCTTCTCTGTATGTGTGCAACTCTAAATCATATGTGAGGAAAGAGAGATGCATTTGCCATCTGTAGTTTGAAAGCACAGCCTGTCACTTACTTCCTGAAGTAGGATTAAAGAATCAAAGCGGAAGACTCACAGCTGAGTGGTTTAAGTTGTGACAGCTGTCTAAGTGTTGTGGTGCCGTCTGTGCTCATCTTGTGTTTTGTTCTGTTGTTATTTTAGGCGTCTTTCACTTTTCAAAAACATCCTAACGAGTGGAAACTCTTACTGACTTCTCCACAGAGTAGAGCCAGTGTATGCCACCTTTTTTCCCGTGTTTCTCCGGATGGATACCGGCCCCGCCTCCCCTCCTTCCTCCATGGTGGCAGGCCCTTCCTCGCTGTGGCGGCTGGCTGAGAGGAGGAGTAGGAAGACTGGCTCAGCAAACATTTTCAGCAACGTGAATCTGTGGCAGCTCCAGAGACTATTCAGGGCAGCGGGGGATCAGGATGCGGAGCAGAGGGCTCAGCTGGTTTGGGGCCAAGGAGATGAGGCTGAACTGGCTCAGGCACTGATAGGACTGAGGGCCCGAAGTCACAGGAGAGGGCTGAGGGCTAACGGGAGACAGGCACTGGGCTCACACTGGCTGCGAGCCTTCAATCACCTCAGGTAGAAAAACTGCTGACCTCATAGTTTCATATGCATCAGGGCCGCAACGATTATTTTCTCTGTCAATTTATTTTCTCGATTAGTTGTTCAGTCTATAAAATGTCAGAAAATGGTGAAAAATGTTTTGTCCATTACTCAAAAGATATTCAGTTTATTTTCATAGAGGAGTAAAGAAATCAGAAAATATTCACATTTAAGAAGCTGGAAATAGAGAATAAATTTTTCTTTAAAAATTACTCAACAATTGATCGATTCACAAAACAGTTGCAATGTAATATTTGACAACTAATTGATTCATCTTTGCAGCTCCAATATACATTCACAACATTAATCATGGTGACTTGTTAATAATGTGGCATCCATATTGTTTTCAACAACACCATTTATGTTGTTTAGGATCGGGGAGAACTCGCCAAGCAGTCAGGGGAAGGATCCCGCGGAGGAGAGTGATTCTGAGGCAGGAGCACACAACAGTCCAGAGCCACGCAGACACACCTCCGTAGGGACAGCAGGAAGAGGTACAGCGGCCACAGTGGTGCTGAATGAGAGCCAGGGCCCTGCAGGGACTTCTGAGAGACCAGTTAGAACCAGCTCAGGACTGAGGAGAGGAGAGAACACAGAGCGATACCTCCACAGAATACTTCACTGACTTCACCAAAAACCTCAGAACTGACTTTTAGTCTGTACGTGTGAGAGTCTGCCAGCACTTCAGTGTCACAGCAGGCTCGTCCCTCCTGAACACTGTGCTGATTGTGTTCACAAACCGTAGCTAGATTTGAAATAACTTCTGGGAAAAGCAACAAGTGAAACTGTATTGCAGGTTGAAAGAAACTAATATTTCCCCATAAAGCTATAATGTCTGGTCTTTTAATGGCACTGATCAGACGGCAGTATTCTGTTACTTGTTGCAGAGACCTCTCCACCTGAATACTGAAGGCTCACGCTAGCCATGCATACTGATCATTTAGGACGGTGATGTGACTTTAGTAGTAGTTTTTGTAGTTCAAGTAGTGAACAAGTTGGTAATTCTGATCACTGTAAGACAAATACGTCACTTTGAAAATCTTAAAGTACTGATATTGTAATGTATGGCTGCATTGTGGATGAACTTTTCAACCGTTTTTACCCACAACTGTATGTCCTTAGTTATGTGTGCGGTATGTTACACAACACTATAAATGGGTAAGAGTGCAATGGGAGCAATGTTAGGTGTCATGAGATGTAAAAATGCATCTCCATAACTCCACAATTTATTGATTCAACTTGTAAGAGTAACCTCTGTCAGTCAGGTGGACAACTCTGTCTAGGGACCAAACATTAAACAATGTTCCTTCACTGATCAGGGAAACTTGGAAAAAGTCATGTTCTCATATTTAAAATGTTCATGGTCACAGTGTGAAAACCCACTTTGCCTATGTCACCAACCTTATCAGATTGCTGGAAACTTGAATCTTTTTGACAATACTGTTTGTTGTGTCATTTTTAGATTTATGGTAATAAAGAAGTGAGTCTTTGTATTGTTTGTCTTGTTTTTCCTTAAATACAACTACAACACAGTGACCATTTTTAACCAGTAAACATTTTCGGAAAGTAAGGAAAATGTTTCAGCATATGTTCACCGAAATGGCTTTAAATTGATTTGCCGGTTTTTTTATTAAGATATATATTTATAATATAAGTACAGCATCCGGTAGTCTGTTGTTTTTGAATGCTATTTTTTACTGTTGTCCTACATCTTGTCTCGTGTGCATACAGTTGACACACATTCACACATCCAGGGCCTGCAGCTTACACCACAGTCTCCTCATTAGCACTTGTTGATGAATCGAAGAGCATTACACATTTCCATTCCTAATGCATGCATTTCCATCTGTCTTTCGCAAAAAAGATGCTCTAATAAATTACACTTTGTAGAAAAAAAAGAAGAAGAGAGGACTGCTTAGTAACAGCTGGTAGAGTTGTATTACAAACAAATGCTGCCCTCCAGTGGTCACGTCTAGTAATGATGCAATCCTGTAACTCGGGTTACAGTCACTAGATGGCACAAAAGGTTTTTGTTTTGGGAAAGCAAACCACTACAATGAGTCGTTTGAGATTTGTACTTGACATGCATGGCACAGACTTTCCCACAGAGAACTGTAACAATTCAGAGTATGTCACTGTGAGCTTAAAGGGCAGACTCATTTTAAGAGACTAATAGGTGACTTTGTTGATCCTTGCTTGTTATGTTTTACTTTACCAAATCATCTGAGTATGTGGTAAAAGGTTT
Source organism: Bovichtus diacanthus (assembly GCA_943590825.1). Classification (NCBI taxonomy): domain Eukaryota; kingdom Metazoa; phylum Chordata; class Actinopteri; order Perciformes; family Bovichtidae; genus Bovichtus; species Bovichtus diacanthus. The sequence goes on from CALSBV010010813.1 coordinate 10,201,352, forward strand.
TAAATGTTTTGTGCCCACTGCAAATGTCCAAACCCTCATGCAGCATCACACTACAACAGAACAATATATTAGACTGAATGGAGCTGCTGTCTAGATCAATATACACAGGAAGGCCTTTATCTTCAAGTGAATATTTGTACCAGATCACACTGCATCCACCAGATGTTCTCTTCCCCATCAGTTTCTTCCATTTCTTCCTGGGCAATGCAAAGCGATCCACAGGTCTTCTGAAAGATAAAGTCCTTTCTGTGTGTCCTGGATCTACTCAGTAGTGCCAGGCTTGTGCAATGGCAATCTGAGGCATCATCTTTAGGGAAGCTTTATAAGGTGCTGATACCTCAGCGAACTCCCTCAGAGCAGAAAAAGCAGCAGATTGACTCTGAGGTAATCCTCAATTCGCTGAGCTTCTCATCTTGTTGTGTAAAGTAGGCTCATTCCACAGAAAACCTAATTTTAGAGTCTATATAGGTTATCTTAACTTTGCATTCACTCCATAAATCGTATGACTATAGATGTGGAATGATGATCCAGCAGTAATATAGCTGCAGCTAGATTCAGTGGTTTGCTTTGTGCATCAGCTCATTCTTCACTGTTATGGTCAGCGCAGCAGACTCTGAGGTACTTGTGCTTCTCTTGACAATATCCATATTATGCTATTTAATTCTACTCCACTACATTTCAGAGGTACATTTGGCAGCTGAAGTTACTCTATTAAGATTTCTCCCTAAACAAAACACATGATAAGCTTACCATGCATTGTTAAACAAACCCCTTACAAAAACACATTGTGCACTCTGGGCCCCTTGTTACATTTTGGATGTGTATGAGTTGTTAGCAATTCCCCCAAAGAGTGATTGCCCCTCTTGACTTCTCAGTTACTTTCCTTTAAAAAACAGTTTGTGTCCCAAAGAGGTAAAGGTGTCTTATAGTTAAAAAAAAAAAAAAATGAGAAAGGAAAAAAGGAAAGGAAACAAGCCAAGGCATTGCAAGTTTATTTATATAGCACATTTCAACTTCAAGGCAATTCACAGTGCTTTACAAGAACGTTAGGCAAGACATTATAGAATGACACTTCAATGCAATTCATAAAATATCCAAGAGAATAGAAATACCAAACAAGCTAAAGTAGAATAAGAGAGGTAGAAAACAGTTACAGTCCAGTGCAAGATATTAATAATTCTATGATTTAATTAAAGGCAGCGGCAAACAGAAAAGTGTTCAGCCTTGACTTAAAAGAAGTGAGAGTTGCAGCCGACCTGCAGTTTTCTGTGAGTTAGTTCCAGATACATGGAGCATAAAAACTGAACGTTTGCTTCTCCATGTTTAGTTTTGAATCTGGAGACAGAAAGCAGAGCTGAACCAGACGATCTGAGAGGTCTGGATGGTTCATAATGTAGCAGAAATGTATTTTGGCCCTAAACCATTCAGTGCTTTATGAACCAACAGGAGCATTTTTAAGTCAATTCTTTGAAAGACAGGAAGCCAGTGTAAAGACTTCAAAACTGGAGTGATGTTAGTGAGGACTAGAGCAGCAGCGTTCTGAATCAGCTGCAGGTCCTGTAAGGACACAGTTACAGTAATCAAATGTACTGAAGATAAATACATACAAGTTTTTACAAATCCTGCAGAGACGTAAATTATTTAATCCTTGATATATTCTTAAGGTGATAGTAGGCTGACTTTACAATTGTCTTAATGTGACTGTTGAAATTCAGGTCTGAGTCCTAGATTTCTGGTCTTGTCCGTGGTTTTTAACATTGCAGAAGCTGAGCGCTGATTTTTAATCGTTCCTCCTTGGTTTCAAAAACAATTACCTCAGTTTTATCTTTGTTTAATTGAAGAAAATTCTGACACATCATTGATTTGTTCAATGAACTTACTCAGTGTTTGTATTGGACCATAGTCCCCTGGTGAAATGGTTATGTAAATTTGTGTGTCGTCTGCATTCTTGTGATACCTTATTCCATGGTTTTCCTTAATCTGCGCCAGTGGAAGGATGTAGATTTTAAAGAAGAGGCCCCAGAATGGAGCCTTGAGGAACTCCACATGTCATGTTTGTCCGCTTAGATGTGTAATTACCTATAGAAACGAAGTAGTCCCTGTCCTTTAAGTAGGATTCAAACCAGTTTAGAACTGTGCCAGAAAGTCCCACCCAGTTTTCGAGTCGGTCTAGTACTATGTTGTGGTTGACTGCGTCGAAGGCAGCACCGAGATCTATTAATACTAAGACTGAGATTCTGCTACTGTCTGTGTTTGTGGATGTCGATAAAGACCTTAACAAGAGCATTTTCAGTGCTGTGGTGAGGTTGAAAGCCTGCCTGGAAGACATTAAACAATTGTTCAGAACCAAGAAGTTGTTCAGCTGTTGAAAAACAACAAATAAGAATAGTTGTGTAGCAAAACTTTATTTTTATCTTCTTTCCTATCCTATTAATCTTATCACAACCTCTGGACAAAACTACCTAAATGTATATGAAGAAGATAACTTAGCTACACCCCAGCCTGCTACAACAGTAAAATGCTGCTTACACATTGTTGAATCAGCACTAACAATCAAATCAATCTAATAATATATTTGTCACAGGAGCCATTTCTCTTCAGACCAAGCACTTTTATTTATGATACGTTGAGTTCATTTTGCTGATAATACTTCTTTTTGCTTACTTTAATAGTTTTTTTCGACAGCAGGATCTTTACTTGTCCTGTAGTATTTATACATTGTTGTGCTGGTACTTTTACTTGAGTAAAGCATCAGAATACTTCTTCCGCCAATGGTTATGGTGGAGAGGTTTGCGGTCAGATGTAGAATGAAATGAAAACGTTGCATTGAGACACAATGAATGGAGACAAAGTAGCATCTAAATCTAGGTTAAATTATAACAGAGTTGCAGAAATAATCTAATCATGCTGACTTCTGTACTTGTAGCTAGTTATGTTCACAACAGCAGCATAGTGGCCAACTGAGATTCCTTTGTGGTACATTGTTGCCTTTCAGGCAGCATGCACATTTTAGCACTTTTCTAAGTTATGTGCATATAAATGAATGTATTTATGCTCCCAACATTATTAGGCCAATTTAGAAGATAATGAAATATGGCAGAGATGTCTGTGCAATGGTTTTGTAAATGGCATGCATTTTTGGCACTCAGCATCCAGTCTGCTCCTTTGTGGTCAGAATTTGGCATTTTGGACCAAAGTAGGTTAAAGTAAACCAAACAAAGTATATGCAGGTTGTGCTCTGTCTTTTTCATGTTCACACCTATTAATACAGGGACATAAAGTGAGTTATACAGGCTTTCTGCAGTGAAATATATGCATTTCCATTAGGATCATTCATGGTGTTATGATGTTATGACAAATGTCTGTAGCCTCATTTCTCTTGTCAGCAGAACTTCTTCAGAATAAAATTAAGGCTGGCTGCCTAGTTTACAGTTTATCTCTTGAAACTGCATTAGACCATTAACTTTGCATCTACCTTACATCTTGATGAAATCCTCATTTGTGGTGATCATATATTAGATTTATCCTGCAGCCTGTCCCCTAAATCGGCAAAATACCTATCATTTTGACAGACAATAACTTTTTATATATCCTTTTAACAGAAACCTATTCGCAGATTTCAAATATGCTTCTCTCATTTTTTTGGAACTGCTTTCCAGAAATTTTAGCAAGGATGAGTCAAGCTAAAGATGACAAAATATGAAGAAAGAGCGGAGTGACAGCTGTATGGAAAGCACGGGAAGCAGATCGGCTTTTCAAAAGGAAGACAGGGAGAAGAGACAAGCTTTTTTTGTGTGTGTGTGTCTGTGCCTGTGTATGATTGACAACGGAAGCCGTATGTAGAATTTATATAAGGAAGGATCTGAGAGTCGAATGTGTCCCTGCTGCATTGTAATTAGAGCACCGAACTGTAATTAGTGAAATTATATATACAGTACATGCTCCTTGTGCTCTGGTAATAATCCCACAACCCGCACAAACTCACAACCCCCGTAACACACAAGAATTACACACTGCGGCACGGCACTCATTGTTATTCCTTCCTCTGTGTCATTGTGTGCCTTTGTTCTCATTCTCAGTACTGTAGCCTACAACTGAGGCTCTCGCTTGCTTCTGCAGTCTCTAGGCTCTGGCATGGCACTGCCTCCCAGCCCCCCCTTTGAGGTGAACGCACAACATCAAACATGATTCAACAAGAGTGTCCTGCTGAGCCGGGGCCAGCACCTTTTCAGTTTACACAATTTAAAAGGGACTCAAAGCTCTTTAGAAATGAAAACGGCTTTATTGATGTGGTAAAAAGATCATTTTCTTGAAACTATGAAACAAGACTAAGAAATAGTAGAACTGGTCACAAAATGAAAGTTGAAAATTGATATAAAATGGACTCAAACCCCAGTGCCTTCAATATGTATGCACAAGGTCAAACTGATTTCCACATCTGAGACCTTTCTGCCTTCATGCTTTGCTGCCTTCTGGGCTGGGGAGAAACACGTAGAGCCAACTTCACATCACATCATATTACCTTGCATTGCCCACACCAGCAGCCTGAACCATTAGCAGAGGCTGGGGGAGGAAGTGAATTTAAAAGCAGCCTCCTTGTACCTCAAAAGGTATGGTCACATGTCAGATGGTTGTGTTGCTCCCTTGCCCTTTGTACTTTATCTGAACCCACATTAGAGATATGATTGTTCTTTTTGTTACAGTACTAGTCTGTTATTTTCAGATCATAGAATAACAATTTATATGATGAATATTTTCCAAAGACCAGCTGTGTTTTCATTGTTCCCTGGTTTATAGATTATAATGTCATGGTTGGTAATGCAGGACAATGGGGAGTGGACCCAAATGCAGACAGTTGGAGGCAGTAGGATGAATTCAGTGACTTATTAAGTAAATAACTTAAAGGTAGAGAGTCTAAATGGCAGTAGGTCTGACAGTATCAGGTGTGCAGATGGGTGTGGAAACCAGGTGGTTCAGAAAGGAGGCCTTGGTAATAATCTGGGAATCTGGGAGTAAAGTGGGAATGTGGCTGAAGAGGGGAACAGAGAGGCAGAAGGTGACATATAATTAGTACGTATCCAAGTATTAAAAATATAATAACCAGGCCTAATAACAACAAACAAACTGGGATTTAATTCATTTACTATTCTCAATTTTTTTAATGAATCGGCTATGAGCATAATAATTGAAAGTACCAGTTTTCTCTTGAACATTGCACTTTGGAGATTGTTCCTCATTTCTCTATATTTTTATTTTGTACAGTGTATGAAACTCATCTGCCTGGGCAAAGGGTGCTGCAAGGTGGTGTTATTATTGTGACATTGGTAAGACAAAACAAAAACAAACGAAAAATGTATTGCACACTTGTAAACTAAATCCAATTTGGGTGTCATGCTACTGTAGTAGCACTAGTTGTATTTGTGATCATTATATACATCATTAAATAGAGTAAGTAGGATGAAAGAACAGCTAAGCTATTGGTTTTTGAAATAAGTGGTTTTAAATAATCCCTCTGGTACAAAAAATGAACAGATGAAATATATACTGTGTAATGGGATTTCAATATATATGATTTATGTTTGGGATGGCATGCTCAAACGGGCTAATGGCAAAACAAACCTTCAATCACACAGCGCCTGAGCCTAACCACCTTTAGCTCAAACTAGATATAAACTGTAATTTAAATATTTTATTAAACATAGGAGAGTTGCTCATAATAAATGAGGTAGTGTAGTGCATAGTACAAGACCCCTGTGTTATTTTAGGTCAATGCAAAGTACATTTCACAGTGTTTGTTTTTGTGGTAATTTAAACCATGAAGTAGTGATTAATTTATCTCATTTAGCGCACATCAAAAAAGAACTTGTGCTTGTATCCCATCAACTCACACAACTTGACATGATGCAACCTTGATTTATTCAGAGATCTGGTTGCAAGGGCTGGTTAATTGTGATGTGCAATAACAGCATGTGCACGTAAAGATCAGCAGATTAAAGTGGGACTAATTTCACATTAACATGTACCACTGGGTTGGAACTAAGAGGGAAAGCATATCTGAATAATTCAGTTCAAAACAGACCTCAGAGCTAGTGACACAGTATACACAGAGTAACCTTGAGTTAATGAAGAAAGTGCCATGCAGGCTCGATGCTTTTGCTTCCACGCATGCAGTACCATGCATGGGTGCACCGATTTATAAATGTGCAGCTCACGCCTTTATGCTATATAAGAGAATTCAGCCTTCCTCAAGCTTTGTTTTCTCCTGTAGAGAAGAGGATACCTGTTAAACATGTGACAGAGCACAGCAGGACAGGGGTTTGTTCAGTGACCTTTTTGAATTTCAGAGTCTATCGCAGCTACAAAACCTCAGGGACGGGGACACATCGTGACACAAGTACACTATGTGGATGGTTGCAGATCTAACCGCAAAGTGACACAGTTTCACCCAAACATAAACATGAACTTTTGTTAGTACCAAACAAAATCTCTGCAGTGCGTGTGATGATTTAAGTCTTTTCAGAGGGGAAAGTGGTGCTGAATAGTTGAACCTGAAAGTGCTTACTTGCCGTGATATAGCGGGGTGCCTCACTTTCATTGCTTTTTTTTTTGCGATATATTTTTATGGAAAGAAATGTAGTACATAAAAAGCAGTTCCTCAGAGAATTGAGTTTTTTATTTATTCCCCTTCCTCCCCTAAAGTATTTCCATACACCATTAGACAGAGCATGGGACCAAGACTTCAGATATTTATGTCTAGCCCACACTTTAAACATCCTGGTCTAAACATCAAAGTCACAATTACACTAGACAGGAACAATCATTAAATTAATAATAGAAAAGAAAGAAAGAGCAAAGATTAACAACCATCATTGTCATCTCATAATCCTTCTGTAGTATACCCCAGAGCTACCACTCGTGTGCCACTGACAGAGCATGTTTACATAGACAAAAACACATAGGAATCTGGAACTGTATGAAGAAAATGTATACAATTTCAAGAAGATGAGTCAAAAAGGAAAACAATGAGAAAGGAAAGGGTTGGTGTAAAGATTTGCATGTGGTTTCAAGGGATTTATTATGGTCACTCACCCAATCTCTGCTGTGCTATTAGGGGGGAGTAACAAGGTGTAAACACATTGTAGGAGTATAAACATAGCCCAACATGGATTATCAGCCAGTGCCCACCACTTTGGTCCATGTGTCTCAACAGCTACTGAATGAATTGCCTTGAAAGTTTGTCCAGGCCTTCATCGTCCCCAGAGGATGCAGCCTACTGACTGTGGTGACCCACCAACCTTTCCTCTGGCATCACCAGCAGGTTGACATTCTCGACAACCTTTTGATGAATTGCCATTAAATGTGTCACAGACATTTATAGATTCCATAGGAGGAAACCTAATGACTTTGGTGATCCCCTGACTTTTTCTCTAGCACCACCACGACGTTCACATTTGTGGTGTTGGGAGAAAATCTCAATAAATAATGGATGCATTGCCATTATTAGTACACCCATTCATTTTCTACTCAGGAGTAGTTGTCATAACTTTGGTGATCCATTGACTTTTCATGTAATGCCAACATTTTAGTTTGTCCAATACTTTGATTTATGACTAAATACTTACAAACTAATGACATTCCCATCAGCGTCAGAAAAAGATGGTAAAGCTGATTATGTTAGATGATTATGTTAGCATGCAGATGTTAGCATATAGATGAAACCACCACGGTGCCCAAATACAGCTTCACAGAGCGATAACATGGCTTGTTTTCTTAAAGCTAGATCAGGCAATGTATTTTAGAAATATCTTTAGTTATATTTATTGAAATTGTCTTTACATCCCGACACCAATCAATCCACCTACTGGCGAGGGAGGGGCTGGGATTTTTTGGTTGGATACTTTCAAATGCTTACTCTCGCTGGTTTTCTCCAAACTTGCCTATACCAGCATTAAGAACTAAATTCCACACTTTATGCATGTCACATACGGATTTTACACTAATTTCAGAAATAAGAACAGCAGCAAAATATTTGAGTGTGAGTGTGTTTTGTATGACATGCTAAGCCAGCACTTAAAAGGATGGACACCTAAGAATAGAAACCAGTTAAGACTGTTTCCACCAACAGCTTTGAAGTCGTTCTGTAGCTTGCAGGGAGAACGTGACAGAGAGCTAAAACGAATAAGATCTCTAATGGAAAAAGACCCCTGAAGCTCTCTAACCCTGCCGATGCGATGAGAGGACACAAAGAACGTGTGTGGCAGATAAAACCTTGCACCTTTGCAGACTTCTCCTTCCCCATCACTTTGCATTCACATTACTCTCTTCAAAGGAGCTAATTCAAATGCTACAAACGCAAATATGTCTGAACACAGTTCACCGCAGGCATTGTCACTTTGAGAAAAGAGAACTTATTTGAAAACCGGTGTAGAAGGCAAGTGGGTGGTGGGCGCCAGAAATGGCCAAACAACAGTAAAAGGCAGAGGTTGGTAGATTGTCACATGTAATACAGGAGATTGTATTGGTTGTGGGTTGTCTGATGTGCTATAAGGAGAAGAAAGTGGTCAGTGTAATACATGTAAAAGGGCTGGAACTGAACTGAGCAGCCTTGTTAAGAGCTGTTGGTTTTATCAGGACTCAGGGTTTGAGGAAAGGTCTGTCATTTAGAGAATACTTTAGAAAGAGAGTAGGTCATGTCCCAGTTCAACTCTGGTGGAATTCATTTAAAGCATCGGATCTCTTAGTTATGACACTTTAAGATGGCCATAATGGGCCATTGCATTAATTATGACTATTACTTTATTATTCTGTAGCTCTGAGTGAGCTGCATCAATCAATGATTAGACTCAGATATCAGGACATTAAAAGGAGATCTACAGTGTGAGATGAGTTGGTGGACGGAGGCTGTTATCTCACAGTGATTTCGAGGTTATCAAATTTTCACCATAAGCCGTTATCAGCTTCTCTCATCTCTATTCACTTCAGGCCCAAAGAGCTTTGCAGCGATTATTTTAATTTATTGTGAAAATGTCTCTTTATTGTGTTCAAGCATAACTGCATTCCTGCCTCGCTCCAAACAGCACTAGAACACATTTTGCTTCTGAAACGTAATCAGATTCCCCTATTGCAGAGACATTCAAAAATCCAATCACGTTGAATTCAGTCTGTCAGACCCTCAAAGAGAACCCTTTGTGATGGTTATTGAATGTTTTTGAATTGCCCCGTGAAACACAATGGTGTGCGGCTGATGGCCTCTTTCAGGCAGTAACAAGTAGGCGACTGATGAGCAGAACACAATTACAGAAATTACATTTTGCAATGATTAGTTAACAGCAAGTTTATTTAAGACTTTATGATTGTTGATTTTCACACGACACTTCACAAAAAAGGAGAAGAAAATGGAATGAAGAGAGAGGACTCTTTGCGTGAAACAGAATTAACAATAATAACATAATTAGAAACAGAATGTGGGGCTGAAAGACTTGCATAACTCATATGTCCCAGATTCAGTGCCAGTCAGTTTAGTTAAACTATTGTTGAAGTGTCCTTGGGCATGAGCAACAGTGAACATGCTCGCTCACTGATGGTAGATCTAATATAAAAAATATATAACATTGCTATGCTGCTGTGAATAAATCATTTAAAGCAGTGGTTCCCAAACCTTTTTTGTCAGGTACACCCCCACAGTGTTCTCAGATGAGTTCAAGTCAGGGATGTGCACAGACATTTTTTAGAGGCTATTGCTCTACCCTTTTTTTCTGCATTCATGCCATCCGTCTGCAGTAAGCATTTAGCCTCTTGCTTGGGTAAGTAACATCGGAGAAGCCAGCAAGAGTAAGCTAGATTAAAAAAAATTGTCCAACAGAAAAACCCAGCCCAATATTTCCAACTCTTTTCCAATGAAAGTCACTATATCTAGCGAGAAAGTCGCAAAGTCCCCTTCAGGCCTCCCTCCAAAGACATTCTCCCAAAAGTATCACATTCACAGATACCAGATTTTTTTTTTTTGCAGAGCATTGGATTCATTGATTGCTGTCGGGAAGTAAAGAATATAAAAAAACTGGATGATTTTTAACAGTGTGAGTGTTATGAAAGCGGATATTGGGACAATAATGTCTTTTCATAGAAGACATAGTGATCCTGGAATTGTTCATGCATTGGTCTCTTTTTTCCAGTACGGGGGTGACTCAGTGTCCATAATTTGTCACTCTCTATTTCGACTTCTCTGCTTGCTACCTATATGTCCAGTGCATTATATATATATATATATATATATATATATATATATTTTTTCAAACTTTTTCATTCATCTGCTGTTTTAATGTCTTTTCTTCGGAGGACAAGAATACCCTAAATGGTATTGTGAAAGTCTGCTCCAACATAATTGGAGCCCAGCAAAGAGACTTAGACTCCCTGTGGGAGAAAGAGGTGGTCCAAAAAGCAAAAGGAATTATCAAGCAATCTGACCATGTTCTGTCCAGTGAATTCCCCGTAATGCCCTCAAGCTGCCGTTATAATATGTCCCCTAGGAGAACAAACTGCTGCTCTGAGTCTTTCATTCCTTCCGCCGTCAGACTACTAAATGCTGTCTGTAATCATTTTAAGGGAATTGAGTAAAATTTTAGTGGCCCACTTATAGTTATTGTATATGTATATGTGTATGTATGTATGTCTATATGTGTATGTGTATATATGTTTATTGTATATGCGTGCAGTGTGTGTGTATTTGCATATGTATATATAGGCTACATATACATATATGTGT
>CALSBV010010813.1:10219426-10282288 GCA_943590825.1 Bovichtus diacanthus
GTGTGTGTGTGTGTGTGTGTGTGTGTGTGTGTGTGTGTGTGTGTGTGCTACATACTCTGGGTCTTTAATAAGTTAGGGCCACTGGAGCCCAGGGTTTAATTAAGAGTTGAGACAGATTTAGGCATCAGCAGCACCATGCTGGTCTTCTCATTGGACACATATGGGGATGTCCTTGGATTTTTTATGAATCACACTCTAATACCTCTGAAATGAGATGGGCGCTTTGCAAGAAAAGTGTACAGGGAAAAGAGGCAGATTGTAGAGATAAAAAAAAGCAAAAGGAAGAAGAGGACACAATTTAGAGGGGAAAACTGCTTTAAAAAAGGTGAATAATATGAAAATGGCGAGCAATGTGAGAATGAAAGAAGAATGAAAGAAAATTGGGACAAAGGCAATGTAAAATCAATGTAAAATAAAAAGATTATCGATTATAAATATTTATGGATTCAGCTATCTTCAATCAACTGCATTTTTTTAAAATAAGTTTCTCGCCAAAAAACTTTTTCCAAGATTTAATCACAATGATAACGTTATAATTTATCAATACTAATTTTTACTGAATAGAGCTTGAACGCATCATAATGTAACTCAAAGGAACACCTGTTAACGTTAGCTGTTAGCTGTTAGCTGTTAGCTGTTAGCTCCGTCATTTAGTCAAGCAGCACTGTGCTGCCCACCGGCTTCTAACAGATTCCCATCCCTCACATGAGCAATCGCCTACATTCAAATATTTGCACATCAAGGTCTCTTCCGTCTTGTCTCATGTGAAGGTATGACTTTGACCTAGAGAAGTAGGTCGTAACAAATCAAGGCTGTGCTGAGTGTGTTGTAAGGCATGATGTAAGGCAGGATTTACCCGATATTAAAGCCGTGATCATCTTGACATATAATTGATGCACTACACAAAAAATTGGGCTGGCATTTTTTTCATTACTTTTTGTAGTTAAAAAATCTCCCTGAATTTTAGTTGAGCATGGCTGGCGGGTAACAAAAAGAGATGGCTCGGTGTCCTTGTGCATGACACGGACGGGGCATAACCCCAATTGAAGCTTAGCAGACTGTTCATAGCCTTGGAGATTTACGAGGTGTGAGTTTTAATCTAAAACCCTCTAACTCTGCTAGGCAGGGAAGGCCTTCACTCAGGGCTACCTTTACAATAAAGTGAGATTAAATCTGCAAAGTTGTTCAATCAGTGGCACAGAGCGCAAAGATTTCACTGATGAGGCTCCCGTGCCTTCTCTACCTCACTCCATCCCTCATCCTCATTCATCATCACATCCATTTACTTCATAAGTTGATTTTTTTCTCTCCCAAAAAGGATAGAGCTTCTCATTAGTATGCAGAGCAGGGGAAGTACAAACAGCGCACTTCTCTTTTTCAGAAGTATGAAAATGAAATATTCATGACTATAGAGAGCTTTCTTTGAGCGAGAGAGATAGAGATGAGGAGGGAGAAGACCAGTTGTCATTTTGACACGAGCCTCCATCCAAATTTCCACGGTGTCCACTCATCTTTCACATGTTGGCCATTTAAACCTGAAGAGCAGACAGCGAGAAAAAATATCTTATCCCTCCCCTTCTTAAAAACTGTCTCTTTTGACATTTCTCTCCAGCGCCTCCTCTTTTCATCTCTTTCCGTTGTTCTTGCAGCAGCTGTCACATCAGCACTGTTGGGCGATGTCTCTATGGCAGTGAGTAATTAAGACGTGGCACCACAGCTGACAAACTGAAGGTGAAAGAAATGCAAAATAGCTTTGAAGTCACTGAGCTGCTGCATTATGTGGTAATGCTACATGGAGGACTTTAAGTGCTTTTAAGAGGTTCAACCAGTGGATCAGTTGTGCTCAGTTTCAGAGACATATAACACATAGAAAAAGCTTTGACACACCAACAAGGGAATATTAATTGTCCATAGAAAGTCTGTTTTATGTTTTTTTGAAGTTGCTGAACGTATGATAGTCAAATGAAAGTGTAAATCAAAGTTGTTTTCTTTGTGATTTAAAAACTAAAACTATTTTGATACCAAATGGTGTATTTACATATGTTTTTATGATGTGTTTATAATCTGAGTAACACAATGCTATTACAACTGGAAACAATGGAAACTACCAGGTTTTCTTATTGGAACAAATGGTGAAATATCAATTAACAACCAGCCACATCTACATTTAATACAGATCCGGGTTACTTATACATCTTTTTAATAATTCTTAGCATATTTACACCTTGTTCTAGTCTAGTTTTGGTGTTTTTGCTTGGGAATCCTGCTTCTGCCTGTGGCAATTGTCAGTCAAACAGACATTTTGACTTGTCACAGAAGCAAAGTATAAATAATAAAAATGAATGATGGCTGAATTCCATTTAGCTGCTTCAGTTTCAGGGTCTTTGTAATGTGCATGCTGGCTCGCTGTCATACTTTCATGGTTTATTGGGATTCTTGGGAGGGGTAACTCTGAGTTTTGGGTTTCAGAACAGCTGATCAGACGGGAATACTTCAGTCAACTCTGAGTATGATCACTCTGAGTTAGGGGTCATATCCATGACATGAGCTGGGTTTCATGGTGAGTTGGTATGGAATGACCCTTGAGCATGTGCATGTGCATGGAGATTGAAAAAAGCCATCATCAATTGAACTCCGCTACTGCAGTTCAGCATGGCAATGGCTAAATAAAGATCAGAGCCTCCATTTTAATCCAGTGGAGCTAGAAATAATAATGTGTGTTTAGGCAGACTATGACATTTATCTTCAAACACAGCAGCAACAGTGAAAGAAAGAGAGTTCGAGTGAAGAAAAGAGTTAACACTATTTCTGTCAAGTTTAGTTATTATTGTTTTACAAAGGCACTAAATATACCACTTTTTTAAATTCTCTTTTCCACTATGATAGCGAGTTAGATGCCAGATAATGGGAATTCACCATGATCAACTTATTGTGGGTGTTTATTTTATCACGATCTGCAAAAAAATCCTGTATCGTCCCATCTCTAGTGCAGAGCCCTTAAACAACTTACGTAGAGCTTCATAAAGGCTTAAACTGAATATACAATTATCTGTGTAGTGTTCGGCTACCAAGTTTGATTGGAATTAAATGAATCTGTGAGAAAATACTCCATACTCGCAGTTTTCCATTATATGTATATTGTTTGTATTTATCGTGGAGGATTTTGACGTGATAAAAGCAGGTGCCTCTGTTTTTGGCAGTCTGCATTTCTCTCTCTCACGAGTGTGAATGTTTATATGCAAGCATGTATATGTATGTGACGCATATTTATCTTGGATGATTGTGTAGCCTCAGTACTCTTCACAGAGGGTAGATGACTTATTGATTAAAAGGACTCATTTATTCAGATGAGGCATCTGGAGAGGCCTGGGGGCTTGTTTTAGTCATGAAATCAACCCCCCCTCTCTTCTCCATCCTTCTCCCTGAGAAACACCTCACACATGGTACGACATCCGCTACGGTCTTCTGGAAAGAAACGCAGAGAGCAAGAAGTTTGGGAAATTCTGCTATGTCATGAGTTTCTTTGGGATTGTGTAAAATATCGCAGTTTGGCAGGCTCATAACCTCGATTTCAATACTTTTGTGTAATGAGACCGTTCTGTTTATTACCCTAGCATGCAAAATTAATATCACTTCTGGGTTTTTACAAAGAATAAATGAGTTTTCTTCTCACATCTCTACTGAGCTGCCTAAGAAGAATTGCAGCACAATTTACTATTGTCTATTGGCTTTTATTCTCACTGCAACCATCTTTAACAATAAGTGTAAGAAATGCATCTCTTCAGCTATGCTATGGCTCTCGGGAGGGCCATATCTGTCTGTCAGTCCAACACTTCATTTGCAAAACAGGGCTCTGGGATGTTGCCACTGCGGCATGATATGCGTTGCATTAGGTCACGTGACGCCCCGAAATTAGTCTTGTACATCAGTTTATGTTCCAGAGGTGTGGGGGCTCATTTATCCAGACAACTCGCTGAACCTGAAACTGTATGTTTCATTTGACATTTAAGAATTTGGGTGACGATAACCAAGTTGCTTAACTGTGCACAAATGCGCTGTATGTTTTCTTTACTCATTAACCTCTTTCTGTTGACTTTCCTATCCTGCGTTCTTCTCCTGATCTCTATCAAATGTAAGGGTTTATGGGGGAGGCAAAAAAAGCATGGTAGTCCCCGTCACTGTTGCTTGTTGTGAGGACAGGCCATAATTCACTCACTAAATCTTTTGCCATGCCGATGCTGATATGATTTATAGACCACGTGCCAGCTGGGTTGTGAATGCCTCCAGATTTACTGTGCCTTTCCACCAAGGTGCCAACATAACGTGCCACTAATCTGCCCCAGAGCCTTGGATTTACCCCATGCTTGCACAGAAATCTGCTCGCACCACCTCCCGGTGGTTGGTTAATGAGACATGGACTACTGGAATTAAAGATTTCACTACTTATTTACCAAGCGAGAATTCACCATAGGAGGTTGTAAAGAGGTAAAAGTGATGCCACAGGTTAGAAAGGTCAGCTGGTTTTGACATCTAGATTGAACTCTGTGGCTCCAAGGTGTGAATCCATGTGATCTCCTTCTCTGTACTACAAAGCCTTTAATCTTAGGTCTACCTCTTTTGGTACGCAACCTCATATATTGGTTTAGGAAGTATACTGCGGCCTTCATGCTCCTCCCGTGTGTGTGATCCAAGTGGAGGTTTTCACAAAGTGCATGTGAAATCTCCTGTTCTGACAGGTGCTTGAATCAGGGATTAGAGTAGGGATGAGAGTTGCATTAATCAGAGGATTCATCCTGTGCTGCTTCTCTCATCCCTCTGCCTAAAATATACTGCACCGAGCTCTGCAAGCCAGGGAGGGATGGAGAGAGGTGAAGAGAGACTGAGATGGTGTAAATGTGGTTCCTGAGCTGTCAAATAGAGGCTTATTACTGGAGGACTGGAAAAATGCTTTCATAGGTCTCCCAATGTGTCTGTGTACATGCATGCGCTAGGGTTGGTTTGTCTTTGTCGATTTGGACAGGGGGCTCAGTTGAGATTGACGAGTGTGTGAGATCTGTTTTATCTTCAAGCACTGTTCTCTTTGAGCCGGTCTGTAGTTCCTAATGCACTAATGCAATAGGCAGATGGCTCTCTTTGTCTCTTTCTCTCTCAATGTTTCCATCTATCCCTCCAATAGAGTCACCTCTATTTCCCACAACATACCATTCAACGTGTGTGTGTACGGGCGTGCGTGCGAGGCGCTGACTTCATCTCACGGTCTAATTGAGATGACATTTCTGCTCTCCAAATTAAATTATTCAGCTCTTCTATTCATTTGTTCTCCTGTTCCTTTGTTCCCCGTCCACCAACTGCCTCTCTTTCTCTCCAGGCCAAAAACCTGCGCTCATAAAAGCACTGACCCCAAAAAATTGAGAAACCATAACTTGTTTCTTTATTTGGGGGTTTTGTGATGTGCCTGAAACTCATTCTGAGCGGCGTGACCTTCAGTGAAGGTTACGGAGTTATGGCAGACGTACTGCTGGAAGGAATCCTCCAGTTGTGACCAGAGGTTGAAAGCAATTGTTGAGCTTTGTTTACTACCATACTATCTATTATAAAGGTGCAAAATATATCAAAGGCACAGGAGAACCTTGACAAAGAAAGCGTACACGTTTTTTTAGCCTATAATCAAAGATTCTGTTTGTGTGTTTCTAACGCAAGAAAGCTTGTCTCACCTTTTTATATTGTGCTTGAGCTGAAAATCTTTATCTTCAAATCTATTATTAAGCTGC
Source organism: Bovichtus diacanthus (assembly GCA_943590825.1). NCBI lineage: Eukaryota > Metazoa > Chordata > Actinopteri > Perciformes > Bovichtidae > Bovichtus > Bovichtus diacanthus. The sequence continues at coordinate 10,225,198 of CALSBV010010813.1, forward strand.
AGGTACATTGACCTTGAGGATAAAGTGAATCTGTATTTGTACTGTCTGTTTCTAAATTTGGTAGTAGTCACAAGAGGAGGTAAAGCTAAGTCATGGAAAAGTGTTGCATCTGTTTTTTCTTTTTTTTTTTTTTTTGCAGCTTGGCTCTCGTCCCTATCCTCTCATGCGTCTGTTCTCCTTGGCTCGTCTTTGATGCAAGAAGGTGTGGGACACGAAGCCAGCATGACACTGCGAGTTAAAGGAAACTTCCCAGCTCTGGTTACATCCTGCTTGCATCACATACACGCTCTCATGTGCACACTTAACTTACTCACTCTCACACAGTGAACAGGCCCAAGTATTTAGCAGAGTGTGTGTGTGCATACCCTTTTCCTCATTTTAATTTCTGTTTGTGCTCATAAACATAATGCAAACATTTCATCCCTTTTTACGTTGGACTAAAAGAGCAACTGATCAGATTTCTGCTATTACTCGGACCGTTTCAGCAGCCATTACTGTTTTGCTGCATTTTCTATTCTTGGGAAAGAGTTTGACATCAGAGAATTTTTAGCCTCCTGCCAAGGGGCGTTTCAGTCCAGTGTTATCCTGTCAGAAAGTCAAACGATGAACATGCATGAATTGTTATGGGATGCTTTGTTGGAGAACTGTTCAGCGTTGCTGCCGGAGGTTTGCGCTCTACCTAGTGCCTTCTAATTTGTGTTTTGAATACGTGGGATGACATGTGGGCGTTGATATGTGCGAGGAGTACAATGGAGTTAAGAATCAGATTCTAACATGACTTCAGTACGCCATTGTACCAGCATTTTGCTCACATTTTCTATAAATACACACAATTATTCCTAAGGCTGGTGTTTTTGGTCACGTGGCAGCTGAAGAACATCTCTGAAAACCTCTTTAACTATCCATTTATATAATGCAAGACTGATATTTAGTTTTACACTGTACAACAAGGCCTCGCAGAAGAAGTATCCTGCCATAGTGGCGGCAGGGAAGGAAGTACGTCTCTCTTATATTCGTGTATTTCTGAATGAATCTTTTGGTAACATCAGGAAGGATTTTACAAACGGTGATGTTGTTGCTCCACGACGTAGAATAGAGGCTCAGTCTGCTTGGATTCTGAGGTGAAAGAGTTGCTGCATTGCCTATGCATATATAGGTCACAGACATGAGTTTGTGTTTATGTGAAGATGATGTGTGTGTCTGACTGACAGAGTTTTATGGGGTGAATCTCTTGTGCTGTGAAGTGAATGCAGTAAACAAACATCAGTGCTCAGAGATGGCATGCAGCAGCCTTGCCGCAAATCTGTTGGAAGCCTCTGAAATTGGTTTCTGATTATTACAATGAAAACAATTTCCTCTGATTAAATCAGCGAGGGCACAGTTGACTGATGCGGTCTACTTAGGCAAAAGAAAGTAATGAACAAGAAGAGATGGAATTTGAAAGTTTAAATACATAACCTGAACATAAAGTAACCAATAACATGAGTTTCACATTTTTGAAAATTGTAGCCTGGTAAACATTGATTGGTCAAGTTGCATACTTTTTTTTTTAGCATTTTATCCAAGCACAGACCTAAAGAGAGACTTAATGTAACCATCTGTGGCCACGTTTCAGCAGCTTCTCTTCACAAGTTATCAACAGAGGAGGGTTTGGCTTTCCTATCTCAAGTTCAAGACTTGTATGTGACATCCACAAAATCAGCCAGCATGTTGTTAATAATGATTATTCTCTTTGTTCTTTCCATACTCTGTACACCTGCACACTGATAACATCACAAATCAAGTCGTGCAGGGAAAGCTCAATAAAACATTTTTTTCCTATGGCTTTGGAGTAACTAGTAAGGCTGCGACTGGTGATTTGTTTAAATTATGTTTAGGCCATAAAAGGGTGAAATATGCCCATCTGCGCCTGCATTTTTCCAATTCCTTGTTTTTGAAATGCCCAAAGACATTTAATCATGTCAGTTATAATGACATAACATGTAGAAAAACAGCAATTATCAGTCAACTGAACAATAATCCACTTATTAGCATTAAAATGAAAGCCTAAATTTAGTACCTTTTTTTTTTATTTAAAAAAAAAAAAATAAAAAAAAAAAGGTATTGATTAATCTGCAGATACTTTTTTTTGGTTAATTAATTCATTTAATCTATAAAATGAAAGAAAATAGTGAAAAAGAACAGTCATGGCTTTTATAGCCTTTGTAAATTTATTCAAATGTCTTGTTTTGGCCAAACCAACAGTCAAAAATTCAAAAAATATAAGAACAAAAAATGTATTAAATTATAATGGATTCAAATTCAATTAATAAACTAGCACAGATGTTCACATTAAAGAAAATGGAACCAGTGAATGTTTTATCAGACTACAATCATTTCATCAAAAGATATTTATCGACCACTTGTTCCAGCTCTAAATGTTTCATGGTTTTGAAATTTAAGTGAGTTAAACTTAACTTTAAAATCTAGGAGGAAATTTGAGGAATTGGAAGTGCAATTGGCATCATTTTAGTGAGTTTACCTTTTTTAAAGTGAAAGCCAAAAAATAGACTGAGATTGAAAGAAAAGAACAATTTCAATAAAACAAATGTAAGTACAATTTTACCCACTTTACATCCAACATGGTACAGAAAGTAATTACTGATAATCTTTTCCAATATCTACCTGTTACCCCCAAAAAAATCGTTCCTGGTCTGTTTATCTCTCATAGTGCCAGTCATATGTGCCTCTGTGCTTGGTGCTGAGTGGGTCATTTCAGGGGGTCACGGTTTTTAATTGGATAATCCAGTCCCGAGCCAGCTGAGATTAGCAGCTACTCAAACCCAGGGAATTGGTATGATAGTGTTTGACCTGTGTGACCATGCTGGGTTAAGCTTCCTCATGCAGGAGCACACAACTCTGCCTCTGGGAAACACAGAATCAGATGACGGGAGACACTTCCTTGCTCAACAGCCCCCAATTTAAAAATTGGAGATATGAAATTTCTGCAGCACACCAATGCTAATCACATCACAGCCCTCTTAAAGTGTCAACAGTATGTCTTGGCCTTCAAAGCGTCCCACTCTGTGTATTAACATTTCTTTGTCTTCGCTTCTGATCCTGTGGTGGAGCCTTCAACGAGAGCTGTTGAATGTGCTCATCATTTCTGCAGCCGTGTGTCTTGTGTGCAGTTTTTTCACACGCAGTTTTTTTGTGAGTGTGCTTCAGAGTCTGTCACCGCATTAAGCCCGAGAATGTGCATGTGTTGGAGCTGTCTCTTAATCCTTACAGCAAATAAAGGGAGGCTTACTCAGTCTGCTGCACACACACTAGAGCAGGCAAGCGAGCCCAGATGCACACCCTTCACATGCACTGGCACGTGCATGTATGGCACATGCTCTCTCTTCCTGTTCATATCTTTCTTCTTGCTACCCTCCATCTGGCATCCTCCCTTTATTCCACCTCTCTATCTGAAATTCTCTCTTTCTTTTCTCCGCAGCCCATGCTTCATCCTTCTTCCATCCCTCTGTCGCTCTTCCTCCCTGTCCTCTCCTTCCCGTCTTCATTTATAGACTTTCCAGAATCCCTGCTGCTCACAGTGTCTCCATCTCTTTGCCAAGCCAATCGGGGTTTTGGAAATTGTCTCAAAAGCACAAGGATTACCCCGACACCCCATAACAATTATCCCCAACCTTCCTGAGCAGGGCATAACAGCCGCTAGTGTCCCATAATGAGAGGGCTGCTGAGCTGCTAAGGTGGTATTTAGGATTAGTGATGGTGTGCTCTGACAGTGGTTGCCTGTGCTGCTGTGCAGTGTTGTTAGCTGTGCTGTGATCACAGCTGAGCTCAGCAAAGGACTCTCAGGTACTACACTCAGGGCTTAAATATGCACTCTCCTGTGTCTTTATATTCCTGTGACACCCCCTCAGGGTTGGGCCGTTGTTTTTATTTTCAGATTGACCTATTGTCATTGTGTTTGATCGCTGATAGCTGGAATGATCAAGCAGTGTGTGGGCTCAGCTGTCTCATCAGCCAGACTACCACTGGGTGGTATATAGATTGTTTTTTTTTTAACGTACCTGTATATCGATATAATATAAAATGAGATGGGAAACACGTTGAAAACATGTTCATAATTGTAATGGGATGCACCTTAGTAGCATTAATTACACAATAGCACTTTAGATGAGTAATCCAGAACAACAAATTATTGAAAATAACATGATTATATACTTGTTTTTTTAATTAAAGCAGTCCTCAGTTATTTGTCTCGAACGTACAGTAGCTTAACCATGTGATGTGATATTTGTATTAATAAAAGTTCTTGTGACATCTACAGTATTACAACCTTTTGTGATGGAATTTTTTATGAGCGGAGTAAACTTGAGACCAAAGAAGCTGCAGGAGAACGACTTGATGTCTTACGCTGTAGGTTTGTTGGAGCCTGGCCAAGGAGAACAGAGGATGAGCAATACCATTACAGAGATGTAGTCACAGTGCACACCACCATCGATTCTGAAGGTCCAGCTTTCTCTCTGGGTATTTTTCTTACGCTGGATGCATTAAACTAGATCTGCCAAATACTGCCATTCTGTGCCAATCTATGCAGGTGGCGTGACACCATTGGACATTGAGGGCTCCTCAGCACATAGACAACACAATCTAGAAGACAGCAGTATCATCTTCTGCTGATTTGAGGCAAAGTGCACCTAATCTTGACTCCTAAGAGAGACAAAGCCGCTACAATTCTTATCTACCAGCTGTCCCTAGTACCTAGTCCATAGTCAGTCCTGTAATTCCTATAACTCCATATCATAATTTGACAAAACAAATGACCTATTTAATTGTTAAGGTATGAGGACTTGTTTAAAAAGAAGAGTAATGCATGGCACTGTCTGCAATGGCTAGGTTTTATTTTACCACACAACGAAAACTCGTCCAAATTTAGATCACTGAATTAGATTTTCAAACCATCCTGCTCTACTTTATTTGAGCTGACTTTGCAGTTGAAATGATGACTTTGCAAAAAAAAAAAAAAACTTTCAGAAAGACTTGCGCTACCTTGCATCAAGCTAAAATGAGAAAATGTTGAGGTTTGCAATGAGATGACATTATGCTAGCAAGAGCATCTGGAACCAAGAAATCCAAATTATCATGATTTCCTTTAGTTCATACCTAGGCCTATATTCAGAGTTTTTGTCATTTCAAATTTTATGTTTGAGAGGGTTAGGGTTAGAATCACTGTCCCAGCGCCCACAGATGTTAACAACCCTCTATATAACAAGCTAACCCTAATGATTGTTGTCTAAAATGAACTCTAAACCACAAACCTTACCCTAAATGATCTAAACAACATACAGGTGAGAGGACTGGGCTCAGCGTCTTTGCAATGACTAGACGCGTACTGCACACAGATGCAGAGTAAGTGAGGGGTGGAAGTGTCAGTATAACGTGTGGGCTAAGGTGCTTCTGTTAATGAAGCATAGGGAACTGACATGTTGAGAAGTCCCGTGAAGTCGCTGTTCCTGAATTGTCCCTCCAATTTGAGTCGTTCCCATTTTTGTGACTCACGATTAAGTTGTCAGACGATCGCTGCTGATGTCTTCGCCTGCAGGAATAGGCACACAATTGTGTTTATGTGAGAAAGAAGGAGAAAGAGAGTTTGGACTCTGGTTAATGATGGTAAATATACTGACAACCAAACAATAATTCTCCCTCACTCAAAATTCTATAGCTGCATTGTGTTGGTATGTGTTTGAAACGGTGTGATTTGTTCTTGTGAATGGGTGTGTGAATTCCATCTGAATGCTAATGTTTTATGTCTTGACAGTCACACCACTTCTGTAAGTGTTTGTGTACCTGCGATAAGCATTTGAGAGTGCGTGTGCAGCGGTGCGTGTGTCTGTCTGCCATAATACCAGTCAGTGTTGGAGTAATGCGATTTAAACAAAGAAAACCTTAAAGATAAAGTTGTTTTCGTCAGTCATCTTCATCCTTCCCCTGCCATAGATACTCTTCTCCAGTGTCAGGTGGCATGATATCCAGCTCTGTTCATTTTCCATGAAGCTTTCTCCCTTCAAATCTCTGCTTTTGGCAGTCCAACTGGCACTATTGTGTTTCGCTGAATACACAGACTGTACCAAACACCTCAGCAGATTACCACTGCTGTGAGACCAGAGCTAATCCAGGCTCCCATGTACAATATACAATAGGATTGGGTTAGAAGTTCAAAAATAAATGAACATGAAAAATATAAATCTTCTTATTATCTGTCCACCTCACACTTCTGTTGGAACTTAGTTTTGAATGTGTGAGACAAACAAACCAAAAATATTGAACCAACTGAACTGGAACTAGTTCCATCTCAGAGGCACCAAACATGGCCACATGATGAAGATGATGCAGAATGGCCCTCTGCAACTGCTCCACTAAAAGCCACAAGAAACACTAAGGACGTAGTCTCACCTGCACTGTTAGGTCCGACTGAGTCAGACTCGGGTTCGTTTTCCCTATTGGTGCGATTCATTTGTGCAGATCTAAACACAGCAGATTACACATTCTGGAGAAGTTTATTTATGTTGGGAATGTGATTGAGCCTCGATCTAACCCAACTACAAGGTGTACTCTGCAGGTTTGAACTAAATGGCTCCCTTACACATGTGTGCTTTAATGTATACTGGGATGCAGATGAGTGAAATCAACAGTTGCTATCAGCTAACCGGAGAATGGATCAAAGTTTGACAGTATTTGGGCAGATCCAATGAGTGGAGCGAACGTTCTCACGTTGCTTTTAGTGATTGTGTGTGAAATACCAACTAATTCACTGATTGGGACCAGAGCAAATGGTATAGGTTTGAAACACCCCAAGACTGTGCTGAAGTCAGTAGAACACCACACACCGATTATATACATGGTATGGGATGATATGAAAATTCCATGTCATGATTATCCTGGCCAAAATAATTGCGATTCATGAGTGACGTGGGCGTTATGTTCCGTGACGGCGCTGTTGGGCGGGCCTGCGTTAACGCGGTGAAGAGTGGCGGCCATTAGCAAGCCAATTTAGGAACACAGACAAGGACTCTCATGCACTAACTAGCACACAAGTGTACAGTATGTCCCGTGTGCATCTTTATGTACACAGTATCTGAGCTCTGGGTGACTGTCACAACTTATTCAAATGAAAGTGAAAGCTTCCTCCTCTACGTCTTTCCGAATTTTGCTCCTGTTTAGTTTGTCCCTGTGCTCAGCTGTGCTGGTGCCCCATCCGATTATGTGTAAAGGGAACATACATGGCCCCTGAAAGTAGATGCATATTCATTGTAAATGCATCAAGAACAAGGTTGTGTCGCTCCCATTTTTAGCACTAGAGTGCACACTGCGCATGCTGAATGGTAAAAAGCAAGAAAATAATAAGAAATGGGCTTTTTTGTCAAATAGCTGCTAATGACAAATCTCAGTGTGGTCAATGCTTGGTACACAGAGAAGCATCTCATGAGACAAGCACAGAAGGAGCAAAGATTGAGTCTGAAATGCAACAGCCTGTTTCTTTGTATTTTAATCCCCTTGACATTCTATATCTCCAGACTGAAATCATCGGTCAGACTTTAGTCACCGTAAGATCAAGAGGCTTTAGAGAGTTTCTGTGCTTCTCCAAATGCTCACGTCTATTTTGTGTCGGTAACATTTTCCAGTTTTAGTCATGAGTTACTGTCTTTCTAATACATTGTTTAGCCATTTATTTTGAGGCTCAATGTTTGATTCAGATGCACATTTTTGAGCCATGGCACACATTTTTCATATGCATTTATTAAAATACCATAGCTACTTCACCTGCTCCATGTGTGTGGTTGATCCTGGACTTTGTCTTTTTTGCTGAAGCACTTTTATTTAATATGTGTTAATCGATTTGTTTGGATAGAAATGCACAGCGGAGCATGAACACAACATCTGCTACACTGTCAAGCCTTAAAAGTTTTAGCTTTGCCCAGAAGAAACGGCCGACATTTTCAGTACAACTTTGATGTGCTTGCAATGATATTGTAAATGATGGCTGCTGAAAAACATCTTCATTTGACATGTCATTATAGGAAAAGCATGGGTGTAAATTATTACATTAATGACGGCTGAATTTCATTCAGCTGCTTTGGTTTCAGGGTCTGGGTGTTGTGCACGCTGGCTCACTGTCACACTGTTATGGCTCACTGAATCGATCGGAGCCATTGTTAATGTCATCAGTAACGCTGTGCTTTTTCCTACTTTGACAAGCCAAAATGTCTGCTGTTAATGAAACATAAATGATCAAATTGTAGAACCCTGGATAAAAATCCAATCGTGAGGTAATGATTGCCAGCCCTAATGTTTTCATTCCAAAGTTAAGAAACTGGTCAATTTTGTTGCTTCTATTTTTTAATTTGTTTTTTAATTTTGTTTTGTGACTCAATTATCCATATTGGATTAAAGATTAGCATCCAAACTTCTTTCACAAGCTCTGTAAAATCCTTAGTGAGGAACAAGTGAAGAACAGACCACGAACTTACTGCATATAAAAACAATATATTAGATAATGAGTTCCATTATTGAATCATGTGCTAAATGATGCAAAGCTATAAATTAGCCATTGCTTTCTTATTGTATACATATTTTTTGTGTCTCCTCAAGTTAAATTGAGCATTGTCCCTAATACAGCCAGGGATTCCACTAGTCAACACAACTGCCAGAGACAGATTTAAAAAAACAAAACAAAACAGAATAGATATAGATAATAGATATAATAAATAAAATTCTGGGCACATTACATTAACATGTGCATCCAAATGTGACATTATTAGCTATCATAGCCACATTAGATTAATATAGCCAGCTAACAAATAGGCATATTGTAGTAAGGTACAATAGTGTCCATCACTCACGAATGTTCTCGTTGACTTCCTCCTTTTTCTCACCAACTTCCTTTTGTAACATAAGAGTTATTGTACATTTTAAACAATGACGATGGCTGCGCATATATTTTTATTAATGATTTCACCTGATAATCTGTTCATGAGTTTAATGACTGAAATGAATTTCGGTGAACATCTGAATCTCAGTATTTTAATGTGAAATTACACACCCTTTTAATTTACATGCAAAGGGCACATTCTGCAGTAGCCAACATATCTCAACATGGACTGAAACGCCACTGCATGTTGCTTGAGTCAAACTCAAAGTGCTCCTCATCCTTGCTGTTGTTCTGTTTGACTCTCTCTCTCTCTCTTGTTTCGTCAGATTAATCTTCATCTGTTTAAGCTGTGAAGCATCATTAATGAGAGGTGGTATCATGTGAGATGCTCCGAGATGAACGGGGGTGTTTGCCTGGGCTATTACTCCCTCTGTTAGAGCGGAGCAGCACGAGCACCTCACAGCTCATCTAGATCAGTCTAAATTTGCCTCAGGCAGGCGAGACCAAGGTCACTGAAGCCTTGCCGTCACATTCACATGATGCTGACTATATAGAAGAGCTTTGGTCATCTGTTTCTGTGTTGGAGTGCAGTATAAACAGGACTTTGTGGGTGCATAAAAGAAAGAAAATTCATCCTTTACTTTATGTGTCAATAACAGAGCAATCTGTTTGTATTTGCATGCATGTGCGGTGAGCAAGGACTTGTCCATGCATTTATGAGTTGTTGGTTTCCATGTCTCTGATATCTGAGCCTGGTGTCAGTGCCTATTTATTTCTCTTATTGATCTACTCCTGGTCCTTGCTCCCACACAACACATTTCCCTCAGGAGGTTTGCTGCTCCTTCCCTGACCTTCATAGAGCTCCCAAGTCTCTCTTCCCTCCTCTCTCCCTTTCACTGTGTATGTGCTGGCATGGGGCTGAGGGAACAGTCCACTAATAGAAAGTCTATTGACTGGGCCAGTCACTCATTGCTGCTATAATAGCTGCCGGGGCCCTCTGGACGTCAGTCGATAAAAGCGGCTTGTCTCTGTTCACTGGTGAGAGGCCTTTGTCAGCACTGGAGGAAAATTAAATGTTTGATCGACCACCTTTTAAGATGCAATTTATGGCACATGTTTGTGTGTGTGAAAGCATGCATGAGAACCATGTGTGTGAGTGTGTGGAAAGAGCAGAAAAAAGAGAAATAGGAACTGGGAAGCAGGTTTGACCCTGCTTCTGTAAATCCTCTTTGATTGTCTGTCTCAGAGTTTGCTGCTGGGGGAATGTGCGTGCGTGTTTGTGTGCATGCGTGCGTGTGTATGTTTTAAGAATACCAGAGTGACCACTAATTCCTGAGAAGCCTGTTCCTCTGTATGCCTGGACTGCAAACAGCTGGCACTACTGTCTCACCGTTTGTTACTGCTGATACACAAACACACACTCATGCCAAGTCTCCTCACAGAACGTTTGGCAACAGAAAACGAGTCTTAGGGGAGAGACAAAGTGACAACAAATTGAACTTTGGATAGTTAAAAATAGACAGATGAGGTAAATGTTTACTTGCAGTGTGCAAGCCTGGATATCGATGGATTTCTGAACTTTCACCGAGTATTAAACTATCAAGAGCTGATCTGGACAGGTCCTGATTTAAATCAAAATGTGGCCAATTTTATACTGTATTTTATTTAGGCTAAACTTTAGTTATTGTACAGTTGACTGTGTTTGGATTGAATAATTAAGAATTTGGACTCCTTTTTGTTGAGTGAAAAAAAAAGTTTGGCAGAAAAACATATTCATATTTCTTAAAATAAGTTATTGACTGAATAAAGCATTGTTTTCGTACTGAAACTCAGGGATTGTATCGAAAAATATCCAGCACTGGCATTATGTGCGGAGGTAAAAAGACATTCTTTTTTTTTTGCTTATCTACCGAACAGCTGGACTAAAGTTGATATCACTGTCTCTATTTTCTCTCCACACATCGTAATGACTGCCCTTATATGAAACAGTCTCACAGGCAGGCTTTTGTCCCATAATGCCAACATGCACCTCATTAGAATAGCCCCTAAGGAAGCGCTGGGGGGAAATAAGGAGGCTGTGATTGACAGCACTGGCATTCAGACTTAGGGGGGGGAGACAGTGTGGAGACAGTGTGGAGACGGTGCAGCAAGGTCACTGTCAGGGGAGAATAAATATGGAGAGATCTGACTGCTTATAAAAACTGTGGCACATAGTGAACTACCTCAGTCATTCCCACACACACTCACACACACTCACACAGTGGGGGCCAAGGCCACAGGGTGAAGGACCAAGGGGAGACAATGGTATGCAGTATGGATGAGTTGGTGACTTGTGAGCGAGTGAAATATGTAACACCCTTTTTCTCTGTGCCACATGATCCTCAGGAGGGTCCCCTCGTAGCCAAGCATGGCAACAAGGTGGAGCTTATACCACCGTCTGACGACTAACCTCTGACACCTGGTTCATGTCATTACTGAGCGGCCCCAGTGACGAGCCGAGACAAGGTCATCACATTTTGAGATTTCAAATGTCTTCTGTGGCAATAAACTCCAGTGTCAGTTTCAGATTGTGTTTTAACAGCACTTAAAAAAACCCTGAAAAGTGTTTTTTTTGTCAACACTTAAGCTGCTGTCTTTGTCAGGAGTGTTGATCACAGGCGTGTGATTACTGGGAAGCAAACCTGCTGCTAATTCTGTCCCACATTTATGCTCCAGGCAGACGAAAGAGAGAGAGCGGCAAATATGATTATGGCCGATTTCTGCCAAACTGCTGGTAATGCGGCTCAGGGAGAAATGACACGTTCAAACACATAGACACAAACAGAGACACTCACACACCATGTGTCATGCACATACACGCACACAAAATGCAGGAAGACAGGCGACTGCTGATTGAATTAAGGTAAAATTAACTGGGAACTTTGTGAAAGTTGTGCTGCTTCCCCGCAGGCGACAATCCGATTAACTTCATTAACATACCTGGCTAGAGCTTCAGTGCTGGAAAGGAAGACACGCTGATAGAGAAATAGACAATGTATGAATGTATGTCAGGGGGCGGGGGCGGGGGGGGGGGGGGGAAAAATGGGATGAGGCAGTAGCCAGATGGAGAGGTGAGGGAGAAGGGAGGGGGGAGGAGGTAAGGGCTGTGCTGACTGATATCTGCAGTGTGCAGGGTGTGAAGCGTGTCATCTGTCATCTAATAGAAACCTGTGTGTGGCCGAAACTGAAATGCGAAAAACATACTTTCCTTTCCCTTCTCACGCTCGCTCTCTGCTGCTATTTGTACCCCGAGGATAAGCGGTCCAATCACTGAGTAACTGAGTTTTTCTGCTGTCCCCGTCCATCCGTCTGCCTCTGCGTCTTTCTGTTGCTCCGTCACCTGTCACATATGCAGTTTCCCCACATTTCTGTGCTCAGAATGTTAAGTAAGCTGCTACTGAGAAGTTGTCAGGAGTAGGAAGCGTTTATTTAATGCAAATTCTTCCGACGGAGACACATTTGCAAAGCCAGAGTAACGAGCCTCTCATTTACTTTTCAGACGAATGCATGCGTTTACTGCTTGTTGGCAAACGGTTATCTTTTAAATAAAAGGCCCGATCGGCAAAATATGCTTGCAATTAGTCCTTTTGCTTTGTGGAAATAAAATGTAATCACATAAACGTGATGTCAACGATGAGTTTTTGTACCTTTGTTGTGGTACACATGTTAGTAAGTTGTATTAATTATCTATTGTCTTCCAGAAAATCATTCACACGTTAAATGAAGTTCAACTTTGATGTTACTGCAGCTGTTGTTCAAGGTCAGAGTGACCTTGTTGCAGCTTTGAACAGTGAGGTAGCCATAATGCCTGTAAGCTGACGTGTTCACATTTAGTCTCTGAGGATAGCTTGACTCCGAAAGATGCCACCTGTCATGGAGTTTATGCGTGTGTGCTTTTTCTGGCGACGTGCAGCTTTTCATTCATATCAGTTGTCATTGTTCTGAAAGAAGAAAATCTTTTGCAAACTTTCCAAGGCGGTCTTGCTGAATAAAGTAATTTTCATTTGGATTATTCGACGAGCAGAATCAACATTCGTGTTTTGGTTTGTTGTGTTGACGCGCATAAGTGACGCTTGTGACTCACATTTGCAAACTGTCAACTGCCTTCGCACGGGCGTCAAAACAGCCGCAGATTTTTAGGAAATGACTTCATCTACCCGTGGGATGGGACATAAATTAGCAGTCTATTCAAAACCTTTGCAGTGTTTTTCGTCCTACAGCGATTGTGAAGACAACCGCCCTCTGGTTTGTGACCTAAAAGATTATATATCTCTCCTCATGGGGAGCTCAGCCCAGTTAACTCCCCGGCCTTTTACATTTACCAGCGCAAAAGATGAGTGTACTTTCCATGCAGTCACTTCCCACTTTTTCCTCCTAATCAACGCTAAGTGCGCTTTAGTGTTCTAATGGTTCTACATTATACGTCGTCTCATACGGTTCTCTTTTACAACAGTGGCTGATTGAGTCCAAGACCTATTAATATTCTGCTTTAAAGAGGAAAGGGGTTTTATGTTGTTGAACACATAGGGTTCATCCATTTCAGTGTTTTATTTATTAATTTCATGCAACGTTTAATGCCTTAAACACATGAACCATTTAGTAAAGGGCTTCACTCAGTCAATGTAATGACTAATTTCACTACATTTATTATGGGCATAGTAGTATGCTCTAGAGAGTGGTTTCATTGTTGCTGCTCCGTCACAGTGCAGTCTGCAGGGACAGTGACACATTTATGTTGTGATGTACACCTATTCTGCAGTCGAGATTACATTCACTTCATGAGGAGGAGTTGTGGCCCTTTCAGTACCCTGTCCTCCAGTTTTTGTATTAGACACATTTTAATAAACAAAGTAATTACAATTTAGTTTGCAAATCCTTTTGTAGTGAATGAGTCTCAAGTATTAAACACATGGACATCAGCAGACATTTGGTATTTTTCTTAGTGACGCTCTTCCTGGAGTTTATCCATCTTTACTTATTGCTTTTTCAGGGTCTTTTTCTTCAGCGAGGTGGTTTGAGGTCAGGTGTCTGATTGGCCATATTCCACAGTTCAGTCATAAAGTATCCTTAGTTGCTTTAAGATTATTGTCCTGCTACATTAGAATTGAAATAAGGTGAAAAAGACGGAATAAAATGGTCAGATAATTTATAAATAAGGCTACAATTCCTACACTGTTCGCCCACTAAGGCTGCAGCACCGTTTGCACTGCACAGTTGCTAAAGTCTTTTTAGTTTTTCTTTGACAACTGTATTTATTAGTGAGAAGTCTTAGAGGCTTTTGAAAAAGAGTTTTACATTTTATTCCAAAACAACTAGGCCTTCTCATTTTTTTCTGCCTGACAATTCCACTTTTCTCTCTCTTTCTCTCCTTCACACATAATGCCGACCGCTTCCAAAACCTAGTGCCTTGTTCTGTCACTGTGCACTCCTTTAATCTGGCCGTGTTTCTGCTTAGCTGAAACTCTTAATTGAAACTATGGATTTCTTGGTGTTTCTGCTCAAGAGCCACTTTTTGTTTGACATCTTACACGATTTGCAGTAAAGTCACCACACCCAGACAAGTGTGCACTGATGTAATCTTCATGATGTACCTTAGGCAGCTGTAGCATGTGTATAATATGTCTATAGTATATAAGTAAGTATATCAAATATGGATGTAGCATCTTTAACATCAGCCATTAAGGTACAACCTAATTCTAGTTGGATGTATTTTTTTCAGTATTTAGTGTGTTTGCAATTAAACGGACAAAATGAAGTGTACTTAATAATGTCAGTATGTATACTTAATTTTGACTCTTGAGAATGGTGTTGATTGACGCTATTCTCCCACGAGAGTGAAAATGGAGCAGCTGCATACAGCTAAAAGATTAAGAAAAATTGCATTTAGTGTTGAGTCGGCTCCAGAAAGATAAAAAAAAAAATAATTAGACTCAAGCATTACGTCTTTGGAAAAAAAACCTGTTGCTTTACTTAAAGTGTAATTCACATCGCATTTACAAAGCCACAGTCTGTTGATGCACATCTTATTTGTATAACATGCATGAATCTTAATCTTAATCTGTTAATCTTAAAGTATATCGTTTTTTAGTTTTGTATAATATTTGTTTTCTGTATCCTCTTCCATCTCACGTCAAACAGTTTAACTAGATTCCTAAAAAATCTCAATTTAGGCAACGCTGAGTGAATTAAATGGAGCTGAAAAGTGATGAGGAAAGAAGCATCTGTCAGTCAAAGCAAAATTTGCCCCCAAACATAGTTCTCATAAAACCCAAACAAACACAGAAACCCTGAAACAATGTTGACTTCCTATTTTATGAGAGAAGTTAGAGTTTCCCCTCAACATTCAGAGATACTTTGAGGCCTTTGTACATTGGCTCCAGCAATTGTGGTTACTGATTGGATTTGGTTGACAGGGAGACCAAGCAGCTGATTAGCTTCCTGTTAACTTTGACAACCTAATTTCAGTTGAAGATGGGCTGGTTGTGCATGTTCATGTGTGTATGTCCGCATGCTGGTTACAGATTTAGATACCTGTTCGGGAGAGCGCAGGTCGGGAGCAGGATGTCGAGACGACAGCAGTCACAGGGGAAACGTAGCTGTCAACTGACAGACAGATTTATTACTGCCTGTCCCCCTCCTGAGTCGAGGCCCAGATACATACGGTATTGTGCCAAATGCTGCCTCACTGACCCAGTTTATCCATAGCCTAGTTTGGTGGTGTAGGTGTTGCGGGACATCCCTACAACATACACTTCAATCCTTTTTATTTCATCTAAGACTAAATGTACGGTGGCCGTGAGGGCTCAACGCGTGGCACATTAAGAAAACACACGCAAATAGACAGAACCCAAGCAAATGAGAAAAATCTTGACGACACATGTGCATCAATTTAGAAAAAAAGCATTACAAATACTGAAACAAACTTCAAGAAGCTCACAACAAGTGGCTGGGACACGTAGGCTTGTTGTTGCCATGGTTTGTGGCTTGTGAAGTTATTGCAATCGGCTATGATTCAGATATTATAATAGCCTAATAATCAAAGGCTAACGCTAGGTTAACAGCAGATATCTGCAATCACTATTGAATCATGCCATCACAATGTTAAAATAAGCCAAATAAACTTGAATGTTAAATGATTTTCCAACACCACTGACAGATGGCAGACTTCACCCCTTCAATGGCTCCATTATGCGAGTCCCAGTCGAGTGCATTTCTGCAGTATTTTTTGCATTTTACAGTTTCTGTTGTTTTGTGAGCTTCTTGCAGCGTGTTTCTGTATTTGCAGCGCTTTTTCTAAATGATGCGCATGTGTTTTCCAACTGATGTTTTCGAGTGATGTCAAATTGGCGGCGATGTTTTTCATTGGCTTGGGTTCTGTCTATTTGCATGTGTTTTCTAAATGTGCAGTTTGTCGAGCTCTCAGGGCCATCGTAAGAAAGGGCCAAACTACAACAAGGAGGAAAGGAGCAACTGCATAAATAGTTTCTTGGTAGATGTGGCTTTGTGACTTTTGAATGAATTTACAAGATTGATTTGTAATGAAAGTCTCAAGATTGTGATATATATTTTAAATGGACTGAGCATATTGTAATTAATTTTTTAGGGAGCACTCACATTGCACATACTATTTGCAAAAACACTCGCATAAATCTCAATACAAACACAAATTTACACAAGGACACACACATTTACATACATACATATGCAGAAAACACCTGTATTTGCACACACATTTATAGACATCTGCTTGGAGACGCACGCACGCCTCAAAATGTAGACTAGTGCAATCAGGGGCTGAAACGGTGAATGTGTCAGATCAGAGTTTTAATTAAAGCTTCTCTGGCCAGCCGTCGAGCAGGAACAGCAAAAAGCTTTTTACTAGAGGAGTGTCTGGCACTTGACAAAGCTTCCTCATTTGAAAAACAGAAAGAGACAGATTTGGATTATAGCAGAAGCCAAAACAATGTCTCTGCTTGACTGGAGCTACAGCCTTGTTGTCTTTAGCTTAAAACAAGGTTAAAAATACTGGAGTACTCAGTCAGGGTTACTCATGATATAATTTCATTATTATGTAAGCCTATAGGCTTTTGCCACAAAAGCAGATAGGACATAAATTAACAAAAGCGGCATTTATGTAAACGCAGTATTTGACATTGGTATTGCTATTTTACTGAGCTTTAATGTTTCTCTTGACGTTTAACACAACTGGACTGTAACATTGTTGCATGGGTCACTCAAACCATTTGGTCCACTGTCCTCTCTTGAATCTCGTTTTCCTTACACGAGGAAAAATCTACGAATAGTATGAGATTAACAACGCGTTCGCACCAGCCTTTGTATGCACTTGTACAAACAACCTAATGAATTTGGTGATCCCCTGACTTGTTCATTCCCCACTCAGGATAAGTTATAATCATTTTAGTGATCCCTTAACTTCGTTTTATCTAGCGCCACCATCAGGCCAACATTTTTAGTTGTCCAATACTTGCCTCAGCTGTACTTGTGTGTTTAATGCTAATGAGAAAAGCATGTTAGCATGCTAATACGCGACGCTAAGATGGTGAACATGGTAAACATGGTAAACATTATATCTGCTTAACATGAGCATGTTAGCATTGTCATTGTGAACAGAACGTGTTAGCATGCCAGTGTTAGCATTTAGCTCAAATGGCCCCTGTAGTGCAGCTTTACAGAGCTGCTAGCATGGCTGTGGACTCGTGTTTTATTACACTAATTGGCACTGGCAACAACGTTTCTCAGAAAAACGATGAACAAAAAAGTTAATTTACTATATATCCTGACTTAATGATTTAAGATATTTTTTTTGCAGTGAAATGACTGTTTTAATGTGGAAATAACCAACATTGCTTTTATGACTTTATTTTTAGATTTTAAAGTAATACAAAAAGCTTTCCTACAACTTGGAACCCATTTATTTCAAAGCTATTAAGAGTGAGGAAAGGATATTGTTAGTTGCTCAACCCATTAATAGTACCAAATATTTAGTTTAGGGTCTAATCTGACAGCAGTGATCGAGAACTGTACATTTTATTCTCTGTCTCACTTCTCACCTGGTGCAGCCTGTAGCCCTGCATGAAAACATCAATCCGGACAGGTTAGGTATCTGCAGAAATTTGTTAGATTGTTCGATTTTTTTTTTTTTTACATCCCATCCTCTGTCTTCAAGAATTAGCACACAGCAAGTACTTTGGTGTTGATACAGATGCATTCAGCGCTCCGTGCTGCATATGTGTCTGGCTGCTTGTGTCACCCACCAGCCTGTGATCCTCTGTCTAAAATGCCAGCCGGGACTGTGGGGCTGAATATTGCGACAATGATTTTTGACAGGGAAGCTCTGACAGGCTCTGACAATAAACATCCTGCTGCATGGAACAGAGCAGCGGAGTGGAAATCTGTTGCTACTGGGCTGTCTGGGGTCACATCAGCGCTACTGACGTAAACAGCCGGTTTGGGGCATGCATACACAACATGTGACTGGTCTGTTGTCTTTCATTTGTGGAAGGGGGTATTCAAATGTGCAGGTTAAATGTGTCTGATGTGTGTAAAAGGAACATTTCTCCCGTGCTTTTTGCCTCTCCGTGTTCTTTGTTTTTATAAATGAATATAAGTCTCTCTACACTTACCATGTCAGCGTAACCCTTTCCATCAGGCAGGTATTGTTATTACTCCATTAACTGAATGTAATTGAATCAAGGAGAAGTTCAGACATTTTAACAGCCAGCGTTGTTCTTGTTTGTTCATTTACCAGTTGTAAGGAGGGATGACTCAGTGTTTATGATTGCTTCACCCTCATAAAGAGACAGTGCTGTACAGTAATGAAATTGTCATGGTCTTTTGTGAAGACTTTGTAGGACCCCTGTATGTCCTTTTTAAAATGTCAACTGAAGACCTCTCGCTGTCCTGACATTTTCATCAAATGCTTCTGATAATGATTTATTTGTACGAGGTCACATAAAATAAATTGTAACATCCTCTCTGTGCGTGTGTGTGTGTGTGTGTGTTCAATTACCACAGCTAATTAAGTATACACTCTACCGTGAGGCAGAGCCACGCTAACTTTTTTAAATGCGGGAGTTCAAGAAGCCGAGCTGTGAACTGCACCTACAGCAGAGAGATTACCTTTGCAGAAACACATCCCAGCAGAACTTGGGGTTACAGTGATAGGGTCATGAATATGGATGAGCTGAGATAACATGCCCTACTGTGGGCTAAGTGGAGTGGTGGCCTAGTATTCTCACACCCACTGACTTATGATATACAGAGGTTGGATGGCGCAGTGGAAATGACATAATACCAGCTTTAATGTTTTATTTAGTTCATCTCCTGTTGACTACAGTGGGCCATTAAGAGCGCACAGCATCTCCTGTTAGCACTGATTTCCTCTCCCTCCTGCCGCCATCTCTTCTCGCTCTCTTGCTCTTATTTTTTCAGGCATTTACTGTGCTGCTCTTTGAAAACAACACGTTTTGATTTCCACTCATGAAATTACAAGAACAATTATACGTATTTTGCTCCATTGTGGAGATATCTTGCAGCTCAGTGTAACTGCACTCATGTCGCGTATCTCAAACTTTTCGCCTCTCTTTACTCATCTAGCAGGAACACCAATGTTATGATTGACACTTTGCTGAGGAACTAAGCTTTGCAGCTAATTGCCTGATCAGAACAAAGGGCTTGTTTTCTACTTAAAAAAAATATATAAAAAAATCTTCCCCCATTTTCATCTGCTTTTTTAATTCAGCACTAGTCACATCCACACACACGACAACACACCCAGTTCACTTCACACCTTTTAATGCTTGTCGCTTTTCATGTACTTTCTTACTTTTCTGTATGAATTAATGATGAGTTGTCACCATGGTGAAAGTCCATATTATGTACGTGTGGGTACACCAGTGTTTTGACAGGAACAAGAAAATCTCCTGGTAAATCTATATGAGACTTGAATCCATAGTGTAAGTTTATGAAGGTGGTTGGTATTGCCTGCATCAGATCCCATAAAGAAACGTCATAGTTTGGCGTGCTATATGTTAGAGCATGAATAATGCATGAGCGTGTTCGATATAATCAGCTGATTTTAGCTTGTTACAGATATATTGCTGTGAGAAATCATATAGTTCCTACAAGTAGGCTAATAATAACTCTTATCAAAAAAGCTTATGTAAAAAAATAACACATATTATAACTGCAAAATGTTCTAGCATTATCAAACTTTTGAAACTCAAATATCAATATGAGTATTGATATTGTGTGAAGTTGTCCACATTTGGTCTAACTTATTACTCTTCTGCCTAATGTAAAACTACAAATATTCATTGATATCTCTGAAGTTCTACATCTCATATTCCACATCTCACATCTCTTGTTGATGATGTACCTTTAGCTGAGATAAAAAAAATAAGTTTTGGGAAAGGGAATGACGTGACAAAGCTATAGAGACACTAAAAGGAGATTAATTAATAAGATCATAAATCTAAATATTATTGTGTGGTTTCTCAAGCTCCATGTGTGGTAACAGATGATGGCGGTACAAACGCACAGAAAAAGAAAAACACAGGTCTGGATTTTGCAAGAGAAAATAGATATAGCTGTCATCTTCATTGTATTCATCATCAGGTGTGTTACAAATGTGCTCACGGTACACGGCTCACAGCGAGTCTCCCACTGCCAGCGCAGTTGACAGCTTCACATACACAGACACCCACCTGCAAGTATCATTTCACAAAATTCCTACCCATAGATACATTTCTGTCATATATTATGTTACATCTGGTAAAATGTGTGACTCATGGCGCAGTCATCCTCTGCACAGACTGTGATATCGGCACACACAGACGTCGCTTCTTCTTGTGAATACACCAGTGCTGGAGAGAAAGGAGTTAGCGTTGTCATCGAAACAGTCATGATGCACATCAAAAATGCCAAATTATTTCTTGTTCTCGTGTTTTTCTTATGGCATTACCGACAACGGAGGGGGTTGGTATTTTTAGACGTCATTTGTAGTTTGTAGTCCAGCATCGTCGTTTTTGGCTGTTTTATGAATCCACAGGCGAAACAGTCCCATGTCAGATGTTTCTTCGAGGGGAAAGTCTTTGTGGTGATTGTGGTTGTCCTCATGGAAACAGCTGTTATCAAAACCCCTCTATGATCACTGTCTTCCACACGCTGGATTTTGGTCCATCACTGACTCCTCGGCTCAGGGGTTTATTTTCACTGATAGTTATCCATTCAAAAACATGACTACCAAAAGACACTTTATTCTCATTTTAGTGCCAGCACATTTGTATTTTTCGACAATATCCATAAGAAACACATTTCCTTCATCGCCCTGTAGCTCAGTGCAGAGAAACACTATAAATACAAAACTCTTGAACTTCTTAAAACACAAACTTCACCTGCAGCTACTGCATTATTTACACACACTGTTTTAATTTTGCGTTAAACTATTTATCTTCAAACCCTCATTCTATGGTTGTTAATATTACAGTGTGATTGCATAAAACCATTACTCATCCATATGTCTGCAGAAGAAAACAAGCAGGTCACTCGTAGTTCACTCTCTTCATCATGAAATGAGCAAAACACAAAATAAAAACATTTTTAATGTGGTTACAGAGAAAACAAACAGAGGCTTGAGCCAACAATAACTTCCAGAGGATGGCTTAGCATGGCGTCCCTTCCCCAGCTTATAGAGAAGTGCTGCTCAGTGCCAGCGCAAGACAGTGGAGCGCGTCTTCTGTTTGCTCATCTTATGACAAACCATCGCTGAAACTCACTTTACAGACGCTCTAAAGACACTACAGATGAGGGGTGTTACACAGCGGTGACTGTACTAATTTCTAGGTATCAAAAGGTTTTCATTTTTAATGAATAAATTAGATGTTGAAGAGAAGCCAGTTCAGTACTAAAAGGTGACCTCTTTGCTCAGGTGCAAGCATGTGCAGTAATGCATTACGAAGCTATCACGAGAAAGCAGCGCTATTGCCAAAATGCGCAAGCAATAGGTTTTGAAAAAGGCAAGAGAATGCAATGTTTTACATTTTGCATGCATTGAATTACATCCCAGTTGTATTGTACATTGGCTGCTACATGGATTGGGAGTGCAGTTTTTTTTTCTCTGTCCATAGCAACAGAAAAATTAAAAAATATTATCTACACGTAGCCCATCTCAACAGAGAAGAGAATTTGTGTCACCTCCAGACTGCATCTGACATCAGTATTCAGTGCTGTGGGAATGTTTTCAACAGTAGATGATTCACAAAGATGCACAGACCCTCGCCTCAGAGCAGGAGTTTAAAAGTCTTTGTGCTGCTTTTCTTCACTGCCTTCTATATAGTAACCATGCCACATCTCAAGGTTTTGATTATATGGAATACAAGAAAAGATGGGTTTTCAAAATGACACATCCACCATTTGAAAGAAAAAAGGTGACGCCAGTCCACTACATTTATAGACAACACAAGATTCAAACCAAAAATACCTTTTATAAAATTATGGAAATTCAAGCGATCTTTAATGACTGAGGTTGTTGGGGGTTTTCTTGTCCTTGGATTTAAAGGTCTGGGCCTGAGTAGGTCTCAGGTGGTCTGAAAGTGAGCCATGCATGTGCCACCATCACTGTATATGAAATGCATGTAGAAACTTGGATCACTGTCAGAGCACTTGGGGTTGGCGGCTAGTTACAGAGTTATTATTACTGCTGCTCTATGACTATCATTGTAATGATTATTACCACTCTGGGCAACGTACTGACATCAGTTCAATTTTAGGATTGTGGTTCACACAGGAGATATATGGCAATATGCAGCCGCACGTCTTCTGACGGCTGTTGGTGTTGAGAACTCATATCAAACACTTAGCTGCTGGATAAATCTCAGAGATATATTTTTAGATCAAAGCTAGAAATAAACACTCTTAAAATGACCCACACATTCATACTGCGGACGCATGCATGGACGCCTATGACATCCATACACGCGCGCACTCACTCTCCCACACACAAACAAACAAACAAACAAACAAGCACACGCTGAAGTTAGCTACTCTGCACTACTTTCTCATACTCTTCGTTTTCTGACACAAGTCCCTTTTTTCTGAAGTTGTTTATTCCAGTAATCTCGGTCTTCATCTGTTCTTCTCTCCAGAGTGGCCTGTCTCCGTGGCTTACTGCTGGTCTTGCTTCAGGCTGAAAACCAAACACAGGAAAGAATTTGTTAGTCTTTTTTGCCTCTGACACAAGCAGATCCGACAAGACAGTGCTCTTTAACCACAAGGAACAATATGCCCACTGGGGGAACGATATTCTGTTTCTGCCATGCTCTGTCACTGGGAAGTATTTACCTGTAAATCTCTGTTCTTAATATAGCAGAATAAACAACGTCCACATTGCTAATGTACCAAGATAAACATGCAGAGATGTAGCACTGCAACCCCTCATTGCTTTTATTCCTCTGCTGCACCGAAAAATTATTTCCTTTCACCGGGAATGATGGCTCTACTGTATGTGAAGCATTAACCAATAATCCTGTTTCACAATCTTCTCATAATTACAGCCGTCTATTATGCTTTCCATCTGGCTGTTCCACAAATTAAAACAAAGGAGAAAGATATGATCATAAACCCTTGTGTTTAAGGTGCAATAATTACTGTGGATTTGGCCTTTATCTTCAGCTGCTGATTGTTTTTCATGATGACAGGCGCTGTGGCTGCATTCTGTAGCTTTATCGCCGTGAAACAAAGCAACTCCAGAGGCAAACACGCCACATTTAATTAAAACAAAGAGATAAGTTGGATTGATGCTCATGCCAAGAAACTCCCACCTAATTGACTAAGCATTTTTTGAGAAATGTATGTCCATAGGACAGGAGAGATTTAAAGGCAGTAAAACTGATCTTTGCAAAGTATAACTGAAACAACAATATCAAGTTAGCATTCAGAGGTGATCTCATTTATTCAGTTGCCTGAATGCTACTACAAAAATCCCAACAATAATGGGTGTGTAAAACAATACTTCTTTCTTCTCTGCGGCTTTTTGTATCATTGTTCCTCTCGTCAGTTTGAGAAGCTTTTTCCACATTGTTTCAAGATGCTGTTTTGAAAAGTTTTCTCCTCAGAATGAGCTTAGCCCTGTCTGGTGTCACGCTTGTTGAGAGATACGAACAAAATCAGATGCATAACGTGAGAATAAGATCTTTGTCTCCATTCGTGGATATCGGTCTGATGCTGAAACGAAAACGCGTCCCCCTAACAGCAAAACAAAATCCACCATTTTCATCATTTTCATAAAATGCCACTCCTCCACGTGCCCTAATTGGAGCGTTGCCCCCCCACAAACACTTCCAACGCTGAGACGGAGAGAGAGGAAGAGGGAGCGATGCACACACAGACACGCTAGCTGTCGGCATCTATCCCGGTAATGGCTGTTAGAACAGTGGCCTCTCCACCCTGTCTGCTCTGTCACGACTCATCTAGCACTTTGGACTGTGCGAGGGGTGGGAGGGTGTGACTCTGGTTGCCTGTTTTGCTCTCTGGGGAGGGGACAGGTAGCAGCAAGGAGGCAGGGAAGGACAACAAGAGGAGAAGAGCAGAGCAAAAAACTGAGGGTCAAGCCTAGAGGGAGAACCAGGGGTGTTGAAAAAGAGTTGCATGGCAGATGGAAAATAAAGAAGTCAGTTCAGCAGTTACTCTTGGTGCAGAATGCAGTATGTGTTCCCAGGCACCTTTAAACAAACAGACTTTCACATAGAAATAATTGCTTGGTCCAGAGGTTTCCATCCCTTTTGGCGCGTGACCTCTAAAGATGAAGCTATTTCTATGTGTGACCCTTCACACGAGGTGATGGCTTTAGAGTCGGCATGAATTATGAGGGCTGACATGAATGATTATTTTCAGTATTGATTATTGTTTAATTAATTCATTGTTTAGTCCAGAGGTTCCCATCCTGTTTGGCTTGTAACCTCCTAAAATAAAGCTACTTGTGACCCTTCACGAGAGGTGGTGGCTCTAGTGTCAGGATGATTTATGAGTAGCGAGTCTGTAACTAATGATTCTTTTCATTACCTATCCCGCAGTTATTTTCCCATTAATTGTTTAGTCTGTAAAAAATAGAGAAAAAAGCCCATCACAGTGATCCAGAGCAAGCGGTGACGTCCTCAAATTGCTTTTTGGACTGACCAACTGTTCTCATATTTGAGGAGCTGCAACCAGTATGTACTATACTAAGGTATAATGGATTTATGAATATAGTTAATTGATTTTCTGTCATTTGACTAATAGATGAATTGAATTGTTTCGGCCTTCATGAGCAGTTAAACCAAACAGTGATTCTTCTCAGCTTGTTTCATATGAAGATCTTTTCAAGACGTAAAGAGATGAAAGTATAAAGTATTACTTGAAAGTAAGAAAAACACACCTACAAAAACATAGTTTCTATTTTTTATCCCTTTTAACTGTGTTGGGACTGCTCAGATTTATCTTTGGACCCCCAGGTTGGGAACCACTGATTTATGCTATAAAATGTCAAATACAATTTTCTAGAGCCCAAGGCGATGTCTTCAAATTGTCTGATGACAAAATACTGAATTTACAATGATATAAAACCTTCACATTTTTACAAGCCTGACCCAACAAATGTGAGGCATTTTTGATTGGCAAATGACTGGATGGATTCTCAAAATTGTTGCTCAGTAAGTCTGTCGACTAATCAATCAATTTTCTAATTAATTTCAGAACTGGTTGGAAGCAGCAGGGAGCCTTCATAATACCAGAAGAAGAAATCTGTTGCCTTTAGGTTCAGCTCTATAAGTTTGTCGCAAAGTTGTTTAGAAACGTACACTTGAACTAGCGTTTTCCAGCTGCCACTCCTCCCGCTGTTATCGTCTGTCATATTGTTTTGGAAATGTTCCCGGATTAGGCTGTTTCCATGGGAACAGCATGGCACAAAGAATAATGGGACGGTTTCGAGTGTGTATGTTACATACCCAATATTTTTTTGTATTTTGCATGCATATTGTTGCCTTTCACATACAGCACTTTTCACATATATCCTCCTTCATACTATTATTAGTATGTACATTGTACAATTAACAATTTGCATGCAGTCAGCAGCGTCTGAGCACGGAGGTAGAAGGTGAGGAATAGCAAGAGGGCAGGAAAGGAGACGGAGCCGAGTACAGTGCAATGCAGGGAAGTTGGAGGTGCGGCAGGAGATGGGGTAAAAGAAGGTTTATGGTGTGTGAGTGTTAATGAATGAATCCAATAATCTGTGTCAGGGCCACACATGTGGGATGTGAGACATATGAGGACGTGTGAGAGAGAGTGCATGTGGCTCTCTGTCCGAGGGAAGTGTTTGTGAAGATATGAAGGTCACCTTGGCAAGCTGTATGTGTGTGTATGTGTGTGTATGTGTGTGTATGTGTGTGCGTGCGCCACGTAAATGCAGTCCGGCTGTGGCTAAGGGAGCTGTGAGTCATGATTCAGGCATGATCCCCCCCCATGAAATGTGTGATTTTTGGGCAGAAGGTGTGAGGGAACACAAGGACAAGTGCCCTCGGGCCAGATGAGGAGAGTGTGTGTGTGTGTGTGTGACAGAGGAGGCATGTGAGGACAGCTGACCTGTGACAGTCCTGAATTAACCTTTCACCTTGCCTCAAGCAGGGAGAGGACACACACACACACACACACATATCCTCTCCCATGACACACACGCATACATGCAGCAGGCCTGACCTATTAGCAGGTTGATAGCTCAACCATTTGCATTCAGAGTTACTTTACACTAAGCACTTTAATCTCTCACACTCGTCGCCAGCCTCCCTCTCTCCCTCTCTCTCTCTGTCTCTCTGTCTCTCTCTCTCTCTCTCTCTCTCTCTGTCTCTCTCTCTCTCTCTCTCTCTCTCTCTCTCTCTCTCTCTCTCTCTCTCTCTCTCTCTCTCTCTCTCTGTCTCTCTCTCTGTCTCTCTCTCTGTCTCTCTCTCTCTGTCTCTCTGTCTCTCTCTCTTTGTCTCTCTGTCTCTCTCTCTCTCTGTCTCTCTCTCTCACTCACTCTCTCACTCTGCCTTTCCCTCTTAAATGTGCATTAGTTTGTTTTGTAGTTGTGTGTGTGTGTGTGTGTGTGTGTGTGTGTCCTCTGTGATACTGATGCTGAATAATTACCAGGGTGAGTAGGCTAAAAGGATTGTCCCCGACCTTACCATCATACCCTTAGGGCCTGCGTTAACATCGGCATCAACATCACACACACACAAGCAAACACTATGCCCTTAAACACACATAAAGACAAGTCAGAGGTTTGAAATTGTATCACGAAAAAGCACCCAGAGAGCAAAGACCACACAATCTTAGTGAGCAATGTTAACATGGATATTATTACACGGGTAGTTAAAGCCACGCAGTGTCTTTGGTCAGAGATACAACCCAGCTGACAGTACCCATCAAGTAAACTGCACTGACTGGATGCTGTGTTTTCTTTTGTTGACTCCAAGGAGCTAATTAGTGCCATTTCTTCTTCTGTTTTTCGAAGTATATTTGAATGCATGTATACTGGACAAAAAACTTTTCATGCTGGTAATTATTACACAAAAGCCACAATAACCTTGAGGATATTCTGCACTGTGACTATGAGCTCTCTAAAACACTTGTTCTGGCTCAGACCATTGAATATTATTAATAGGAACACTATTGCACCAGACGCAGAAGGATCTATATAACAGATCGTGACTGATACATCAGCACGCAAATAAGCAGATATTATTGACATGGATGTTATATACAAACAGTAATTGCAGCACATATACATTTTATAGACCCACTGAGGTGCATTTAAGAAATATACTCTTCAGTATATATGCAAAACCTAAATGTTGCAGAATAAAAAAGGAATCACAAACGTTTCATGAAGTAGTTGCTACATACTCCTTTCATATATACAGCATATATAAGTTTTAAAACTTGATTAAAAATGACCTCCTGTATGAACGCAGGCATACAGGCATCACTGGGAACAGCCTTGCCAGATTTTTACAGATCTGTAGAACTGGTAAAAACAATTCAGCTAATCTCTACTGATGACCTCATGTTCTTTCATTTTCACTATTAGTTTTTACGAGAAGTACTTGAGTCGGGAACCATCGTGGGGATTTAATATTTATCTATCTGGTTCAGGTCCGTCCGCTAAGTGCTCTGGCTTAATTGCAACACACTGTAAACTGTGAAAATGTCATGCTAAGTTTATCTAGTTTGTCTCCACTGTTATCATCCTGCACAGGTCCAATTACAACAGCCAGTCTGTAGCGACTGTGTGGAGTCTGCAGCGTTTCAAATGACCTGCAGCTGACTGTGTATGAAGCAGATACACGTCACACATGAGAAGAGCTGGCAGATAGATGCATCCAGCTGTTTAAAAGAATAGAGAAATATGTTGTTGTTTTAAGATGACACATTCCTAATGCCAAACATCACACGCACACACACACGTGGGCCACATACACACAAATAGACGTTGATGCATATACACGGTTTTCATGGATGTTTCTTCGGAGAGAGCTAATCCCCTGCCACTGTCAGCCGTGCTTTCGTGTCCTTCGGAAAGCTCCTTACACAAGCCAAAGCTCATCCTGAGTGTGAAAGAACACACACACACACAACCCACAAAAATACATGCACACACACACACACACACACGTACATACACACAAACACACACTCAGTCAAAGTTAGGGTGCAAGATCTCGCGTCACTTTGACAAAGCCTTGTCCACCTTGTAAACAAACCCACAGCCTATTCACACACGTTTCTACATTTACACACATGTGCACACAGTATACACGTAGCTATATACAAATATAAACTACGTTTGTGTGCAGCAACACACACACACAATCAGACAGCTTGTTCTTGAAGGACTTAGTAAAACCATTTGTACAAATTCATTCTTATTTCTAAACCTGCAATGCCTCAGAGGTTGTCTAGTCTTATTTACGCTGAGTGTTCGCGTGTGCGCCCATGAGAGCATTTACACTCTGATGTCAGCAGAAAAGTGACACTTATATATGGTGTGAAAGGGACATTGTTTGCTCTCATATCATGTCCCTCTTGTGTTGCAAAGGCTCAAATGTAAAGCACATTGCTGTAAGAATAGTTAGGCTATGTGTATATAAGAGAGAGACTTAGTCTGAAGCAGGTTCTAACACACATTTCATGTACCTGTATAATGTTTCACCTGAGTGACTGAGTGAAGGCAGAGGAAGTGAGGTCGATGAGGTGGAACCGTTGGTCTTGTTCTATGTTTCCCTGAGGACCAGCAATGTAACAGAGCTGGCAAGACTTATTTCCAGTATATTCTTCACCCTCGCGGATTTAACAGAAGCCGGCGCGCGTTCGCAAAATAAGTCTGCGAGGGCTCCGGGCTGTCGCACTGTAAAATCGCTTGTGCTTTGAGGGCTCTCTCATGGACTTTTTCACACTTTATGCACACTGGCTGTAAGTCTGCAATCCTGCAGAAGCTGCTTAAGGGAATTTAACACAATCCATAGCATTAGCATTAAAAATGGAGAACGCCAACATCTAAATATGAATTGGTCAAACAAAATTGCTATTCTTCTATTAAACTACAAGTACAACCACTGGTGAAATATACAGTAAGTCCAACATCATGAGCCACATAAATGCTTTAGCCCCAAATGTCACAAAGTGCTGTCTCATTGCCAATCATGGTTGGATAAAGAGAAAATAAATGAATAAAAGTGTCATTATTTTTGGTTCATATTCGAAGTCTAAATAGAATATCAAAAGGAGTTGACCACGCACCTTTTTTAGAATATAAATACATGGGTGGAAATTAGGTTTTATAATTCAATATTACAAACTAAAAATTGGATTTTAGAGTTAAAAAAATGACCAGTTGTAATGCATGCAACTCTGTATTTAAGCAGCTGTGCACATCAGAAAGATACCTTGTTTACTATAAACTACTATCTGGAAACCGAAGAAATGTTGGCTGTGTAGGGAGAGCAAATCTCTGTGTTAATGGGTCCATACAGATTTGAAAAAGAATTCCCCCACTTCAGACTACTTCCTGTTAGCCTGTCTGTTAAGGAGGATGAGGTACGTTCTCCCCTTCTATCCAGTGACCTATCAGCTCTGCCCGTGTATATCTCCTCGCTACCTCTCTCTCATTCTGTCTCTCACTGCCCTCTATCCGTCAATGTCCTGTCAATCCGTTCTCTCCATCCTAAGCAGCAAAGCCCTGCAGCTGTCAGCAACACTGGGTCAACCTCAATGTACGCTCCAAATCATCTCCTTATCACTCTGGCTCCACCTTTTAGTGCAATTTAAGGAGATTTTTCTCTCGGCAGCAATTTTTTTTTTTTTTTGCACCATTTTGTCTCCAATCCATCCTCGTTTCTGTTTGTATTACTACATCTCTCCAAGTCCATCTGTCTGTTCTTATCAATTTTATCTCAGCCTTTTGCCATCTCTATGCTTTTTTTGTTTGTTTGTTTTGCCTCTGTCTCAAACATGATGTGTCTTTCTGTCTCTCTGCATCTCTCTTCCCATCCGTCTCTCTGTATCTGCGCTGCATACTGTCTCTCTTATGTCAGTCAGTCCTGCTTACTCTCTCTTTCTCTCATAAACAGGACTCTTTCAGTGTGCCTGCCCTTTTTTCCGCTTTATGACAGTATAACTGACAGAAGGAGAGAGTTGTGAGGCGCCATCTTCTCCTTGATTTACAGCCTGTGTGCAGTGATATTTTACATGTCAACAATAGCGTTTAGCTGACACTCTTATCCAGGCTGACGTAGAGTGAGTGAAGAACTGAATTAGGAGTTCAGTATCTTGCTTAGTTGGCATGTGGTAGTTGATGGACATTGCCTTCGGCAAACATAAATTCTGTAACCTTTAGTCATCTAAAAAGCACAATAAAACACATTTTCTTGCTACTCTACAACATCTCTTTACCAATATAATAATGCAGTTATGTATGGTCATTGCCAAACCATGTATTGAACACTTTGCTGAAAACTTTCTACCAAACTACACCTGACGAATGTCTATCTCTGCAAAGAAAGAACAATCACATGAGCTTCTGTGTAGTACATCAAGTAATCTTTCAATTCTGTTTGAAAATGTTGAAGGCAATTTTTGATGCTTTCACCTGCATAAACCAAATTCCAGTTAAGTCCCTGCTATCTTCACACCTCAGCATATCACACTGTAGCTCTCTGAATAGACAGATGACATTCTGAAGAGAAAAGTAAGTTTGTTGGGTTTCCAATGTTAAAGTTTTTAGCTGTGCTGTTTTCAGCCCAACCACAATTTTACCTTTGTACCTCACCTTTAGCGTCACTCAGTTAGTTTCCTGAGGTTAATTCTTACATCTATAATTGTGTCCTTTAAACAAACCATTTTAAAGAGATCACTGGCTTTCAAATACATTATCTTAAGTTAAGTAGTCTATTAGTCCCACAAATGTTTTTTAACAGAAGATTAAAATCTAGCAATGACAGGTGAGATTATTTGACAAGGTCAATCTATCACCCAACTGGCTGAATCTTCTTCTTGTTTAATAAACAATAAACCTTGAAACTAACTATACGACTGAGTGTTTTGTCATGATGGAAGCTTTTTCAGTGAGTGAATTAGGAGTATTGTGCAGACAGGAGAATAATATGATAATTATAACTTGTGTCCGTATAAAGCACACACTGTCACTAGTCTATGTGGTGTTTTCCAGTGAAAGTGGATACAAGTATTTGGCTGGAAGAAAATGTATCCTATTATTTACTTTCTGTTCTTATCTCGTCCTCCTTCCCTATCTGTCTTTCTCATCCTAGTTATTGCCGTTGTTTTTCTCACTACACCCACTAACAGTTAACTTGTTTGCAGAAGTTTGGTGTGCGCAGCCCAGACAAGTTATGCTCTAGGGCGGATAAATACAGACATTTCAGCTGAAGTGCCTCAACTCTCTGAAAAAAATACAAAAGGGAAAGAAGAAACAGCCGCAACAACAAACTTATATCCTCAAGCAACCTTTTATCCAACAAATATTCCATTCACTTAATTTTCATTACATTGCTTTAAATGCAAAGAGACGCATACATGCACATGCGCCACAACACCGCCGATAGCCATGCTCACAGCTATCTCATGATAAATGCATGAATTGTAACTGTTCCGTGTCACACACTCTTCCTGCTGGTGAATATAATTTCCCTCACATTGGCTGTGATTACATTTTCTAAAATCAGTAATGAAAAATGACCAAATCTCATTGTGCAAACTGTCATTCTTTATAATAAATAACCCTGTTTCTATTACGCTGCCTCAGTCTGCTCCACATCTCTTAATGTAGTTTGTTTGTGTATTATAAATGAATTTCATCCACTGAATGTCAGCTGTGCCGTTTTACTCATCAGATGTTTCAAATTTAGCCCTTCACCATCCAACGCTGCAACGTTGTAAACTATATCTAATGCCAGTGGAACTGTCAGTCTTTTCCCTGTGTCATTGTCCACCAAACTACGCAGTATAAATGCTTAGGCTATGATCTTCTTGTCTAAAAAACAAATAACTAAATGTATAAAAAAGTCTAATGTTTGGATCCACCTGGGTCGTCTTAACGAGAAACCATACCCATCATGCCTTGTGTCTTTAGCCCTTGGCAGTGTGTACAAAACGTATTCTTACTCCCTGTTTGTGCAGTTGAATGCATCACAGACTTTTACCATCTGAAGCGTTGTTTTCTCATGTGAATGCACACTGGTAGACAATGACCGTAGTGTGACATCAAATGCCTCTCCTCTCCATGGCAGGAGCAAAGACTGCATAAAATATGGACGCAGTCTCTGTGACGTCACACATATGTTTCTGAAGAGCTGTTGTGAGGCTCGAAGTGGGCGGCTCCGGTCGTCGCCTTCTTGGCAGTGACGCGACCGTCAAACTCAAAAAATAATCTAAAGAAGGGGCATTGTCGATGAAATTGAGGTGGGCCCAGGTGTTGCATCAGAGCAGATGGCAAGCGGTTAGCGACTTGAGACATTTGCATTTCTCACTTAGCAGACACTCTTATCCAGAGCGTCTTACAGAACTAACTACAGGGACCGTCCCCCTGGAGCAACTCGGAGTTGAGAGCCTTGCTCAGGGGCACAATGGTGGCAGCCATGGGGGTCTATGGTGATCACTCCCTTTTGGAGCCAGCCTCAAGTGGACATTCAATGAACTGCAGTTTTTGGCACTTTTGCAAAGGCTTCACTGCTCAGCCCTGGGCGTTGCCGCTTGGGCTGGAGAGGAAAAGGATTGTGTGTTCAGTTAAAAAGTGTTTTCAAATGGCCGCACTCGCAGGCAGATAGCCTGTCGTCATAGCCTCCTCCTGCCTGCATCGCACTGCCTCCCTTATCTCTCTCACAGAGAGTGCTCGTGTCCTTGTGTCTTTACAGTCTCAAAGCAATGCATTGTACAAATGGAGATACGGGTGGCACATACAGTATGTTCCGCCTTTCCTCAAAGGCGTTTATGATGTTGCACTCATTTGTACACATAAAAATTGCTTAATGTAGTGTGAAAAATGAAATACCTTGAGAGAGAAGTTCAAACCTGCCTCCTCTCTCACCTCCACACACCTGGCCAATCACTGCATGATGTGGTTGATGATTGTTGAATTGCTTGTTTCAGAAAGTCCCTCTTTCTTAGCATTTTGGAAAGATGGATGGATGGATAGTGAATCAAGTCCTAAATTGTTGTACTCACTTATTCTGGTGCTTGGAGCCCTGGAGGTGTGCATTGTACTGCTCGATAGAGTTGAGGACAACACTGCAGACATTGCAAGAGTAACTACGGCGCAGCCCTGGAGAAACACAAACACAAAATTGTAGTTACTGTGACGGCACATTAGAAGTAGGGCTGTCATCATCTGGATTATCAGCAGCAGTAGCAGTGAGGCCGACATGAGCAACAATACAAATTAGAAGTAACTAGTCATTTAAGATAAGACGGTCTTATTTTTACACTCGACAGTGCAGAGTAATGTTCATCATTAGAGTGCATCTGGAAAAAGATTTGACTGATCATTAACAGAAAGCCAGTTACATTTTTAGGTCGTTAGATCATGTTCTTTTTTTAAAGTATCGATGTATGTATGTGTGTGTGTGTGTAAGTGTGTGGAGGTGCCTTTTGAGACTTCAACAAGGTGAGAAGAATTAGGACACTCGGGGTGAGAAAAGAAACATTGCAGCA
Source organism: Bovichtus diacanthus (assembly GCA_943590825.1). Taxonomy (NCBI): domain Eukaryota; kingdom Metazoa; phylum Chordata; class Actinopteri; order Perciformes; family Bovichtidae; genus Bovichtus; species Bovichtus diacanthus. Next base: position 10,259,408 of record CALSBV010010813.1, read on the forward strand.
GGTTGTGCACGTGTGTACAGTGTACGGCTGTGCATGCCCGCACACTGTATTGTATCCGTGAACGCGTGCTCGAGATGGTGCGGCTCAGACACAGATGTGAGCTAATTAGAGGGTTTGCAGGTGGTCGAGATGAACACCCATAAATAGATAGATGAGGATGGATACTGACAGAGCAAAGTGGGGTGAAGAGCGATGAGGAGGGTTAGGTAGAGGATGAGTGAAAAGAGGAACATTTCTAGAGGAAATTAAGATGTGTATAAAAAAAACGAAGGGGAGGAGCCGGAGACGTGGTAGATGTCACATTGCAGCAGTGATGTAAAATGCATGTTGGGCTTTAATGACCACAGGAGAAAACAAGGACGTGCGTATTCACCCCCCAAATACGCCCTCTTACACATGTGCTAACTACAGCGAGGAAGCAGAGGAAATGCTCTCTGTGTCGACGAGGATAGACCAATCAGCAACATGACATAATTGGCTGTGTGTATTCTCTGTCAGAGATGCAAAGAAGTGCTATTTTTATTTTTTATTGTGCACACTGCAGAGCCGTCACTGCAGAACTCAACTCAGAAATGAACAACCTCGACACTTCAAGGTTGTATGACAAAACAGTCAAAAACTAATTGCTTGAAGCCCTTTCCCCCCCCCAGCCTGTCCACGCACCCCCCCCTCCTTGTCTAAGCTTTTTTTTTTTTTTTTTCATATTTTGACGATTAATGTGTAATTCTGGCCATGGTGACTGAAATTGTGTGTGCTTGCTTAGGTGTGGCTGCCCTTTTCTCAGCTGTCATTACTGTCCTAGAGATTTATGAGTTGTTGCTGTGTTGCTGTGTATTCCATCACCTTTTTGACCTTCTGTGGTGGTAATTGGTGAAGTATGTTGGGAGATGAAGTTGTGATACAGTTAGGAGTGGTGGGAGGTCATTTAGACTGGGCTACAGCTGCATAATGTGGCACATCTACTCCCCGTGGTCTGAGTCGCACTGTCTGTTTCAGGGGTGATTAAGGACAAACAGTCATTTACAAGAAAGCCACGACTGAAATTAGTTGCCTGGAGTAAGCACTGTCTTTGCTTAAATGTTGATATTTTGCATCTATTAGCAGCTAATAACTAAGTCTGTGTGGCTGAAAGAGAAAAAAAAGAGATAGTATCCTCTGCTGCCAAAATGTCATTACTTCTGTTGTCTTATAATGAAAAGGCTATTAATTGGAGAAGAGATAATTTAGAAAAAGAAAGGAATGATAATTATTCCTCTCATTCTCTCATTCTTTCTCTTCATCATAATTCTATACCGCTGCAAGGATTACACAAAGAGGTCTTTGTGTTGTCCACAATTTAGTGTGTTTTATGTGCATTTGTGTGCGCACACAAAGACAAATTCCCTGCTTTTAGACTGATTGATGTAACCTCCCCACTGCTTGGCCGAGTAGCACTGATGTACAATATGCTGCAGTTTGTGTCTGTGCCAGAAAATGTGCTACACACACACACACACACACACACACACACACACACACACACGGCTACATGTGCAGACACTGTGCTTTTTGTTAAATAGAGCAGTTCTGGCATAAGAAAACACTGTGCCCTAATCCATGTTAATTACATGCAGGGAAAGTGTGTGTGCAACGCAACTGAGCTGACAGCATGCAGCGCAGGGTTGTGAATGTGGGTTTTTTGTGAGCATGAGCAGTATTTGTGAGGGTGTTCTAAGCCTTGTTAATTACACAAGAAGATATGCCAGGGAGAGAGAAAAGAGGGGGTGAGATGAGCTAAGGCAGTGGGATTGGAGCTGTTTGTGACTGTCGTTAAAAGTCCTCTGGCTTCGCTGGCATCCCTGGTATGACGCCTAAATGTTTGTCAATAAATTAATGAGCTACATTATGTGCACAGAAAATTTGCGAAAAAAAATGTTGTCCTTTTCAAGAGCCTTGTTGCAAAGAAATGTAACATCTTCCTGCAGTTTCCAAGTCGGATATGTTGTAACTTAGCCTCAGCTCGAGCAACATTAATGTCCCATTTGGAGCACGATGCCATTAGGACGCGCTGCCAAGCTCTAACGGCAGCTTCTTTTATTTGTAAGTCTCCGAGGGTTTACAGGTAGCGGTCGGCGCTGACGATTGCAAAATCTAGTGTTGCGTGAACATTGCTGGTTAAATAGTTGGATGGTTTGAAGACGCATAGAGAGAAAATGAGCCTTACGCACACTTTTCTACAAACGCTTAACATCGAGCTACATATTGATAATTTCAATGTAGAGTTTCCTCTGTTTTCCGCTTCCTTCCTATGGGACCGACTGCAACTGAGAATCTTACTGTATGTTATTCATCTGTAGTTTTATTCACAGTGGATGCAGGAATAATAGTTTTCAGAGCTCTTCAGAGCCTTTGTGCTGTGGTACACCATTAGTTTACCAGCGTTGCAAGATTAAAAAGGAACTGGATCCAAAAAGAAGCCCATTGAGATGCAATCAAAACCAACAGTCTGCCGCAAAGGCTTGACAGTACGTCTCACAGGGATATATCACAAATACCATCGCAGAGAGGGGTTGAGCTTGGGTTGAGAGTGAGAATGAAGTGGAATTTTACCAAGCAACAATCTTTGAAGGACCTATAGAGAGACTAATTAGTTTTGCAGCGAACGTGACAGTAATTGGAAAGACCATCTGTTTTAAACAAAAAAATTATCATACGCAGGAAACAAACTTTTTTTCTGAACTGTTGCTTTAAAATGAAATGAGCAGATTCTACAGCTCATTAGTTTGTGTTTTGTGTCCTCTGTGTCATCTTAACCAGTTATTCAATCATTCCTCAAAGTTACGCTATAACATCTGAGTTTCGGGATGGATATAAAAGCAATTATTTTCCAAGTACATTAGCTGACGTCATTTTATTTTATGCGTCACAAAGTACATGTAGTCATTTGTGAAAGGTATACGTTAAAACCTGACCATATAGGAATAAGAGCCTCGGTTATGGGCGGACACGTACACTGCAGGGTATCCTATAATAACCATTTTTTTTAAACGGGAAATTCTTTCAAAGGCTAACATAGTTAAATCTCTCCGGTCATAATTTTCCGGTGAAAATAATTCCCTCCTACGCACAATTCGTGTAATGAAGCTCAGCATTTACACTTGTTAAAATAACATGCTTTTTTGGCGCCACCCATAGAAAATGAGTCTACATTATAATCATTTTTGGTGGAATGCAGCAAGATATGCGAATATTAGTGACGGCCTTGGTGTGAAAGGTTTGAGCAGGAAAAAATATTCTGTATTGTTAGTTATTAGTTGTTAGTTAGTATAGTAGTTGTTGTTTTTTGTCCCCAGTGTCAAAGGATTAGTTTTCAATTTTCAATATTGACACTATTTGATGCTCGATGTTTTTGACACACGTTGATAGTCAGACCTTGTTCATACAGTCTGCGGGATCTACGATGCCTACAGTATATCTTGTTTATGTGTGCATGTATATAAGCTTGATTTGCTGGTGCAACTACAGTATGTCACAGTGAGCGCTGTCTCGAGGGAGAGGAGGTCAGCTCTGTGTCCCAACTCCGGCAGAGTCATCAATTACACACAATTTTCTCTGCTTTGGTACTTCACCCTCTCTCGTGTCCTCACACACACACACACACACGCACACACAGTCCAGTCCTAGACGCTTATCTCACTGCTTCTAATTATCTGCTGAGTCTCCAGAGAGAGGAGACAATGCGCCGACTCTGTCTTGAGGGGTTTCTACCCCTGTCGTGATTTATGTAAAAACACAGCCGAGTCAGCCGGGCTCCTTCCCTCGTCAGGAGCCACCCCCACTGCAACTCCCTCGTCCACCTCTGTAATCCATCTCCAAGGGTTTTATCTGGCACGTAGCCGTGAAAAGTAACGACAATCTCCCCTGTGCCCTGTCTGCACAATTACACCAGAAAAATCCAAGAGTAAGAAACGGTGTTGATATAACTGTCATATCATTTTTTCATATGTTTCGGTCTTGAGAGTGTGAAAGGGGTGGCAGGAAATCGGGAGAGAGACAAAGAGAGAGTATGCAAGTACAAGTAAAGGTCAGTATCATCAATATGACACAACCAGACAATACAGCAAGGCAGACTCTGCAGCCATGGTTTGGAGAGAGAGAGAGAGGAAATATTGATGTGTAAATAATTCACCTGTGCCTCGTGGGGAGCTAATGAGGATGACAGATGAGACATGACGAGAGTTCGGAGCCCCTAGTGGTGACACACACACAAACACATTTACACACACAAGAACTACAGCAACAGACACAAGACAGAGTACAGCACCAGGAAGGGGGCGGGAAAAAGAAAAACGGAGTGTAAAGAGAAACGGTTCCACAGCGGGAAAAGGAGGACAGAAGGACAGAGACAAATCTGCACTTGGCTGAGACAGAACCCCCGCACCCCCACCTGTGACTTCACACCTGAAGTGACGATGAAAGCCAATTAGATGTGAGAATCTTGCGCCGATGGAAATGTGTCCAACTGAAGAGAACAAATGACTACTGACAATGGAGCCGCACTGCTATGAACAAAGTGTTACAGACTATAGGAACTGGAACAAACACTTGATTGATGGCACATATAATAGAGTGCGTCAGCAGCGAGCTCACTTAGAAATCTTAGACCATTCATTGCCCTTGAAAAGAAGACGGGTAATAGATTTTGCAGTAGAGCTTCACTCTACAGCGAGTGCAAATATCTTTGCTCAAACAAAAGGAAAAATCTGACTTTTATATGTGTCTATTATATACTTAAAATCTTAATTGTCTTGTGTAGTTACATGGAGTAAAAACCTCCCAAAAACAGCTGAGGTTGTGGGATGTGGGTCACAGTGTGTGGATGGAGGACGATATCCAGCATGACACCACTTAAAGCCTCTGAGCCAGTGTAGGCGGCAACATGACTCATGCTTTTAATATGATTGGCTTCTTGAGATGATGGTTTGTGTCATGGCACCTGGAGCACAAAGCGAACGGCGCCTCCTCAGCTCACGGAGGATTTGTATGTGTTTGCGTGCGTGGCAGTATATGCGTGCAGCATGAGTGCGTCAAACTTGAACATGTGTGCAGTAGAGGTGTATTGCATGTTGGGATGCGTGTTGCAGGAGGAGGATGTTCGACGATACAACTCATAGGAACCAGAAAAAGGAAAAGCACTTTCTGTGCCAAAGACTATTAATAATTTCATTAAAATACCCTTCTGGCAGAAATGTGTGTATGAGCATGTGAATCAGTGTCCTCTTGCTGCTACATTAGTGCGTGGAAGTGTTTGTGTGGGAGAGGGGAGGAAGAATAGAATACTAATTAAAACCCAGGACTCACTTTAACTGTTATTTGATCTCAGTTTTACCAATTAATAGTAGGACATAATAGAAAATAATTTCAGTTTAATCGTTAAGGTAAGTTCCTGATTTGCTTTGTGGTACTCATGCTCAATCTTTAGCAGACATATTAGTGTGGAATATGATATTTAGCTTCCCGTGTAGCGGATTTTCTTCCGAGTATGCCAAATGCAGCATGCCAAGATAGGTCCCATTACGACACATTACACAACAAACTAGTGTTAAAGCTATGCTGTAATATGAGGGGACTGTGACCCCAGACAACCGACATGGAAAGGTTAGACTGATGTGTTAAAATTCAGTTGGACTTAGACACACAGCTAATTAGGGAGAGACTAATGTTTACTTGTGATGATGGATGAGCTAGCTCCTTTATTTAATTTGGCTTCCAGTCAAACCCCTAAGATTATTTACCCAGTAAATACCTTTCAAAGAGTACTCTAATGATGTAGTATTACATTTCCATAAAGTCGGGGAGAGATTATAAAAGCAATGGTCAGAGTCTAAGCAGAGGCTGAGATGTGCTGACTTTGTTCCCAGTGTCGCTCGTAAGAGTCGAGAACCAAAACAGCTGTTTCCTTCCGTTACAATAATGCAACTCGATAGCGTGTTTTGTTGGACCCTCACCTGGTAATCGCCCATGTTTTTTCAAACGACATGCCCTAATTTGTTATGTAGGATTTCTAATAAAGAAACGGTAGCCTCCAAACCGAGGCAGCTATATCAGGATAATGTCACTAAAGCTCCCTCAGAGCCACAAATGACATTATACAACTGTTTTCAGGGCTTTGACATATAAAAGTGGTGGAGCGCCTCTGAACGTTTATACAAGAATACTAAAACTTTACTTTACTGCATCTAAACTTAAAGTTAATCATAAGAAGGTATTCCAATCATTTGTGGGAGATTAATTCTTAAGTGTGTGCATATAAATATATATATATATATATATATATATATATATAAAAAGTGGGCGAGTAGAGGGGGAAGCTCTGGACTGATTTAATGAAAACACATATGGTTCAAGGACACAGTTAGTCGGTCAAGTAGAACCCATGTTTTTGTCCATATGTGTGGTGAATGCGAATAAGAAGATCCTTACAGTAACTAGCTGATGGTGCTAATTTTATCTGTGAATAACTGGTGTTGCTTACCTCGGTAAAATATCTGTGAAATATACACCACATTGAAAGGCATATGAACATTTCAGGAGTCCACCCTCACTGCCACAGATCTTGAATGTGATCTCCCCCTTATCGTCTTTCCTCGTACAAAGCCGTAACACCCCCGCTGCCCATCACTTGTCACTTGTGTTGGCCCGGGGCCAAGTGGCTGACCTGTGCTCTCCGTGGCATCCAGACTGTCCGCTAGCTGCTCCTGGAGGCGTGCTCTGGCTGCGTTCCTGCTGTGTTTCTTGCCCTCGTAGTGCTGCTGGGCCATCAGCGGGTTGTTGAACCAGGCTCCGCAGAGGCAGCAGTACTTCCCGGCCTCTCTTCCGCCGTTTCCGCCGACCACTGGCAAGGGCCAGGCCAGGTCAGAGGGAGGAGGGGGGCATGCAGCGGGGTCTGTGGGCAGTGGTGTGGAAGGGGAGGAATCTGGGGAAAGAAAATAATGCAAATGAAGTTTTAAGGCAAAAATTGCATGAAAATGTCAAGCATTCATTTTCACACAGACGCACACATAGTCTTTCTCACAGACATGAAATACAGTTGAACATTTGAAAGCTTTGGGTTACTGATGGAGACTGAGAGTGAATAGCATCTGTGGAACACGGATGAGGGTCAGGAGGAAGCCATCAGCAATCTAGGCACCAGCCTGCAAGTGCTTTCACATCTACTCTACGCCTGGGCCTCCCTGCTTCATCTTTTTTTTTTTTTTTTTTTTTTAATACCTACACCCTATTCTCTCATCTTTCCTCTCCTCTCCTCTCCTCTGTGACGGTATGAGAAAAAAAAGAAAAAGAAATGGCAAATTTCCAGGTGACCTGCTCCTCGTGACATGACACTGGTTACCATGGTGATTGCCCATTAATAGCCAACAGGCGCTGACTTGTCCACAGGACGTGGTTGTGGCTCACGCAGCGGAGACACTGCGAATGTGCGTGTGTGCGTGTGTCCGTGTGTGCATGTGGGTGTTTGGGTTGCGGATTGAATGTATAATCCACGCTTGAGAAAGTGTGTGTGTGTGTGCGCGTGTGAAGCTCCAGAATAGGCTGATTTTGTGTGTGTAAGGTACAGTACGTGTACCAAAGAAACCCTCCCTGCTCAAACTGTTTATTTGAACACAGTGGGGGGGTTTTAGCTCCACAGCCAAATTGTGTGAGAAAGCTCATAATGCCAGATGGCATGTCCAAATGTGCCATCTACAATGTGTCAATGACTCGGGAGCTATAGAGACCATGACTACACAGCCACAATACAACACATTTTAAACATTTTATATAACGGACAAAAGCCCACTCGCACACCTTTTTAAGCCCAAATGAGTCACAGCACTTCTTTCACAACAACCATCAGCTCACTGATAACAAATGAAGAGCATTCATGAAGTGTTGACCCGCGACCATGAGTGTGAGGTGACTTAGTTTATGTGTATTTTCTGTGTGTGCGCCAGTGTTGACTTGACTCTAGCCCTGCGCGCTGATTGGTTGCTCATACCTTGATGTGTCTTCGGGCTCTGTTCACATAGTTACTGTATCTATGGCTGTGTCTCTGCTCGACTCACCAACCACGCCCACTCACATTCCCTTTGCTTGTGTGTGCTTTCGCCACACTATCATCTCACTTACAAAACTCAGCCCTGTAACTCTTCTACTGCCATTTAATCTTTTCATCCTAAAATGTTTCATCCTAAAATCTCTGGTACAGCAGTCCTGTGCGTTTTGTGTGTGCTCGTGCATGAGTGAAGTTCCTGAGCTCTGACAGCTCTGTGGAACGGCACGTGCTGAGCAGAGATCCTCGGGTGTATTTTTCCTCTCCATCCCCCGTTTTCCCACCCTTTCTTTCTCCCTCGACTCTGATCTCGGCACACTGGAGCAGAAGTGAGTGTTTTTCACGGAATGGGGCACAGGAAGTGTGCGTGATAGCGTGTGTGCAGGAGGGGGAGCAGGCGGGGGTTTGGAGTGCGTGGTGTGATGTGCAAAAGGGGAGGGAACGCAGGTACAGCTTCTGCTCTCCACCTCTCCAGGGCTTCTCCAACACACATGGCCTTTGCTTTCTCTCTCCTTACTGTGTGCTTTGTGGTCGTGCATATGCTTGAATGTGTTTAAGTATGTAAGTTGGTGTTCGTGTGTCCTAAAATGAAAGTGAATGTCGAGTATGTTTGTGCATACATCAGTCATCCTGCTTATGTGTGTTTCTGATGGTCGTGTGTGTGCATGTGTGTGTTTCTGTGCGCTCAAGCCTGTCAGCTCGGCTGTGCATCTTCTGTGGAGCGCTCATCTCAGAGCGATCATGAAGGCTACTTTTGACTTTAATCTCTCCTGAAATCCTCTTCTTCTCTCCCAGGTCACTCTCCTCTTCTCTTCTCTTCTTGCTCTCGTTCTCTTGTTTCTTTTCCTCCAGGTCCCACTGTCACAAAACCACGGAAACTCCACGGCCACGGCAGTACAGAAGTGACACTTTTCCAAAGTAGGGCAAAGTTTAGCAGAAGTCACTCATGGGCTTGATTATAACACTCCATTTTGTAGCCATTGTGTAGTTATAGCTCTGTGAATTTTCACTTTGAATCCAATTTGAATCACATTATGCAAAGCTCCCCTGGAGACGACTCACCAGCACTGACTTAAAAAAAAAAAAAATAAAAATAAATGCTAATCTTAATCAATCATGAGAGCATGAACAAAAATATTAATTTGTCTTGTCTTGTCTTGATAAAGAGATTTTTTACTAATCACAAGGCCTTTATAAATTAAAGGCTGCACTTCACCTTCAAAGTTTTCCTTCTTTGGCCTCTGGCATGTTTGCATTACCAGACCTTCCCCTCTGATATCCAGGCTAGACGTTTTTGACTGAAGCATGACTAAAGCTTTCCAAATCCACTTCCAATAAAAATGTATGCTTTGAACTAAAAATTATTCTCAGGCCTGTGATACATGTTGCAAAAACTAGATGTCTGGATTAGACGGGCGCGTGCGAGCAGAGGTGAGGGTGTGTTAGTCGACTAAGTTAATTACCTTGGGAGGACAGGCTCTGTGTGCAAACATCGTGATTGGAATCCAATAGAGGTATTGATCTGCTTGGGGTGAAATAGTTGATCACCAGTTTCAGTTCATAGTAAAATGTTTTATAGATCAGAAGCATCAGATTTCACTTTCAAGTCTGACCAGAATACAAACAGACAAAGACCAACTAGCTATTCTCTTTCTTTCTTTTATAAACTCAACTTGCCGTAATCACTATGAAAGCATTGCAGCTGTAAGAGGCATGCTCCAACAGTGCATGTTTGACGTGTGTGTGGGATCTTGTGGATAAAATCAAACCCAGATAGCGAGACGGGTAGAAGGTGTGAGATACCTGTGTTTGTAGGGCTGGTCATTGCTGTGGTCGGCTCCCCCAGAACGAGGCGGACCCTCTTGGCGTGTGTTTTGCCCTGGTAGTGCGACTGGGCCACAATGGCGGAGGTGAAGAACATGTTACACAAGGTACAGCACTTGTTCCTGTCCACCTCTGTCTCTGCACAGTCCTACAGGAGGAGAGGAGGGGGAGATGGTGGAGGAGAGGGGAGGAGGAGGAAGAGGTGTTATGAGACAAAAATGCACCACAGGGGATGAGAGGGTGAGGGAGGTGAAAAAAAAAAAAGAAAGACATTTGTGGAAGTCAAGAAAGGAATGACGTGAGAAGAGAGGCAGAGAGAGGTGAAGGTGAGAAAAAGAGAGAAGAGGCAGGGGGAGATGAGAAATGGAAAGTTGTGTACTTTGCACTGACCTCGTGGGCTTTTGTCGGTTTCACACAGGCCACACACACACACACACACACAAGCAAAGAGAAGGCTGATCAAATATTCATCTGTCTGTGGCTTGGCCCTTACACCGCTGCTGGTTCATTACTAATGATGAGGGGAGTTGCTCCCCACGGGAGGGAGGATACACAAACAAAAAGACACAAATGTACAAACAAACTCTTTCACACACACACACACACACACACACACACACACACACCTTCTCTCTAGCTTGTTTCTGCCCATCAGTATCGGAGAAACTAACTCCCAAGACTCAGGGAAATAACACCAATGGTCATTTTTAGAAATCATCTGATCCAGTGATGATTCCATCAATCATCACTGGATCAGATGATTTCTAAAAGATGGATGTCTCAGATGGATCCTGGATGGAAAAAAAACTACCACAAATAAATTTACTTTGTTGAACTAAAAAGAGCAGAGGAATATCAGAGAACAGATGTGTTTCGACATATTTTTGCTCCTTGTAGTTCCAGATGAAGAACATTTAAATGCTACAACATACAATAACATATTGCTGTGTGCTTTCAACTTTGTGGCAATCGTTTTGGGAAAGGCTCTTTCCTGTCCCCATGCATACAGCAAAGTTTTGGAGTGTGGTGAGAAATAAGTTGACTGGCCTACACAAAGACTTGACCTCAACTCCCTCTAACACCTTTGGGAAAAGTAGGACTGACTGTCAGCCAGGCCTTATCATCCAAACATCACTCCCTGACCTCACTAATGCTCTTGTGGCTGAATGGAAGTAAATCCCTGCGGCCTGGCTGCAGGCTGCAACATCTTGTGGACAGCCTTGCCAGAGGAGTGGCTGTTATATCAGCATATTGAACCATGCTTTCGAAATTAGATCTTGCAAACACATATTGGTGGGAGGTTCCGCAGCCCACATACTTAAATATATGAATTAAAACAGGGACGGCTTAAATAAAAAATAAATCTTCTTCAAAGAACAGCAATATTTCACGCTTAAATTCAACACTTTCACAACTTTCCCCCAATTTCTTTCTTCTTCTCGCTGCTCATATTGAACCTCCACTCACTGTCTGTTCATCCAGGCTTTAATTATTTTTCTGCCTCTGCTTCTTCTAAACTCTTTTTCTATTTGTTTGCTCATCTCTCCCTATTTTTCTTCCTTTTTTCCCCCTCACATTAGCACTCTCTCTAGTCCAGTGTCCAGTGGAGTCGGAGGAGAGAAACCTCAGTCTCAGCCAGATAGAGGACAATAATAGAAAAGTGTCTGCGACACATCACCATATTTGAGTGTGTGCTGTGTGTGTCCGTGTGTGAATGTGCGTGTGCGTGTGTGTGTCTTGTGTCAGCCCTGGTTAGCTTCACGGACAGTGGATGTGCGAGTTAAGGACACCTTTACCTCCCAGGCCTAGCTTTGTCTCTCAGCTGTCCCCTCTCTCTCTTTCTCTTTTCTTCTGCTCTGTTTTTTTCTCTCTCACTTTCTTCTTCTCTTGCTTTTTGTCTTTTTGCCTTGCCTTCGCTCTCAGCCTTTTTCTCTCTTTCTCTCCCTCCCTTCATCCCCCCTCCCCCTCTGGGCACCAGTCTCAGTGACTCTCTGTGTTGTGGGATGAAATATTTATCTGTATTGGCAGGCCCTCTCCACCCCTCCTCCTCCTCCTCCTCCTCCTCTCCTCCTTCCCGCCTCTCCTCTCCTGTGTCTGTCCCTGCTGTGATCATGTTAAAGGCTTGCTATGAACTGTCCCATGAACCTCCATCTCCATCTTCATCAGTACCTCAATTTCCTTCTCCTTCTCAGTTAATGAGAATGTGCTTTATTAGCGCATGAAGCATTGTCCTTATGTTGCCAAAGGAAATGTGTGCACATTTTTTGGGGGTTTCTTTGTACTGTATGTAAAGTAAAAACATCCTATCTATATTTATCTCTTAATCTTTATTCATGATTGTAACATAGAAGACACAGTCAGTGCCCATGAGGACAAGTCTCCTCTCCTCTCGTCTTATTTCCTCTCGTCTCGTCTTATTTCCTCTCGTCTCATCTTATTTCCTCTCCTCTCGTCTTATTTCCTCTCCTCGCGTCTTATTTCCTCGCCTCTCGTCTTATTTCCTCGCCTCTCGTCTTATTTCCTCTCGTCTCGTCTTATTTCATCTCGTCTCGTCTCCTTTCCTCTCCTCTGAAAGCCCTGCTTCCTCATTACCATCTATCCTTGTTCTGTTCCACCTCCTTTCTAATGTGTACTTTCTGCTCCTCCTCTTGTCTCTTTTACTAGTCATCCTATTGTTCTTTCCCTCCACTCCCCCTCCCCCTTGCCTACTTTGTCTACTTATTCACTCCCATGGGCAGAGCTGCTGAGATCTTGTTCTACCAAAATCTTGTTGTACCAGGATGGGGGGAAATCAACCGCAGTGAGCCAATGTCCCACAACTGCGTGTTTTATTTTTTTTTTGGACAAAGAGGCTGAGATGATTCTCTGTGGTAGCCTGCAGTGGTCTCACCTGTCAAAACACACTGAAAAGTAAAAGGATCAGTCGACAGCGAAGGGACTTAAACACAAAGACGCGTCTTAATAAAAGAAGAATGCAGCGCAAACCCTGACGCTCAATGACAGATGTTACACGAGGGATTTAGTGACAGTGCGGGGAAAGTTTAAAAAAAAAAATCTCAAGTGTGTGTGGGTGACTGACATATGAATAATTGTCATCTCATTACAGCTGCCACTCCACTGAGCCACTTCAAACAATAAACAGCATCTCTGACTCACCGTTTTCCTCCATCGTCGGTCTCCGCTGAAAGTCGTCAACCTTTCTGTTTCTTCATTTTTTGATTTCTAGATTCCTACCTCAGCTCATTTCAATATTCATCTCTGTATTTTGTCCCTCACTGTCTCTACCTGTCGCACCTCACACATCTGTTGACTGATTTGCATGCGACCTAATTGTTGAGTGTGTGTCTGTTTGTGTGTGCACATGCTGCCAGTGATGCCAGTTTGTATCGCAGGATATTTTGTGTTTGGGTGGTTTCATCTTGCTCATGCACCTAACAATAGACTCCTAATTAGCTGTGTTAATCTCCCTCTCCTTCTGTTTTGCTTTCTCTCTGCTCCTCCTTACTTCTCCAACTGCTCTGTGTCGAGGCGCTGTGGGAAACATGGCTAAATATACACATCAAGCAGCACAGGGAAACAGACGCTCTCGTTTGGAATTTGAAGGAGTGCTGAATGTGTAAATTGAAAGGAGCGACAGTGCAGATATAGCATGAGAGGAGAATAAAAGGTGCGAGGAAAAAAAAAAGCATTTTGTTATCGCTTGCCCTTTGCGCAGCTAGAAAAGTGCACAGATGGAGAGAAAGCACGGTGGAAAATAGGGGAGAAAAAGTCCCATCCCCTTTCATCTGGGAGCACCTTTACGACCTACTTTTTCTGTTTGTGCTCTGACAAACACTTTAACCTACACACAAACACACAAACCTCGAGGCATGACATTTTGCACTGGGTAGACGCTGGCATTTCATTCACTCTGCGAAAATCCTTTTCTGCTGTTCCCATTGGACTGCAGCATGCCAATCAGTACGACAACAGAGGGGCACACACGCTGAGATGAAGTGCAAAGAAAAGATGTGCAAAACTTCCCCATAGAGGGAAAAAAAAAAAGATGAAAGAGTTAAAAGAAGAAAGGTTTATCCCAAATTGAATGGTGAGAATTTCATCTCTGGAAAACCGATACTCGTTATCAGTTTTGCAGCGTTGTCAGATAATCAATGTCACATCTCTGCGTGAAAGGTTATGAACAAATTGCTAGCTGAGGCGGTCACAGTACGTTACAGTATGGCACATGAGGTGAGTGTGTACATGAGTGTGTATGTGAGTGTGCACACGGTCTGTTCAGTGTCCCATATGAGATGGAAGCTGGGAGGGGCTGAGTCATGTCTTATTCACTTAGGGAGACGGATGGAGACGCAGGTGTGTACATTTTTACAGTACGTGTGAGTGAGTTGTACACTCATGTGCCCTTGACGCGCCTGTTTCATGAGTGTCTGCAGTGTTGTGCACATGTTTCACCTTTTTTACATGTTTGTGCACCTGTGTTGAGACACATGGCTCAACTGGTTGACAAAGAAACCTAAATGCACATGCCCATTTCAAGAGTTTTACAGTACGAAATGATTCTGAGCCGCTTTCGTAAACCCTCTTCTCCCTACAACTCTCCGTTGTCGGAATTAGGAGGGCTGTGTCTGACCATTTCTGTATCTTTCCGTGTGTGGTGGTGAGAAAGTACGAAGGTTTGAACTTCTCTCCTCTCAAACTCTCCTCGTATTCTTTACACAACTATTTTGATGTGTACGAACGAGTGCAACACTATAAATGCCTTCCAGGAGAGAGTGTCTAAATATGTGCGCCGTAATCTGCACATTTAAGCAATTATTGCGTCTCTCTGTCAACTGGCTTGTCACTCTGCCTTCGAGTGTAGCCCTTAGGAACCACAGTAAACACTTTGCCTTCCATGTCGGACAAACTAGATCTTTTCGGGCATGACCTGGCTCTTAATGGCTTACAATTTAGGATTGATCACATTTTTTGCTGTGGATTAGATAGGGACTTGACGGGCTCTTCTGGAGTGATTGTCAGCATTTAGACCAATATAACTATGCATACATATGGATAAAGAAAATGGCGCGAGGATAGAGCCAAATAACATGAATTACTTGCAGCCTCGAACATTATTCGTCTGGGTTTTACACTTTGCATTGCTCATTTATTAAGTGCAACCTGAAATCACTTACATTGGGGACGTTTGCAAATATGAGTGTTTCATAGTTTTTATTACGAGTTTCCTGTCAGTGGAGGACATAGGGTCATTGCCGTGTGGAGCTAATTGGCCCTGCACTCAGGCTCAGGGTCTTGGCTGTGGCACAGCACCGTTTTTGGAGCTGCTCCACCTCTCTCTCTTGCTCTCGCTCTCTGGCACAGCTAGATTTGTCAGTTAGTTTGATAAGCTTTATTTTTCCACCAGCTGTGTCCTCAAAGTGTGTACTGTATGTATTGTGTGTGCATATGACTGTATTGTGCCATGTGGGACTTATAGGCTTGCCGGGAAAATGGGGCACGCGATGTACTATAGTAAAGCTCCCTCGTCACAATAGTCTAATGCGTTCACATTTCTTTTCAGATGCAAACGCACAAAGATCCACAAATACAAAGTAAAGAATGAATCAACAGCTAAATGGTAATTTTGCTTCATGTTCGAAGCCCAACATCACTGTGGACACGAATACAACCTCAGCATTCGCTACAATTGCAGAACAGGGCCCTAGAAATACACAGACACAATGTCCCACCTACTGCACACGCACACAGACAGACACACAAACATCAGCAATGTACTGACCTCCCTAGCCATAGCCTGCAATAGTCTGATATAAAGCTGCTTGGTGGCGTCTGCCTCCACTAAATCTTGCCAGAAACACCACAGCTAAGGCATAACCTCTTATGGGAGAATTATAGTGCTCAACTGCACACAACAGATCAAACAAATATTCCCATGAGCACTTGGCAGCAATGGCCAAGCCTGAGAAAGGACAGGCCCAGGAAAGGATTAGACGGAGGCAAGTCAACTCAGGTTTTTCGTCATCTACAAACATGAAAACATGCTCCAAATTCACACATTTCTGCATGCAAATAATTGTCCTTCCACAAGCATCTTCACAGTTACTTCAGTTTGGGATTCCACCGCAAAACAGGTAAACCTTTAAGTGTCATTTACTTCATTATTGAATCTTAAAAGCTTGAAAGTTGGAATTTGAGGAGAGAGACAGAGACACAGAAACACACAGTCAATGGGAGCATACTGGGTTATCTGGCCGCAGTCTCTTGGAAGGTGGTCCTCCATCTTCAGGGTGAAGCATGTAGAACAGACGTACCTTGTTGGCATGTTTCTTACTCTGAGAGAGAGAGACAGAAAGAGAGGGAAAAAGAGAGGGTAAGAGTAGAGAGTTTTATTTTATCAAGTGAGCCAAGTGGAAATAAAAATCAATGGCTGTCACTCCACCTTGGCTGTTCCCTCCGAGCTTTTATCTCTGTTTCAGCTGATGGTGCTAGCAGACGTTTTTGCTCCCGGCTAGGTGGCTAATGGCCTGGGCCAGCCTCAGCTTTTTGGGAGCCCTGAGTAAGATGTTGGGAAAGGGGAAGTGGTGGGGGCTAGAGGACTCTTTACTTCACCTCTGCACAGTGGCACTGTAAAGTGCTAAAGGAAGCGAGGCAATAATGTGGAGGGCTAAAATGACGGTGAAATCAAAACGATGATATCCTTGTAGCTTAAAACAATTAAAAGGCAAGAGTCTTTTTGATTAATAGAATTATAGATATTAATATATATATATAAGAGTCTGCAGAATATTAAAAGCTTTTGATGTGAGAAGACTGTTGAAGTACGCACAGTATCTGTACTCATTTGTTATTGTTGTATTTTGGCCCCACCTGTCTGTGAGTGTTTTTACCCTGCCTCCGTCACAATCCCTGTAAGTCGTAACAGGCTTAAAAATACAGTTGTGTTCATATGGAAGGACAGCGAGCCGTCCTTGAAGCTGCTAACTGTCACTTTAATGCAGAACAATGAACAGCACTAGACGTACTGCAGGGTAAAGATTAGAGAATGAGTATGTGTTAAGACAGCTCTGTGTTTGTGTACAAGGTTGACATAGTTATCTTGTTCTATGCATATCCTTTTATTGGCATGCTCCATGACCTTCACTCCTTTCTACTATGTAACAACTATTATTATCTATAAATTCCAGTACTGGGGCAATTTTTTCCGAAGCACGTGTTGACGCATGTTGTCAAAAGATATTCTATCTTTACTGGAGTCGAATATACATTATTGTACGACAGAGTACAGTGATATAAGTCAAGATTGTGGTTTCGAAAAGAGACACAGGGTAAAACATTTTTTAACTTGAGATTAATGAGAGACGGACGAGATTAAAATTGTCAAATATCTTACGATGACGTTTCTGTTTTGTTTTGTAGAAGAAAATGTGCTTCTAAGTTTAAATGTATATCATGGCTGAACAGGACACAAAGAAAGCGAGTGGGAGACTGACAAGACACTGTACTTGCTGCTCCAGTGCTTAGATTGGATCGTCTGCCCCCGGGACAAGAGAGCCCCCCCCCCCCCTCCTCTACCTCACATGCCCCCTCACTTGTCAGACGACTTTAATGCATTTTGTCAGTGCTTGTGTGTGTTTGTGTGTCTTTAGTGTATCCTTGTGTTTATAGGTATATAAATGGGCATGCAGTTGATGGCTCTGGGATATGGGCTAAAAGCGGGTCCTTGTGTCACCATGGTTACCCCGCACTGACCCTCAGTACGCGCCCTACTCTAAGGGACTGTGCATGTCTCTCTGTCTCATCTTCCTCTTTTGTTTGTCAGAGTGTCAAATCAAGTTGGAGGAGACAGACGGGGCAGAGGACAAATATATGACAATGGGCCTCATTCAAGTTTTCTTTTTATTTATAAATGATAAGATTTTTTATTGTCATTTAAATCTTATATTATAAAACTGTAGAATTGAAGGAAACAAAAGTATATTTTTGCACAAACCGCACTCAAATGTGCAAAGGCTTGCTCTCGAGTGTGCTTGGATTCTGCTCTTACCTGAGAACAAATTCCAAATAAGAAAACGTTGGTGAATGTCAGAATCTTTGCGAAAACTGTAAGTGGGTTTAAGAAGACATTTCTTTTTAAAGCGGAAACGTATAACTTTTCCCCCGTTTTTCGCGTTTCCAAATTGTATTATTATTGGTTTTGGAACTCTGCGTTTTCCTCAGAGCTAGCAACAACACAGGACACGCTGCATTTGTTTCCAAACAAACGGAGACGGTGATAACATATTTTCTGTCCATTGATTTTCATACGAACAAAAAGATTGATCTTCTCTCTGCAAAAATGTTCTCTGGTAAGCAGTGATGTTGTGCATATGTCTATAGCTTTTATTGTGAAAGGGAGTACGTGACCCGCTGACAAACAGAATTGCATTGTAAGGCGAGGCTTATAGGGAACCAATCTAAACACTAATGGTTATTATTCTACAGCCATTACACTGTGCAATCAACATATACTTCACAATGATAAGTTAAAGCAAACATGTTTAAGAAGGATTGGTGAGTAAGGACCAATGTGTGCCACATCACCCGTGTGTGTTTGTGTATACATGCAGAATGTATCTCACTCACACATGATCAGAATCCAATTTTTAACACCAAGAACCTCACTATTGATTTTACAATATCAGACAGTGGTGTGGAACAATGGTGTGCATTGATTGTCCATGCGGCAGGGGTGCAAATGAAGTTTAAAAAAAAAGTTGAAAAAGGAGTTTGCTGTGGCGTTTATCTGATAATAGTTTGACCATAGAATAATCTGTGTAAAGGCCTGACATACCAAGCCGATACCGGCCGATGCGACTTCTTGGCCAAGACTAAGGCCAAGACTTGTCCTTTTGAAGACAGTTTGGTGTGAGAGGATTGATGTGTATAGGTGAGGGAGCATCATGAGCAAAAGCTCTTGAACACACTAAACGTTTGTCTTACTCCTAGTCCATCTTTACTAGTCAGTTTATAGATTGTAGTTGCTAGCTAGCTGTTATTGCTATCTCTTATTTGTTATAAACTGCTGAAATGCACAAGTTATTCTTCTGGTGTTTTTTGACTGTTATCAGAGAGCTTCAGGTGCATTACTGCCATCGTCCCGAGTAAGAATGGACCCCAGAACCCTGAGCTCCTCAATAATTCATCCCCCATGATAGTACTCCTTTCTTTAGCCTGTTGTTGTCTCAGTGTCTTATGTAAAACACGCTTAGTTACCCTGAAATGTGCTATACAAGTAAAGCTGCCTTCACTTGCCTTTTATCCTTATTCAATCTCCCTGCCTTCAAATCATTTCTTACATTGTATCCTTGATCTACAGACCACTACAGAGACCCAGGGGGACACTGAGGACATAAACTGACTCATGCCTATTTGTCTGCACTACTCAAGACTGTGTGTTTTTGAGTTAGGTTGAGAGGCAAAAATAGACAACTTTTAAGTGAATGTGGTTGGTACACATGCGTGCAGAAAAATACACACGGCCGTTGTCCTTGCTTAATTCTCTCCAGATAAGGGTCTTGTCCTCATTAGTCTGCTTGTTAATCCCAATTGTGTCTTGTAATCAAGGACGACCTCAATGCAGTACATGTACGCAAGCGCACGTGCATATGTGTCTCACACACACACACACACACACACACACACACACACACACACACAGACACACACATTCTTATTAAATAATGCACACGGCTGATTATTGAATGGCCTTTCATTCAATTACTTCTAGGGAGTCTGCTGAGAGGTTGACTACATTAAAACAAAAAAAAAAGTGCATTTTTGTTTGTGTGCAAGTGACTAGCATTACCATGCAGCATTAAGTCTATGTATAATGGATGAGCACAACAGCACATGCACAAATTGGTACAAATAAGGCTGATGCAAAGTGCACAGTGAAGGAATCTGCTAGTCAAAGCAGTAGTAGTAGAAACAGTTTTATTTTATTTCGTTTTTGTGTATGAGCAGAGACAGACTCACCTCATAGTGAGCGGTGCGCTGGGACTCAGAGATGAGCTGGGCATTGCAGATGTTACAATAGCTCTCTGTGAACAAGCCTCCGTCCACGACGCCTGCTGACTTCATCTTCATCTGAGACTGCACAAACACACACACCCACCCAAACATAAGCAAATATGAATATGATTACAATGCAGAGCGGAATAAGATGTCAGTGGACCTTACAGTGAGTGTTAGAGGTGCGTAAGCATGCATGCATCTCATCTCAATTTAGAAATAGATCTTCTTTAGACAGATTCTTCATGGCATTTCAGCCCAAACATATGTTGATCCTCTCTGTCAGAACATCTTCTCGCATTTGATTTTAGCTCCAGTCTTGGAAAAAGTGGCCTGAGGCTCTGGCTGGAGTTCCTGCATCTTACTGAGCAATAAGCTTTTATGTGTATATATATAAATAATATATATATTGATAATGTAAATACCAGTGAGACCTGAAATGTTTCAAAACCAAAATGTAAATATATTCCATTACAAAGTAATATTTAATCATCAAAAGTATACATACCCATTGTAAACTATGGACCCTTTTAAAGTGTTGCATTATTGATACATAAATGTATTAAAAGCATGTTAATGTTGCAGTTGGTCAACATTGTCCTAATCCTAACTGCATAATGCATTTCTGGGAGTTCAAGTTATAGAAATGCATCACATTTATCAGTGTAGCCTTTATGTTTGGTATGTCAAATCATAATCTGCACTATAACTGGTCACAATAGACACATAAATGTAGTGAAGTTAAAAACTACAATATTACCCTGTGAATTGAACAGTGGTGGAGCAGGGTGTTAGACACTTTCCATATCTGCCTTCAGTTACATAAATTTAACAAAGTGCAGGAACATGGTGAAAGAGTTTAAGAAAGTTTGAGAAGCTTAGGTTTTAGCTTTCTGGCTCAGACCAAATATTGTCATGTTTATCGGTTGCTTTTTTGCCTTCCAAGTCAAAAATGGTGAGTTTAAGTATTAGGAGCTGTCTTTGTCTTTATTCCCTCTCATTGTATGGTGACGTGGTATTGAAATCATGCTGTTGGCATTTAAGTGAATAAGACTAAGAGGACTCAAAATGGAGTCATGTTTTGCCTTTTTGTGATGAACATTTTCATCTCTTTAACTCCATGCTGAGTTAGTATGCAGCCTTCACTGAGATCTGCTCTGCTGCTCGACCTCTTAACTTTGCCACACTTTTTGTGCACTGGGCTTAAGTAAGTAACAATCGCAAAGCATGTCTTGCCAACCTAAATTTGAATTTTTACATTCAATTTTGCAAGCTCTTTAGTGAGGATTACAGTCTCTGAAGTAAATTGTTAAAAGGTCTCCAGCAAGATTCCCTGGTGAGAAACAGTGTCTTAAAACCTTATCGTTGCTAGAATTGCCCAACCAGTAACACCATGGGGACCTGAGCATCCCACTGGGAGCTGTGGCTCTTGGTCCTTAACAACCTGGCAGCAGGGTTTTTCTTTCACTTTTATATTGAGTACCGTAATAGAAAATGGTTTAATGATGTGCTCTGCGGCCTTGTGTTAGATTTTCTATTCACTTCATTATGTGTGCCCTGTAGGCAGTGGTCTGACAGGGTTAGGGTGAGTAACGGGTATGTAAGGAATGGTCCAGGAACATCAACCATTAAACTGGATGAGCTCCTTGCTCCAAGGAAACAAAAGTGTTTTATAGACCTAGATACATGAGTGCTGCAGAGGTCAGCTCCAGTAACTTAAAATAGGGTGTTTTGTCCAGCATGGTAGCCTGAGAATCACAGCATTAGTGATGAGATCAGGCAAAATGCACTTGATGTGTCAGCACGGAGAAGTATTGACAGGAATTGGTATTATTTATTTCAAGTCTAGTGTGTAATTATCTTTTCGCGAATGCACTGGTTTAACACCTCCAAGCACACACACGTTAGCGCACACACACACACGTTAACACACTACTGGTAATTACCCCTGTCTGTTCTCCTTGTCTGTTTAGTGCACCCTGGACTTTCCAATTAACTACATGCTGCATAGACACTTCCTCAATTATCTCGCTGAGTCTACAGTATGACCCCTATACTTTAAAATGAAATGGCAATGCAGATCCATTTGAATTAGAGTAGCACACTTTATTATTACCTTTATGTGTGCTCAGTACGTTACATGCGTCTGTGAGGAATAATATTAATTCTGAAATGTCACTGATGGAAACTTGTTTTGTCTGGAGGCATGGACACATTATTACCTTCACTATGTGAAGTGTCCTGTGAGGCCTGATGGAACAGATATATTTTGCAAACTGACACATTACATTTGTTGCGGAATTTGCATGGCAAGGAAAAGACCTTGCGCTGTCTGTCTGGACGTCAGCCAGGCAGAAGTGAGTCTATCTTTTCATCTTCCGGCTAATTAAAAGTGATTGTGACTGCAGAAATAACCCTATCTTCCTAATATCTCTATTAACTCTGATTATTACATGCAAGATGGGAGATGTAGACTAATTAATAGAGGCAATCTGTTGGTGAGATTAATAGAATGGCAGGCCCATCGAAGTGCAAAGATGAAGAGACAGATAGTGGGGGAAAATAATGAAAGAGGTAAGGAGAAAGGAAACAAGAGAGGGAGGGAGAGGTTTATAATTGGTGCACTGGACGTGATGTCTTCATGTTATATGCGTTTAGAGGTCTTAATCAAAAAGTGGCTTCATTCCCACCATATCAGACCAGAGCAGTTCTTCAATGGACTGTTACTGTATATTATGTTTTATGTTTAATTATGGCAACTTTAGCGTACATTTCTAAATTGGCATGAGCCACAAGGAGAGAGGGAGAGAGGGAGAGAGAGAGAGAGAGGGAGAGGGAGAGACAGAGAGAGAGACAGAGAGAGAGAGAGAGAGAGAGAGAGAGAGAGGGAGAGGGAGAGAGGGAGAGGGAGAGAGGGAGAGAGGGAGAGAGAGAGA
>CALSBV010010813.1:10282688-10318532 GCA_943590825.1 Bovichtus diacanthus
AGAGAGAGAGAGAGGCAGAGAGAGAGAGAGAGAGACAGAGAGAGTGAGAGAGAGAGAGACAGAGAGAGAGAGGCAGAGAGAGAGAGGCAGAGAGAGAGAGAGAGAGGCAGAGAGAGAGAGAGAGAGGCAGAGAGAGAGAGAGAGAGACAGGGAGAGACAGAGAGAGACAGAGAGAGTGAGAGACAGAGAGAGGGAGAGAGAGGGAGAGCCTTAAACTCAATTAGAAACGAGATTGCAAAACCTAGATGAGTCTTAGCGAATGCACGAAAGCCTGAGGCATCTGAAGACAGAATGAACCTTAAGGGGATTCTCCTTTAAGACCACATCAAGTATTTAACAAGGATGTGAACTCTGAGCCCTCCCTCAAATCTTAGCCTCTGGCCCAACATTCTTTAAAAAGCTGCCATTGAATTGGACTTGGCTTTTTGTTCTTGCCTAAATGTAACCACTTAGACTGTTTTTATGTCGCCTGGGCTTAGAATATTAATTAATTTGTAGTATCACTTGCAACTAGATAGCGTTGTACTAAATGAGAGCCCTATTGTAGTGACACAGATATAGTGTAATGTTTCACCGGGAGCTTCAGAGACACTTCTCTTATTACAAATACATTCTTAGTTATGAACTGAAAACACACTTTGATTAGTATAATGCAGATATTTCCAAGCCTTTAAGAACATGTAGCACTATATACCAAACTAGATTTCCTAACTACCACTGCAGATACCAACAATGTGGCAATGAAAGAGCCTCGTTGTTTCTCTGGTCCTGTGACTGTAAATCCCAGATTGATGTAGCTGCCTGGTAACGTCTTTTCATTAGGCTAGAAGTGGCGCCACTCGCCGGGTCAACTGTCGACTCCGATTCCTCTTCAGCATTAAAAGGTTTGTCTGACTCTAAACTGTCATGTCAGCAATGTCACTTGCCTCTCAACTGTGTTTTGGAGCAATTTTCGAAATTCCACTCATTCTGCTTTAATCAACGACTGAGGAGTCTGAATCCAACTAACATTACTAGTTCATGCTATGTCAGACATCACGTCCACCCACATTCTATTTCTAAAACATTTAAATGCTTAACAACTAACTTTTGCATCATTGTCATGTGATGTATTTATGTATTATATTATATTTTTTGGTTTAAAGTTAAGGACTTGGCCCAGTTGGAGTTCAATTGTTAGGTATTTTAGCAAGTCTCTTGCGTACTCCTCAGGTGCAGCTTGTGGTTTGTCTACCATAGTCTGGGAATCATTTGTATAATTTATACTAGAAATAAACTTGTCGAAGACAGAAAAATGTGCCACACTTTGCAGAGGACGAAAGAGAGAGACACACAGAGAGACTTGGGGATGAAAAGAGAGAGAACAGCTGGGGTTAGGGGGAGGCTTTTTTATTCCTTTTTTTAAGGTCCCTTTTGTTTTTTTCCTCCCTCATCAATCTTTCCATTTCTGCTCCATCACAAGGGTCGCAGTGAACAGGACTGGTCTGTTACCCTCTCCCTCTTTCGCATTTTATATAGTTTCTTTCTCCTTTGAAAGGGCTGCTCTGATTTAACTGTCAAATTATGCATACAGAGGATAAAATATTGATATCAGCCTGGGAGCCAATGACCTGTCTAATGAGTCACAAGTGGGTATAAGAAGAGTAAGGGTTGCAGGGTTAATAATATGGAACCCTATATTGCAAAGGTACTCAGGCGTGTCACTTTGATGTTCCACATTAAATTTTTTCCTGTTTCACTCTTGGTAATGTGATCTTTCCGACACCGTCTTTCCTTCGCGCCCCCCTCACGCTCGCTCCAACCCTCCCCTTTGAACAGTAGCAATCAAAGGTACTAGACTGAGGGAATAACGTCTTAAAAGAAGCCGGAGCCTGAGACTGAACCCAGATCCTCATTCATTCTGTTTGCACTGCAGGAGCTCGCTTTGTACTGTTTTTGCTCAATGCTGCAAACTGCAAACATACACAGACTCAAATACAGCAAGGGTGCAAACACACAAATCTCACTGTGGAAAATAAAGAGCCAAAAGTTAAAGATCCAAAATGACAAATATGTGATTAGGGTTCCTGTCTGTTCCCTCGTTGTTAATCTCTGCATAGTCAAACCAAGAGGGTAGTTTATCTTCCACACAGAAGAAAACACACTTAATGCCAAGGTCAGGTCACACACTCCTCCCCCTGACTCAGTGTGTGTGTCTGTTTTTATTTCTCTTTCTCTCCCTTTGCTCACAGCTTGTTGTGCCCTAAATTCTATTTTGGACTTGATTTTCCCTTATAAGTTATTATGAAGCATCTTGATATTGACAGTTAAAAACAATCACACATATTCACACTATGCTTCAAATCTGTCTCCTTTTCCTCATTTGTTCTTCCCTTTCTCCTCTTTTCTCTCCCAGTAGTGGGCAGGGATTATTCACGAGGGATGGTGTAGGCTAGACTTATCTACTCTAAAGAAAACAAAAAGAAAAGCAGATAAGCTTCTGTATTATGCACCTTACTACTGGAATAAATGCAACTTGGAAGTTAGAGACCCTCATTCCTCAAGGGTACATGCAGATATGTTTCATTATATTTGAGATAGGTTTAATATGTACAATCTTGGCCATCCCTTGCAAAAGAGGTCATGCGATGAATCCTAATGACTTTGGTTCATCGCAAAGTTTTCACTTATCCAGTAAAATGTAGTATCTCAACATTTGCTTCATGGATTGGTACAACATTTTGTACAGACATTTGTGGCTCTTAGACTCTAGTGCAACCTTATGGTGTGAGTAAAAAGGCTCAAAACCTATTGTATGGATTGCTATGAGTTGTTGGTATTCACAATCATATCCTTCCCATCTGGCCATTGATGTAGTGCATCAACAGGTAAACATGTCTGTTTGTCTATTATTTGTGTTAATGACATTCCCATCAGCCTCAGCTGTACTTTGTGCTTAGTGCTAATCAGCAAATGTTAGCATGCTAACACACTAAACTAAGATGGTGAACATGGTAAATATTACACCTGCTCAGGATCAACATGTTGCCGATGTCATTGTGAGCATGTTAGCATGCTGATGTTAGCATTTAGCTCAAAGCACCACATTGTCTGAGTCGTTAGCATGCCTGTCGACTCGGGCTGCAACTCATGATTATTGTCGTTATCCATCAAACTAGTTCTACACGCCTGTGGTTAATCACACTCTTGTGCATGTGGCTGAGAGCACCAACCGCGTGTGTAAAGCATGACTCCCGTCTCGATTGGCAATCGGTATCGGTAAAAACGTAATAGGGGCATCTGTAGTTTATCATGATATAAAACAGAGAAAAGCAGGAAGTGGTTTCTTTTTGGTTCTTTGTCGAGTTTCTACAGTTCAAAAGAACAGTTGTGCATCAGTGGATATACGAGATTGAACAGGAGGTTCCCACTAGTGCTCTCTCAGGGCAAGGCAGTTTGTGAAGCAAACAATTTATTAGTCAACTTAAATCTCATTTATTTATCTCATAGACTTTGTAACCTCTCTGCCTTTATCAGACCTTTTTATTCATGAGGGTATTGTGGTACTTTTTATCTCTGAAAATCTTTTTCTGGGCCATTACTTGTAAATGGTATTATCTGCAGATCTACAGCTTTAGGCCACGATATATGGATTCATTAGAGGGTGAATGAAGACTATTATCCTGAGTAAAGTTAGGTTTTCGCAGTAACCGTGCGTGTGTGTGTGTGTGTGTGTGTGTGTGTGTGTGTGCGTGGTAACTGAGTTAATGGGGGAAGACGAAGGCAGCCTGAAGTTTGAATGGGAGTTGTTATGTTACTGTAACATATGGGGGGTGCTATGCTGAATGGCAACAAAACTGTTGGGGTCTATCTGTTCCATTAGCAGATAATTGCACTGTTTTTATACTTTGGCACATTCTCTCCGAGTTTTCTTTTACTGTTTAGTTTAACTTTCCTGCCGCAGTTCTCGTCCCCATATTTTCCCCTTAAAAGCAGTAGAGCAATGATAGGCGAAACAATGTCTTGTTTTTTTGCACCAAACACTTAGATTCAATACCAAGTGTGTAACACCTGAGACTGCACTGATGTCAAAGCCTTTTTTTGAGGATCCAACAAAAACCAAGAAAATGGTCAGTCGATAAAAAAGTAGGGTCTTTAAACATGGTATTGCACTAAGCACAAAAGCACTCGCTTCAAGGATTTTGGCTGTAGGCAGCATGTGTTCGTCTCAGTATAATACACAGAGAGTTATAAACACATTGCCTTTGGTAGGCAGAG
Source organism: Bovichtus diacanthus (assembly GCA_943590825.1). Taxonomy (NCBI): domain Eukaryota; kingdom Metazoa; phylum Chordata; class Actinopteri; order Perciformes; family Bovichtidae; genus Bovichtus; species Bovichtus diacanthus. The sequence goes on from CALSBV010010813.1 coordinate 10,286,946, forward strand.
AGTGAAACTGGGATCAGAGCACTTAAGAATAATATTATAATTCAATATTTTCATTAATGTATTTTCTGAACCCAAACAAAAACTCGCACATGAGCAATCTCATACTCTATTTCTGAGTACAATATGTATTATAGGCTACCAGTAGGGAGATTAAAGCAAAATGTAGAAGGGAGCAAACAGATTTCCCATGAGGCAATGTGCACCTCAACACTAAAGCCATGCATTACCTAGGAGACTGAGCTGGAGTGAGACATACAAATAATAAACTTGAAAGAAAATAAGAAGTGTAAAACAAATCAGGCATAAAATTGCAATAACTGGAACAACTGAAGTGACAAAAGCCAAATAATGCTTTGTAATGACTTTCCTCGTCAAATCTCTCAATTCTCTCTTACTCTCTTTCTCTTTGTCTCCATTACTGAACTGATATAATGGCAAACAGCTAAGTAGCAATATGACACTTTCTCCCTTACAAATTAGTAAAATAAGCTCATTGTTCTATGGCACAAAAGGCTCGACCAATACGAATATTACGACAAGATTCTGGCGGGTTGACTATAAAACAGGTGTATAAATAGTTTCAATACAAACAGCTGAGAGTTAATGATGTATGTTGGTCCTAAGGGGACATGTACCCAAATATCCTTGTTGGCTCAACTGTCAATCACAGGTTTCTTTTTCTATTTGGGTTTAAGTGTCAGTGTGTGTGTAAGTTGCCATGCCTGCAGGGATCCCCCCCAACAGCCTATTAATGCACCTTTTGAAAGCGGTGTGTGTCTCTGCATGTGTGTGACTGCATTTTTTTGACAGTGTTTCTATGAAAGCTTACAACTACACCCTTGAATTCTTTTGTATGCATGGCCGCCTGAATAACCTAAGGTGTTATTGTGCTGGAATAATTACGCATGTCAGGGTAAAGTAAAGGCAAGTGCACCAGTGTTTGTGAACAGCTTCTGTTGTCTTCATGCCGGGCTGGCTTTATGATCATTAGGATTGATTGTACTTAACTTTAACACTGTAGAGATTTGTGTTTATTCAATTTGCCGGTGGCTGAGTTTTGCTAATAAATAGATTGGAAAATTAGCTTTTCTGGCTAAAATATTTTCAGAAATGTTAATATTAATATGCACGGTCCCTGTCAAATAAAGGACTGAACTAAACTACTGTGCTCTCTAAGACCGTGTGAGGGTTATTACATTAAAAGGATTGATTTCAGCTTTTAGGTTCAACCTTTTGAGCTTGCTTGGTCCTTGAGTGTTTGTTAGAGAATGCCTCCAGCAAACTGGAGCTGCAAGAACAGCTGCAATCAATGGCATTGACCATGGCAATCAAATGTCAAATGATCAAACAAAGGCAATACAGTCAATGTTGAAAACAACCCGAAAAGAAAAGCAACTAAAACTTTGAGCTATTTTAGATTAAACTTTAGGTAAATCAAATAAGAATGAGAATTATTATTTTCATAGTTAGTATTCACCCATACACTCTCCTACAAACTACTGCCAATTTCAGTCACATTAACTCTGCTTCCTTTGCCATTTGATTCATAGAATACAATATGTTTTCTTAATATGAGTTTGATAAGGGAATTGAAAATGAGAAGGCAATGTTTATTTATTTTCTCTTACAGGAATATTTCCAAGATAGCGAGCGAGGCCAACGGCCATTACACATACAGATTCTACGATGGAGTGGTAAGTTATTTGTTATAAGAGTTATATTCTCCACATGCACACACTACCCCCATCTACAAAGACAGCATACATATAATATATGTCATACTGTGCTGTGCTCATGTGTAAATTATGACCAAACACATGCATACAAAGGAATATCATATTGATATGTATGAGCTTGGACTGCCTGCTGTGCAACACGCACACGCACACACACAGACATGCTCACACACACACACACACACACACACACACACACACACACAGACATGCATACACTCATACACACACTGGCATGGAGTAAATAGGACATGACCTTGCAGCACCCTAGCCTATATGAATAGGAAGCTATGACTTATGATCAACTGTATGTACTGTGCTATTCCTCAGTGTGTTTCTGAGAATGTATGAAGATTTGAGAAAGCAAATGACAAATTCAGAGACAGAGAAAAGAATGAATTCTCCATCTGATAAGCATATATTTCTTTCCTCATTCACTAATGCACCCACACTATGCCCCCTTTCCTTTCCTCATCTCCTCCCTATCTGGCAGCTGGCCAGTCCAAACATGGTGATGGAGCAAAAGAAAATTGATTTCTAAAGAGCTCTGTCTGCTATTCCCGGAAATGAAATTTGCAACCAGTTATTAGTCTAACACTGATATTAACATAACACGACAACCATGTCAAGATATATATTAAAGATGTCTCTTTTGTTCCCGCTGAGAGATGCATGAAATAGTCTTAAGATTGATAAACTGCCACTTGTTTGAAGCATGCCAAATCCTTATCAGTACCGCACAATTCATGATATCAGTTTTGTTTGAGAGAAAAAGAGGCACAAAAAGCTCTTTATAAAAGGTTGGCACTGCACTGATGCTGCTTCAATATCTTGATCGAGTAGACAGGCACAGCGGGTGGGTCCATATTAGCTATTATGCAGCTATTAATGAATGTACACTAGCAAAGGTCAAATGGCCCCCACACTGATGTACACGGACACACAGACACATTAACACAGATGCACCCATGCAAAGACTCGCATGCACACAGTCAGCAGAAAGGTCACAGCATACTGTGTGTAAGAAATAGATATTTGAAGAAGATATGCTGCCTGTTGCTATGGAGTACTCCTGGAGGAAAACATACACACACACCTACACATGACGCGCTATCAATCTTAAAGAAACGAGAGCAATTGCGCGCCTATGAACACAAGCATGCGAGCACACATGTACGCAATTGCCATCAATCAATCCGTGTCCTATTGAAACAAAACGAAAAAGGGAAGAAGCAGCAGCCACTTTTCAGGAGCATCACTGCCTCAATTATTTCTCTCGGACTGTGTGTGTCTTTCTTTGTGTGTGCAAATGCTTTATTTGTATGTATAGAAGGAAAGCAAGCACTTTGCAAGAACAACATCGCTTTTCCGTTTATTCCTTCAGGACTGGGTAAATTATGCCAGTCGGTTAATCAGATTCTCCCCCAGATGCAGTTCAGCACCTCATGAGAGACAGTAAGGGGAAGAATGAAATAGGCTTCTGTACTTCTAGAGGGCTCGGAGCTGGCAACAGCTACACTGCATATGTTCCACATTATCAACATGCTAATTAACTTTAATTCATTAATTTTCTTTAGCTCCTCTTTAATTGTGCATTTAAGAGTGTTGGCTTTGAAGTTACTTACAGGGCAGTACATGTCATTTGACATAAATACATGCTGTTACTATTATATTTATATAACATTAACTTTACCGTGTTACAACATTCTATGAAACTTAAAGGGACACAATAAAACGTACAAAAACATCATGTGCTATTGTAACTAAATGGAATATGGTGTAGAGCTGAAACAATCAGTCGATCTACAGAAATGTATTCAGCAACAATTGATTCATTATGAAGGCATTTCCAAGGAAAAATGCCCAAAGTTTGTTGGTTCCAGCTGACAAAATGTGATTTCCTGCTTTTCATTGTCTTTCATGGTAATACACTGAACATATTTGGTTTTAGAATAGGGCTGCAATAAACGATTATTTCCATTATTGATCAATGTGCTGATTATTTTCTTGGTTAATCGATTAATTCTTTGGTCTACATTAAGTACGTTAAGATGACTTCTTCAAATGTCTTGTTGTGTACGACTAAAGCCCTAAAAGCCAAACATAAAGATGTTTATGATCACACAAGACGAGGGAAAGAAGCAAAGCCTCCCAACTGAGATAGTGGAATAAGGGTATATTCTGCATTTTAGCTTGAATTTACTTTGATTTAAGTGATTATCAAAACAGTTGCTGATACATTTTCAGACTATTTGCTAATCGATCATCGTTCCAGCTGTAATTTAGGACTGATGTTTGGACAAAACAAACATATGGAAGAAAGTCTATATTATATTCTCCACAACTTTCTGAACAATCATCAGTTTCAGCTCTTTTATGGCGTATAGGATGCATTTCTCTCTTGTTCCAGCTCTGAGACACTCTGTCGACCTGTCTGCTGCACTGACCTGAAGTACAGTAGAAGTCAGAGCATGCTGATCAATAACTGTATGTATACGGAGCAGGAAGCCTCAGCTCAGCTCAGTCGGTTGGGCTACATGTGGAAAAATAGAGCCAGTGCAAATGGGTGGAAATAAAAAGGCAGAGTATAGACTGCAGTCAGGGGAGCTTGGGGTAAACAAAACGTCCTTTTCTGAGGACTGAAATGATGGCTGTGTGTGATGACACATAAAAATTGAATTGTTTGCTTCATGACACCTCGTTGTGTCTGAAAGAGATATTTGGGGAATGGCCTGTTCTGTATGTGTCCGTGTGTGTGTGTGGGTCAGTGCTGGTGACAGGCAGGCGAGTGCTGTGTAAAGGCCATAAGCTGCTATCATCCTGCCACAGATGCCCACTGTGAGACTGACTGAGCATTCTTCCCAAAGTGACAAATACTTGCAATGAGTGGGCTCTCAATGAGATGGATAGCAGCCAGGGAAACTAGATGCAGAACGTATCAGACCTAATCCATAATATATCTGACATGTCTCACATTCATATTTCACATAAAGTCATTATTGAAGGTGTGCCAGAGTTTGGATTTGCGCGACCGTGAAAAGTTTCTGAATTATGAGCAACATCCCTGCATCTAATTCAAACTGTAGCAGGCTGCCAGCTTTCTCTACATTCATTCAAACTACACTGAAGCTGTAATGAAATGAGCTGAATTATTTGAGGAGTCGATCGCGAGAAGATTAATCTGCAACTATTGATAATTGGTTAATCATTTAAGACATTTATCAAGCAGAAACACCACGCATTCTCTGGTTTCATATATTCCAATGTAAGGACGAGCTGCTTTTATCGCTTTGTGTCACTGTAAACTGTATTTATTTGGGTTTTGCAATGTTGGCCGGGCAAAACAACACATTTGGGGTCATCACCTTGGACTTTTGGATACTGTGATGGACATTTGTCACTATTTTTTTGCCATTTTATTTTCCAAACAATTAAAAAAGATCCAGAACTGATATGATCATCAGTTGCAGCCCTAAATGACATCAGTTCAACACCTTATGGACAAAATCCTGAGGCAATCCAGAAATGCATGCATCAACCTAATAGATGACTCAAAGTGCTGCTTTGAGAAATTACTCTACAAAACGCCAACAAAAAGTACATTATAAGCACTATAAGAAAGCTATAACATTATTCGGCAGTAGATGCTGTACATTTGTAAATGTAGATCAGTGCCATGCCTCAGATTTATCCACAGATTAAAGGTTCCTACAAACTACTACTGACACTCACTATCCCAGTCCATAAAGATATTGAGTGATTTAAGGTGTCAAAACCTTCAGTATTCTGCTTGAAAAAGACAGAAGAATGATCCAGACGTCCAATCAGAAGGTCAATAACTCATCAGATGAACAAACTCTATTTTTGATATTACCCATTAAGTCCATCACTCACCTTGCGCAGAGGCAGTGACTCCTCTCCGACAACCATCCGCCAAATCCCGGTGTTTAATCCTTTACGCACCTGTGCCGTAAAATCTGCCAAAAACTTAACGTGAGTCTTGTCAGGGGCAGCGTCCGTGGTAACGCTGCTCTGCAATACAGATGTGTGTTTCTATATTACTTGTTTTTAAATCGAGCTCCAAAGAAAAGAAAGAAGAAGAAGAAGAAGAAGAAAAAAAAAAACTCCCTCTTGCTGCTCTGTCGTGATGCGTGTCCTCCAGCGACTCCTCTATAGTCCGTAGTATCGCGGAGGTAAGAAGAAACGTAGCTCTGTTGATGTCGTCCACTACTACTCCGACCAAAAAGCCACCGCGGAGGGAAAAAAACAAAAACAAAGTAAGCTACACCCAGCGTGAGGGAGGGAAGAGGGGGAGGGGGGAGGGAGGGGAGGGAGAAGAGAAGAAGAAAGTGTGAGCAGCCTTCACCGGGATGAATGAAAGACAGAAAGCGCTCTCGGCTCACACCGTGTGTGCGATAGTGTACACTGGATGCTGGGTTTGCAGAGTGAGTGAGGGGGAGCACCGGTGGAGTGAGTATTTCACAGTGCACCCACATGAATATCATCTTACATAAAAGAAAAATGAACGGAGAGACGGAAAGAGCGCCAAAAAAAATTCCGCTCATAGGCTACAGTTATCATAATATTGATGTGTTTCCATTGCGTAATTGTCCAATTAAGTGTTTATGCTGCTCAGGTGTGCAACAGTCACCTTGTCACATTATACTGACAAAGTTCTTTATTTTTAATTTTTTTTTAATGGTTTCTAACCCATCTGAGGAGGTTTAATAAGAATAAAAAATATATATATATTCCTGCTACAAAAAACGATCTATTTTCTTTCTTTTCACATTTGGATCAACAGTACAATTAACCGTCAAGGCTTTGTGAAAGTGCTGAAACTCTGTTAGTCAGATAAAACCATTTTTCTCTATTTACTGGCTTTTTAGACTCGACAATTAATCAATGACATTGAAAAAAAAAAGACAGGTACATTGGTAATGAAAATAACCAATAGTTGCAGCCCTATTTTATTGTGCAAAAAGCCAAATACCAAAATGCTACCAAAGCTGTATGAATATTTCTACAGTTGTTCACTTTTCTATGGCTTTAATTTCTCTTCTTCATGCAGCATTTTTCTGCAGACTAGGACCTAAAAAGCAAGATGATGTGTGGTCAGCAGACGCTACAATATGAAGATGATTGCACTACATTGCTGTACTATCTCAGCAATCATCTCAGCAAAACCACATTTCTGCTAATTAACCCATATTTCAGTATTTCTAAGGAATTTGAATAAACAAACAGTTGCTTTTGAATCCCAATCAAACCAAGACAACATTACACAGCCATGAATCACAGTCCAACTCACAGAAACCCGTTGTTTGGTGCCAGAATGCTTTGCACAGCCAACTATAACCCCCATTGATCTATCAAAAATGGCATGAATTCACTGTGGACCACAAACACTCTCCAAAGCAATATGCACCACATTTAGAGCTTAGCTGAAAAGGATGACATTGCCATGCCCCTTTTTTTTAATAATTTTTCTGTTCAATTATCCCAAGTCTTTTTGAAATGCTACATTTTCTCGCTAGTGTATGGATGGGCATTCTTTCCGGTAGAATGGGCGCCTATTACATGCTTTCAGAGGCTGTGACAGCAGCCCTCAGTGAGGAAGCCAAACACTTCACAGCTCAGACAATGTACCCAGGCAGACACAGACACACACACACACACACGTTTACACACAAGCATGCACTAACAGTTTTGAAATACACACAAACCCACTGACACAATGCACATCGACGAGATGAAAGGACCAATTTATCAAACAACCAGCCAAGGCAGGCCTGAGGACGTATAGTGCCAGCATTGGTCTGGAGAAAGAGAGCAGGATGTGCCTGAGTGAGCGTGTGTTTAACTTTAATTTTTTCCTTTGCTATGACAGTTAAGTCGTTCCTCCTAACTGAACATTCACTTTTGCCTTGGAGTAATTTTCCAAAGTAAAATGCTTCACCTTTTACACTGATGCTGGCTGACGTGGCTGCTGGACAAGATAATGTATAGTTCCTGTGATTGACAGGTGCTTGGAGTAAAGGTGTGTGTGTGTGGATGTGTGTGTGTGTGAAAAAGAGAGGGAGAGCAAAAGAGAGGGAGGGACAGCGCTAGTGCCTGTCCCTTGTTATTTCTCATTAAACTGCAAGATCAATGTCCATTTTCAGAGCTTTACAGCATTTACAAGCCCAAACTAATCCACTATTAGAGAGCTGCATGACAGAGCTGCAGAGAAGGCACAGAGCAGTGCTTGTGCAGTGTTCTAACACAAAAAGAACAGCACAAAAATGTGTCTAGCGTCTGTATATATTCTCTCTGAACATCACAGAGGGTTTGCACAGCACACGGTTGTGTAAGGACAGCCTCACTGCATGGCATTGATCAGTTGTGGGATGTTGAAAAATGTGTTGAAACTTTTCTAAGGTGAGATAGAGACAGACACAAAGAGAAAAAAAAAATCTAATTTGATTTAGAACTTGATTTGACAGTGACAGATGACAGAGCTGATATTAGCCAAGATTGAATTATTGGATAGCGACATGATGGAGGCTCTTCCTGGACAACAGCTACAGCAAAACTATGTGCAATGACATTGTATTTTTTTTGGACATTGTATTCTCTTAATCAACCATAGATTTGTTTTATGAAATAATAATTGATTTTTATAAATGAATTTGTCCAGATTTTCCATGCTGCAGGTGGATCCAGACTACAATGTACCTCCACCTCATGCACACATGTGGACCTGAGGATATGCTGAATATTTAATAATATGCAAAGCTTACTGTAACGCTTCTCATACTAGCACAAAATACAAGCTTTTGGCCAATGCAGACTTAAAATATTACTACTAATATTGGTAAACTTAATGTTAATTATTAACATTGGCCTTCCAAACTTCCAACCCCTACAGTACTGACAGTACCCTCATGTACTCCTTTACAAATGAAACTTTTTCTGGAAAGTAAAGCCATATAGAAACGTCAAGGGCAAAGAGAAATCAGCGGAGATTAAATTGATACACCAGCTTTTATTTCCACTCATCCACTAACTCCCTAGCTGAGGGAGTGTTTATATTTAGATGTGAATAAGTGTGCGTTTATGTGTGAGGGAGAACATTTCAATCGTTAGTCCTCTGATTTTGTGATGCCTGCTTCAGTGCGGTGCATCTGTTGGGTTTTGGCTGCTGGGACACTGGCCCGGTCTGCTTGATACTGCTCCAAGGTCCGGGGGGCAGCCTCCTGGCACTGCCAGTTGGTGGCAAGCCCGAGCAGGGTGGGTTGCTTATTGTAGATGGAAAAGAAATAAAAGTAAGGCCAGCTCCAAGACTCATGGTCCCAAAAGTATTTACAAAACCGATATGCCTTTGTTCGTCCATCGTCATATCCAGAAATAACCTACTAAGACACATACCGAATGTCTAGAGTACATGTGTACTGTAATGACTTTGGAGAACGTAGAACCACAACGATACGCACAAATATGGGTCCATGTTCTCTCCAATAAAGTGTTTATTAGTAACAGGTGAGGAGTAATCCAGATATAGATATTTCATTTCAGGAGCAGCAGCAACTTTTACAGCTCAGATCACTTACAAACAGTCATATATAGAGTACAGCTGACACTGATAGTATGCAGAAGGAGGTAAATCAAAATTAATGTGATCTTGTCACCAGCCTGAACACCAGACGAGGAAGAAAGAGCGAGGACAGAAGAGTAAATAATATCCAGATTGTCAACTCCGACACAAATTTACCCTTGTGATTAATGTATTTTTCCTTTTATTATCCACAACTTATTATAGCAACTTAAACATAAAGTCCTGCTCTTTTTTTATTGCAAAGATTGCACTAAATGTATGCGCCTTATGCCTTACATAAGCAAAATTATGGAACATTTTTATTCATGAACAGCTCTCCTTAAACTTAATTTCATTCCACAAAACATGTCACTTCATTTTTGCAAACCCTCATTCATTTCTCAAGGCTCTTAACTTTTAATCATTTTTCTCACAAATCAAACTGCTTAACGTGATTCATAGTGAGGTGGCAGACAGATCTATGTCAGGCCCCCACTGTACAAACATGATACTTGTCATCAGATGTGTGGAGCTGTATTTTTACACTAACAACACCTGCAGAATTGGAATATGCATGATAGTCTGTCATGTGGTTGAAGTGTGAGAAACAAATCATTTTAGAGAGTGAATGTCCATCTTATTCATTTGATTACAAAACTTGATCATATTTCAAACTCTGCACATTTCATGGCAACATTTGTGACAGCAAAAATGAAGTAGATCTTTTTTTCTTTTCCTTCACACAATAGCATGCACAACTCTGCAGTTACAGCCATTGAAATGCTGTACTATCTCACTAGGATATAATCAATAGGACGTTGCTTTTTGAGAGCGATGACTTTTGTTGACCTCCATGCACATTTCAATGTATCCCGCTGCGCTGCAAATACTGTCCTCCTTTCTCTGACCCTCTGGTCTGCAGTTGGTAGCTATGGCCATCTAGAGGAAAAATCTGCACAGTGCAATTTCTATCCATGTGCTTTATGCCAGTCTTTCTCAAAGAGTGGTCCGCGGACCAGTGAGTGACCCCTAGTGGTCAATTAGTATATTGGTAAAATGTCACATTTTAAATTAATATATTATATGTTTAAAAGTGTTTCTCAAGCTGACTAAACTAAATGACTATTGTAGCATAGATGTAGCATAGCTACGTAGCTACGTGGGTTCGTTTTACGATCTTGCATCATAAATGATCTGCGTGGTCAATTTGAGCGTCAACTGACAAGATGGATCGATGGCTCAAGACCGGGTCAGTTAAAAGAAAATTAAATGAAAAATCTGATGCGACAGTCAAGGTGCATCGTCTTGATGCAGGTGGTTCTGCAGCTACAAGTGGTTCATCCGCAGCGACAACAAGGGATTTCGTTTGAGAACCCCTGATTGGAAAAAGCTTGGTTGTAAAAAAAAAAAAAACTTAATTTTCAGGAAAAAAGCTTGGATGTGAAAAAAGTTAATTTTCATGGAAAAAAAATGTATTAAAAAAAAATACTTAATTTTCATGAAAAAAGCTTGGATGTGAAAAAAAAACTTAATTTTCTTGAATAACGTTTGAATGTAAAAAAATTAAAATAAATTTCCTGAAAAAAGCTTGGATGTGGAATAAACTTTAATTTTCCTGAAAAAAGCCTGGATGTGAAAAAAAACATCATTTTCACGAAAAAAGCTTGGATGAGAAAAAATACAACATTTTTTAATGAAAAAAGCTTGGAAGTGAAAAAAAACTTAATTTTCATGAAAAAAGCTTGGATGTGAAAAAAACCTTAATGTTCATAAGTAAGTTGCGGCTCTGTTCGCTCGGACATAAACTCAGTAATAAATGTAGTCTGCGTTTCATATGATGTGTAAAATCTATCAGCATTTACCGTTTAGATGGCATATGAATGAAATGCTTGTAGAATCCGTAGTTGTATTTGTGTTGTTGATTTAATGTGTGAACGAGCGATGTAGAGAAGGTCACATAAACTCAATATTAGCCTGTAATGTGTAATATACTGTTGGTAAGCAGGCCTATTGTTTTTGGGTATTTGGGGAGTTAGGTGGTCTGTGAGTGTTTTTTTATTGGTTAAGTGGTCCTTGGTCTGAAAAAGTTGAGAACCCCTGCTTTATACCAATGGTTCCCTAACTGTATTAGCTTGTGACCCCCTTAAAGACCGCTATGTCTACTTGCAACTCCTGGTTACAGGTTACATATTTCTACAAGTTGTGATATGGGACACTTCTCTCTCAAATAGTTTCTGTAAATACGTTTTAGAGGCCCGAAGAGGTGAAATTATCCAATAATTTACAAAAAAAAAACTAAAGAAACATACTTTTGTGGAGCAAAAAGAGGTCTTGGAGGTGTCCTGACCTCCAGGTTGCCTTATCGTGTTTAATTCAGCAAGTAACTGTCCCAAGTTGGCAACCACTTTGGATTGAATAACACAAAAACACAAGTTAATATACAGTATGTGTATGCATGGATAGGGTCATACAGCATATTAATGCTATTTGATTCACCTAAATGTCATCAGGATAATCTAAACATAGTGCACATCTTTCCATACATTATTCAGCATGGTTGATATATAGTACACTATATTAAAGAACTACCTAACAAACATTTTTAACTGTTTCTCAGCATCTTCATTTTTATCTTCAATTGAAGGGTAGAGGACTGTCTCGCCGGTAGGATGCATAGGAAGACACAAGATGGCACTAGAGCACCGCTCTTTCCTTTTATACTTGAGGGTCGAGAGAAGATGAAAGACAAACGAGAGAGCCGGAGAGAGAAAGACGGAGGGAGTGAAGCCGAAAAACCTCAGCAATGTTTTATGACGCACAATCAGCTGAGTGCCTCCATTTAAACCAACATTAATTAAGTTTATGGCAAATTGAGTTTACACTCTGGAATTGAGTTTTCTTTACTGAAATCACTTTGAGTTGATTTACTCCCATCGTTTCCACTTGGTTGCCCATAATTGCATCCAAATGACTCAGTCCTCATTACAGATGTCTCCCTGGAATTTAAACACTTGTGTTGACTCGCTGTCTGTCTGTGTGTGTGTGTGTGTGTGTGTGTGTGTGTGCGTGTGCCTGGAGGAATTAAATGATGTTACAGTATGTACATGCATTTACATTCTGTGTGTGGTTTGTTTTCTCAATGCTGTTTGCTGTGCATGCTTTTGCAGTGTGTCTCTAATGTTCTCAGCCATGTATAGTACTTTGCTCCCTGGCCAACAATCTGTATGATTGAGCTCCTCTCAGGCTCTACTGGGAGGTGGGGTCATTCTAATCCCTTAAACCCCACTTTCTACCTCCTCACATCCCTGCCTTCCACTCCCCTGAATCACTCCCAAATTTTCCCTTCGCTTACGAGGATCTTATCTAGATCCCTTAGGTATATTTAAACGGGAGTACTGTATCGAGGCTATACATTTTCCCACAAGCATCAGATTATAAAAATTCCCATAAGCATGCATGCGCACACACGCTTAAATTAATGTCTTTGCATGGCACCATATGTAGGCATGGCTACAGTTGACTTTGACTTAACACAATAATCTCCCCATCATCATTTCCAAACATGTTAAACTATAAGCTCTACCTAAGTTCTGTGAATTTCCATTCTCTGTGTATCCATGCCGCTCTGAACAATGACATGATCCTCAAATGGCTTTATTCTAAATCCCTAGAAATCCGTAACAACCACCGGCATGAAAGTAAAGCAGGGTAACCCTTTCCAACAAGCTATTATTGTCTTTCTTCTAAACAAAAGGGACTCAGCTTTCCAGCTAACGAGACTGAACTCATGGTCTTGTGGTTGGAACAGAACAAAAACATTTACAGGGACAGTATGCTGCAGGCTCTCTATGGAGTCAAATCTGGGCCAAAAGTTTTGACCATTTGAAAAAAAATAATTGAAACTAAAAGTTCAAGTATTGATCTTGAACTTTTGAAAACTAATATAATATAATAATAACTAAATAATATATTCAAACTAATTGAATTATTTTGATTCATTTCTGTATTTCTTTCCAATAAATTATTTATTTTCACTTTCATATATATATTTTGACATTTAGGTACTTGTTTTTTTCATTTGCAGATTTTTTTTCAGCTTCAGATCTTTTTTTCACTTTCAGATCTACACTGTGACCACAGTGCTATGTGGAAGAGAGAAACATCAAATCCTAAAGTGTGGCTGTCGAACTGCACAATCTGGCATATTTTATTGCTCTTATACTGCTAATGGTACCGAGTACAGTCTGAGACTGATTGCTTAACGGAACTTTGTCACTGGCGTCACTTTTTTAAAAAAACTGCCAATCACAGGTATATGTTGTATAGAAAGTGTTAAATCATACTTCTCGCGGTACCTACGTTTCCTGAAGGCAACATGGTTGAGGAAGGTCAAGCCTTCATTGTTTTGCTGTCACTCACATTTCAACGCTCTTCTCAGTTGAAGCCACGCCCCCCACGCCCGATCAGGACCGAAAGTCTGAAACTGAAAAGAAGATCGGAAAGCGAAAAAATAAGATTTGAAACTGTAAAAATAAGATCTGAATCTGAAAACATAACATGTGCAAATGAAAAAAAATAAAATGAAAAAATAAATAAATAAATAAATATATATATATATATATAATATATAGAAGTGAAAAATTATAATTTATTCCAAAGAATTACAGAACTGAAAATAATATTCAACCTGAAAAAACTTTTCATACACTTATTTTTAGTTTGAATATGTTATTATATTTTTCAAAATTCAAGATCACAAGTTGAACTTGCGTGTGCGCATTTTTGTTTAGGTTTGTCATGTGCTCAACATTTCTTCTCCGGCAGTCCTTTGTTCCAGTAGATGATGAGATTACAGCAGTTGTTTGAAGTTGTGTGTGTGTGTGTGTGTGTGTGTGTGTGCGTGTGTGTGGGTGGGTGTGTGTGTCGGTGTGGGTGTGGGTGTGTGTGTGTGTGTGGGTGTGTGGTGAACTTTCTGTCTCTGCCTTTGTTGCCAAATTCACGTAGACATCACAGCCACTTTAAAGTGCCATGATTGTAGGATCAAAGGTCGAAGAATCTATGGAACTGAAAGAGAAAAAATGCGTTTTGTTAAAAAGTTGGGCATTACAAGAATTGCAGGATTTTGGGGAATCTGTTGTGCATCTTCCGGCAATGCTCAATTGGTTCAGGTGCTTTTTTTTTTTAAATCAGTTATAGTAAACTTCAAACAGAAAAAAGACTGAAGCCCACGGAGTGAGTTGACTTTATATGTATTTATTTGCGTCATGTCTTTGTCCATTTTGACTCTAATGAAGACGCAGTGATGTCAAAACAGCCTGTTTGTGCTATTGGCTGCAAATCAACCTCTGTGTTTTAATATTGATTATTACCAGGCCGTGTAAAGAAATAGCAATTTTTTCATTTTTTTGCAAATTTGCTGCCAATCTCTTATTCTCGTTATTTGGCTGTACATCTGAACACATGTCTGCGGGTAAGCCAAGTAAAACCATTTAATATGCTTATTTCTCCCAATGTTGATGACTGGGTCAACTCAAGACAACTTTAAGGAATTTAATATGAAGAAATGTGTTAGACACACCGACCCACTGAATTGAACTCTTGCTCAAAAGTGCTAAAGGAACTGCTGTGTTGACACCAAAATGTGTTGCATTCAGGCACATTCTGAATGTTTTTTAAATAAAAAATGTTCAGTCTTTCTTCTTCCATCACTCTTCAAAAATGAATTCTGTAAATGTGACAATATGACTTCTGAGGAGTACTCCACCCTGCTGTGCACATTGGGATCTGCGGTTGATTTCTTACCTTGTTCCTTAAGGTTAGCCAAATGGCCAATTCGGCCAGAACAAACAGAAAATGTATTACTACTCTGCAAGTGTCTGCAACAGACAGTCTCAGAGAAATAGAAGTGGTGCCATGTCAATGCCATCAAACTTTTTTACTTGCGAAGGCTACGCTAACCTCACTGTATGTGTTCTTTGTGCGATCTATGTCTATGCGTGTTATTCCGCTAATTTAATATCCATCATTTCCTAGAGTTTTCTTCTACAGTTCTGGTTTGTTTTGCCAAGACATGATTGACAGCTGTGCCAAGGCGGTTCTTTCTGATGTGTGTTTTGTGTTTGGCCCTCGCTCAATAGGTCTGGTGTCAGTGATTTATGTCTCTCAGGTGGATACACATTTAAGCATCCTGGGGGGAAATGTCAGATGATACAGAGATCAGCAATGTATATTCTCTGTGTGGGTTATGCTTCAATGATGTCGCTCAGGTTTGTGTTGATTTAAGGCGTCCAGGGAAAACGCCTGCTTTCCTGCTACTGTACTGTATATCCATCATAGCTGCTGATAACTGGCTGTTCGCTGCATGATGAATCTCCAGGTCCAATTAGCCAGAGTGCTGACCACACCGTTACACAAGCTCTCTCTGTTTGGCTGCTGCTGTGCGTCCTGTTGCTTCACATCTGCCACTCTTCTCAATATGTTTTATATAACGTAGCAGAAATAATTTGTCTGTCCGCTCTTAAGTTCCCTCTGACTATGGGACTACTGTGTAGCAACAAGTTGATTACGTAAAGAAGGGATTTTCGGATTGTGCCTAGTGTGTGTGTGTGTGTGTGTGTGTGTCATCCCAGCGCATGGACCTGTTCTGTCTGTGGGTATACTGTATATATAAGCAAAGTGCTATGTGTGTGTTCTGGTCTCCTAATGAAAATGTGTTCCTTACTGACGTGGCATTTGGAACAAGTAACGTTTTGGAACAAGATGTTTAGCGAGACAGAGACATGTGTCATTAGCCAGGGACAGGGTGGGGAGGAGATTTATGGGGTGCTGAGACTGACACAATCCTTACTCATGTTGTTAATGCTCACGTAGGCTTGGAGATATAGTATTATCATAAACATTTATAGCCAAGAACCTCCTAACACACACACACACATACAAGTCGCAGGCGAATACATACTGTACACATGTACAAAATACAGCTATCACATATGACCACCCACACAGAAACATGATTTTCCCAAATGATTAGAGAAGTCAGCCGTGGCATTGTTCTGTCTACAACACTAACACATTCTAGATTAACAGACAGGGACAGGGAGTGTGGAAATATATTTTGTATTTAAATAATGTATTAGGTGCAGATAGCCAGAACAGTGAGGATGGACATTGAAACATCACTCTGCACAGTGTCCTGTGCCTGCAGACTTTGGACTCTGGTATCCAGAGCCCAGGTGCTTTAGCTGTTCTGCCGCAGCATGTTTTCACCATGACGGGCTGGACTTTGGCTCACCTCAGGCCTGGAGGTCTTGGTTAGCTGCAGATGTGGTCTTTGGACCCTGGATAATTATGTACGTAATGGAGGGCCAACTGGACTTGGCTAGTGCCTGCCTCGGGGGCCCCCACTGGGCCAGAAGTGAGGGCTGGGCAGGGTCATATGATTTAGATGGTCCATGGTGTCATTGCTTTTTGATGATGCAATGGGTAGTTCTGCCATGCAAGTGAATTGGTCCGATGGGTGTTCCTGCCATGCTTTACGTGTGTCTGTTAAGTGCACTGGTGTGTTTTATGGATTGTTTTTAAGCTACCTAGTGGTAACCAAGGAACTGTAGCACTTAACTTCATTTCTGACCCTTTCTTTCTGTTTTCATTTGTATATCCTGAATGGAATTTAAAACTGCTCAGGCAGCTTATATGTGCTGCAAAAGTCTCTTAAATCCCTTTATCATCATTTCTGAGCTCTGATGAAGCTGACATTTTTATAAAATACATGATATTCCTCTAAATTTAAAGACAGCTGGCATAAGAACTGGGACTTTTGAAAATTGAGGGGATTAAGAGGCCTGGTAAAAAGAAAAGTAGGCCAAACTGAATCAAAGATTATTTCAGCTCAAACTTTAGTATTTTGGCATAATGCTTTTATACTGCAACATCACAAATGAACTAAATCCCTGAAATACCGGAGACATTTTTATTTTCCTCTGCTGTGTTCTGCAGGTCCATTAATCCCTGGTTTATATACTGTATGCAATAACAAAGCCACATACAAGTATGCTCATGAACCAGATAAACCCAGTGCAGCATACTGCATAGGAACTTGTCCCGGGAATTAATGCAGATTATAACCGTTCCGACCAAAGACAAAAGCCATATGTTAGTGTGTGTTGGTGGATTTTTTGTCCAGTAGGAAGGGGCTAACGATTGAAAATGGAACCCACAGTGGACTTTGCACAAGTAAGGACTAAACTTTCACTTAGTCTTACATTCCTCCATTCATGTCTCTCATCGGTGTCTAATTGGCATTTAGTTGCTTCAGTGGTGTGTGTGTGTGTGTGTGTGAGATCTCCAATGTCTATCTTTGTGAGGACCAGTTTTAGATCTTGGAGATTTTTGATGGAGATTGTTGTACGACTTTCGGTATGAGGGACCTCACAAATGTATGTGCCTCTGTGCCTAAATGCTGCACTACTTCACTCGTGATAACAAATGTGCTCACCTTAAATTTCAATATCAGTGCCTCAGACTAGCAATGTGTTAATGTCCGCAGGTACTGTATCTGTGCCTGTTTGTGTCTTGTTTAGATGCATTGTAATTAGTTAATTACCTAACCCCGACTCATAACCTGTTTTTGGGCAACTGGACGCTCCAAGCTCACTTTATTTTAAGTGATGTAGCATTTAGAGGAAATTAGAGGGGAAATAATGAACCAGACTAAACAAGCTTAACCTATGTGTTTGCATTTGTGTGTCAGACTAAACAAGATACAAAGTCAGACAGTAGATGTGGTTTATTTCAGATCTATGTAGCCATTCTGTAAACAAACATGAGGAAATATGCAATTAGAATAATGAGCACATGTGGCTCAGCTACAGCATCTAGTAGTGAGCATCTGCATAACACTGACACCAATTAACTATGACGGACATAAGCTGTGTGTGTGTGTGTGTGTGTGTGTGTGTGTGTGTGTGTGTGTGTGTGTGTGTGTGCGCGTTCGTGTGTGGCGGGGCTGATTTAAGTCAAGACGTCAGTATGTGTTTGCACAGACCGTAATGATTCTGCCAGGCAGCTCTCCCATGGGAGCAGTACAGTGGCAAAGACACACACACACACACACACACACACACACACACGCACACACACACACACACATTACTGCCCCCTACACATTCAACACTCCCTTCCTCTAAGGACATTATTTCCCCTTATTTACTCAGGCCAGTAGCACTGCCATGGCAACCAGCAGTGTTTTGGAGAGTGCTTGTTTAGGGAATGTGTGTCGAGGGACAGATGAGCGAACACATGGGACCCTCTCTGCTTCTGCAGGCACCTGAGAGGGGAGGAAGTGAAACGGGGAGGGTTGAGGGGGAAACCAAAATGCTATAAGTCCACAAGCAGAAGACCAGCACTTTTTCATAGCACATGACCTTTTATGTACTGTACACCTGAAATGTCGGTGATGTATGACATACACAGGTTACCAGCCTGTACATCATTGCCAGACATGTCTGTGCAGTGTTTACTGCGGCTGCACTGACTTCTTCTTACTTAAGTATTACAAAGCACTGTAGCCTACAGCTAGAGTTGTGTTATTGTATTAACAACTGACGCTGTGCCCTCTGACAGCAGAGAGGGAAAAAAACATTTTAAAATTCAAAACATTTCCTGTTGGGAGTGGAGAAACGGCACAGATCTGCAGAGCACCAGTGCTCTGTTGCATGCGATGGCTGCAGTGAAAAGTAGGAATTACAATTTACAACTACCTACCACTGTAAACTCTTAAGAAATTCCAATATAAACGTAGCGGAAATTCTTATGCATTACAACAATAAGTAACTGTAATAACAACATGCAAATTCTCTCTTTTATGGTTAGAAATGAAAACACATGAAACCATAAACTTTAGAATAGACTAAGACCAGAAGAGGGCAGTCATGTGCAAGATAAATAAGAAATTGGCTGACACCCATGAATCTCTTATTTTGTGTCTGGACTGTATGCGTGAACAGTACTTTACATTATATCTGCTGTGGGAGGGCTTGATGCAGGGTTTTTTACCCATCCAGCAAAGAATCTGAAGAACGTCTATGGCCCGATGAGTGAACTGGTCCAGAGGTGAGGGTGTAAATCCTTCTGTCAGATACTGAGCAGATACACACTATCTTGCTCTCAAACAATCAGATTCCACTATTTTTGCTCATCCTTGTTAGGTAAAGCTCATTGCGGTGCTTGGTATGAGACATGTGTGGCTATTTTCACAGCGACAGAGTTCTCATTAGATTAGCAGTAGTTGGACATCTTTCAGATAGTAATGCAGTTAGCACGAGAGCCGATGCCGACTATACCTCGACTTCAAAGGGAGCGGCTGCTTCGTGTGGTTGGAGTGATAAAACTGCCCTTCAATGTAAGAATGTTAATGATCAGGGTTGTGCTGCTTTTGATGGAAGAATATATATATAGAGAGCCAAGTGAGAGCGTGTGAAAGAGCCTAAGTGGGTGTATGGGTGTCTATGGTATTTCACAATAAAGGCCCCATAAAACAGTACTTGAACATAATACTTAACATAGTAATACATGACAGAATCCCAGAGATAAATGGCACCGTTAGAGCCTAATGAAGTATCAGTGGAGACTGTCCAGTGTGTCTGGGTGTCGGACAGGCTTAGAAGTTACTGCAGGTTTAGAGTGTGTGACCACAGATGCTGATGAATAGAGACCGTGTCAAAGCGAGGCCTGCTGAACTGTGAGGGGCTAATTCACAGAGCCACTCAGGGGAAATTATGAATCAGAATATTTTTGACTCTACAACTAGAATTTGGGCTCAGAGAGACTGCGACTTAGAGAGAGAGGGGCATGGAAAGAATCACAGAGAATTTATGATGTCTGAGCCCTCCTGTGAGAGGGTCTTTCCTCTGACAGGCGAGGAAATACTTCTCCAATCTGTCTCCCTGCTGACACCAGTGCGTAACAGACACAAACATGCCCCCCTTAACCCGTGCCCCCTCACTTTCCCTGTGTTGCTCTTTGCCCGCCCTGTGTTTAAATCTGCTGGTAATGATGCAGCTCATAGAAAGAGGTGAGAGCAGGGGAAGGAGAGACTGGGAGGGAAAAAAATGAAGAGAAAAAGAGGGATATGTCCAGTCTCCAGAGCCTAGGGGATTGGAGCTGTGGAAAATGTGCTCTCGTCCTCTCTTCATCCTCCTCCAGAGAGCAGAGTTTCCAGGAAGCATAGGGGTTAAGCACACACAGTTTGGCACTGACCTCTCACCTCTGATTAGCCTAGCATAGCCGCTAAGTGGTTCTCTGTGACTCCTGCACTCTTCTACTTCTCGGACCATTTTCACACAGTAGCAGCAGGCATGATGTATTTCATATGTCACGTGGCCCCGGCTATCGTGGTGAATGGATAACCAGGCCAGCATGTTATAGCTCAATGTAGCTTGGTTTCATTTAGGGTGCAAATATGCATGTCCACTTTACATCTGATGTACACCCAGCCCAGTGTAGACATGAGACATGCTAACTAACAACAGGCTGTGGTTGCTGTACATGAATGCCCCGCAGGCAGTAACAGCGACTTATTTGTGGCTTTGCATTGTGTGATTTTAAAGCTGTTGTGAGAATAACTGCTGGCTTTGGTCTTGTTCTTTCCTCTTCTCCCACAGCTGACCCATATATGACCTGTTTTTTCTTGTCATGCCTGATATTAGAAAAGTTTAATCATTGGTGGGAGACATACAAAGAGGATTAACATTCCTGGGTCTCCTACACTCAGACGTTGCCCTTCTCCCTCCCGTTTCTCCTCTGTTTGGTCTCTCACCCCCTCTCCTTCTTACTCAATTCCTCCACACTTTTTGCCCACTTTCATTCCTTTTCTTGTTTATTCAGTCAATTGCTCCTTTCATACATTTGCTAATAGTCCTGTCAGCAATGATATATGTTATTGACTGCAGTTCTCGAGTAGACTGGTGAAATACTATCAATAGAAAGTTGCAGTGTGGACTCGAGTCACATTACTTGGACTCGAGTCAGACTTAAGTCACAAATTTGAAATTTCTTGACTTCAGAATCAACTCGACTTGGACTTAAAGCCAGATGTCTCTTGACTTCACATGGACCTGAGCCTTTTCCCTTTAAAATACTTGATAATTTGCCCCGGGCCCACAGACAAGGGCATTGACATTATTTAAAATAACTTATGTAATATTACTAAGAGCCCGTAAGAAAAAAATTATACCAAATATGTTTTTGTTCTCGTACAAAAACTATGCGATTTTAGTATGCAAAAGGTGCAGTTTGAAAACTACAATAGTGTCACATTATGACTTTCAGACTTGAAACTTAAAGTTTAGAACCTGGGACTTGAGTGCAAAGACCTGAGACCTACTTGTGACTTGCAAAACAATGCCTTGGTCCCACCTCTGCCTGGTTGTAATGACCGCATTGAATATTTAATGTTGCTGTTGTATTCCTCTTCCCCTTCCTTTGTTTGTTTGCATCTGTGCAGGATATGACCGAATTGTTTGTGTTTGTGTCGGACAGTTGGGCTGCAATTACGGCATTTTTACCATGGAGGCTTCTTCTGCTTTCTGCCTGAAGGAAGACTCTGTGTATGGTGTGTGGGACCGCTGGTGCCATGTCCTCTATAATACATACAGGATGTGTCTGTGATGCTGTCTGTGTATGCTGTATCAACAGAGTATCTGTATGCTGTCACCCACTGTACACAGTGCTCTCTGTATGGACAGTTTTAGCGTGGCTGTCTTTCACTTCGTAATGATTTTGAAGAGAGATTAGTGTGATTCAAGTGTACAGGTCTGTGTCTCCAATCATCTCCGCGTCTGTTCTATCTATAACAGATCATGTGTACACTCTGCACCACACACACACAGAAAGCCGCGCATTGCAGAAGTTTATGTTTTTTATAACATCAGATAAGTTCGGATCAGCTCCAATCAGCTCTTATCAAGTGTGATTGAGAGAAAGACCAGAATGGCTCTCACCCACATTTTGGTTGAGGCACCTACTCCCTTCTAACACACTCTTCAACTATTCAGCAATGGAATGAGTGAATAAAAACATATCAAGAAAGATATGGGAGTATTGAATGTTTCACATATTACTCGCAGTCCAGTGGCACCAGGTGCACATTTGAATGTAAAGGAGGATCAACTGTCAGATCTTATTACAGCCCTGTAATATGAGTTTAAAACCAACATGTAGGTTCAGAGTGTTGATTGTAAAGTGAGATTGTTGCACTGATTTTGATCATTGAAATCCACAGTTAAAAAAACCCCACCAAATTGTTAGTGTATTTAAGCATTCCACATCTACGTCTCCATGTGAGGCCGTGTGTGGGCTAAAACCAGATAGCTTTCTGCCGCAGCCAGAAGAGTAGGGTAGTATTTCCAGAGTTTGTTTGATGTATGATGCTATCTACTGGATGTATAGCACCACCTCAGTGCTGTCTCCAGATTGATGAGTAGTCTGCCTGAGGCTATACAGTAGAGACTCGACTGGCCTTTGAAGTTCTTTGTTGATGGACTCAACCATTATCGGTCACAGCCTAGTTTCAGCTGTCCTGCAACATGCTTCAAGAGCTTAAGTATTTTTCTGGTTTATTATAGTTGTAGATCCAACTAATTTGGGTCTGCAAATATTTTATAAGCTACGCTATTAAAACCAAGTGCTAGCAAGGTAGCCAAAATACAAAGTAGAGCGAATAATAACGTTATTACTGTGTTGGACCTCTCTGAACCATCACAACAGTTTGAGCTCTGGCACCTTATTCTGTGAACGTCTGCCTCTCTGCTCGAAGGATATAACGGCGTTCTTCCATGAGAGATTACATTATTGGGGGTTTTAAGTGCTGTTGGTAGTTGGTGGAAAGTGCTGCATCAAGCGCCAAACATTTCCCTTTTAATAAAGATGTTACTGACATGGCATGTGGTTCACATCATTTCTATTCTCTAAACTGTTTTAGTGACCACCAGGGCCCGATGGATACGGCTAATGTCATCCTACAGGCAACCACTCCCATCAACTCGAGGGACGAATAGGATCACCCAGATTGGCATTGCATTTATTATTTATTTATTAATATATGACCTGTTGCAACCTAAGGGATGTAAAACCTGTCAGACAAATACACCCTACACTAGAAGAGGGCTGCCAAATCTGCCAGCCCCTGAAGGTTTAAAAATCTTAAGTACTTTTCAATAACTTTAAATATTTATAACTAAGTAAGTCCCAAAGTTAGTTTTTATTTACGAAGAGTTTAAACGTCAAACCTCTGCTAATCTGGGTCTCATCAGGTTGGATCCCAGAAATCCCAGTAAGTAGCTGATTTGGAAAATAGGTTTTCAGGAATTGTTATTATCTAATTTGGTCTGGTGCAACTTTTACTTTAGCAGCCACCCTTGTTGTCAGCATGTTGGCCAAGCAAGTGTAAAATGGTGAAATAGCTGTGTCATTAGCGTTATCTCTGTGGTCCCCACGGCCACAATCTGACCCTCTCTCTGCCTCAGTGCCGCAGCAGCTTTCATCAGTCATAGAGCCGTTCTTCTCAGCCTATCATCAGCTGTCATTAGTGCTCTGAGAGGCCCCTGCTCTTACTCTCACACACTAAGGTGACACAGCGCAGGCTATTCTTCAAGGCTAGGCTTAAATGCTTCACCTCATGGGAGTCTTTGACAATATTTCAACCAGAAATTTCAGAGAATGAGATGCATCTCATCCTTTATCCATAAATTTTTTTTTTGAAAGTTCATTGTAATCCGATAGTTATGTTTGTCTTACATTTTTGACCTTGTCTTGGAGAAAGAACCTTTACCCAGCACAAACCGTAATTGATTGCTATTTGTCATTGGCCGTGACCGGTCATAACACACGAACACATATACATGCATAAACTGATACGGTATCTTCTTCAAAGGCATTGCTTGTTGACAGGAAGCCAATAAAACCCTACTTTTCTGGAGGGACAGGATGAATTATTGCACCATTCTGTCTCTGTCTCACTGAAATCACATATCCATCTCCCCTTAGTTACTTTGACAAATATATGACCCAGTTTTTACCCTTAAGGCCTGCAACAGGTCTTTATCATTACTGGCTTTTTTATGGTACATGTATACATGCTTTTCCTTTTCAAATACTCTTATGTAAGTATTTTTAATCCTTGGAAAAAATGTACTGGGGAGCCAAACATTTGACTTGGCTAATAAAACACGAGCGGTTTCATGTGCTGCCCTCTGATTAAATACATCAGACATTTACATGCCACATTATAGAGGGGTTGCTTTGTGGGAGTAAGCTGCTGCTGTACTTCATTTTACATTTCAGAAAGCAAAGCCATTATAGAAACAGAGGATAAAGAGTAGTACATTTTATTTGTCTTTAAGAATCTCCTTGTTTGCTGCTAGAAGCTGATGCAGTTAGCTCCGGCCTCTTCTGGGGCACCGTCCCCCGACTGATCTGACTGACTCTCAGAGCCCCTGTTGTTGTTGTGAAAATGTGTTGCTGTTTGCTTTGGCGTGGGGGAAACCTGTAAAAGTCTATTCTTAGCCTTTGAAAAATTAAATCAGGCAGCCGCCGAGCTACTGGCTGTGAACTGAGTGACTGTATTTTGTTAGCGTCTGGTAAACATAAATAAACACACACACGCATCAGTGACAAACCTGTGTGTTTCGAGTGTAACCCTGAGGTTAATCACAGGTACATGTATGTTTTTGTGCTGCAGGCATGTACATGTATGTGTGCAAACTCCTCTATATCTGTATGTGTGGATGAGCGAGTGCAGCACAGTTTGAGCGTTGTGTGATGAGTTTGGCAAAGGAAGCCGTTGATGTGTTGACTCGTCCCTCTACATCAACAGAGCTGCCAGCAGCAGGTCTACGGCCATTAGAAGAGGAGAAGGTGAGGGCGTCGAGGTTGGACTGGCTCCTTACTGATCATATTCTCCTGCAAAACTGTGACCTCAGGACACCGGCCTTAATTAGGACAACAGTCATCGATTCTCCTCTTTCCAATCACTTATGGATATTTAAGACACATTCCACATGCATTTGTTAACATTAAGAGAATAAAATACTTAATATTTTGCACCACTGTGTCATTTAATACGCTGTGTTACCTTAATCTACATTTTTTCTTTGCTGTGCTGAAACAATTTTGCATACACTAAGTGCTAGAACTTCCAAGGTTTGTGAGACAAAGATTTATCTCAACGGACTGTAAAGTGTTATTCCCCCAAAAATTGTAGCATACAGAGGACAAAAAGAAGCTTCTCATGGCAGTAAAATCTCTAAAAATTCAGGTCACAGCATCTGAATATTTGGGCGGTGAGTGTTGGCGTGCATCAAAACCTGACACCATGCCTTCCAGGCAAAGAGATGGTCCCATGGGTAGCGCCAGTGACACATCCAGGAAGGACAGCTCATCAAAGGCACAGGGTGATGAGTAAACGGGGCCTTACTGGTCAGTGCCCGGTGGTCAGAGTGATGAATGGATGGGGGCTTGTTGATGAATGTCTGTTGGGAGAAGGTTGTGCTTCCAGGAAAAGGGTTTAGGCGACGATACAGAACGAGAAGGGATGAAGTGTCAGGGTGGTATTGTAGCAGCACACATTCATAGAGCAGGAATCTCCCTTTTGTTTCTGCCAGCCAGTATGCATCAAAGCAAGTGTGCTACTTGAATAGTGGTGCCATTCAGCTGTTGCTACAGATATCCACTATGTAACTGCTGAGCTAGGTGTCTCGCGCGGTAAGGTATTGCCTTGTGTGTCTGCAAATGTGTGTATGTTTGTGTGTGCTGTCGGTGTGATGCCTCTTTCTTTATAAGCTGGTGTTGACAGGCAGAGACAGAGGTTGTGTGGAGTGTGATGAAGGAGCCAGGGGAGCTCTTTCAGATAGCTGAAGGTCAAAACCACCAAGGGTTTCATCATCACTCACTCATATATCGACTGCACTAACCAGAAGATGGCTTTGCTCATCCTTACGGTGTAGCGCCAGAATATACGCTACAGCAACATCCCAACATTATTATTCTTTTTATTTATTGATTTCACTATATAAACAAGTAATCAGATGATTTAATAAGTGAATTACGTGATGAAAAAAAACATCCCTAGACTTATTAGAGTAGGGGGACCAGCTGTTTTTAATTCTGAAAAAATAACAACAACAAATACACAAAAAAACTTTTCACAAGTCATGAATTAGCATAACAGGCAAACTCAAACACTTGTGTGTGTGCATGCTTCCAAGCACAACTTTCCTCCGTACGTTTGCTGCCTTAGCCTCCTTGAGAGGCTTTTACTGTGCAGTAACTGCAAGAATGAAAGCAACATACAAGTGTGTGAGCTACTGAAGATCAGAATGCTAATTTATTGCTCTTAATCTGGATTTGTACATTTTTCATGATTTTTTTTTTTTTAAACATTGCACAGGAGGACCTCTTTACACTTCTAACAAAGGGGCAGCAGAAGCTACATACATTATGCAAGAACAGTAGAATGGTTATATACAGTAGTCTGTTGAATGGCTGTTAAAAAGATCCCTTGATCATGTTGATCCCATGATCCCTGGGGCTCATAACAGCCTTTAAGCCCTTGAGAAAACTACAAAGATGCATGGTGGTCCATCTGAAAGCAAGGCTGTTTCTCTTACCTACTTAAAAATACACATTTACCAACACATGACATTGGAGTTGATATGTAATTTGTATTTGGTGACCACATACTGATACATGTGCACCTTCTGGCAGTCTCACTAACACACCACTTAGATTCCACTTAGTGGAAAGTTTCCCATTCTTTATGTAGGAGGTTGTTTGCTGCCCTTTGAGCTCCATCTGTCATATTTACTTTCTCATGATGAATACACCAGCTCCTGTTCTGCAAAACCCCTGCAGTCATAGCACATGTAATGCAGACTATGGGACACGTTTGGATCCATTGTAATGGCCATTGTGTGGTGCAATGTAATTAAAAAGCAGTGTAATGTCCTACTATGTGGTCTGGACAGCGGCACCCACTCCCTCTCAGCAGCTGTGATCTCACGGAGTCTGTCTAAAATAATACTTCATCCCTCTGAGGAGGAGGAGGGGTGGGGTGCAGACACTGTGAGCGAGAGGGAGAGAAATCTGTACCATGCAACACATTGAAATATATATTAAAGGAGAGGAAAAGGAGACACGGTCAAGACACATCCATATACAGTACCTGGCCTTCAGGGCTTCATCTGCTCATTTTTTATGAGCTACAAAACCCTTGCTGTTTAGCTTCATCCCAACCCACCTGAAGACACAATACTATGATGTTCTCATAAACTCAGGAACATGGTGTTAGTTCAAATGCTGCTTGGTGATTAAGTGTCCTGTGTCTTATTGTGGGAGATTGCAACATTCTACGTTGAATTACCTCCGATAAAAACTTTTCTTCATCCTGACATGTGGTCCAAATTAACTCTGTCACCATGTGTCGACTTCTATGCTTTTGCATGCATTTGATTTAAGTAATTTAAGCAATCCACAGAGCAATGACTTCATCAGTATATGATTGATATAAGTGCTTTCAGCTGCACTTGCCTTCATTGTATCTAAACATGAAGCGTTGGGACCTGCTGAGGGTCTGTTCCACCACGTTAGTTTCATCTCCTGTATTTGTACCACACGTGACTGGGATTCTCTGTTTTATAAAATATTCAGATTTTCAAACCATTTCCCAATTCAATTTATATAAATATTTTGTTTTGTAAATGCAGGTGGGACGCTGATGCCTGCTAATGTGACTGTGTGTCATCACTAAGACATGCTTGGACATAAGACACCACAATGCTAGAGGTCAGGGTGTATCCTCTCAGCTTTCTCCCCGTTTGTTTATTTTATTGTCTTTTGTGCCTAATTTTGGTTATATTCTTGTCAAAAAACCTATTTTGTATCCTAGCAGCGGTTCTGCGTCCTTCACAAACAAAAAGTTGCGTGACTTTTGCATGTTTGAAAGCTCCAGCCCTCACATAGTTTCAGCGTGTCCTCATGGAGGCTGACTGATGTACGGCGAAAACGCGCTCTTGTGTCCTCTCTGTCCGTCCTTAATGTCTCCGGGAAGCTCTGCTCTGTGTCTGTCATCCCTTAAACTCTAATCTCTGAAACAGAGACACAGATGCAGACACAGTGATGCATAAACAGATTACAGTTTAGAGTTTAGACAAAAAGAGAGCGACTGAGAGAGAAAAATCAAACAAACGATCTGGACATGTATAGAGAATCTGCCCGCTGAACTGACCACCCTTGTGCTTGTCTTGGCCAGAGATCAGTATGCAGAACATGTGAGAAACACTCCATGTATGGCATACAGTGAGCAGGGTTCGTTCCATTCATTCAGTACATGTTCAAGAGGATCATAAGTTTCCAAAATCATGTAAGCTGAGCGGAGAATAAAAAAAAAAAGCAGCGTAAATCATTTACATCTGGCTCGGCCCTGCTAGGCGGTCACAAGAGCTCTGCGTTAGAACACATTTACCCGTCTGTATACTCTCTGTCCTTCTGTCTAGGACTACTCATAATTATTTTCATTATTGAATATTGTGTTTTTAATCATTTTATTCTAAAAATGTCAGAAAATAATGACAAAATGCACATATTCAAACTGTTTATTTTGTCCAAGCGATGGTTCCAAAGATATTAAACTCTCAATGTTAAAGTTTGATGAAAAGACTATTAATCGATTATCAAAATAGTTGCCAATTCACTTTCCGTAAACCGACTAATACTGTGACGTTATGCTTCAGTAGATGATTGCAGCGCACTTTACATCCCCTGAAGGAGCAGACTTGACAGCAGCATAGCAAAACATCTGTACACCTGACATCTGTATTCATGGCTAAGATGCTCTTCTCCTCAAACACCTGTTTTTCATTGGATTTCTTGGATGTCTCTGCGGTGGGACAGTTGATGTTTTGACGTCCCCGGGGTACTCACCCTACCCAGACCACACAACCCTCACATCCCACGCTTCTGATTAAATATTTTCCATTGAAACATACTTTCTCCTCTTGCCCAAGTGCTCCGCTATGCCAAACATGTGCTGCTCTTTTGAAATGCTGGATCATTAATGTCCATAAACACTTCAAAGCAGAAGAACGATTGCTGTGAAGCTGGCTCGTTGAAGCTGCATTTGGTGGGGTTATTGTTTTAGGCACTGAGGGAAAGTACAGACCGTTTTTTGGACGAGCAATCTGCTCAGGGAAAGGAATCAGATAATTAGGCCTGCGCAGTCTGTGTTCACACCAAGGACAAATACCAGCGGGGGACATTTAAGGTCTTTGGTAATTGCAGATTTGTGTGAATATTTATTGTAGTAGGCTTTCTTGTAAAAATCCTCACTAGAATGTTTAGGTCTTTCTAATATATTGTTAAATTCAATGCGTCTTTACATGTAAAACATTCTCAACACTTTCGGAGACATCCTGCGTCATCACGAGAGATATGGAGCTCTGCTTATGCCAAATCATTCAAACCAAATGTCCTTTGTTTTGTCAGCCTGCAAGACGGAAGTAATGGCATCATTTCAGCTTCTGTGCCAAACGAACATATTCATTTTCAAGCGATGTTACAAATTGAAAGCTCTAGATGTATCGAACTCTGAGGATAGTCCTGTAGTTAAATGCGTGTCTTGTCATCTCAGTGGCCTATGTGATGATATCCTGGGAGTTATTATTATAAGCGAAGCCTGGCAGAGGAGATGTGATGAGGTGCAGAAAGGGGTCAGCGAAAATGAAACAATGAGAGAAGTTATTGTCTCACAGTCAAAGTCAGTAATGCATGAACTACGGCTTGTCATCAGGGCAAGGAGGAGTAAAGAAAAATCTGAGAAGAGTGAGCGGTCAGCTGGCCTGAGGCTGGAGATGTGCAGAGGAGAAGGAAAAGCAGAAGGCAAAAACAGACTAACTGTAAGTAGAGCTTTATGACTGCTTTAGTAACACCCAACAAGGCCGATTTAAGATGTGAACACTTGCTTTTCTGTCATAATGGTGTTTACTGCTGGAACAGACAGACAGACAGTTTTTGGTTTTCAACTGTTTCTAACTGCAGTATAACCTGCACCCCATTGGTCCTGATTGCATCACTTCTATTGAAATAATTTCAGATCTGTGCATCCTTTACAACCAATTGTGTTCAGTTCTGGAGGGCAGATGGAGGACACTTGATAGCAGAGCAAGCAAAGGTACAGGGACTATTTCCACCTAACAATAGCAGAATGCCACCCAAAGACAGCCTCCCTGAGCCACACTGATTATCCTGGTCTGTCTGAAAAGACACTGACAAGTAGGAGATGGGAGATTATGTCTAATTAGTGGCCACAGTCCCACCTGACGAGACCGCCTCATTTCTCGGGGTCCGGTGGGGTCAGAGTTCACGACCTGACTGCCAAAACATGGAGGCTGCTAACCCCCACCTACAGAGGAGGGCTTTGACTCTGTGCATAGTTTTATCAGCCTGTATACACACACACACACACACACACACCAAACCACTTTCACCTCCTTCTGACCCTCCGCTCATCCCTGCCTGACCTTGACCTCTGCCGTTGTGTGTGTGTGACAAAAAGCGAGAGAGGGAGGTCAACAGGTCTCCAGTGAAGCAGATTTATTTATTGGCTGATGCTTGTGTTTCCAAACGGGTGTAAATCTGCGCGCCAGCCAAGTGTCTGTCTCTGCACGTGGGCGTGTGTGTGAAGAATATGAACTTTTGCTTCCGCTTATGTGTTTGTGCCAATATTTGTTTTGTCTGTGCCTTCGCATCCTGGCACTCTCCCTGTATAAATATACATGGAAGCGTGTTTGGCTGCACCTATGAGTATATCGTCTTTGATGTTTGTGTGTGCGAGGGTGTCGGTGCGTGGGCGTGCGTGTGTGCTTTCCGGGTGGCTGTAAATCTCCAGACTGACATGTTGCTTCAGTAGGGAAACAGCAGGTTTGGGACACACTGATGGCCTTCACAGATGGCTTTAGGACCCTGCCCATGGGAGGCCTTCTACTCCACCTATTAATTTATTCATTTTCCACTGCAGAGGAGACACTGAGGCCAATGTGATTGTTTCCGAGAGCCAAAGTCCCTTGAGAGCAGCTTGGGTGTTTTCTTATCCAGTCCATTCTCCCCCCCTCATTCTTTCCCTCGGCCTCTTCTGTCCCCCTGCCCCTCTTTTCCCCCAGGTTGTGTGTGTGTGTGTGTCTGTGTGTGTGTGTGTGTGTGTGTGTGTGTGTGTGTGTGTGTGTGTGT
>CALSBV010010813.1:10320504-10335504 GCA_943590825.1 Bovichtus diacanthus
TGTGTGTGTGTGTGTTATGCCCTTTCTGGTTACTTTTCTGTAACCAATCAGTGTTATAGTTCATGTATGTTTGATGGAACTGATGCTTGTTTGAGTCGAGGTCTCATTGGGGGAAAGTGAGACAATGGGAGCTTGTAGTCAAATTTTTCCCATCATGTGTGTCTCTTGTGTGTGTTTTTACTGTATGTGTGTCGCTGGTCCCTCATCAGGCCCTTATTAACTCCACTAAGTGACCTTTGAGGAGGTGCTGACGGGTGTCTGTGGGACTCAGCCAAGTTTCTCCCCCGTCTCCTTTTTCAACTTCCCTCGTTTTTGTCTTCCTCCACTTTGAGTTCCCTGAATTACTACATTTTATTTTAGCAGCTCATCATTTCCTTCTACGCTGCATGTAATCTACTGCATGAGAGCTGATCCAACTCTGGTCAACACTTTCCAACAAAAGCTTCTCCACCTGTATGGAATTTTAATTTCTAGCTCAATGTTTATCGCGTTTGATCGCTCCCAGAGAATTTGTAGGTTTTGAAGTCTCCGATAAAGGCAGCTTTGTCCAACACGTGTATACCCATTATTATCACTTTCTCCTCTTGTTTCTGTCATTCCACGGCCTAGAGACAGAGTGTGTACTATCTCCACAATCAGCTGGAAATAGGTCATTACTCTACTGGCGTTCACGCTTCAGGCAGTCTCCAAAAGTCTCCACATTTCGGGAATTATGGGCGGAAGACAATAAACATCGTACAATGTCACAATTGATCCATCTTGTATTTTGGAGCACAAAGATGCCAAATCTTTTTATTGCAATGAATGAGTTGTGTGTGCGTCTGGAGTGATTAAGGTCTGGGTGGTTTTGATAAAGTTGGTCGGCTACATTGCAGCCTGCTGTCTGTCTGCGTCACCCCTTTATTCTTTAACATTAAAAACTTGTGCTTTTATTGCCCAGGCTCTGTGTAAAACTGTGCCCAGTGTGGATCTGGAAGATTTTGGCATTGCACAGAGCGTAACTGAGGTTTCACCTCTTTTTTCCCCAGTGAAAGGAGAAAAGAAGGTGCAGGGCAGGCCTTGTGAACTCTCACGGTCCTTTACGTAACCTCATGTTTTTGGAAAAACTGCAACTCAGATGAGAACATTTTCAAATGAAATTAAATAGTGTGCATCTTATTGTTCATCAAATCAATTTAACATTTTAAAATGATTTGGGCTTTTTAAATGTCTATGTTTGGATGGTTGGATTGATAAATGGAAAATAAAAAAATAGAAAATGGGAGCCGTTTCCTTTTCCATCAATGCCATGGCTTGCATCTGATTGGCCGGTGGGGACAGTTTAATTTGTCAAACCTGAAAATGCAGTATATTCTTTATTACTTTAATATATTTTAAATGGAAAATATTGAGCATAACACAAACCCTGGAGAACTAAATTTCTTCTCTGTTTTTAAAGGATTTTTTTTTTGGGCTTTTTGCCTTTAATGACAGTATAGCTGAAGACAGACAGGAAATGGGGCGAGAGAGGGGATGACATGCGGCTAAGGGTCGGAGGCCAGGGTTGAACCCGGCCCGCTGCGATAAGGGCTCAGCCTCAGTAGATGGGCGGAGCTACCATACTCATCTAAGTGTGTCTAAGTATGCACTTATGCATTTTCTCAGCCAAGCAAACATTCTGTGATTAATTCAGACGAGGATGGATGAGAGTGTACTTTGTGGTTTAATCATAATGATAAAGAAATGGCATAGCTCAAAGAAATATTCTTTATAAAAATTTCAAATATATTTTATTCATTTACTTTTTTTGTAAAACAAAGATGTATTTCAGTAACAGAACTACTTACAGGTTAACTGATTAGAAAATATTGTCAAAGTTAAATTTCCATCTTGTATTGCTACAGCAACAGTGAATTCAGGTGCTATGTTTGTATGGATGATTCCTGCCTTCATACAATAGAAGTTTAAATGAAGCAAATTCAAAAATGTAAGTACAAAACAAATAAACATTTGAAGAGTGATAGTGAAAAACAGCGAGTACCAGAGACTTATCAACCCAACACTGTTGGTTCTGTCCAGAGTCTCTTTCTCTCTCTTTCTTTCTCCACTTGTTTTCAGGAAGATGTCTTCCCTGCCTGAACCTCATTCTCTCTCCAATTGAAAAAACAAAAAAAAAATTCAAGTTTCCCTCTTTCAGGCCACAAAAAACGTTGCTGTACAAAGTCAGTGGAAGCATCATCCAGTCCGTCAGTCTGTCTCGTTCCATCGGTCTTCTTTCCCAGCAGGGATAAATGAAAAAAGCCCAGTTTCTAATCATCTAGTATTCATCTGAATTACCTACTTTTTACATTATTAAAACACAGTTAGGTGGATCATCTATATGTCTCTGCTTTGATGTTGTTCCTGGGAGCTCTGTGCCAGTGTGTGCACTGGCCCATTGCACAGCCCACATGTACTGCAGCGGAGCATTTCTCTCAGCTCTTTTTACACTGAAACAAACTCTCCCATCCCACTCAGCTCCCTTCCCATTCTGTCATTTTATAATCATTTCATTATTGAACATGTTTTCCCTCCGGTAGTCACCTCAAATCTTTAGCTTCCCATCTCTTAATGCCACTGTCTTGATAAAGTTGCTGTAAGATATCATACACGTTATTTGGTCTACTATATCAGAAGAGGAAAGTAGAATTGTTAAGTAAGATATCTATTGAATCGCAGGGGGTCGAAAATGTCTGCCGTTCTTTGGGAAATAAAATTACATCACCCAAATTGTTATAAAATCTGTGGTTTCTTTGGGGCTTTTATTACGTGAGGGAAGCTGCAGAGTTTGCAGCTTTTTTCCCTCTCCAACATTAACATGTCTGATCCATCTAAGCAGATCAGGACGACCCCCTTGACAACCTGATTCATGTTAAAGCTGAGAAAATAAAAGCTTGGCTGTCCTGCAACCCCTTGTAGGACTATGTAGTGGGCTGGTAACACATTTTACAGGGATATCTGGGGTTCAGGGACGCATAATTCGGATCTATCTGGAACAGGGTAGAATGTGGGGAGCGATTGTGGATTGTGTGAACAGTGCAGCGAGCCGCGTCACTGGAAGACGGTGTGATAGGTGGGACACTGATGGGACTTCATGTACTTGATTGCGAACTTGAGCTCCTTGCTCTTCTTGTCCCACTTGTGAATGGACATGAGCAGCAGTTGCTGGTCCACTTTGCGGCCCATGATGAGGAAATTGGAGCCCAGGCTGTCCAGCTGGGAGCACGGGCAGTTGGCGCCATTCTTGATGTACAGAGTCAGTTTCTTCAGGTCCTTTTTCCTTAGCACACCCTGCTTCAACACTTTCTTCTTCTTTTGTGCTGCAATCAGCTTCCGGTCGCCCTTCTCCTTCTTCACCTCTTTGATTTTCATCTTCAGGGCTGAAGAGAGAGAGAGAGAGATTATGGTATCTTTATTGTATTCTATAAAACAGATATTTACTCCCTGAAGCTGTTAATGTCACTCTGACTCCCCTGTTCCTTTCTACTGTGAGCAGCTGTGACATTTCTTTTTCCTGCAAACCAGCACTGAGCTCTGTGCCTAAGAAGCAGCTATTTTACAGCTCTCCTGAGTATCATAATTTAAACTCTCCTGTAGCGTATAAAAACTGCATCCTGTGTGTGTGTGTGTGTTTGTGTGTCAGAAAAAAAACCCCATAAATGAAAAGGAGGACATGTTTTTAGCGTTACAGCCTCTTTTTGAAGCAAGTTCAAGTCAAGTCTTAAGCCTCTTGAGAGTGAGACACAATTCTTCATAAGCAAATTGCAAGAGTAAAATGTCAAGATGCAAATCTCAGAATTCTGACCATTAAGTGACATGGTAACATTTTTTTTTTTTTTTTGTACATATCTGAGAATAAGTCCTTTCACTGCATAGGCCTAACAATTAAAATGTGCAAGCTGTCTGACTATGTTTTTTTTTCTTTTGATACGTGATTTTACCATGTCAAATCTTGGGACTTGCATGTTTTTGCTTTCAAGTCTCAATTTAAATCTTTAGGGATTTATGTTTGAAGTAAGTTAAGTCCCACAGCAGTCAAAAACAACTCTCTCTCTCTCTCTCTCTCTAATCTAAGGCTCTGGTTGAATCAATGCAACAGCAATGTTAATACATGGGATCTGTATGGAATCACTTTAGTATCATCCTTTCTTGGTCCATACCGGCTTGTCTCTATATTATGTTCTAAGTAACAGTCACTTTGTAGTCGGATGTAATCCATTTTTACGTCTCATGCTCCTCTATTGAGATATTGCGCTCACGTTGTGCTTACAGTCCTGTATTTTTACAAGAAAAAAATACAGAACAGAAAACCTCTGTACACGGTTTTTAGTACATACTTAATGAAGTTCTAACTTGAATCTCCCGTTGAGTCTCGTGTTTATAAGTTTAACATGTGAGAGATTAAAATTGAACTGCCAAGCATTTGAGAGAGGAATTCTCTGGGTGAACATTTTGACAGGTGAAATTAATCATTGGCTACGGGGCCGGTATGAAGCATCGCTATGTACCCTACCCAAGCCTGTTGGAATATCGCCATTTCACTTCTCGCCTGCATAAACATCCCTCGGTACACTCTGATACGTATACACAGTACAGGCGAAGCGATAGCATGTTCAAGAAGGAATGTGTGTGTTGAGTTGCCTTTCATCCGCATCCTGATTCACATCCAGCTCCCTCACTGAGGGCGTGTGTTTTTATGCTGCATTTGCGTGCCTGAGAGTGTGTGTTTTTGTGAATGAAGGCATTCATGTGCATGTGTGTGTTCAGTAAAGATAGGAAAGATAAAATAATTTCCTCCCCTGCTTCACTTTGAATGCCCACTCGTATTCAGTCATAAGTGATGCAGCGGGGCTCACTGGCCAGTATCCTTGTGACAAGCTGTGCCCGCGTCTTTATACAAACTCACTTTCTTGAGCCAAGTGGCGTCGCAGTAGAAGGAGAGAGAAGTGTGCTGTCATTTTGAGGAGAAGCAGGTTTTCTTTAAGCTAAAGCAAGCAACCCCGCCTACCAACCAGGTGTGGGTTTCATGTCCGTGCCCTGCCAGGCTCACTCTCCTCGCCCTTTCTTTTCTAGTCTTGTCATTTGTGTTGCGCTGCAGGATGGTACAGCAAGGTATGTGGAGGGATCAAACATCAAAAGTAGACCGTAATAAAACACAAAGTATAGAATTCTCCGAGGGCGAACGGTGTCCAAAGATGAATAGGCAGCAACATTCACGAGGCATGAGATCAAGCTGTAATCTGCCATCGCCTAATAGAATAACATTGTAGAGTCATTCTCGCCATGATCTCCAGGTCCATTCGTCACGGTTATCTTGACTTCTCTCCTCATCCTCATCTAGTCACATACATCAACAGCCAATGAAATGTCTTTGGCTCGCTATCTGCTTTCACATGTAAGCATATTTCATTTTAAGGAACAGAATGAATCTGATCCCTGAAAAACAGCCTCATGTTGGAAGATTGAGATATGTAATCCAGAAATGAATCAGACAAATAGATATCTGTGGTTCAGTAGTCATGATTAATTACTGGGATGAGCCGACAGTACGCTTTGGCTGCAGCTCAGAGCGTAAGTAATGTGCTCAAAGATTTTATTTGTTGTTGTTGGATGTGATGTGTTAGGTATTTATTAATTTATGATTTATAATGGGTCATGTCCTGTATATTCAGACCATTTCTTAAGTGTGGATGATTTCCAGAAGATAGTTTGCGAAACTTGGTTTTCGTTAAACTGCAGACATTTCCTCTGTTGGACACTACAGCATAGAAATACGGTTTTCAGCACCAGTCTGGCCACATTTTTATTTTCAATTACACTACTCTCACTAATCTGTGCAGAAACATAAGCCATGTTCTTCATGAGTCTCCCAAGGTTATGAGTTTTTTTTGCCACCATTTCCAGTTCAGTGCTCAGAATCTTATGACCGGAGAAAATAGAGAGCAGTATATCATTAACTCTAAAGACTGGGGCAATAGTCCATGCAAGCAGAAATTCAGCTGCTGTGGAGTATGATGGGCCAAGAGGCTCGACGAGCAGAAATAATGGAATAATTACGTTCTGGCTTCGTGTGCAGGTCATTACTGTGGTGAAACTAGAATGCGGGAAAGTAGAACGTTTAGAAAACGACGTTTAATAGACATCAGGGACTGGAATCTGTTATATTAATTTATCAATTTATGTGAAGAAAAGGGTTATGCTAGCAGAAGGAATAGTTCAAAATGAATGTGTGTTCTGCTTGCTCATATCTGTGCTCATTTTGACTATTTTCCACAAACATATGGTTTAACGGAACATGAAGACAGTATCTGCTGCGATTTTAACTTTTGTGCCACCTGCAGGCAATGAGTGTTACAGCTGTAGTTTTGTTTCTGCTCAGGGCCCCACAAAGACAGACCGGCCCTGCATGAAACTGCCCCTCCTTCCCCTCACTGTACTCTACAGTATGCGTCTATAGATGCAGCTCTCACTCTTTCATTGATGGTACTCACCAAAGTCACTGGCGCAGTAATGCTCCATGATGTTGTCTGCTTTCAGCTCATTGTCACACGGAGGGCACACCTTCGACACTAGGGAGACAGAAAAATCATTTTGTCATTAGAAACTACACATAATCACATTTCTTATAGTTCCATTAAGGCCAGATTAGCTAATATCTAACGGCCTGAGTCGAGGTCAGTGCCGTCAGCAAAACCAAAGCCGTGTCGGTATGAAATCATTAAGCCGTGACCACTTTTGAGGCACTTATTTGCAGCCCCCTCCTCTTGTCAGATGCTATTTGCTGCAGAACGAATACACAGTCCAGCAATCTGACTGATGTTTGCCCAGCAATTACACTGCACAAAATGTTTTTATTTGGGCCCTTGTATATTTTGGTGGTGCAGGCGTGGTCTTGGCTGTGCAGAAAGGTAAACGCTGCTGCTGCAGCAGGAGCAGCTGAACATGGTGAAAAGTGATTCAGTACATAGCCAGCTCTTAGGCCACACAGCAACCACACATTGTGAAACACCAAGGGGAAACCGAAGCAACAAGTTCAGTTTATTTTTAACTCAAAATTTATGGTCATGCCTGCTTTGCTCAAAAGCATGTTTATCCTCTCTGTCTTTGATTTGAGACATGATTGTTGTTATTGTGCACCCATACAACATGAGAGGGAAGGAAGGGCCCTACATTAAGTCTTTTTTTATTTGTTTACAGCAAAATGTTGTTTGTTTCTACTGCAGAAAACTGACAAAATATGGTTGGAAATATGATTAATTATCATGACATTTGACTTAATCATATAGTCTCACCCATGCCACTTACAAAACTTGCTTTTAAAGCCTTCAATCTCTTCTTTCTCAGGCACACAAATGCACAAAGACATGCTTTGTACTGCCTTGCAAATGCTCTTCAATATATAACTTTACTACGACAATTACCACAAAAAACTCCATGTAATCCCTAAAGGACTGGTTGTAGCTGTACCTATGTAATATCAATCCACTCACACACAAAACAGAGCATAGGGGCCTATCGAGAGAACAAGGTATAATATTAGAAATGTTCAGGGAGAGAAGGATGTGGTATAGAAGTCTTCCCCCACACCAACGGGGCAGAGAAATATCATAAGCAGCAGCCTTTTTTTGGGAAGTCTGCTTATAGGGGAGCTAGTCATTCACTCACCGCAATATCCAAAATATGTTCAATCTCTCCCCCCTTTCTGTTTTCCTGTGTGTCTCAAACTTACAAACACACACAGGATTATCCTAGCACAGTCCAGTCCAGGGCCCCAGGTTAAAAGTCAGGGTTCAAAGGTTATCACCCCAACCCAAACCTCAGCGTCTGGGCAGATAATGAGAGGGGTCAAAGTTTAGCATGCTTCGCTGCTCGGGTCGTGGGGAGGTGAACCCCCTAACCACCACTGAGTGTATGGATGTGTGTCTGCGCTCGTATATGTGTGTCGGAGAGAGTTGAACCATGTTCTTGTGGAGTGTCTGCCAGTTTTTCCTTCTCTGAGGTTTCCCATGCATTCACAGGCAGGAGACCTGCGAGGCCTACCTACAGGGTCAGGCCTCTTAATTGTCTGGTGCTGACATGAAGCCTGGGACAAGAGCACGGAAACACACGCACACGCACATATCAAGGGATGCCAAGACTCTGGATTTGTCTGTTTTGAATGATTCCCTTGAAACTGTTACTTCTTATTCAGACTCCACGGTAATTCATTCTGGTTTCACAGGGGTGGTATGTTGGCAGGAGGCCCAGTTGCGTTGATGCCAGAGCATGTGTCAGGAGAAAGTAGCCCCTCCATGAAACTTAGTTGAGCTTGGACCGAAAAGCACCATTTGGATGCTGCTGAGAAATCAATTACGCGACGACTGCCCTCATCACGTTCTGCTCTCCGTCGGGGGAATCACCGTCATGTTCTAATGGGAATCTCTGCTGCGTGGCTTGGTGTGCTTTTTTTCCTGGACACATTTCTACTCAGCAAATATTTTGACATTAGGTCATTCATGTATTTTGCCATCATCTCAAAGCAGTTTAGGAATTTTGTGAAGCTTATGATCTTGCTTCGGTTGACTTTGGACTCGTCCGCCTCTTGTGTCCTGCTTTTCGTCATGCTGCGTGCTGGGTTATAGACTTCGTTACAGAAACTTAAATGTTTCCTTTCACAGTGACAAATGCTATAATATTGTCTCTCAGAGCTGTTGTTCTGGAGGTTGGGAGGGGATGATTTAGAGTAAGAGGAAAAGGATGATGGGAGGAGGGTGCGTAAGGAGGTGGTCTGTTGGAATGCCCTGCTCTTAATCTTCAAACAGCAAGCCAGAGTGGAAATGATGTACGGCAAGAGTCCAGTAATTTAACTGCACAGCTTCACTTAGTCATAGCTCTGAGGTTAATAGAACTTTCTCAACTCCATTCTTCCCCTGCTGCATCTTTTGTTTCTTGTCCCCCCTCTTACTTTTTCTCCCCTCTCTTTCACATAACCTGGTTTTCCATCTAAGTCAATTAGAGAGGCTGATATAAAACATCCAAAGGCAACAAAATCTGAA
The DNA here is from genome assembly GCA_943590825.1 of Bovichtus diacanthus. Classification (NCBI taxonomy): domain Eukaryota; kingdom Metazoa; phylum Chordata; class Actinopteri; order Perciformes; family Bovichtidae; genus Bovichtus; species Bovichtus diacanthus. The sequence goes on from CALSBV010010813.1 coordinate 10,329,558, forward strand.
CTTCTTAAACTTGCTTGACAAATTTTTGATGTTAATGATAAAGATGTGAAAAGTCATTTGTCAAATAATGACAAACGTTTTGAGTAGAAGGCCCCATGAAGAGTGAAATGTTCTCTCTAAAATCCCTCACAATGGTGACATCACCATCATGGTCATTTTCTTGTAATAAGTTGGTGCAGTATGAAAATGCTGTGTGAAAAATTTAAATGTAAGTTTCAACAACCTCAATTTTGTTACTAAGACCTAGTTCAGAGGTATTTTTGACTTTCGTATAACAGACTTTCATCCTCTTTCGTTGTCAAAAAAAATCCTGTGCACACAAGTAGTTTAAAAAAAATCTCTATCCAGGTGAAAATGCAAAGAAGCGCTGTGAAATACAGTAGGCAGGTTGAGCCACACACACACACACACACACTCCGGCGACGTTGACGGTGGGGTCTGTGTCGTGGGAGTGTTGGCTGTAGCAGTGACCTCCAAAGCGCAATAGCTCTGTTTATCAATATAGTGGAAGAGTAACTGTACATTTCTGTGTAAAGATGTAAAAAGTCCTGTTATGAAGGATATTTGGCCATGTCCGCCGTACATGGATGTATTTATGCCGTCGCCACGTCATTAGTGGCGCCTCACAAAGGAAGGTGCACACTCTGAAGTTACAAGCCTCCATGTTTTCCACGTCTACACGGCAACACTGAAAACGGAGTTTCTGAAGATGTTCACTCTGGCAGGAGTTTTACAAACGCACAGTAAAAGCTACGTTTACAAAAATACTGATTTAGGTGTGGACAAGGATTTGAATGGTAAATCCTTCTCATTCATCTCAATGAATGAGAAGGATTCTCATTCTCTTTGAGACACAAACACCGTAAATCACTTTTTATGTTTGCTCGTTTCACAAATTTGTATTTTAGTTACAGTTCGTGCTAAACGAAGAGCTTCTGCTCACTTTTTCTCTCCCACATACACACACACACACACACACATACCTTCACACTAAAGATCTCCAGATCTAACAATATCGTCATCCAATCTCCTGCCGAGTCTTGTGCCTCATCCCCTGCAGCCCGAGCATCACATCAACTTTTATGGGGAGAACGTTCAATTTAAAGTATGCGCGGGTCACTATCTCATGCCTCATTTGGGCCCTTTAAGTTACGAGCAGCAACACTTATGACATAAAACGGTACTGTGCCGGAGATGAAATGCAGCGTGTGATTTATGTCGGAGGGCCTAACATCTGTTTAAATGCGGCATGCAGACGGACAGAGGAGGACTTAAATACGGGCCACAGGCAGCCCCCGGGGCCTCTAAAACACAGCATGCTCCTTGCATCTGTAGGAATCCTATACAGAAGAGAAAATACATTCTCAAAAGGCCGAGGCAGTCTTCCATGCACAGAGCATTGGATCACATTTTCCCTTTCATATAGCAGCCAGGGCCACATGAGTAGCGCCCATTGTGCTGCTGGGGACCTGACAGTGCTGCCTGTCTCCTTTAGCACGGTTGTAACTTACACTCGCCGCATCAATGAGTACGGCGAGGACAGACAATATCTTTCACACCATGCAATTTCAACAACTTTCGCTGGACAACGTGCATATTGTTTTGAAGAGCATTTTCTGCGGAAACATGCAATTTGAGTTATGGAGTTTCCCCCATGCACTTAACCCGACGGTGCAGAATCCTATCTACGCCTATCATACCTGTTGATTTGCTGATGCTGACAGCAGCTAAAGGTAGCATCATTTAAAAGGTGGAATTGATGGGTGGCATTAACTGTGCTCTGCCTCACAGACTGAGCTCTGGCCTTTTTTTACTCCCTGTTCCCTCTTTTGTCAGCAGTCTGCTTGTCTTCCCTGGTATAATACCTACAGACTTGTGTTTCACATAATCACACCCCATGGGCCCCTGTTACACACACACATGCCAGAAAATCATCCACAGACACAACCTGAGCTCAGGTGGCGGTGGTGTTCCTCTTAGTTTTGGCTATGACAGAAAGGTGGAAAGTGAATCTGACTCTGTACTGTTAGTTTCCACAGGACCACTCGAACCGTGCTATATCATGTAATTGCAGAATAGCTCAGATAGCATCATGGCCTCCCAAACAGGCAGAGCAGCAGGTAGAACACTTGATTCCTGTGATTGATCCAACTCCCCAAGATTCACCTGGATTACCACAAGAGTCCTGTTTTGATGTGAAGAGAATCATCCATGTTCACTGACACAGAGAGTTCCCAAGAAACTCACTTCTAACAATTCTTAGCTGAAATTCCTTTTTATTATTGCTGGCTGGCTGTGTATGTGCGTGTGCGTGTGCGTGTGCTAGTGCGTGTGCGGTGTGTGCGGTGTGTGTGTGTGTGTGTGTTAGAGCCAAACGCTTGTCCTCAGGATGGCCTCATCGGCACATCTGAGAATCTCTGGTTCTCAACAGAATGTCAGTGACTGAGCCTTCGGGCTAGAAGTGATATGGGCTCACTCTCAGTTTCAAACACACATGTACACGAGCACACAGTCAAATGTAATTGTTAAACTACACCAATATTCCATTTTTTTATTTTATTCTTTAAACATTTCTCCACAAAATGGCTTAACAGCAAAGACCCCTTTACATGTTTGCACTGATCTCGCACCACTCTCTGTAATCTAGACTATTTGGATCATTATTTGATTAGATAGGATCAACAAACAGTTGCCTGTTTGAGGAGGTGACAGATGAAGTTCAAGCCGCCTCCTTCTCAGGGAGCATGGAAGAGAATGAGTTATGGCTCTGCAAAGCCAAAGTGTCACATAGTTGATACTCGTCCTACAAAAACAGTACAGCCATTTTCCCTAATGGAATAAGTCGGCTCTGCATTAATTCACCAGAGAGCCCTGAAACTCTTTTTTTATTGAATTTTTAGAAAGTTTAGATAGTTATATATCAGTATATGCCGCGCACATTAATGATAAAAAGCAAAGATATGTCACACAACTCATGTTTGATGGGACTAAAATGATGTTTTGGCATTAATGGGTTTCATTTTTAGCACTTTAGTAAATCAGTACAATACATCAAGTTTAGGAATACACATTCGCTATGCATATCAAATGAAATACACGAACGCGGGAACATGTCAACCAAAGTAGATAAGAATTGGGGATAAATGGTTAAAGGCAAGAAGTGGAATAATGAGAATAATGAACCGTTTTTCTTCGAGTCTTTATTGAAAGCAGAGAGGCAGACACTTTTTGTGGTGCAGGAAGCAGCTTTTCTCCTATTCTACACTCTGTCTGCCTCTCTTTACTCTCCCGCTTCCCTCTCCTTTCACTCTTCTCCATTCAGCTCTCTCAGGGACAATCAGACTTTAGCCATTCCCATTCTCTGCCTGCCTCTCTTGTCCTGTCATGTCTTCTAATTAGTGGGAGCTCAGTAATTGGCCTTCTAGCTAATTGGCCTGCTGGCTGCCAGACACGACAAAGGCCTCGCAAGCTGGGACACAGTGGGGACTGTCCCACTCCACTGTCTAAAGACTCTCATCAACTCCCTCTCTCCCCCTCTCAGCACTGACTGCTTTTGTTAAGAGGCTGCTTAAGTAGTTGCGGGGCATACACACACGTGCACACACCTTTTTCTCTCTATTTAGTTCCCACTCACCCGCTCACAGCTCACTATTGGCCCATCTGTCTGTTCTCCTGTGAACAATGATATAATATTTTTTAATTTTGTGTGTATCAAATCTCTCAGAAATCCCAGTGTAGTCATTTCCCTTCTAATTTCCTCCATCTTGGGTTCATTTGCTCATTTATTGACACTCTGCAGACCAGCTTTTGAGTTGCACGCGTGACAGCTTTGAAATAAGACATTCTCCATTCACTCAGTTGTTAGATTGATTGATTAGCTGTTGATGGATGCCTGATGATAAAAGTGTGTGTGTGTATGCATGTGAGACTGTGTCACCTTTTCAGCTAAGATGTGTTTAACATCACAGTCCATTAATCTTAACTCGGCAAGCGATCTGGCCGTCGGAGTCTCTCAGCCTCCTGTCTCTCTCTCTCAGCCTGTCTCTATCCCTGCCCGAGGCGTATGCAGATGACAGGAGCCGTCCTGAACTGCCTACTTACTCAAGAACTTTCCCCTATAGCCTCCTCCTGCTCCAGTCTCTCTCACTGACTCTGGATAGTCTCTTCAACTTAATCTGTCATCATTGCAGTGCGGGGAAGCCATATGAGCCTCACAGCCGTTTTCGGGCTCTCACTGTTTCTGACTCTGCAGGCTCTCAAACACTCGTCTGTCTTAGTAATGATGTTAGTGCGAGTCCTGAACTTTACAATGCAGAGACAAACTATGTGTGTGTTATTTCTGTCTGCAAAACACGCGTCATAGTATAGCAGTAATTTAATCTTTTTGATGACAATTATTGAATTTATTAACCTATTTAAAATACTGATCATACATCATCATAAAATAGAACTGATTTGTACCATATAAACTATGTTCGGGCAGAAAATCAACGAGCTACAGCATGCTTTTTATGTTAGAAAAGTTGTACTTTTTAAAGTTTGATTTATTGATTTATTCGACTTGAATTGATTGTAAATGCTGAGCTTCACTCGACATTTTGTATTTTGAGAGGACGTTAAAATTAAATTCTGCAAAATGTCAAGCCAATATTTTACATGCTGTTAAACCATTGTTCCAACTTCTTTAGAGATCATACAGAAATGAAAGTTATTAACACTATAGTGGATTTTTTACTTTTATGTGTGTAGATGATTTTGTGTGTCATTATGCTTGAATGAGGCTGTGTGTTGGAGTCAGTGTATGTGCACATAGCTGCCCTACCTGGTGGCTGGGTCGCGTGGTTCCCAGTGAACTGCATGGGGATGCAGAGGTCGTTATCAATGGGAAACTTATCACAGGTCAGCATCTCTGGCCAGGGGAAGCCGTAGGTCTCCATCACCGGAGCACAGCTGTCCCTCACGGCCTCACACAGCGAGCGGCATGGATAGATGGGCCTGTCCAGGCACACCGGTGCAAACAGTGAGCACAGGAAGACCTGGGTATCAGCATGGCACCGTTTGGCCAGGAGGGGCACCCAGCTGCCCGCCTGCTGCTTGACCTCTGGCATGGTCTCGTGGTCCAGGAGGTTGGGCAGCCTCATCTTCTTGTAGCCCACGTCGTGGCACAGGCGCAGGTCAGCTGGTATGTCCACACACTGGGGCTGCTTGGTGTAGAAGCGGCCATTGTGGAAGTTGTCCGACTGCCAGCTGTAGTAGTCGTACTCGTCTGCGGCCGAGACAGTGAGGAGTAGGAGGAGGAGGGAGAAGAGCGACAGGCCCAGTGCCAAGCTGAAGGAGCCCTGGGTTAATGCCCACCTGGGGCTCTTTTGTCCGTGTGCCATGCCTCTCTGAGCCCAAACCAACAATTCAAGAAGGTTGTATCCAAAGTCTCCAAAGTGAAGACAAAATGCAGAGAGAAGAGAGGAACAAGTGGGGCAGGCGTACAAGCTGTAATCCCTTTTTTTGTCCTGAGTATGGACGCCGTGGATTGAAAACAAAGTGTTTAATTCCCTTCTTCCCTGGAGAGTCAGCCCTTTAAGCCTCCCTGAAACACCTCCCTGTATGTGTGTGTATGTGAGCCTCAGGTAGTGGAGTGGGGAGGCAGCAGTCAAGGGTGAGCACACAAGTAGGACTGCTGATTTTCTATCTTTCCCTGTTCACAATTTCTCACTCTCCTTCCCTCTCCCTCTCTCAGACCTGTCTCCAGCCCTCCTCTGCTCTCTGTCTATCAGTCTGTAGCTGTAATGAGGAGTACCTTAGGTTTTAAGAGGCAGTGGTAGCTGTTCTCTGCGGCTGCCTGCCCCCCTAGCAGGCTCCCAGACCACTCATCTTCCTACTGGCCTCCCCTGCACTCAGTCACAACAGCTTCATCCAATCACAACCTGGGGGAGGCTCCCATTCCTGACAC
>CALSBV010010813.1:10344273-10392970 GCA_943590825.1 Bovichtus diacanthus
CACTTATGGAAGAGTGTAGGGTCAGTCACTCGTGCATCTAAGGGTTACAGTGATATTACAGCGTATTGTGTCCTGTGACTCATACTGCCCGTACAGGGTATTATTGACTTTTTTTTGTGGGCACACACAGATACTCAGACAGACAGAGAGACTAACTTTTTCCTTTGCCCCCCTCATTTTGATCTACATCACGGGTGACCTGAATATGTCGTGAACACAAAGAATAACCGCCTCAAACATAATGAAAACAATTTAACTTGGCAAGAAAGTCTGGGTTTTAGCATGCGTGACAATGTTTCTGCCTGCATGTACTGCCTGCGTTGATTCAACATGACCCCCACGCTGTAAGATGTTCTGTCCCTACAGTTATGAAAGTCATCAAAGCGAGTCCTTACAGAGTGTAAATGTAGAGAAAGAGCTGCCGGCTCTAATGTGTGTGAGGTTGTAAACGGACCTGTTTTAGCGAGGAGAGAAAACAACCTGAGAAGCTTTCATTTCTTCTACAGTAGAAACAGACTTCGTAAAGTGCCGAAGATCATACAAAATAAGCTGTTTTTGGATGGAGTTACAATAAATTATTTATTGTGGTAGTGTTAGCATTTCCCAGACAAAAGTTTAAGAATGTCTCTCTCTCCCTCATTTTTTTTAAAATTTCAGCTACTGTTTTCTCTCTCTTCTGTCTCTTTCTCTCTCTCTCTATCTCTCTCTCTCTCTCTTTTCTCTCTCTTTTCGCTCTCTCTCTCGCTCTCTCTGTTTTCTATATCTCTTCTGTCACTCTTCTCTCTCTCTCTCTCTCTCTGTGTCTCTTTGTGCCTTGTCATTTTAGATTAGCAGGCTAAACTCTGTACTTACTGTAATTAATCTAAATCCCTCCAGATGGGGAATGGTTACACTTTCATTTACTACAAGAAAGCGTTATTAGACGCTGTATGCTTCAGGTCTTTTCTCTCATTCTCTCTTCCTTTTTAGTTACACTACAAGAGTTCTTCTCGTGACAGCAGATTTGAGGTCAGGCTTTGAGTCACAACACAGCTGTTCTCCTCCCTCCATTTATTCAGGTCCACTCCGGGTGCTGACAGATACTCCCTCCGTCCTTTTCTTTTGTCAGGTGCTGAAGCGTTCTCTCTACCTTTCTCTTCACCTTCATACCTGACCCCATCTTTCTGTGATTGTCTCCGTGTCCCTGGTTGTTTCCTGGGTCACTGTTCTGATTAATGTTGCAGTCTGGTTACACTTTGTGCCATTTGACAGTTATAATTTCTAGAAAACAGACTCCTCCCTTCCTGCTGTCATGCTGTATGTATGGCTTTTTTATAGCACTAATTGTTTCCATTGGATACGGAATATTATACATTAGCCATGGTACTGTGGAGCTATGAACATACAGTAACCACTTTGTCCTGTTTTTCCAAAATTTCATGTGTTCAGAAACAGATATACCCATTAATAAATCAAGGCTAACGTGTCTGGACCTGGAAATGAACCAGAAGTAAATGTCAATATGTGTTCATGTATTTTTCTTGCTTGTTTCCCAGTTGCACAGAGTCAAAAAGACCATTTGATTCTGACAACTGTCTGGAAAACGTTATCGATTCGATCGATCATCACTGCTTGAGCATTCATTTCTATAAAAACTCATTCTTTCACTGCAAACTTTTGAAGTGGAGTCTTGGCAGAACCCCTGCACAGCTAAAGAGTCACCTTCAATAACCTCTTTTCATATTCTGCAAAGTTCCAGGCGCATTTATTAAAGTTGCTCCCCTGCTCCCATAAAATGCAAACCATCTTTTCTACATGTGGACTCTGACAATGTGCTGCCAAAACATTATAGCACAAATCGGTCAATATAGTTCCTTTTCTTTCTACTCCCACTGTGGTCTCACCTCTCTTTCCCTTTTTTTACTCAAAATGTCAAATAGATTTCTGCTAATGCCTGACAACAAGTGCGCTAGTTGGTCTCCATCACTGTTGGAAGGGTGATGGGACATTTGGAGGACAGTTAAAGCTCATGTTCCTTTGAGTCAGAGTACAGGAGAAGGTGGGCTCTTAAAATAATCTGCGCTCATTCCCACAGTTTGGAAAATGACTGGTTGATCAAAGATACCCGAGCCAAGAAATTCTGTGATCTGGTCTGGGACCACCCTGTGTAGCTCGATGGGTAGATCGTGGCCCTAAGTTTACGGATCATCATAATAGAGCCACCCCAGAAAAAATGACACAAGTATGGCATACTAAGAATGTTAAAATACATATTTATACGATGATCCAGCATCACTTGCAAGTAGGTTAGTGACAGGAGAAGACATGACACGGTGTAATTAGACGTAGCGAGGCTGGGGAATTGATTATCACACAGACACAAACACACACACACACACACACACTTCCCTGTCAGTCCTGGGCCAGAGCTCAGCACAGGGCAGGAAGGCTGTCGGTGTGTGGAAAGCACAAAGCACTTCAAACAACAGAAGACTGGAAGAGACACCAAGATGAGTGGGGAGATAGAGAGGGAGAGGCAGCACATGAGGAGAAGTATATCACTCTAAATGACACTCCAGAGAGAGAACGAAGGAGAGACGGGCAGAAACCGAAAGCACTGCATGCTGATGTTCGTGCTTCTTTAAATTTGTGCTCTGTAAAAATTGATGTTCTTATGATTAGGGGGGAGCTTCCTGGCGAATTATTCCTGTTTTGAAGAGGCTTTTTGAATGAATTAAATTGCCATACAAGTTCATGCATGTTTATGCATAATGCATGTCTGCCCTTCTGTCTGCTGCCTGTGTCTCTCACACACTCACACACCTCAGCTCCTCCGATTAAGCTCAAATAAAGTAGCCAGCAGTTCTGGGAAGAAGTGGGCAGTGTTCTTCTCTGTGTGGCTGCCTCCAAGTTTCTGTGATAATACAAAACGCTGTGTGTATGTGAGTCTTTGCGGGTGTTCGTGTGTGCATTATTAGGTGCCTGTGTGCACTTATTCATTCATTCCTTTCTGCTCACAAGCTTGTGTTTGTGCGTAACGAGGCCTGACACTCACAAGTGCAGCTAGTTTTCATTATTTCATTTTTAAAAGCCGAGGAGCTGTCGGGAGCTGCTGTTATTGTGCTTGTCATCGTCGGTTCACACTTTTGGCATGTTAAGTGAGAGGTGGATGAGTCTTTATCCGTTGTTCTGCATCTTTTTTTTCTGACTGATTTGATAAGAGCTTCCTCAGGGCGGATCAGTGTCTCTCCATGCAGGTGTACAGAAGAACACAAATCAAAAGCTACCATCCCAGGTTATTTTCAGAGCAATCTTGATAACATGCGTAAATGTGCTCATTTGTCAAACAAAGTATTCAGTATCCTTGGCTCACATGCTCTCGTGTTTCCGCTCAGAACTGAGACCCTGTTTCACTTTAATTGTTCAAAATGTATGTTTTGATTGAATCATTAAAACATTCATTGTGGCACTGAAACAGAAGTTTATTAAGAACAGACAATAACAATGCTGTTGGATATATTAAGTTCCTTCTGCATTTTTGCCCAGATGAAAAAATAATACGAGCACTTCTGTTCTTTCCGTTATTAGTCTCAAGTTCGGCTCTTTTTTTTTGTTGCTCATTTCCCAAAGGCTGATGGGTGGAAAAAGATTTACAGATATTGTGTATCAGATAATCAATCACTGATTGAGTTTCTCTTTATCTGAACAATTCCTTAAACAAACAGGCACACCACAGCTCTAAATATTAGTGTTGCTCGAAGGAAAAGGGATAAACTTGTGTTTACTATATCCTCTTGTTCTCGTTTTCCAACTTTTTTTCCATTTTCGTTACTCTACATTTAACTGTGGATGTCCACTAGAGGGGGCAGTGGAAACAGCTGATCTTTGGCCTCTGGCGGACCTGTCATGCTTGGAGGACCCTGGATAAGACCCTGCGACTCTTTCTTAAAAGGCAAAATTACGTTGAAACCTCTGAAACAGTGGAAGGGATTTACTTAAACCTGCCAGGATTAAATGATCATGCCTGGTGCTTTATGAAGCGAACAGACCATGTGTGTAGTTGTAATGAGAAAACACCTTGCACTGTATGTGAACAGTACTGTGTCATACCTGCCTTCACTACAGTACATGATGGGGAAGTGAGTGCTGCTGATGTAGAGTTGGATGACGGGCTGTATCATCGGCCCCACGGACTCTCGCCATCTGCTCTGCCATCTGAAGGCAGGAAACTGGCCGGCTTCGTCTTACCTTCTACTATAGACTCCACCAGCTTGTTCTGTACTTCAGCCACAGCAAGAAATAAGCTTCCCAACAGGCTGAAATTCTGCCCTCGCTGTGGGCTACAACAAGGCACACTTGGCGCAAGCCCCGGACCCTCACTTTCCTTTATGATTACAGTTATTTTCATATGGTAAGAGTGAGAGTGGTGTTAGTGTCGGATTTAATGTAGGAGACGAGCATTAGTCTATTTCTCTGGAACCGGATTACTTAAAATTATAAGGCTCGTTTAGTGAAAGGAACATTACCGTGACAGAAACAAAAAAATGTCTTCTTTTCTACCAGCTGTACACCTTGTTTTTCTGGTTGCATACTCTCTGTCCTCATTCGGAAAAAGAGCTGGATCCTTCCGCCCTGTAAACAAACAGCAGCCATATAACTGGCAGACTGCTTCGGTGAATGTTTGACGGAATAAGTGCATTTTAATCTGTGCAGAGACTTGGCTGCGAAAAGCAGATTTATGGCCAAACAGCACATCAGAACTTTGAGGGGGGATTTTTCTTTTCTTCTGTCTTTTACTTTTCTTTCCCCTGACAGGCTCATTTTTCTTCTCTCAGTAGGAAGACTGCTGGTGGTGGTATCATTACACTCCACTACATTACAGAGCACTCTATCATGGGGCTCAATCCAACAGCTTTCACACTCATTGCTGTCAGTATCACTGACAGGGCTTTACTGTGCAAAGTCCGGAAAGCTCATAAATTCTGTATGTTTAACAAGTCAACCTTTTGTGTTTGGTGTCTCACTGTGTGCTGTGTGAGCTGCCTATATTTTCAGAGCACCATACCAGGACAGGAGCTCTATGTGCGCAAAATGCTTTAAAGCCGCGACCGTCATCGGCTCAACGAGAACTCTTTTATTTCAGTTTTGGTGTCCTCTGCTCACCCCAGCATCCATTCAAAGTGGACTGGACATGAGAGTCTAAAAACTCTTAAAATCACCTATTATGTAAGAAGAATAGAGTCTTCTCTCTCTCTCTCTCCCGCTCCCCCTCTCTTTCTCTCTCTCTCCCCCATCTCTCCTTCCTGGCAGTGAAGACTAATGTAGCGTCATCTGCCTCCTGGCAAGAACCTCTCTTCATTATTGGAGTAAGGCCTTTTTTTCTGTCATGATTCACTTCTCTGTGAGTGGGGCTGTATGTGTGTGTGTCTGCATATTTCACACACTTCCTATTATCATAATCAATACTGCTGAGCATAATCTCTGTTGATACCAGCAGGCGGAAAATAGTAGAAGTAGCCTTCACGAAAACCTAGTTTTAGCTCTATATTGAAATTATGCGTTTGTGCATTTAATCTGCAAAGTCATTGCAAAAAAAGTATAATATGGTCATATGGAAAACCATTCATATTGATAAAGTAAGTGTAGCAAGCTGTATTTTTTGGGGCTATGTCTCACAAATCTTTCGCCACAATATTACTTTTGTTTCTTGAGACCAAATATTTAACATCTCTGTTCTCTGATCCAGAACAAACGCCACAGGAATTCAAAAACAATCCAACCTGATTGATTTCAATACAAAAGCTTTTTTCAGATTGCACGACGTTGTACTGTAAATAAAAAGCAGATTTAGCCGACATCATCCGTGTAGAAATCCAAAAAATAAATGTATCTGAATCATCAATTAATCCTTGCAAAGTGTAAGACCAAGCATGAAAACCAAGGCATGAAAACACATCCTTGCATTATAGTCATTAATAAGGCTTTTTGTGAGCCCAAGGCTGCTGTTTAATTATCGTGTACGGCAGCTTTGATGCAGGGCTCTGAGGGATGTCGGTGGAGCATCTGATCAAACAGAAAAGACAGCTCAGACACAAAGCATTTATTTTAGTTCTTAGGGCTCAAATCAAACGGTGCTGAAAACAGTGTAACATGACAGACAACAAGAGAGAAACGCTGTGTAAAGTCGCAGAGCAACAGTGAATGTTATTGTGAGAAAGTGAACTCATTAATTATTCATAAATATGTCTCCTCTGCAAAAGGAACTCTTTTAAATGGAAAAATCCCATCATGCCTCAGTAAGAACTTATATTTTTGGGACTATATTTTTATATTTTTTACAAGACACAGTAGCAGGTGTTAAGGTGAGTGACACCATGGCAACATACCAGACATATACGTACGTAAGGCAGCATGCTGTGAGTTCCACTAGCTCAGGGGGAAGCTATGTGAGCAGACTGGGATGTTTTCTCGACTATAAAAGCCTTTCCACATGTGTCCATCTCAAGCCTGCAGGAGCTGAGAGACCTGTGGACCATTTTACACATGCTTTCTGAACAAAGTCTCTATAGTAAATGAAAGCCTTCTCATCTCAGCAGCTATAGCGAGGTTATTATTTAATTGTAACGTATAGTGAGAGAAGCCCTCTGGATTCTGGGTTTTACTCTACTGTAAGCGTGTCTACAAATCTAGCTTCATGATTTCACACAGCTCCAGATTAAAGCTGGATAAACACAAGCACTGAATAATGATGAGCCAAGACTCGCATGTTAACATTGTGTCTGTGTGTTTCAGCAGGGAGGGGCAGCTCTTCTCTTTGTATGTCTTTTTAAACAAAACTGAATGTGTCTTTATATGGCAGAGCAGCCGTGTGCATATGAAGGCAGGAATCTGTTGGCTCATCTCGTTCCTCTTATCCCTTTCCCTCTGGCAGTGGAAGGACCACAGTTGTCACCACAGCATACAGTGAAATATTATTATTCAGTAAGACAGTGAAAGGCCTGTGAACCATCACTTTAATGGGTTACATTTTGAAGTGGGTACAAGATGAAGTGTGTTTGCCAGTCTCTATCAAAATACAGTCATAACCAATGATTGTCATTTGTCATTATTAAAGGGAGAATGCCAAGATTATAAATCATGCCTCCACGGTGCATTTCGCAACAAGCCCTACAGTAATATTTCAACGCTTATAACTGAGGTCAGTTCATGACAAAAGCATTTAAATCAGTTTTTATTCCTAATCCATTTTTTTTATTCCTACAGAATTTTCATCATTTCAGCCTCAAACTGGCAGGGGAATCTCATTTGTTCGGTGTTATTATCTTCCTCATCGTTAAATTAACAATATTGTCGCTCACAAGGGATTACGGGCACACAAATCACATCCTCTGTCTTTCTACATTTCTCTCTTCATCCCTCTTTTTCCCCTTCCCTCCCCTTTTTTCTTCCTTTGCAAACCCTGCCTGATATCCCAGAGGAAATAAATCTTGCTGATGTCTTTCCCTTGATCTGATTTGTATTAGAGGAAGATGTGTCTTGCCTCTGGCGTGTCACTCTGCCATTGCAGCTGTCCTATTCAATTGCATTGTAATATTTTTAGCCTGGCTTGGAATGAATATATATTTCTATATAGCTAAATTAATATACAGTTCAGCTGGTATTGCCCCTTTCGTGCCCGTGAGTGTCTACTTTTCACTAAGCTGTTATTGGAGAGCAGTCATGAAATCATGTGTGGAATATTACAAAGAGGAAGTTCTTCATCACTTCTGATTGTGTTTTGGTCCATGTAAGACATAATAGGGATCATACAGAGACGCTGTCAGCCTGAGCTGCAGCTTCTCTGTTATTCCTCAGACAAACTTCACTTGTATGTTATTCCTTAAACACAGGTCTTCCTCGTCTCTGCGGGTGTCCTTCACTCCTTTCTCTTTTAAACATCTTCTAATGAGCTTCTTTCTTGCCATCTTTTCATCCACTCCTTTCTTTAACTGTTCCTTGCAGCTGTGGATGTGGCTCTTCAGTCACTATGAGCAGATTATTCTCTTCCAAAAATCTTTCTCTCATTTCTCAGACATTTCTTCCTGTAATGACGTGTGTATCGAGATGATGAAGTTGCTTTTTGTATTGTGCAAACCAAAATCCCAGCTGGTATGCAACATGTAAACCAGCCAGCATTGATATCAGATACAAGTACATCCGCTGGCTCTTAAATAAAAAGTCTTCGACTCAGATTTGATTGCCTGCAAGAGGGACAGATCAACATTCCTGCAGGACATGGCCAACTGTTAATAGGCCACACAGACACACAAACAGACACCAACTAATCCAGCATGTATTTATGAAAGATGGAGGATGTGTGGCAGACAGATCCAAAATGCAGACTCACTGAAAAAGATGACTTGTGGAGTTCTATTTAGTTCAACTTTGGTAGCCAAAATGTTGGAAGACATTTGAGGAGAGGTTTATTTGCTTTTAAAGATTCCAAGTTAATATATGTTTTTGGTTAGAGAGTTCTCATTTCCTGTCATGTTGGAAGAGAACAAGATCTCTTTCAATGTGCTCCTCTGACGGTATCTGTGTATTTGTGTCTGTGAGAGATTCTCAACTTGTGGTTAAGTCAATAAGAGTAGGGTGTTTGCTGTGGCACAATGCCCAGACAACTTGGAGATAGAAAACATGCTACGCATGAACACAGATCTCATGCATCACTCCCTTGTACAGGTAGCATGTGCATGCAAAACTACAAGCTGATGACACTGCAAGACATATACCAGCTGCACTACATAAACAAATCTGCGCCAGCACTCAGATCTCGCCATAAGGGGGATCAGTTTGACTGACGGCAAACCTCCCAGGAAATACAATCAGCTCTAAACTTTTTCAGCTCTGATTTGATTGCCAAGAAGAGGGACAGGTCAACATTCCAGGATGGCACATTCACACACAAAGACGAGAGTTTTCATGACGACAACCAAACACTCAAACAAACACGTTTGTGTTATGTGGGGAATGTCAAAGGTCACGGTACAATCATTTCTGAATATCTAATGCACACATGTGAACAAACACACACATACAGGATACATTAGGGGACACACAGACACATACATACTGTAGGTCATTCAAACTGTAGGTGACCACCAGCTGTCTTCATTTCTCCACTCTGTTCCTTGTAAAGGGCCAAAAATATCTGGGATTTGTTGTTCTGGGTGGTCACAAACAACTAGGACATAACTGATAATGACAGCATAGTGAACAGGAATATAATAGCCTCACATGTTTGTCGGCACATGTGGATTTATTTGTGTTTCTAAGTTCCTGCTCATGTTAACCAAGAAACCCTGACAAAGTCCTAAATGCTTCCTCAACACTGCAAGTCTAAGGACATGAGAGCCAAGAAACCGCAGCTATAGTTAGTGTTTTCTTTGGTTCTTCTTTCCTTTTCATTGCAGGGTCACCATCACCATCTTCAACATTTCACAAGCGCAAACTTCAAATAGAAACTGGCAGTTTTTGGAGTGATGCAGAAACTGAGAATGTTTTGCTGAAATAAATATTTCATGAAGTATAAATTATAAAAAAGGCAATATTTGTGTGCGGTGTGTGTGCGTGTGTGTCTCTGTGTGTGCGGTGTGTGCGCGTGTGTGTCTGTGTGTGTGTGTGTCTGTGTGTGTGTATGTGTGTGTGTGTGTGTACAGTGCTATGGGTCATTATGATAATTTAAGGCTGCGGCAAAGTTATTATTTTCTGCTGAAGTGCAGATTTAGATACGCTGAAAGTTCAGAATGAGATATCATATGAAGGCATCTTCTTTCTCAATTTGAAAAGGAATGCATGTATTTAGCCATGATGGAAGTTTGAATGTAAAAACCCAGTAATTTTCTTCAGTCTTCTTGCATCCGTTGGAAACCCAAAAGACAATCAACCCAAAACCAAGACGACATATCTTTCCTATTACATAGTGTCTGACTGTTCAACACTTTGGTTCATAATGAAATATCTCAACATCTATTGGATGGATTGTATGCAATTTGGTAACTATCTTTGTGTAAACATAATGACATGCTCACGTCAAGCATTTTAACATGCTAACTGTGAGCATGTTCACAAAGGTCAAAGTTGTGTCAAGTGATACAAACACAAAGCTGAGGGTTTATCAAACTTAGAAAGGCTGAGTTTGATGAACCCTGTTGATTAAGGTGACAACGTGGCTTCAGCTGGCCCAACCTAAAATGTTCACTTTCTGCTGAGACTGCCCTCCCATGAAAAGCAGCAGAATTTGTATTGTGTTTAACTGCCCAAAATGACTGACTTTATGTGTACCTTTGCCTTACAATGACCTCTCGTGGTCGTGTGAATTATTAATCAGGAGCAAAAGCGGATGTAGCATAACATTATAATGGCGCAGTAGGGATGCAGTCGGAGATAGATGTGTCAGCAAAGTGCGGCTTTAACACGGAATACAACGTATCTGGTTTCCTACCAACAGTCGACGTCGGTCCCAAACCCCAACCAAGTAGCTCTTCTTTGATGAAAGATCAGTAAACGCTCACATTAAACACTTTCATTTCTAACGTTTTTGGAAGGCACTGACAAAAGATGTTGTTCTGTTGATACAGTATGGGCGTCAGTTCTGAGCACATTCATATTGGTCTTTTCGGAAGGAAAAAACAAACAACTTATTTTGTTAGGACTTGTTTGTACCCCATAGGTGGTAAAATGCTAAGTCTACAGCTTAACATCAATCCAATAGTTTAGTTTTCTTGTATGTAATGAGCATTACAGCCTCATATGATTGCTTGAGATTTGGTGTTCCACTTCCTATACATGATGCACTTATAATGAACACAGATAATGAGCTCTTTCTTCTGAGTTCTGAGGTTCCTTCGGCTTAGGTTTGTGTGATGTGGTGAGTGTGTACTGTACAGTATGTGTGTTTGTCTGTGACTTAAAGCCTTGAGGAGAAAATACATTGGCGAATGCCGAAGTGGTAATACATACCCATGCATACAAAAACACGTAAATGTGAGTATAAATACACATAACCCAAAGGAATCTCGGCCAACATGTGATTAGATATGCATCTTTTTAAGCAATCTGGAGAAAGCAGCAGGATCCTGGCAAATAATATTAGTTCTGCATAATTCTCATTTTGTTAAAGGTCTTCCATCTTATTTTTGGATTCTGTTTCCATTCATAAGAGTTGTTAGTTTATGCTGCCGTGTCTTAGTGGATATATTTGTATGTGCATTTAAGCGTGAAACGTGATCTGAGCACACCTTAGGGAACGTGATAGAGAAAGTGGCTAATTTCAGCATTTCACGACTGATGATGTCTGTAACAGAAAACTAGAGTTTTACCCCCAAAATAGCCTCATCAATGTGATTTCACTCGCTGTCTTTCTTCCAAGTCCTTTTTATCTCATCAACAACGTTTCTATGTCCTTGGGAGCGTCAAGAGCACAAAACGTGAGCTTTCATCTTGGCTGCCACAATTGTTTGTCATATTTGTGAACCTTGTAAAAAATTCCAACAAAGTAAGACCTTGATCTGCTCGTGAACTGGAAAAGGAAAAAAGGTAAGAATATAGAACACCCGAGTGGGCTCTGATGAATGTTTAATATGAGCACTTTCTAACGGTGCATTAAACATATGGGCTACAGTATGAGTCAACGCAGCATGACCACTTTGCACGAGAACCAAAGGACAGCAGAGTTGCATACAGTAAACACCTACAGTACTGGATGACTGCACAGCACAGTCTAAATATGAAAACGTGCTTCGATTTGAATACATTTGAGCTTCACTGCATGCTGGCAGCACCAAGTGATTCATGCTTACATTCAAGCAGTATTTCCCTTGGGACTCACATTGTCATTCACTGGTGACTTAATAATGAATTAATGTATTTTTATCTCAGGGGTATCAGTATACCACTTCTGTAGGCTGTTCCTATAGAGCTTTGCTTTCATACTACTCTTACAAAAGTTATTATAGTACTAATATAGCTCAACATTATTATTCACAGTTCAGACAGTGTATGTAGGATTGCATTTATATGTACTATATATACAGAAAATTTGATTATTTATACGCCTGTTCTCTTGCCTTTTAGTGGAGAAATGTGAGTTGCTGTTGATGTGCTTGGACTGGTCTAGAAACCGAGGCACTTTATTTGAATTATTGATAATCAATGGAATTGCTAGTAGCCCACCAAAAAGAAACACCAACCTAAATAAACCGAGAATACTTCATTTATCAATTAACTGAGTTTTCAGAGACTGACCTTGTGGACTGAATATTGGAGCAAATAATCCTCGGTCTGTGCATTAATAAGAATTCTTATGTAATTAGCATAACCCCCCTCCATCCCGCGATAACACTCGCTGGGTGCGCGCTCAGTCACGCAAATGCACGCGCGCTCTTGCCTCCGGTTTTTTTGCCAAAGCTCTATAGTCGCGTAGTCCCACACAGCACGAGCAAACGGTAGTCGCTTTCAGCACGGGACAGATCCTCTACACCCTCGTACTGCAATATGGCGACAGAGGTAAGAAATTGAGCTCCTCCGCTGCCTTTTTCTTTTACTATTTTATGAACAAAACCCGAAAAATGATTCTCTACCTACGTTTCTTTTCTAAGAAATGCAGTGTTGTAAACTGAATGTCTTTGGGTGCTGTGCCTCCGATTTCTGTGGTTCATCGTGGTGAATCTTAATTCAAACAAAATCCACCGACTGGACCTGGCTTCTTGTGAATTTGAACTCTATTACAGAGAGGCATGCCACGTTATCTTCACGTATGAAATATATTTTTCACCCAGGACCTTCAATTTCACTTACTTTCATCCCACTTTTTGAGCTCTGTATTCACAGGAAGATATTCAGGTTTATTTTTTTCCTTTTTTTTTTTTTTTTTTTTAATCATACATAGTGTTTTTTCATGCATTGTCTCGTAAGAAACCAATGTCATTTAGGTAGAGGATATCCAGTAGGCTCAGAGCTGTGGAGGCTGATGAACATGGTGATGATGATGGAGCAGTCAGCACCATGGACAGGGACAGCCTCGCTCTGTCTTTCCCTCTGTCATACTTTTAAATTGACTTGGCAGGGCTTTGTCCTTGCTTTATAACTGAGCCACATAGTGAATGAGCTTTCCATACCAAGCTCTCTTCATGCCTTTAATAAATCAACATGATTGGCAACTATATAAAGCACTTAGCAGAAGAGTCCATTACAGATATAGTATTGTTCAGGCAGTGTCATAGTACAACTACTCCAAACAGTGTTTGCTGGTGTATTTTTAGCCTCAGTAATGTCTGGTGGCTCTCAGGCCAGCAGCACGTCTTTCTCTCGCCCCCTTTGTGTCCTTGGTGATGTAACCATAATGCTGAAGACAGAGCTCCCTTAGTTATCATAATAATGATCTCACTAGAGGAGACAGCAGTTCCTTTACAAATGTGAGACAGCTTACACTTGTACAAGCATTACGTTTATTTGTGTGTGTGTGTATGTTCATATGTATTTGGGTACACTAAACCATCCAATTTATGAGAGAAGTTGTAATTCAAGCTTGATGGTGCTGCAGGTAAAGGTGCAGTGGACAGTAAGCTGGGCAGGATTCTGGCCAGATTTCTTCTAAGCCTGCAAGACATTGGCAGAGTGTCCCTGATTTCCTCTGGTGGTCTGCCAGCATCCCTGTCCAAGCCCCATCAATTACACTCACACACACACACACACGCACGCACACACACACACACACAGCGTGCACATACACACAAACACATCCAGTGTGTGCAACCAGGACAGATTTTATGTCCAAGTCCCATCAATTATCCATGACATATTTAATGTGAACAGGCTGCTGCAGTTTGTAACCATCAGTGATTGGAGTTTGAGATGAGCAGCACCAATTATTTCCTATCCCTGCTTTCATCCAGCTGCCTCGCTCGCTCTCTCTTATTCTTTGTCTCACATTATATCAGAACTCATTCTATGACATTTATTGTATGTCAAGTCAGCAAATGACCACGTTCGGTGACTGAGTAACAGTCAGCTCATACTGCAGACTGTTTGTGCTGCATGGACAGTCTCTGGATCCATTAAGTCCACTACTTCCAGATCCTCCTCTCAGTCTGTATGCTCGCCCTGGCTCGAGTATTACACTGTTGATGAATAATGTGTCGAAGCAGTAATCATCTCAGAAGCTGGCACAGGCTCAGCTCTCGACTGAAACAATGCTCCACCTTTATCCAAAAGAGATTTCCTCTTCCAGCTTTGGCCCCACAGTCCCTGATCTCCCACCTAGATGTCATGGAAATTTGACTGTTTTGTCAACACTGTCTAAACTTCATTGATTTATAGACCTTTGGCTAGCCCAGCTTGGCAGCAAACATGTACAATGCTGCTCACAATGGCAGAAAACCAGTTATATTATAAAGAGATGAAAAGAGAGGGCTGAGAGTAAAAAAATTTTAAAAAAATGCAGAAAGAGCTTGGAGACGAGAATGCAACGTCTAACTCTGAGTGTATTTACTGTGCCCTTTGCAATGTTTGCCCACTGGCAGCACTCGCCTGTGCTGTCGCTATATGTTCCTTCAGTCAGAGTGACGAGACTTCGAAACATGTCATGGCAATGAGAGTAACACAGACCCACAGATCCAAGCTGGAAGTAACAGATAGGGAGAGGGTATCAGAGAAGGAATGACAAAGAAAATATGTTTTAAGTGTTTTACTTTAGTGACATCCTTGGTCATGAGAGGCCATTGATACATCATGTATCAGCTTTTACTTCTGGTTTGAATCGATGTAGAGGAGTTTGGTTCTTCACCCTGGCTCAAAAAAAGAATAAATGCATAATTGTTTGCACTTTGTACTAGCTGTTATGTTAGTTTGTTTCTATCTTTTGTTCGCTTAAAGCAATATGTTTTTAGGAACCTCTTTACTGGTGATAAGTCCTCCTTCTTTATTTTATTCACACTGTGTTTATTTCACTTGTGCATTGAATCATTGTGCAAACCAAACTAAACTTAATATATGAGTGGGTGGAAGAAGAAGTCAGACGGGGCTACATGACGCAGAGCTTCTTAATAGAGTCCTGTGTGATCATTATGACATTTTAACATTGCCGTCTGCTTGTGTACTATACTTAGACACAGTAATAGGCTGGTTTTGAACTCTGATCTCCTACGCAGGAAAGTAAACATCAGCACTCTCTCAACAGAAAACATTTATCTTAAAGGCTGTAATGGATACAGACAAGACGGCTCTGCCAGTAACATCAATACCACGTGACTAAAGAAATAATTTATGATGTCCTCTAGCAGGATGTTTGTAGTTGAATGTAACCTGTAAGGAGGTACCAAGCGTAGGATTAAATCCTCACAATGTAACTACTGCTACGACACGCGTCTACAAACCACCTAATCAGAACATGACACGAAATGATGCAGAATACACTGGCTGGCACAACATGTTGTAAGCTGCACCAGTTTAACCACGACATCCCCATTGGACCAATCTGTTTAAACTTTGGAACACAAGTTTCCAAGTTCATTACAATGGGAAATATGTCCTCAGACATCGTGTGTTTGGACAAATAAATGGACTCAGTGTTTGATTGGAGGCCACGGAGGCTCATGACTTCTTCCTGCTTTGCTCAGCTGTGAACTACATGTAGCACAGAGATGTAAGACAGAGGTCAGTAGGTCAACAACGAGCCAAAACACACGGTGATGTCCCACTGGCTTGAATGCAGTGCATGTGACAGTGCAGGGCAAGCTGGTGAGTTTCACTCTCTCTGGACTGTCAACTAAAATGTCGGCATTTTTTCTTCTCTCTTCCTATCTTTCTTTCTCTCTTTCTTTAGCCCCTCCTTTCTTAACTTATTTCCATCTTTGTTTCCTCCCTACCTTTCCTCTGCCTTTCCTTATCTATCTTATTTGCTTCTTTATTTCCTTCCTTAGTGACTTCCATATTTCCTTTCTTCCAATGCTTTTAAGCTGTTTTTCTATGCACCCTACTTTTCTTTTTTTCTTCCTTTCTTCTTTCTGTCCGTCTTTCCCCCCCTCCATTTCCCCTGCTTTTATTTTCCAATATACCTGAATGAATGAAAATCCACAAAAATAGACATATGCTGTTTTAAATCTGGCAGAAAAACTAAACTCTTACTTTGGATACTTGTGTACTTTTTTACTGCTAATACCTGTTTGAAGTAAACAAGTTCAACCTACTCAAGTAAAAAATGTGAGTCCAAGACCTGTACAACCACACAAATCCCCACAGTTTGGAACAAAGTACCCGTATAAATCTTAACCAATCACACTCTTGGCCAACTGATTCTAACTTGGATAAATGATTCTCTATCGTGTGCTGATAATTGCTTCTATTAATAGAGGGACTTGTTGTTCATCATGATGGCCTGAAGATAGCGCCGTGAGGACGAGGAGGAGGAGGAGGAGGGGGGGGGGAGCGGGGGGGGGTAGTGTCAGAGAGACGGAGAAGGCAAAAGGATATTAAAAGCTCTGGCAGGCAGAAAGATCTATTAGTTGGGAGATGATTTTGGCTTTTGGCTGACAAAAATAGCAGCTTGGATGCTATTATTGGTTGTGAATGATACACTCTATATAGAGATGAAAGGCTGGCACTGTACTATGTCTGCTTACCTGGAAATGACTCTCTTGGTCATACATGCAGGTAACCTCATAAACAGAGACTCTGCCTGCTTTCAGGTATATCAAAACAGCAGTAGCTAGCCAAACTCTTCATAGAATGAAATGTAGGGAATATAATGAGACAAAAACTGCACACATGTTGAACACATTCTGTGAAATATGGAGTTTTATAAAAAACTTAAATGAAAACATGCCTCTCTTTCTGTTTCTCACTCTATTTATGCACCACCTTTTTATTCCCCCCCTCCCTCCCTTTACACTCCTACTGTATCTCTAATTGCCATCCTCTGAAGAGGAGTAATTTAGATCAGCAGGGGGCAAGTTACACTGGCCCACTTGGTTGCTGCTGTGTTTTTCTCAGGGGAATAACAGTTTGGGTGTAAAACACACCACTCAGCACCAAAGTGCTGTAAAGGGGTGTCTTTCAAAGTGTTATTACTGCTGTAAGAGTGCAGTGATGGTGCTAACTATGGCTGCGCTGCTGTTGATGTAGTAACATAGTATCATTCACTCACTGTGAAGCACTACACACTAAGAAAAATCAAAGAGACCTGCCACCTGCATGAATATAAATGTATTTTGGACCACACATTTAACATGTGTGCTTTTCCCCTGTTGTGTAACTGCTCAGTTTCACAACCTTCAGGAGCTGAGGCACAGTGCATCGCTGGTCACTAAGGTGTTTGTACAGAGAGACTACAGCGAAGGAACCATCTGCCGCTTCCAGGCCAAGTTCCCCTCAGAGCTCGACAACAGGGTGAGCACAAATACAAACACACTCACATATACACATCCATGCAAAACGTAATATGTTGACAAAAACTCACCTGAAACAACGCCTACACTCTCCAACACAGAAAGCGATGGCTCAATATTGCTTAATAGGATTAGTACACCCTGAATGACCGAACACATTGATGGCTATTGGCTTGTGCATTAACTTAAACCTGTACAGTATTTCCAGTATTTTTGTGTTAAAAATCTTCTGCGTTTGCTTAGAAGAAAAGGTGAAGCTAATTAAGCCCTAATGCTTCACGTTCACTTTAAGCTCTGGGAGAAAATGTGCTGTTTTTTTTATTGTTTATTATTGTAGATTCCTCTAGTAATTAGCATCTGAAGCTGACAGTCCACATACACAGAGCAATTAAGAAACATAGAGAGAAACACAGAGGGAGTCAGGCATTAGCAAACATTTGTAATGTTCTCTGTCAGATGCTCAAACCACTACCCGTTGCCGTTACACTTGTCCGTAATTTTTCATTTTAGCCTGACGTTTCTTCTTAGTCTTCAAGTGAGGTGTGTTGATACATTTTCTGACAAAGTAGGAGTACTTTGGGTTGAGCAGAATGCAGCTGGTATGTTTGGCAGGCTGTTTTATGGCTGAACAGCTTGTTCCTACTGTTATGCCAGAACACTTTCACAGTCCTTATGGTGTGTGCATGCCTCCATATCTCTACCTGGATGTTTGTTTGTGTTTGTAAGTAGATTGAGCGAACCTTGCTCGAGGAGACGGTGAAGACCCTGAACTCTTATTATGTGGAGGCAGAAAAAATTGGAGGGCAGTCATACCTGGAAGGATGTCTGGCTTGTGCAACAGCGTATATCGTCTTCCTCTGCATGGAGACACGCTATGAGAAGGTAATGCAATGAACCCATGTACACCTAAATGCTAGCACACAAAATGAAGAGCATTTACCGACGCAAAGAGGTTTTATCATTGCAAAGATGGCTGCAAATTAGTTTTGAGAAATAAACTGTTGTCTCTCAGGAAATAGTTACACCACATAACTACACACTTCCAGTCTTTTAGCGAAGATAGGCCAATGGGTATTTTTCACAGAAGACTTTTTAGCATCTCTCAGTAGGAAAAGCACAAGTGTAAATAATTAAATGATTAATTCCATTTAGCTGTTTCAGTTTCAAGGTCCTGGTATTGTGCATGCTGGCTCACTGTCACAGTGTAATAACTTACTGGGACACTTGAATAGAACAGAGCCACCGTTAGTGTTATTAGTAACACCTGTGCTTTTCCTACTATGACAAGTCAAAATGTCTGCTGTGAAAAAAAGGACTTTTGCCTTCTGGCTCTTGGTCTATATATAACGCACAGCCATGAGAGTGGTATTGACCTTTTCAACTTCTCTTGGAAAGACAGCAAACATTTCCCAAAATGATGGATTATTCCTTTAAGCCTCAACAGCTTTGAAAACTTCAAGATTTCTCAAGAGCACACCAAGCTTTATTTTCATAGAGACTGTTTTGGTGTGGCTACTCAATGTTTCCTTTTTGTCCGCAGCTAAAATAGATCTTCTGTAGAAAACGTGACCGTTACTCCAGAGGCCACAGTCTTTTAACACAGTGTGTTAGGACAATTTATGGATTGCAGAGCGACCTAATGAAGCCTGAGGCAAAAAAAAAAAAACAGTTTGTCGCAGTGGACTTTCTGTGAATATAGAAAAAATTATAAGATATCCCTTCCTTCCTTCTTCTGACCCACGTACCCTGTTGAGGTTTGCAGATATAGTCTATCCTGGCTTGTATTGGGGAAGAGGAAAGCCTGCACAGGTCGCCAGTCTTTCTTACAGCTAATACATGTAGACAAACAAGCATTCACACCCACAGGCAATTCACCAATCTATCAAATATGGTGCAAATATGTAAGGAGGAAACCAGAACACCTGGAAGAAATCCATGTGTGGTCACTTTGCTGCCATGATAGATATTCAAACATTGAATGATTTGATTGTTAAAATATTAAAGACATCAAGGTGATTGAGTGGATGTGAATCCTCTTAGGGTGCGTCGTTTTAGGAATATTTCAGCTCAACCTTTTTTTTCATTTACAGCTGGTTCTTATGGACTCCACTGCCCATCCACAGGACTTATTTACTGCCAGAGGTGTCCATATTTAATCAATGCCATCTCTCTCTCACACACACAGAAGCTTTTTATTTTGTGTTCTTATGCGCTATGGCTTTCTGAGATCAGAACACATAGTTATTTACACCCACTGACACATGGCAGCGGCACTAAAAGCAGGATATACCATCTGATTCCGTCTTGCATGGTGTTCCCCTCAGCTGTCCGTCTACTAGCTTTTGAAAACCCGCTCTTAAGCCTGCACCTGTGTTTTGGTGCGCAAGGCATGGCATGCTAACTGTAACAGGACATTTACCTTCAGCAAAACCAAGATGTGCCTCTTGAGAAAGTGCAGGTGATTAAATCTCTCTGTTGCAGCTTGTCGCTACGTGAGATGGAACAAGCGCACACACATAACACAATCACAGACGCATACACAGTGAGTTTGATTAATCCTCTTGTGACTTTGTCGGTACCTGCCGGGGTTTTAGATCAAACTAGAGTGGCGTGAAGTCCCAGCATGCCTCTGTGTTCTGATGGCTGTCACCCACAACATTCATCTCCCTAGTCTTGTTGCGTTTTGTAAACATTTCTTTATCGAAGCAGTACGAGGAGACTTGGAGCTTGACCAAGAAACACAAAAAGGACTTGTTGCTGTCATGAAGCCATGCACAAATGGCCTGGTCTGAGGCTCCTTTCATCTCCCAGTCAGCTGGGTGCCGCTCCATTGAGATGCTAAGATGCTATCAACCCCACAGGAAAGCTGTTTATTTACTTGTTTAACTTAATCATCTTGGCTGAATGACGTTACGACTGACGATGATCAAATATACCCACCCAAGATGATGCTGTTTGTACGCGTACGTGTGTGTGTGTGTGTGTGTGTGTGTGTGCTGATAAGGAGGCCACACACCAGTGACCGTGGATCAGTGTGCAGATTCATTGGAGCACCCAGAGCCCTTGATGCTTCCATCTCACCCTATCAAAGGACACTGATTGCTCCCAGCATGTCGGAACAGATACATGTGCACACAAGCATTCACAAAGCTTCCCTCACGCATAGTATGTGCCTTCCATCTCCGACTTTTTGTTCTTCTATTATTCACAAGAATGTGCCTGCACATTTGTGACTCACTCAGACACACATAATTCCCTTTATATTGCACTTGGTGACATAAACAACTTTTATTCTAACAGAAGAATAAACACTCGCGGCATGCATGGGAAACAGACTGCGACATCTTTGCTTCTTAGGCGATATACACACACTCTCCAAGCTTTTCCCAAAAGGGCTGTCACTGACATGCCGCTACAAAAGTGGCACAGCTTGTATACTTGACTGTCATATTGTTTCACTGAAGAGGATTGAGCTGCCCTGAGAGCTCGCCAGCAGTGAAAGGACTGGCCTTTTGGACTTAAATAAATAATTAGTCGGAGCTCTGTGTGTCTCTCCTCTACGATGCATCATACTCTTTGATGGAGTTTATAACAAAGACACAGTTTGTATTGTGTTTGTGGAGATACTGTCATGTTCCAAGCCAAATATGGATTGCTGTCTGCTTAGGTGTATTTGACATAGATCTGACTGATTTAACGCAGCGCAATGTAGCAAACCACTGCCTTTTGATGGCTTTTCACAGAGGATTGTCATGTCTTGTTTGCTCCCCAATTTTAACATCTTCCAGACATTCCATTGGAAAAGTATCTTCTTTTTCCTTTTCTTCTTCTTCCAGTTTGAGACAGAAAGAAGCATTCTTCTTTGGTTTTAGTCTCCTCTAGCAGGGGTCACCATACTAGCAGCTGTGCCTGCAGCTGTAACAGGCCTTTGACATCCCTAAGGAGCGCTGCTCAGTGTGTTGCTCACTCTCTATTGTTTTAATCTCTCAAAGCCGAGTGTTGCAGTGACCTTTAGTTAACTTACAAAAGTGGAAGTGAATCTGTCATGTTCAATATATCAGACACAAAAATGTTGCATCCCAATACAGCGTACTTCAAAGGATAGTTGTAGCTTGTAACTTGGATCCTATTATTGTAGTTTTAATGAATTGCTAAAAAGCATTTTTTAGCAACGTCGCCCTTGTTCTAACATCTCAACAATTAACTTGGTGACTACAAACGAATGCTAAAGCTATAGGAATAAAGTTGTAATAAACCAGCATTTTGCATGAATATACAGTATGTAATGCTGTGAAGTTTCTTTAGCTGATACAAAAGCGTATTGTCTTAGTACAGACAGGCAGATGTGCATAAGATTGCATTTCCTTTTTAGGAGTGGTGACAGCTCTCTCCGTGTACATGAGGCCCAGTGGAGCATGGTTTAGCTGATTGACATGGTTAGGCAGAGTTTAGGAGAGGCATGGCACATCAGCATTGTTGACGTCCACAGAGGCATAGCTGAGGCTGAACAAGCCGCTCTAATGATGCCATTGTCCATTTAGCATCACAGGGCATCAGACAGCAGTCATTTGGTTGCAAGATGGGACTGCTGCACAGTACTTAGGTTTTCTTTAAGTCTCCTAGTCTCCAGGGCAAACTGTGCGTGTAGTTGTAATGCATAGGTGAATGTAGACAGGCATGCTTGTTTGAAATGGTGTGCCAAGGCATGGTCTGAACTTGGTGCTCAGCTTCACTCCACTGCTGCTCTGTGGTTTTTTAGCACATTTGATGCAATACTCACTTGCAAAACTGAGAAATAAGTCCAGTGCCAATACAATCCAAATAAACTGTGCACCTCACATTTTAGAGTGTTTCCAAATTGCCCCGACAGTTAACCAAGGCATGACATTTAGCCTGGGAGAGCCATCTTTAGAATTAGGAACTAAAGCTTCCAAATGAAAAACTTCAAAAAGAGAAAAGAGAAAAGCTCGTCAATTTTAGTAATTCAATTCATGCAGCATTGCTTGACATAAGTGGATTGGAACTATGTATAAAAATAACTGCCGTACTGAGAGCATAATGAAATTACTTCTGAGTTTAGATTATAATGTTCAGGAAAAATAAAGACGGACAATGACTCGACAGAGTCAGTATCGTATGCCGTATGCTAACTATGCGCAGAAGGACTGCAAACTAATTTCTTCCATTTTTATAATTTTTTCCACCCAAGACGGCCCAGAAAGAGGTTAAAGTGGCCGCAGCCCTGCCCTTGTTGAGCCTCTTTTCGGTACATGGTTATCACATGTAACACGGAGTGCACTTTGAAAAGCAATATGCAGGTAATGGATCCCCAGTTTGAAAGTCTGCTCAGATTACTTTCTTCTAGAGCACATGATCTGCTCAAGTGTTTAGGTTTTCATTATACCTCCAATGGCTCTTATCAAATCTGGATTATCTCCAAATGTACCTCTGTCCTTTTCTAATGCCCCCTGCTCCCCCTGTTGTACTCCAGGTGCTGAAGAAGATATCTGGCTACATCCAGGAGCAGAATGAGAAGATCTACGCTCCTAGAGGTCTGCTGCTCACAGACCCTATAGAGAGAGGAATGAGGGTTGTATCCTTTACTCATCTGCTGCATTAAGTGTGTAACAAATATATAAAGGCCCAAACAGGACAGTCAGTGAGAGGAGGTGGCAGTCAGAAACCTACTTGCTTCATGAGTGGAAGGTCACCAGTTAGAATCACTGAAACTACTAGAAACATCTGGATTGGATAAATGAATAAGAAATACCTCATCTTCCTCATAAATTACCATCAAGGTGCCCTTGAACAAGGCACTTAAACTCCAGCTGCAGAGGAGGAGCCGTTCAACTGTCATTCCCAGGAGTAAATCTAAAGCAGGGCAGGGCTGAAAAAGCATGCGTGCTATGTCCTTAGATAAGAAAAGGTGAAAGAGAAGCGGTGTGGTGTGATGAATCAGCAGCCTAAGGTGTGTATGCACTTGTGATGCTGTGTTTTGTTTCCTAAGGACATCTTGTTCCTTTTATCATTTCAAAATAAGTTGTTCTATCACAATAGTTTCTAACTCTTCCGGTGCCTCATTGTATGTTCTTTTATAGTTTTCAGCAGAAAGCCATCATGTGAATCTCTCTTTGTCAGTCGGAGTGATTCATCCACAGTTCCTCATGTAGTTAAAAGGCAGAAGGAGCGAGAGAGAATGTATCCAGTAGACCATCACATAGACCTGGCTCAAAGAACAAGCTCCAAGTCACCGGCCAACCTATTAGTGAATACACCTCTATATAATACGCTCTCTGTTTGTGAAGGCTAGTTAGAGACCTTGTTCTCCCACAGAACAGCACAACACGTGTCTCACTTCTATCACTTTGAGATCATAATTTTTGAAAACACTGAGATCTGACTGTTGTCACAAGCTGTTCCAGATTCTACAATCCTTTTCAATTAAATACAAGATTCAATTGTATTCAGAGCACCTTGGAGACAAGTCTAAGACGGGAGATAAGCAGTATCCAATGAGGAAACATGGGACGCAGAGGGGGGAAAGCTGCGGACACACACAGTGACTTCTTGTGTGTTTTTGTTGAATTTTGCAATCACTGACCTCTCTAAGTAGAAATGTCTGACAAGTGCACTGCATCTGAGATCAGTTGTTTAGGTTGTACACCCCAACATCAACATGACAACGCTCTGGGATGAAAAATGAAGTGTGAGCAGTACAGAAAGATAGATTTTATTTTAAAAGTCTTGTGGTCTGCTCTAGCTTTTCACATATAAAGGAGCAGAGGGTTTTAATGTGACAGGATCCAGGGCCGTTGTGGGGAGATTTTGGAATTGTATTCGCCAGCACTTTCTCAACCCTGTATTTTAATACTCTCAATCATGATGATCCTTGACATTCTCCGTGTCCTCAGCTCGAGATCAGTGTGTTTGAAGACCGGGGCTCGGGCAGCTCCAGTCCCAGCAGCAGCATGTCGTCGGCAGGCAGCAGTGCTCGGTGACTAGAGGGGCAGCGCCAGGCTTACGGGTACCACCACAGGGGCAGCGGGACGCTTAACAACATCCGCATTCTGAAACATGAGAGCACCAGGTTCTAAGACAAGTGGAGGTGATCCACAGCATTCACACTCTCCCTGCTGGGGCCTACAGCGTACCACCTCAAGAACAGGATCTGCCTTACACACTGGATAACAGAATAAAAACAAGTGCAGCAGAACCCACACATAGGCAGTAGACACATGTACAAGCCAACATCCAGAGGGTCTGAGAGGAAATATCTTTCTCTCTCCACCAGCTATCCAAACCAACATAATCATGATTTCTTTTCTTTCAATTTTTCCATTCGCCTTTTCTCTCATTCCATCACGCCTGTTTCCATGAGTCACAGCATCTCCGTCGTAGAGCTGATTCACCAGGCTTACTCTTGATTAGACTGGATGTCAATGCTTGATTGTTTTCACTATCACTATGGTAGTGAAGTTTTAGGTCTGTGTAGCAGCTCTGAATTCTGGAAGGAGGAAAACTACCGGCCTCCTGGGAGACCCAATGTTCTCCGGTCTCGCTGAATGATTGCATTCATGTCAGGTGGCTGGGGTCAAGCGGCTTTGAATGCTGGCAAATTGGGCCTGCTATGGGACTGCTCGGTTCTATGCTCTGTTCACGTGCATTTGGCTTTGATGTCAAACGGCTAACAGAGAGCACCTTGGAATATTTATCCTTCCCATTCACAGCGGTGGATAGTAATGATCCACTTCACAGCTGTAGGTCACACTCCTACATACACACACACATGGATACAAATGTACACCATCATGCCCAGGTACTCACACACACACCTGTGGCTAGTGGCCATGCGTCTCTGTACACAGATTCTGGCAGATGTGGAGTCGGAGTCGACCTAGATCCCAGGCCCTGTTAGCCTGCGCTAGCTTCCCTGGTAGTGTGCGCATGTATTTTGTGTGTTGTGCGTGTATCTGTGTCATCAGCTCCAGCCTTACAGAGTGTGAGATAAAAGCTTGCTGATCATTTAGGAGACGCCAAAGGGCAAGGAACAGCGTGTCAAATGAGAACTGAACACAATTGGTTCGGGGAGAGAAAACAGTTTTAATGTGTGTCAACCAGTATGAGTGTAGAAACAGCACGAACAGAGTTCAATACCTGAACCTCTATTAGTATGTCTATACTGCTGATGCAGATGCATATCATTACTAATGATACAAATAAAAAGAAATAGACATCTGGAACATGTTTGTATTTGACATTAAGACATACTGAGAGATGTTGATGCAGATGAATATTTCAGATTTGAAATGTTTCTATCATCAAAGGATCTCAGTTCATTGGTGCCGTCTGTCATTTGTTATGTATTATCAGAGAGGTAGGGGTCAGTTTTTGTGTTATTTTATCAGCGAAACACAGTTGTAGCTCCCTCTAGGGTCAGACTGAGGAAGTTCTGCACTTCTGAAAGAAAAGAACCCGAGAAGATTGAGTCTAAAGATAGTACATTCAAATCATTTCTAGCTCCTTAATGAAACCTAGTATTCATAACACTACTCATTCACACTGCCACACTGCCCTGCAGGCTCCTTTCTAATACAATATCTTCAGTACACACAAGACAATGCAGCCCGAGGTTCTGTATCTCGTTGTGGGAAATAGTGCATCCTGTCTAGTTTATGTGTCTGTGGAGATGATCATTGTGTAACTAAAATGTTGATGCCAGTAGCCAGCACACCCACACAACGTCAAACAAAAGACCTGAAAAAAAGAATCTCCGTTTCAGTGTCTGCATATTTAATTTCTGTTTGCACAGTTTCTGTCTTCTTTCATTATTTTGTTTTACCATTTTCAGTTTGGTTTTCTTTAACCTCGCCTCATAACATGATCTCTAAATCAGCTCTGGGAGAGATTTAGACATTTAGCCACATAGTTAGCTTTGCGCAAAACCCTCAGCCTTGTAACCAGCCTTGTGTCCATTCACCAGAGCAGTGTCATGTTGAAGTTAAACTGCTCACTGGAAAGTCGCTGTAGAATTTAAGATGTTTTGCTTCAGTGGATAGTTTAATTTCATCTTGACATTTTACTACTTGGATGAGTGAGATCAACCTACGAAGACAGTTTACCACAGCAGTCGAGTGCAGTTGTGCTTGTGTTCAGCCTCCTGTTCTTTTTGATGCCTTCATGTTTCATCCCAGTGGAATGGATACCCAACCTGGGGCTGATGGACTGACCAGTTAAAAACTGACTCAACACTGCCAATAAGCGAATAAAGGAGCTCATTGGACAATGTATAAAGCAACACGTGTACACACAATGAGTGTGTATGAACTGTACAGGAGAAGAACTGCACTGTACATGCTTGTCAATGATTATCCATGCTGAGTTTGTGAAGTGTAAAGAAGTGGATGGAAATGCCATAATGCTATTTAATTCCAAAACATTACTGTTGCCCAGTATTAGTTCCTAAATACATTTTTAATGTTTTGATATCCTCTCTAATTTGGGCATCAAGTGTCAGAGCAGCTATTAAAGCATATCGTCTGTACAGCTATGTGCTGCTGTGTGTCTTCTGTAAAAAGAAGATGACGTTTAGTTCTGTGCAGAATAGTGTCGATAATGTAGCTTATGATATTGTGATAATAATAACAATGTCAGTTGTTATTGTAGAGGTAAAAAGAGGGGTGATGATGATCCTCAGGGGGAAGTCAGAAATATGCCAAGTTATTGGCTAAAGTTGTTAAACGATAAGTTCACATTTTTAACCATGCTGACGCTCTAGGGATGGCTCTGTCAGTCTGTCGCTTGGCCTACCACTTTCCAGACTGAATATAAAAAAAATATCTCAACAAATATTGGCTGGATTGACATGAAAATCGATGGATGCTACTGACTCTTAGTCTTGTTTTATGTTGCTCCCATATATACATCGAAAGAGCAGGAAACAGTTACAGGAGGAATGTTTCCAGCAACGAATAACTCTTTCTATGTCTCTTTTAATGAATATATGGGTGTGTGAGGAGTGTATTATGGTAACCTCGATGCAATCTGACCTGTCCTTTAAGGCTGAGGTGAAAAAGAAGCACTGTGTGTCATAATTTAAAGCGTTATGTAGCTTGTTCTTTCAAGAACGACTTCTTTGATTAATGAACAAAACCAAGGGAGTGAAGATTATGATATTAAATGTATTCTCGTAAAAAGATGTGCATTGAGATATAAGGACAAGGAGCACAGTAAACTCCTTGATCCTCTATCATGCTGACTATCAAGATGACCTCTGTGCCAACACTTGTCTAGAGGAGAGGCGGGGATATACAACTTGTGGGCCAAGTGATGATGTACAGTCCATTTCTGTATGTAAATTCCCACATGTCATATATTTATCTTGTACTATATTTGAGAGTGCAGCAAGTTGGTCCAGACATGTGTCACCAGTACTGTGTGTGTGTTATGCTGTTACAAGTGAGAGATTATTCATAGTGCAATATGATGTCTTCCTAAAAATGTAAAAGATGATGTGTAGAGTATTGGTACCAGCCTCTTTGAGTTGCTTTGAGTCCTCGAGAGGCTAAAACTGCATTGATGTTTAATGCTGCATGATGTGTGTAAACAAAGAAAGTGCCAAACGACAATAAGTGAAATCCCTGGTCAACAAAAAGTCCCTCGGTTGTGCTGCTAACAGAGAGGAATTTATATTTTATTTTGATGCTATTTATGTGTTTACATTGGATTATTAATTCATTGAAATGGATTCATATTTCTTTCCCCAAAGCCTGTGGAGAAGAGTTTCAACTGTCTCCAAGATGATGAATAAAGTGTGAGTTGAAGGGAGAGTAATTATTGTGACTGCTGACTGCTGCTGGTATCTGACAAGGTTCACTTCATGGTGTTGTTTAGAAACTCAATCCATGCTGTGTCTCTGCTCGGAGTTCATGTGAGGTAACATTAGGTCTCTCTCTGACACACACTTCTCTGGATGTCCACAGAAGGAAACTCCACACTGAGACCAAGTCATGTCACCAGAGGGCAGGATCTCCAGGTGGTCGAGGCTGGAAGGTAAACTCTGAGCCATGTGCCTCAGCTGCCTCAGACTCTGGCAGTGGTAAAATGTAACTAAGTATATTCACTCAAGTCCTATACTAAAGTAACTTTGAGGTACTTGTACTTTCCATTTTTATGCTACTTTACACTTCTACTCCACTACATTTTGGAAACCAAAAATGTTGCTTTTTACTCCACTGCATTTATTTGACAACGTTAGTTACTAGTTAATTATGTAATTAAGCTCAGGCAGTATATAAAGAATATAAAAATGAGCCACACCTTACCTGTGCCGACATTAGTGATGTACACATTAATGCATCACTAAATACAATCCAGTAATATAATGTATTTTATATGATTGATTGATGTTAATACTTTTACTTAAGTAAGAGTTTGGCTTATCCAAATTCGGTCATTTACTCTTAAATCTTATTATTGTTAAGCAAGTGAAGAAAATCTGCCTCTGGGATAAAATAAGTAGATATTTTGGCCACTTGGGGGCAGCGGAACAATTTGTAAACAACACTGTAATTATATCACCTTTGAAGCTGATATGGCGAATGTGAAAGCAGGTGTTGAGAGTGTGTTGTGTAATGTGCACAGTCCCTACAATATTACTTAAAGGACGCAGTTCAACCAAAGCTCAAAACTGAAATTAGAAAGACATGGAGCTGTTTAGATTCTCTACAAATAAGCCTCAAGGACAACAAAAGTTTGAGTTTAAAAAAACTTTTGGTGTTTTCAGTTTCATATAAAGTACCACAAAAACCGAGAACCTAACTTCACCAATGGATCAATTTCTGTAAACAACATGACATCCACTGACCAAAGACTTTTGCAACGGGTGTGACTAATACACAATTGTCCACAACTAATGAGCCTGTCTTCCTCACAGCAATTGTTTTGAAAGTTCAGTCTGAGCACAATGTGATGTCTGTAGAACTTTTAATGAACCCAAAGGAGAGCATTAAAATGTGCCAGATGAGCATTTCTCCTTGCGAATGATTTAATTTCATTACAGAACTAAAGGTCAAAAGCATCGGGACGCACCAAATCGGCCACATTAAAAGCACGCTGAATTAGCTATTACAGTTGCAGATCATGTCTATAATTTACTAATGGATGCACACAGACAACTATCACTGGAATACTTTGATACTGAAGAAAACGTAATATTGTGATGATTCTCAGGCAAGTTCTGGAGTTATTAAAAGCGTCTTTTTTCAGCAATTTCTCAGCGCATAGGGCCTATACATCCTCAGAGAGTGTAAGTCAAAAATGTCTGTGTTCAGATTTGGCTGAGTTGTGACGTAGACACGGAGTCTCATTTTTGATACCATACATTTCACCCTCCACTCAGCCTCACAGTTGGAAAACCTCGGCTGTACACTAACTGCTCCGCACCAAACGTCAGACAGACACAGTTCGAGACTAGCTGGTAAACCTAGTTTACACGAGGTTGTACTGGGAGCAAAATTCGGCCTTGGCAAAGTTTTGTATCACCTGCTGATCCTCTGTCCAGACTCTTTTCTCCTCCTCTGCAGTGCCGGCGGACTGTTAATGTCATCACTGCCCCCAAGTGGCCAACAAATCATGTAACGTAGGTTCAGGTTAGACTGACTTGTTTCACTGTAACATTTTTTTTGCAGAGGTGACCGTCCACACTGCTATGTGGGAGCATGTGTGTATAAGAGGTGAACAGTAGATCCATCATAGCCTGCTCATAAGGCCAAAAATTAGCGATAACGTTCTGGCAGATATTGAGGCTTAGTGTTGATCACAGGAGTGGAGACAGGAGGAGGAGCGGTGAGAGTGAACTGATATTTTCTCAAAGACAGCAGAGGAGTGAAGAAACATCTCAACACCTGTGGGGAAAGGTCACTCTCACGCTAACAAGCTACTCTCCCTTCACACAGACCTCCTTTGTTGCTTAAAATCTTTCTCCCCCCCACACTTTCTGCTACAGGTTGTTGCTGCTATTGTTTTAAGTTTCCAAGTTTGAAAATTCCTCGTTCTTTGGCTGCACGACACTTTCTCTGTTCTACTTCCTCCACGCCCTTCCTGCACTTTCATTCCTTGTTCTCTAAACAGAAAAAAAAGTGGCCTGCTTTACCTTTTCCACAATTTCTTTTCATTCGGAGTCATGGACGCCCAGAAGGGGGAAAAAAAGTCACTTTCTGGTATTGATTGGTTAAAATGTTTATTCCTGAAAATGACAGAAAATCAGTATCCAGGCCCCGCTGCCAGTCAAAATATTCCTGGAACACAGAGCCAGCGGTGCCTGGCAAACGCAGAGCAGTCATTATAGTGAAGTTTACAATTGTGTGCTTGCATGTTATACATCAAGCATGAAGCCCTTCAGGAGAAGCACTTGGCATCAGAGAAAAATCAGGCCTGTAGTGACATTAGAGGAGGAAGTTTACTCCTATATTCAGCTCTTGACACTCATCTGTGACTGGAATCACACACAAATACAGATTTAGTTCAGGCTCCTCAACAAAAACTAACATAACAGGAAATCAGTCAAATAAAACACTTTTTTTTACTTTTTTATTTTGCAGTCTACTGCAGTCTCATGAGGCATCCATCCTCTGGCTGTGCTCACTCAGGCCCTCCAAACATTTATCCACCTCTGCCCAAATTCAAGATCCCGGTGAGTTATGATTGTGCATTAAAACACTGTGACGCAACAGAGAGATTCACTGCTACCTCTCCCTTCAAAACACAGACATCCTGTACACAAAACCCCACTCACGCACAGACCCTTTGAACATGTGTATCTGATTTTCGACATTTGTTCTAAAATTCTGCCGTGAAAACCACAGTGCTGAGACAAAGAGCTAAAACATGGTGGAAACTGCAGGATTTTTCTCTGTGTTTTAGCCACACTTGATTTATTGTGCATAGCCCAGTTTTGAAGTCTCTCATTTAAATCGATTTTTCCCCCCGCTATACCGCTGCCCCGCCTGTTGGCTTTGGCATGACTATGCGCTCCGTTTATTTAACCTCAGTGTGATTGACAGCTCTTGTGTTGAGCTTGCCACTGGACCTCCCTCAAGTGCAGCCCAGAATGCTTCATAGAAACACAATGTTAACGTTCCAAGGCAGGAAACCAGTGAAAATGGGACTTCTGATCACCTTGGTTAATTGTGAAACAGGTTATTGTGTGTCAATCAAGTTAGATCTGTTGCCAAAGGCAAAGCGATGGTGCAGTGTAAGATACCTGCATATGAATGCAGAATCTGTTGCGATGGGACAATATTTTGGTATTGAATGCGTTCTGGTTTCCGAGTAGTATTGACCAATGGCAAACGTTTGAGCGGGCCTTGGTTGAATGCAGGTAAACAGTCCTTGTGGAGAGCAAAAGAGGCGGAACTCATTGGTTGTTGCCCCCAGAGGCTTTTCGTCGGGCCACTACCCGATGTGTTACGAGATTGCTGCCCTCCTAACTGCTTTTAAATGTTGAACAGAAGCAGGGATGAAACAGGGATAAAGGCCGTCAGAGGATGTGCTTGGTCTCCCTTTTCTATATCTGTCAACAAACACAAGGCCTAAAGCAGGGATAAACAAAAAAGTAACAATCAGTAATAATAATATTGCAGACATCAAGTTCATTGCTGAGATCTGGAATCAAAAGAACATCTCTAAAAAGACGGGCCAGGAAACTCGAGGGGTCAAGACAAAAGGTTTAAAACAACTCTTGGGTTGGCACTACTTGGCTCAAATTGTGAAATTAATACCCAAACTGTCTGTAAATATTCATTACAGACTGACTTTCTGGTTTAACTTTGACCTGCATACAGTTTTTCTGTGCTCGTGTTTCTAGCTCCATCATATTTGTTATAGCAATGTGGCCATGCTCCCAGATTTCAGCATTTACTGTAGTAAGTACAATGTGATTATAATGGATAAAAATGATAGCTCAGACTACAAAAATAAGTTATAAAAAACTGAACATACTTTTCCTTAAACTGTATGCCTTTTGCCCATTGTAGACCTAGATTTGTTCTTTGTCCTCTTATGACCCTGTGGGTTAATAAAAGGAATGAATGACAATCCCTTTGATAAAGTATTTCTTTAATTATCTTTGATGGCTTGAAATTAGGAGCATTTACAATAAACTACAACCTACTTAACAGCCAGCTGTTTCATGTGATGCCATTCATGCCCAAGTGGTTGTTGAAGTAGCTTAATCTGTAATGTCATTGACTTGTTTTAGTGTTCAGGCACGGTTGAAATTAGTCAAATAAATGGAAATCAAATGACTTGAGATGCGCTCGGGCAATTATAGGGAGGGACAATGAAGCATTCATTTGATCACAGGGCTGCAACCAACCCCTGCACTTGCCAGAAGACAGAGACAACAAGAGTTAGCACACCGCATCGCTCCACTCTTGAAGCTCAGAAAAGCCTGCTCGGTTATTTGCATCAGGGACAAGCTCGTTTTCACAAAACTAAAGAGAAAATAAACATATATAGTCTCTGGTTGCAGCTAAAAATAAATGGCCACTACAGTGTACACATCCACATTTGTACAGCTTTTTCTTCTCGTCTCCTTCCGCTCCTTTTTTTTCTGGTCATTACAGTACAAATATTTTCTTAACATGTATATCTGATCTTCTGTCATTTTCTGTGAACGTTTTGTGGCGTGTGTACATTGTGTAATTGCTGTTTGTGGGACATTTTGTGATTAGTGGTCTGAAGCATGCAACAAAAAAAGGCATTTGGATTATTTTTCCACATGGAGCCCAAGCCCACACACAGGCTGCACACACACACACACACACACACACACACACACACACACACACACACTAGTCCAAACTCCCCTGAAACACACACTTTGAGCATTGTGTTTCAAATTTTATTATTCACAGGGACATCTCCACTTGCAGTTCATTTTAGCAGAAAGAAACACAGCTGGAGCCTCTGGGACGCAAACAATGCTGTGGCAGTGACACACACACACACACACACACACACACACACACACACACACACACAGAGAGCATCCATCCTGCAGGTCGTTGGACATCATTCCATGACACTGTTAAAATACATTACACAGTTTAAGAAACACAAAGTGAAAAGCTTACCTTGCTTTTAGTGGAGTCTATTCTGTTATTGTAATCACCAAATAACATGTCATTTCTCTGCCTTTCATTAGTCATGTACTTTCACTCTATCCCAAAAATATGTTACTCTACTTTTAGGTATGTCTACGGTGGTTGAGCGAAGTAATCCATCACTGTGAATATTGTGTTTTGATTTATTTTCTTCAGCATTGCCTTATACTTTGAATAAACTCCAGTTTCAGTGGACACAGATAAGCTTCATATGTTGACTTGAGTCTTGTATAATGGCCTGTGATTTCAGAGAACCCCCGCATGTTTGGCCATGTAGATACAGTAAATACTGTAAATGGTATGTTTGGTTGGATATTGCATATACATATAGTTAAGAGTTGTCAAATGGCCAACTCCAAATCCTCAGTGGTGTCTTTTCTCTGTTTACAAACTTCAAAATCAGCTGAAATGCCACAACCCACTTCAACACATGTATAGGAAAAGATACAAACTGGATTTACACAACCATGTCTTTGACAATAGAGGACTACATTGTTATGAGTTTTGTGGAGATTAAGTAGGAGAATGTGAGCATCGGGTCAAAAACACCAGTTTGTCCTTTTAAAGCGTGCAATTTTGATAAACAGTTGTGGATCTTATTGTTCATGCAAACTGTGAGCTTACATATAAATTCCAATCGGACCCAAGAGTGTGGTTCAAACTACAAAAAGCGTTTCCATACTGTCCTTACAATAACATCTTTACAACAACCTCTGATGAACCTCTTTGACGTATTTGTTAATGAACATTTCTGAGCAAACGTTCAAATATTTGACTTGAGTATGGAAATGATCTTGCTCTCTCTCTCTGCTCCACAGAGTCTTTGGCTTACATAGAGAGCATGACAACATCGTTGACGTGGATCCAACAGACATCCGTGGTGAGTACTTTTAATTGCTTTAACACATCCATCATTGTTTGTTTATTAGCTTTTCATGCTCCAATGCCTCTTAGTTTTCATTAAAAATGTCTTGGAGAGAAATAAGTTCAGTCCCTAAATCTCAGCTGAAATACTTGATATTTACAGGTGGCATCTGTGGTTTGTGTCCATCTCATTAGCGGACTCTGGGACTAATGTCAAGGGGCCCATTGTGGTGCTGTTTCCTAAATGGAATGTGTGAGGTTTTCAGACAAATATTTCCAAAATACACAACACTTGCCTCAGCGAGTGAATAGGGAGAAATCCATGAATCACACACACACTCATACTAACTACTCTGGAGGACTGTGCTTGCCAACACTTGATGAATATATCCTCTGCTGTGACAGGGAGAGAGGGCTAACTCTGCATAGAATGGTTGTGTTGCGCAGTCAGGTTCTGCAGTGGGATTGCTGAGGGGAGATCTGATTCCCCCCTGCAGAATAATGTAAAATCTGTCAGTCAACATGCTGTCAACATCTTGTGGAGG
Source organism: Bovichtus diacanthus (assembly GCA_943590825.1). Taxonomy (NCBI): domain Eukaryota; kingdom Metazoa; phylum Chordata; class Actinopteri; order Perciformes; family Bovichtidae; genus Bovichtus; species Bovichtus diacanthus. The sequence goes on from CALSBV010010813.1 coordinate 10,379,248, forward strand.
ACAATGTTTTCACCTTTTGATCATCGTCTCTGCCAAAATAGTTATTAATTTCCTGAAAAGTAAAAAAAAAAAAAAAAAAAAAAAAACATGGTCCAATGAGACCAAAATGATGTCTATAGTATAGTGTGCTTTATGCAGTTCACTGCGCTACACTATTGTCAGGGCTTCACCATCAACGCTAAGTGAAAGAATTACCTCACACACATTACAGTGACGGAACAAGTGAGCTTTGTTATAATTTCATTTACTCCTTTTTTCCTTTTATCTTTGCTGCTTGATATTTATTTAAATTTTAATGGGAAAGGGTGTTGAGTTATCATTAACATTAAATATTGTGAGCTAATTTCCAGTTAATATTCATAATTTAAAGGATAAGTCGGTGATATTTTAGATCTTTCTTACAGTCAATAAATCCCCTAAAAAATACCCAAATCAACTTAATCCTTCTGACAATAGTTTGTTCCTCTGTACCATAAACCATTGTTATTCAAAAGATATTTTTTAAAACGCATCAATCAGCCACGCTGTTTGACATGTTCACATGACAGTGACATGTTCCTTTATAACAATGAATATGGGTACTGTAGTTTATTTTGATTTACACCATCCTGTTGCCATGAATAGCCCCCCAAATCTGCAACTGAAAATATGTCCCAACAAAAGCACAATTTACTCCTGTTTTAAGTAACATTTGCTTATAACTACAGTGCACAGCTATTAGGCGTAAGGAAATTACCAAGACTGACTAACGCATCATGATTTTGTCTTTTTCGTGTGATTTGTTGACAATAACAAAAACATGAAATGTCACCAGTTTTATCCTTTAAACTTGTATATTATGTTGGGAAAAGTAAATGTATTTTTAAAAAAATCATGAAAATCTACATCCTCTCCCAGTTGTCTTCATGTTCTTGTTACCAGCCCCTTAATTTGTTCATATAGAAAAATAAACAATAAATACTAAATTAGGGATTAATATTAGCACTAAATATTGTAAGGTGATGCTCATTTAAAATGTACAGTTCTGAAATATAATGTTCCAAGTGCACCTTCCGGCTACTGTACTTAAAAAAAAAGAAGTTTGTTCCTGCCTATTCTTGTGCTCATACACACTTACACGTGTGTTTATATTCTTCACTGTGCTCTTGTCTTATTCATAGGTAACAAAATGTAGACGGAGACAGACGGTCTGGCATATGTTTCTCTACCCGACTGCCTCTTTGGACGCAGTACACTCACACACACTCACACACACTCAAACACAGAACCTAAAAGCTTGGAGACCTGGTGTTCCTCAGCCTCCCGATGAGCCCATAATAAGAATGAGAGTGACATTGTAAGGATTAACATAGTGGCACTGTGGAGATACAGATGGGCTCTCAGCGTGTCTCTAATGAATGTGAGCTGTGGAGCCTGTAAATCTGTCTGCTGTACTGCATGTGCAGAGGTTTATACTGTACGCTGCGGCTCCACTTATTGACTTGGCATCAGTTCAGGTCCCACTAAGATAAGTGCCAGGTGATGACATGAGGGCTGTGCGGGTGTGACACAGTCAGTTCTGAACCCCGTAGCTCCCAGCGAGCATGCTCCCTGTGTGTTTCTTTATAGTCCAGAGGGGGCCGGGAGCCAAGAGGTGACACATAGCAGCGGTGAGAAGGGGGCAAGGCTGTAAGTAACGGATGGAAAAGGATAGCAGAGATCCACAAAGGAGAAGAAGGAGTAGATTTTCAGTGAAAAGTTTGCTCCGAAAGTTTATGTACATCCCCTCTTAGCAGTGGAGAGAGTTAGGAAGGGGAGAAGACAGTGATGGCTACAGTAGTCCAGTCTGGAGATGGGTAGAGACGAGTGGTAGCACAGAGACGGGCAGCATCCAGAAAGAAAGGCCTGAGCGCCTGCGTTCCCCAGAAGATCGTGTACCCCCAAAGTAAGCCACCTGGGCTGCAGAGAAAGAGGCGAAGCAGAGGGTGGGAAAAGTTAGCCAACATCTGCGTCTTTATGGCTGAAAGAGAGCTCATGCAAGACAGCGGGGTGCAGAGAGGGGACACGGTCAGAGGAATGTTAGCACCTCTAAGCCTTTACTCAAAACCACAGTAATTAAGGCAGCTTAAGGCATCTCGTCGTCTGGCAGTGCTTCCTTTGTTCTCCTGATCTTGGTAATCCAGCTAAGTCTACCCTGACTCTGCCAGGACCACTCACTCACCCACACAGGCTGACCCATCATCGTTGGGCTCAAAGCCCTGGTTGCATCTCCTCTTGGCGCGGCACTTATAGCTGCCATAGGTGTTGGTGCAGACAGGGCGGTCAGAGGGGCACACAGTGGGAAACTGGGTACACTCATCTTTATCTGAAGGAGGGGCAGGCGAGGGAAGGAAAGACACTTTTTTGTCTTGATTTTAAAAAAGGACACAAAGCATAGAAGGGTAATCAGAAACATCTTTGATACTCACCTGTGCAACGGCCATTCTCATTCAGAGCAAACCCATGACCGCACTGGAAGACACAGTCAGTCCAATTAGGAAGAAGAATGTTTTTAAATGAAAATACTCTCAACACAATGTTTCCAAACATTATTTGGAAGAATGCAGATCATCCCTCCAGTAGACTTCCTGAGACTTGGATACTCTATGTCAATGAACATGGAAGCTTGCAGAGGCCCAACACCTTACTGCAACACTTTATGTTGCTAATCCTTTTCATTTTCACACAACCATAGCATCTTTAAGTCATTGTGATGGCATGCATGTTTTGATTTGTACAAGAATTTGACAGTAACAGTGAAACATTGTGAGATCTGTGCATGGCCAGGTTAACCTCATAGGGGTCATAAATGATCTTCTGATCCCCCATTAACCACATGTTCTTCCATGTGTACAGTCTTTCATGCTAGAATCATATCTGTTATCTATTATCTAAGCCTGGAGCCTATGTGTTCCTTTGAGCCCCCTCATCTTGTGCAATTCTTAAATAACGTGTTTGACATTACCACTGGGAGCACCGAAGAAGGACATTTTCCTATCCTGCACATAGTGGCTAAGATCAACGCTCATTTTCGATTATGAGAATGTTGGATAACTATGAAGCACCGCTTTACCTCGATTTCCACAGTAGGAGTGATTTCCTCCTCATCTCTTGGATAGTGGATCTCCATCACTGTGTTGACGTCTGAAGGCTCCAGGGGTCGGGCCACTGAACGACCATCTGGCCAGTACACCTCCACATTGGTGGCAACATCCTTACCTGGTCAGACATACAGCACAGACACAGCACACACAGAGGAACATTGTATGTCCTTTAGGGATTCTCGCAGGCTCATAAATCTTTCTCCTTCCTCTCTTTTTCATTGACACAAACACAGCGAGAGACAGAGTGGCGCTCGCCTCTTCTATCTCCATTAACTATTTTAATCAGGCATAGAGAAAGCCCCTCTCCAGAGGGCCTCTGCAGCCCTTAATTAAAGTGGCATTTCTAATGTAAACAGATCTTGAGTTACCTTCTCAGACAGTGATCTACTCAGCAGGTGTGCTGCCTGAGAGCCAAAGAATATTTCACCTGTTCTGCACCCTCATGACACCCTCTCATTTAGTTGTGAAGAGTGTACCTCACATGTCTACAAGTGTGGAGGTCTGTCCTGAAGCCATGATGGTGTGGAAAGTTTGCTCTATTGAGAGTAATTAGGCATTAAAATTGAGGGGCTCCAGAGTTGATCCGTGCTTGGACAGTACTGATGCAGAACAGGACCAGGAAGTTGCGGTTGGCGAGCTACCAGGCCTGGATGACCACCAGCTGATACTCATACGGGGGCAGGAGGAGACTGGGAGCTTGTTCGTCACAAACCAGGCCGGCTTCCAGCTGCAGCACCTGTCCACCATCTCTTTTGTCCACTCAGCGCCCTCCCACAGACAACTTATTCTCCCATGGGTGTCCAATCAAGCTGGAGGTATTAAAACAATGCTTTCCATATGGAGTTTTCATTTTCCTTCTCTCTGCTACTCTAAAGCTCATTCTGTCCATTTCTTTTCATCTGTCTACCACTTACCCTGCTGTAGCAAAGAGCTGTGCTGAAAGGGTTAGTCAATCCATCAACAGAGACGAAACCAACGACAAGAAGTCTGTTTTTTTATTTAGAATTTCACATCATCGGGTTTAAGGCTGTGGGTGAAATATAACATGCAAAGTTTTGTTTGCTTTAATTGTTAAAAACTTACCAAGGCCAAAGTGAGCGACAGGCTCCATCTCACACAGGTACCCTGAGCCACCGTCGATGATCCGTGTGTGTGGGCCACTCTTTTTAGTGTACAACACCACTTTAGCTCCTCTGGCAAAAGCACCAAACTTGGTCCGGGGAATCACTCGCAGCCAGGCATTCGTGATCCCCTAAGACACAGACAAAAAGGGAGGGTTTGGGTTAGGATTACACTACATTGAGTGTTACTCTGATTTTCAAGATGTCTAACAAGCACTCACCTGGTTGACTTTGTAGACAGAGACAGGCTGTGCTGCACTTTCACCGTGAGATATTAGCAGTTCTAGACGCCCATCACCGTCAAAGTCTGTGGCTACAGCTCCTGTAATGATGAAACTAAGCACTTCAGGAAACAGTCTACATAACATTCATTATCATCATGCAGAGAAACACAATGTTTCAAAAGTCAGATTACTAATTATGTGGAACAAGTCTTTTTTCTTTTTTTTTTGAGGAAACCCTGATGGGGCTCTGCTGCCATCTAATGGTAAGATGTCTTGTACTGCTCATGTCAGGCAGCTGTGTGTTCTGCCACACTCACCGGTTCCTCGTCCTTCAGGCTCTGATGCCTCCCCAACATTCAACTCTTCTATCTGGGGGTCTCCATGCTCTCTCCTGCTCACCCTATCAAATCAACATCACATCAATTTCCCATCAAAACCAGTATAACCAGTGTTTGAAAGTTCATTTACTCAGGTGCTGTACTCAAGAACAATTTTGAGGTACTTGTACCTTACTTGATATGCTACTTTATACTTCTACTTCACTACATTTCAGAGAGAAATATTCTACTTTTTACTCCACTATATTTATTTGGCAACTACTCTATAGGACAGTTACGATTGTATTTGCAAAACATATAACCAGTAAATAAATATAATAAACTGTTCAACTGTATAAAGTAAACTACCCAACAGTAGGTAAAGTTGGTCAAATTAGCTTCTTCAAAGAGCTACAACATTGAAATGTTGCTTAGATGTTTATACATCAGTGATAATACTCCAATAATCTAATATATAATAATAATAATAATAATAAAAATAACACCTATTGGGCCCACTCACCATTTACTTTTGATACTCTAATTAAATATATTTTGATGACAATACTTTTACACTTTTATTTGCGTGGAAGTTTGTATAGAGACGTTTACTTTGTGCAGTGTGGTATCACTACTTTTACTTAAGTAAAGGATCTCAATAATTATTTCACTATAAATAAGCAACTATGAGGTAGTCATTTCTTTTTTTCTTAATTCTAAATATTACATAGATAACTAACATAACCTACACATCCAAAACTAAAACAAAACAAAGTACACACACATACAAAAGGGAAAATGTATAGATCATTTCCTATTTGCAGTTATGCTTGCTATAACAATGCTTAACAAATGATAAGTGACTTTCTTTGCTCTTTACATCAGAAATACATTTATTTTGTATCCCTTTTGTATTTAACACACGAGGGAACCACTTCCTATATCATTAGTAGTCTTTGTTGACACATACCTAATACAATATGCCTTCTACAATTAAATCATTCTTGATTTTCCTTTATTTACTATTTTCAAATAGATTTTTCATTATCATTTTGCGGTTTTATATGATTGTAATTGTCACCTTTCTGTTAAGTGCTTGAGTGCAAATAGTTTTAAAATATGCCCTTGAGTTAAATGTCTTAAAAAAAAACATTAATTGGAAGAAATCATGCACATTACCTTTAGTGCCTTTACCTTTAGTGACAAAGCATTTCTACATCCAAGTTTCCTCAAGTTATCATTTCACAGTGCACTAATGTGCTGATCCTGGCTGTGAAACCCCTCAGCTCAGCTAAATATGGATTAGTTGTTACTTATTGAATTAATTAGCTTAGGCATAACAGTTTGATTTTATTTTAATTCCAGAGAGCAGAGTTAGATTAGCTGATTCATCTTCACATTAGACAATGGCAGAGTCACAGGCTGTGGAGCAGTGACCTCTGTCGCACATCGTCGTGTCCAGAAAGACAAATTCTCATCCCATGAACTGGCCTGCAGGAATATTCAGATCCATGAAACCTCTGGGGCTTACACTGATTATTGATATTCAGTCTGAAATGACGCACCAGCTCATGGCTACGTTCATCATGACTTCTGCATCCTGTTCAGAAAAATATGCCAGATCAGATTTTTAATTCAGACAGGATGGGTTTATTCCACTATTAAGTCCTAACAATTGATATGTATCATGTATTGCATTTTGAGAGCTTAGTTCATTAATATTATCTAGAGAGGAAACCAAACAGTGAGCCAAAAAGAGACCTAAAACTGTCTTAATGAAAGATCCATTCATGCGTGGAGGAGGAGGCGGGATGCTAGACTAGATAAGTATCCTTGGCTATGAATTTTAAATTCTTCTCAGCTTCCAAGCCCAGTTTTAGTATATTAAATCAAGACACAAGAATAGCCCATTAAGCTCACTATCAAAGTGTGATTAAAACTTACTATAACGTGTGTGTGTGTGTGTGTGTGTGTGTTATTGCTGTGTGAGTACCTAAAGAGCCTGTTGGCGGAGGGGCCCCTGTAGGCGATGTTATTGAAGAAGACCTCCATCTCGTTGTCATTGTCAAAGTCAGCAGCCATGACGGTGCGAACTGGGGACGGCATAGAAAACTTCTGGGATGCTATGTCCTGTGGAAAAAAGCAAAGCCATGGTACATCAGTAAAACACAAACACACATGCAAACATGTACAGATGCCAAACACATGTAGGAGGATTGTTTTCCATTGGCGGGGCGGGGTGCTCAAAATGCCTTTTTGTAACCACATTGTGATCACAGACTTGACCTTCGCTCTGCAGGTGTATTAATCACAGCTGGTAGGGGCCGCAACTGATCAACAACTGCTTTATCTGGCAAAATGAGCCTTAACTAGTCTGTTGCAGGCCACATTTTGGCCTTTGTCGTGTGGCTGATGTTTGATTGGGCAAGAACACCACAGAGACTGTCATGTAATACAGGATTTTCACTAGAACCTGTTGTTTTGCTGGTGGAAGCTGAGTCAGTGGGACTGATCTATAACATGAAGGTCAAATGTTCAGTCTCCACAACATGTCCGTCATTAATCAGTGTCCAGTCCTTGACTTGACTGCCATCTGCTCACTCACTCACTGAAAGTCACCCTGACTAAGAGTGTTATCTAAAGCCTGAAGTTAAGAACAAAGACCTTTTTTTTTTTTTTTACACCCTCTGGCAACAGAAAAGTAGACTGCAGCTCTCCTGTCCCAAAAGAAAGTCTCCTCGGCAGAGGGGTTTTTGCACAAGAAAGTAACGGATATCTCCCCGCTTCAGTGACACGGTGATAAGTCGGGGAAGAGTTATAGAGCAGCCCTTCACTCCCTCTAGTATTTACTCCCTGTTTTAATTATAAGGCTCATAAAGCCGGAGGTGGGGAGGGCTCACAGTGACCTTCTGCTTCTCAGGTGAAGGAGAGGGGATGTCCAACTGAGGGCCACAAGGGAGGGAGGGACAGTTCTAAATTTACTAGATTACAAGGTGGATGAATAGATGGGCCATAAGGAAAGAGAAAGAGACTCTCAACCAATATGGATCACAGAAACATGAGATTTACCGGATAAAAGGGGAGAATGTTTAATAAAAGAAATGTTGCTGCTTTATTAAACTGCTGTAGATTTCAAGGACAAGGATTTTAAGAATATATATATAATATAATAATATTATAAATGTGTGTATTTTGAATCATGTACTTATTATATAGTAGTTTATTATACTGTGTAAATTGGTTGGAATAATGGCATAAATAAATATTCCTGCTCTGATTTTGGTGCACAATAAATGAGAAATCAAACCTTCTGGCTGGGACCTTTTCCATCGCTTTAAATACATATTATATATGTGTGGGTGTTTTTGCGTGCCTGTGTGTGCTAAACCTACTGAAAAGAAACCCTCGGCAATAGATTTTAATTAAAGCACAAACAGGCCTAATCGGCACTTTCTACTACTCAGGCAAATTGCTGTTTCAGCCCAATTTAATTAGCGGTTTACTGGAGTGATACAACGGCTTCATTATACATGCCAAAGGTCAACACGGCTAGTAGGAATGTCAGCTTGGGGGAAAGGGGTCTTAAATATGTTGTGGGCTTGTGATTTAACAATCATGGTTTGAAAAAACAAAACAGCAGCTAGCTAATTCAATTTGTCTTTTGTGTGTGTGTGTCGTGTGAGAGATGGAATTGTCTCTAGGCTAAGCATCACACATTAACCCCTTATTTGACCCCTATAAAGATGTCTCCTGTGACGTTTATCTCTGTGGTAAAAGATGCGGTCGCAGATGCTGACAGATAGATCACCAAACACGAAACCTCCGCAGATTTACACGCAGCAGAGCCCGTCTCTGTGTCTGCTGCTATTACCCGTACCACACAAACACATGCACTGCTGCCTGTCTCACAGGAGTTGTCTGTAGTGATTGATTGAGTAAATTACGGTCTGTCCGACTTTACGTGCTAATTCACTAGCCATTCATTAGCATTAATAACTCTCGTGATTCACAGAGTTAATAGGTGAGACTTGCTGTCTTTGTGCTGCTTGTCCGTTAGACATTGATTCCGGAGGAAGAAGAAGAGAGAAACACAACCTCACTGTGAAAGTCTTCTACATCAGTGGCAGTGCCTGATGCCCTGATGGGGGAATCACTCCACACTGCTGGTTACTCTGGATTGTCCACAGACCTACCTGTGAACAGTTTTCATTGGAACTATTTTCTACCAAAGAAGTAGTCCCAATCAAAAGGGTTGACAACTATCTCCATGGTTACAGAACATGTGCATTTTGTAATTCGAGTCAACTGATGGCGTGAAAGTTAATAGTTGAACGTTTTCTCTTTTTTTTTCACTCCTTATACAACTACTTCCGTCACTTTTGTGTGTACATCCGAAAGTGTGTCCCCATATTCCCATTCATTTGGTCTTGCCTCTTTCTATGACAGCAGCCTTTTCACCACTATTTGGAACAGGTATATTGAATATTTGGAACAGGTATATACACTGCATCAAGCCACCATGTTCAATCATAGAGACCTTAAAGATATTGATTCAAGTATAACTATTGGCATTGTGCATTAATAGTTGTTAAATACCCAGGAAACTAATTTGGACCCACCTTGAACTTCTGTTTGCGGTTGTTCAGCTGCATGTACAGGCGATGAGGTCCATTCCAGTTCCCGTAGACGATGTCTGTCTTGCCGTCACGGTTGAAGTCTGCCAGAGCAACCCCTCTGCCATGCTGCATGGGGTCCTCCACACCTACAGGTATATGGTAATACATTAAAGCTTACCTTTTGTATTGTTTTCGCAGAATGTGTGTAGAATTAAATGATCTAAGGCTATGATCTGTTAAACTGTGCACGTTCCTCTTACCAGCCTGCTGTGCCACATCAGTAAAAGTTCCATCTCCGTTGTTCCTGAACAGGAAGTTGGGACCGTACTCGTTGTCGCAAAACACGTCGGACAGGGTTTGACTGACAATGGGCCCCACCACGACACCTCGCCCCCCTGCAAAGAGATAGAGAGACGAGCCTCAACGGTGAGAGAAAATGAGTCGGTTAAAAAGAGGGTGGACAGCGTGTTTTAGAAAGGAAAAATTAAGCAGGATAGGTGAAACAACAGAGAGAACAGAGGGAGAGAGATCAGCGCCATAACAAAAAGTGAACGGCGAGAGATCATTACTGCCTTTCCAGGCCATTTCCTCTAAGCAGGTTAGGTCTTTCTGCTGACACAGACACTGACTCTGATGGGCTGCACACACACACACACACACACACACGCGCACACACACACATCTAGGCACAACGAGCTCAAACAAATACAAAGATGCGACACATGCAGAGAATCTTTTGCGTTAACCAAAAGCTAACAGTAATTTTCTTATGAAAAGATTTTTGTGACTGTTTAATACACTCTCAATATGACCCCAGGATTTTCCAATGTCATTCTATAAAGTGAAGTGTCTCACTAAAGTGTCTCATCTGAGACTAGCGGAGTCTAATTATGGAGTTGAAACGGCTTTGATTGCCCTTCCAGTATGCAGAGTCAGTGCTGTGAGTCAGGACTTGCTGCTGATTTACTGGCCCGCTCCATCAGCCCAGACAAATATCACTCGCCCCCTATGGCCATAAACCACTAATGTCCCTCCGGAGATATGTAACCATTAGATATACAACTTCACTGCCTGTCCCTTTGCTCTGATTAACGGCACTTTGATGACAAAGCCGTCCACCGTACATCATTCACAGCAATTCTGGGCCGTTCGTCCTGCCCCTCTGGTGGCTTAGATGACATCCTGCATGTTAAAAGATCCACCGATGATGAAGATTGATTCTGTTATGATCAAATACAAAGTCGTCTCCCATTTCCAAAATTTACTTTGACATCAGCGTCAAGGACTTTTCAATGGTTAAAACAAAGTATCATAGAGGCAGCGCTATTATCAAAGAAACAAATCATGGTGAAATCTTTCATTTTGGCATTTATTGTTCTCCTCTTCTATACCAAAACAGGTATCCATCACAGGGTTAAGTGAAGTGTTGATCCAGCTGAGCTGAGGTGGGGTGATGAATTTCAGTGCTACTGAATATTTCAAGGTCATCCATTCAGTTTTAAAAGCATTTAAATGGGTATTTATTTTCCTACAAGGGCTTTTGCAGGAAGGCGGCTTAAAAAGACAATAAAAACACATTCGACATTTAAGACGATAGGAGACTAAAAACTGCAGCAAATAAGAATAAAATACAGCGCTTTGGTGAGATGTGAGGGGCCGTTTATGGAATAAATGAAACCATTAAACTTAATTTTCACAAGCCGGTATCTTCCTTAAAGAGATGATGATGCGAAATTGCTCAGTTGGATTTGGCTTTTTGGGTGATCTGTCGAATAAAAATGTCCAACAGGCAACGCTGCTTCTCACCAGTGACTTTATTGGCCACTGAAATCCCCTTACAAACCAATCAGTGGCAGGGTCAGGAGTGATTCTAGGACCAATCTGTAAAATGACACCAGCAGCTTCCTGTCAACAGTAAATATATTGAACTCCCTGCGGAACATACAGTCTCTGTTTCCCTGTCTGGCATGTACAGTCACACTCTGATCAGACTGACTGAGCTGATTGCACATAACGCGTACTATGCTGTAGTGATGTTCACATACTTTTATTCACACCTTCAGAATTCTGGGGGAAATACGGCAGGCTGTAATAGATGCCATCTCTGGGCCCTTGAGCAGTTCTGATGTATGTGTGTATTGCCCTTCGCCTTTGCTTCTCTGTGACTTTGACTGGAGTAAATAGCTGACAGGGCCAAAAGAGCCCACTAACACTTCTCTTACGCTTACACTCATCATGGTCTCTTTCATCTCTTGCTTGTTCTTTTTTTGTCACCTGGCAGCTCTCCCTTACTCGCCTCCCGTCTAGCACCCTCTCTATACTGTAGTCCTATATTTCAGACTCCATGGGTACGACAATACTCCTCTGCAGATGTCTGTGTAAATCAGACTGAAGGTCCAGTAGTGCTGGATGATGGTGTACGACACACACACACACACACGCACACACACACACACACACATAATTTCTTCATACCTACCAGTGAATTTGTTGACTCCGGCCTGCTCTGCCACGTTGGAGAGGGCAATGACGCCCTGTGAAAGGTCACTCGCTGCCTCATCCATTTCAATGAGAGCATGAGGACCCACGTTACCACTGGCATAATTGGCTATGTAGATGGCATATCGGCCTGTACCCTGGGGAAATAATGAATACAGTTTACAGTTATTAATATACTGTTCTTATATATTTAATATACTTAGCATAACGACAAACCAGGAATGGCATGTGTAGCTAAATGTGAGTCGATAGAAAAATGTATTATTCATCAAAACCTTAAAACGGTCTGTTCACCCAATTTACAAACATTTGGTTGTATTTTAGATTCTTCTTATTGTCCACAAAGATCAAACTCAACAACGTATTAGTCTGTATTCAAATACTTTTTAACTCCCGTACCTTGTCTGCGGCTCTCAAGCCTGTTGGTTCCTGAATATGTAAATCTGGCCAGGAATATTATATATTCTTTCATTCAAACCTGCAATTATAGGTTTTTTTGGGCACAGTAGATTTACTTGCTAATTGTCTATATCGGGAGTTTTCAAAGTCAAAGTGAATCTGGGCACAGTATTCTTTAGCTTAGTTTTTAGATTAAAAAGGTAATTTGTAATGTCTGTTTTATCAACCATCTTTTTTATTATTATTTTGCTATCTTGGTAAATATTATGTAGTTTCACCTTCTCCCACTGAAACCTTTTCTTTCCCCTTTATCTCCCTTTCCCCTGTTTCCTACCCTTTACACCCTCTCTCTCAGCCTCTCTCCCCACTCCTTCCTCTGCCTCCCTTTGGAGATTAATTTCACACTCCATTATCAGTCAGAGTCCCTGCAGACACAAACTCACAGACGGAACCACACTAATAGACTACACACTGGATTCCAATGAGCTTTCCCACCAGGCCTAACATATTTCAATCAATACAAACACATGCACATATGCAAACGCTCACACCACACAGGCCGTTTCACCGTTTGTGTTACCTCTACTATATTTTTACAAGACAAGAAAAGTAAATGAGTCTAGCTGATGTAAATGTCATGAAGCGTCACATTACGGCCTGCTGAGGTGGGAGAAGTGGGTTGTACACACACACACACACACATACACACACACACACACACGCTTGAAGAAATGAGAATGATCTACAAAAAAAAAAGACCTGAAAGCCTCTGGCAGTTACTTAACAAACTTAAAAGTCAACGATTTTTCAATAAGTCCTCACCCAAGGCTAATTTCTGTCACTGGAATTGGCTTTGTGAATAGTGGACAAGCGTGCCTGAGAAGTGCATGATGGTGCAGGGAGGGATACTGCATGCCCTTTTCATCAGTCTTTACAGCTATCACTGCAAAGCCGGAATAAGCTACCACCTCTAATGTAGCATTTTCTTCTTTTTTTTTTTTCAAAAGAGCTTTTTATCAAATGTATTTCAATTATTGTGGCTTTTAAAATCCAGCTATTTTCAGAAGCTCCATCCTGCCTGTCGGTGCAAAGTGAGTCGATCCATCAGTTCAACATGAGATCCCTCAATATGTCACCTTCATCAGTTTGTATAAGACTAATGATTTGACTTCACTTTCAAGGAGACTGGGAGGGATGAAACTGTTGGATGACTAATTATCCCTCTTTTTTTCTGAATGATAACCCTTTATTTATGAGTAAACAAGACCAAACACATTAGCCAACTAGCCAACTCTTCAACATGCTTCAGTTTTGGCCTTCTGTCGTTGTTCCAAATTTTTCCTAATAAAACTTGTTCAGCTATTTGGAAAATGTATTCTCTCTCTCCATCCGTCCGCTGGTACTAGCATGGAAGAAAACACATCA
>CALSBV010010813.1:10392980-10466751 GCA_943590825.1 Bovichtus diacanthus
ATGACTGAGTGGAGAAAGGAAAGAGAAAGGTCACCTCATTAAGGCTAAAATAAAAAGCTCATCACCAACAGCACTGTAAGACTTAACACACACGCGCGCACACACACACACACACACACACACGCACTGAGTGGCGTTTACAAGCTGACAATTTGATTTGCTCTGCCTGTGGATTTATGATGGCAGCCCTAGTCATAGTGCTCATTCCATCTGTATTGCCATTGAGCCGTTCCCATCTCTGCTTGCATACTGCTGCACAGTCTCCCCTTCTTCTCCGAGTGTCCAGGTGATGTATGGCTCTTTAACATCTCCCTCAACAATTCAATTTAAGATAAAAACCGCATTGCCGCTTGAGTAATATTCTCAATAGCACGTCTGCAGGGAGAGGAAGCACCTCCGCTGACACCTGCAGAAATATGGCCAGGGCTAATGCTAGCTCTAGTGGCAGGCAGCACAGCGATAACGCTGGCTGCAGAGCTGGTGTAGCGATGTAGGCTGTGGCTGTTAGCAACAAGGGTTAATTAACAACACTGGGAGCTCAAGATGAGACAGTTTCTCCCCATTAGAGTAGGATGTAATGACAAATGGGCCGACTGCAGAAGGCAGCTTTACAGACTTGCTCATATACTCCATGTAAGATACGGGCAGTGGGCCATAAATTTAAAGGGGAGGAAAAGGACACTTGTGGTGGGAAAGGTTACTCTCTTTTGGAGTATTTTGGAGAATCCTTTTAAAATAGACAATTCGAGGACAAGACAACTACTTTTAGATAATGAAGTAACAGGTGGGCAGCTGAACATTAATGTGCATACTAATGAGGATAAAATATAAGACTTTTTATTTCCATGGTATTGCAGCATATTTCAGATCAACGCCTGTCTGAAATCAGATAAAAAACGTAAGTATTTCCAATAATTCAGCCATACTAAGTAATAACTCTCGGACGGATGTATAAAAAAGACGGAATGAAACCATTGGGGACCGGCCTGATGAAGTGGTGAGGTACTACATTATCCAGTCAAGGACATACAGTCGCTTTGCCCCACATTCACTGCAGTAAAAACCAAGAAACCCCACTTGAGTCGCCAAGTGAAGTTGCAATGTGACTTTCTACGAGCGAGGATCCACAAAACAATCATTGGAGTTTTATGATGTAACATCTGCAGGGTCGACAACAACCCGTCCCACTATAAGAATAGGAAGCATCAAATAAAGTAATTTGTAATAAAACAGCCATGAAATAGCCCTGGAAAAAAAAATTGGCGTTTGAAGCAAAGAAATGTTTTCGATTTAGTTATTTATGTTGGCATTAAGAGGCCATTACCACAGCGTGCAACATCAGCATGTGCTTTCTGGAGCGTTCAAGCCCGAGCTCTGATCCTGATAACACTGCGACAAAGAGCCAGCAACATCTTCAGTTTTAAAAACCCGCTTCCAGAGGCTCTTCTCTGTGAAGGACACCTTCACTGCAGAACACACACACACACACACACACACGCACACATGCGTGCACACACACACACGCACACACACACACACACACACACACACACAGTGCCAGTGAACCAGTCCCTGTGAATTACACTTAACAGTCACTTTGAGCAATCAACAGTTGCATTAATGTTAAGCTCCAATTCACCTATCATTTACCACAGAGGATATCAAAAAATAAAACCCCTCATTCCAGCAAAGACACACAGTGCAACAATTCATTATAGCGGCTCATCTGCTTCACAACAAAACACTGATCACATTGTTTCAAATATTTTGTGTGTCATGTATGAAACGTCATGAAGAAAAAAAATGTTGATAGTCGTAAGAGTTTTTCTAGAAAGTTATACTCTTGAATTTAACACTGTTATGATGCATGGTACTGAATAACTTTTTAATAAATAATAATGTCTAACAATATCTATCTATACTCTTCTGTATTTTTCAAATATGAAATCAGATAAAATCCACAACCCTAAATGAATATAAGTAAAACAGCAAAAAGCAACTAATTAAAGATAAGAAACAGCAGGGAGTAATTACCAGAAGAAATTATCAAACAATACAAAAAATATGTGTTTTAAAACAGGGATAAATGCTGCAGTAGAAAGCCTATTTATAAAAAAAAAGAAGAAAAAAAACCTGCGATCGTTTTTCATTTTACAATCTGCTCATCGACAGTTTTTTTTTTATGCATCCACTGTGTGAAGCAGCACTTAATCCGTGCCAGTTTCTGCAGGTGATGATAAAACAGTATTACGAGCCATTTGACTGAAAACTGCTAAACAAGCGTCTTATTCTGGAGTCATGATTTGCTCTGAGCAGAAAGTTGTCGTATGGAGATCAACTTTCTATCGCGTCTCTCTGCAGCAGATCCCAGCGGAGGCTACAGTCATCCTGAAGCCAGAGGAAGGCAGCAGCTTCAGCAGCAGCTTCAGCAGCAAGCAAACTCAGGTACTCACAGTTGCAGAGGCGCTCGGAAACTCCGACAAATCCTCCAGCGATTGACAGCCAGGGGAGAAAAGAGAGAGAGAGAAAAGAAGGAGACACAGTCGGCTAATTGTGCGGTGGATGCCGCAGTTATCTCAAGGGTTTTTCCCACTTATTCCCTTTACACAACTTCCAAAAGATTTGCTTTATGAAATCACTTGTGTGATATTTGAGCCAATCGCCGGGCAGCCTGCGAAATATTTAAACACGGAGCCAATAACAGCGCAGGGAACCAGTGGGTGGGCGTGTCCCCAGGTGCTCGTTATGATATGTCAGAGGGGCGCAGCTGGTTCAGCTGTGACGCTCTGGCTCCATCCATCTACTGTAGTTTCATGAAGAAATAAACTGTTTCATTTGCCATGTATAATATATACTTCAATGATGCCTGCAAGTTGATTAATACTGCTTTTTTTTCTTACCGATGTTTTTCTTTTAAAACATGAATGAGAATAA
This sequence comes from Bovichtus diacanthus, assembly GCA_943590825.1. Taxonomy (NCBI): domain Eukaryota; kingdom Metazoa; phylum Chordata; class Actinopteri; order Perciformes; family Bovichtidae; genus Bovichtus; species Bovichtus diacanthus. The sequence goes on from CALSBV010010813.1 coordinate 10,395,915, forward strand.
GAGTCCGAGCAATAGGAATAAGAAATGTATTTTGGGCTTCTCGCTAAGCTCAAGTCAAAAGTCATTTTTTTAGGGGTTTTCGTGTGGCGTAAAACGTGGTTTTAGGGGGTCACTGACATGAAAATGTTTTGCAAGCTGTGTTGTTTATATCATCAATCAATAATAGTCGGGTCGTCACTCCGTGCTCTGTGCGTTCATATCTGTTGAACTCTGGCCCCACCCACCCTGCAAACACTGCGGCTTGTAAACAAAGCATCAAACAGAACACTATTTCAAATAACAAAAAGTTTTATTTTATTACTCAAAAAATCTTCAATTTTGTATGTGAACACACTAAGTATAAAGACATAAAACAACATATTGGCCCCTTTAAGGTTTTGAGTTTGATGTACAGTGTCAATGACCTGACTGAAGTAATTAATGTAATTAAATGCACGCTTACAAGTGAAACCTTTTTACATTATATAAAAAGAACGTGACAGCTGTTTCAGCTCTCTTCGAGGAGTAAAAGGAATACAACAGCATCACATTTACATATACCAGGCAATGATCCTCAAAAATAATAAATAATTCTTTGTTAGAGTGATGAGCAAAAAGTTATTGTTCTGTCTCATAACAGTTAGAAGTGTGTGTGAGTGTGTGAGAGAGAGAGAGTGTGTGTGAGTGTGTGAGAGAGAGAGAGTGTGTGTGAGTGTGTGTGTGAGAGAGAGAGAGAGAGAGAGAGAGAGAGAGTGTGTGTGTGTGAGAGAGAGTGTGTGTGAGAGAGAGAGAGAGAGAGAGAGAGAGAGAGAGAGAGAGTGTGTGTGTGAGAGAGAGTGTGTGAGAGGGAGAGAGAGAGGGAGAGAGAGAGAGAGAGAGAAAGAGAGAGAGAAAGAGAGAGAGAGAGATTGCAGGTTTACTGCTGCCAGATGTATAATTCTTATGTCACGCTCCACTGAGTCCAGCCTCCCTGAGACCCCCAATGAAATGAGTTGTGTGTGTGAGAGTCGGTGTGTGTGTGTGTGTGGTAGCGCACAGCCTGGTGAAATGAGATGTTCACATCCCAAGGACATCTCCCACCATAATTTAAACTCACTGGTGCTGGAAGACTTCAAACTGAAAGTGCTGAAGTCATAAAGCAGTGCACTTCTGTCTTTACTGTTATTGTCTGTGATCTACTGGTGTAAATCCACAGGCAGGTGGCTGTGACTCAAACAATGCAAATACTACAACAGAAATGTGTCCATGCTGTGATTACTGCATATTGGCTCCAGGCTATAAAATTATGTTAAAGACCCAAAGTCAACACTGTTTTTAGGCTACCTACTTTGATTGTGCTTGTGTTGCAGTTTATCACCTTGATTTACAGGTTGCAGAGTTCTCTTACGCGGTTGCAAAATGTAAGAGAAAGAGAAAATCCTCTGAGCTTGACGTACTGCAGCGCATGATACCTTCAGCTATTTACACCCTGAATTACAGTCTCTCACAGCAGAGACCAGAGTGTTTTTATTTATGAGGGGACAAAAAGACATCTATCAGCACTCAGCTGAAGCCAGTGACAGTGTAGAGTGTGACTTTGAGGCGGAGAGTGAATTGTATTCCTTCCCCCGGGGCACACTGGGACAAATCCCAGACAAGATGTTGTGGTTTGTGACTCTCTTCACACCCTCAGTGCTTCTCACCACCTTATTTCACCCTCACCAGTCGCCAAGGTCGTGCCACGCCTCCCTCCTTAGACGCAATGATCTTAAAATAGAGTGTCTTTAAGTGAAGATGAGGAATGTAGAAAGCTCAAGGGAAGAATGGGGAAGGGAGGGGTTTTTTACTACAGCATGAAGAAATGTCCCCTTTCCTCTTTAAGGGCTGTTGAAAGATGTATAGTGCTACAGCATCATGATAAATCCCCTCCGAGGTGGATAGGAGAACACTTCTCATATCATTAAGCTCTAGTAATGGTCCCAACGCTGCGTCTCCTCTGGCAGGGTTGCCTGGCGTTCACTCCTCTGGCTAACCCTGCTGGCTACCTACAGACAGAGAGCTCGGATACAGCTGAGGAAGAGTACGCTTCCAGGAGCTGCTAGATCCACAGTTATTTTCCCATCAATTTAATACTATATGTATAGGTTTAATTCTAAAAAATAATGATGAAGTTTTTCTTTTAAGAATCAATACTTTTATACTCTCAAATAGCACAAAATGAAAGCTTTTTTTTTTACTATTTAAAATGAGCGGCTCTGCACTTGCTTAAAAAAAACACACCCACACACACCTAGTGAGTTATCTTATTTAGGACTCTTTGGCAGAAGGGACAAAACTCCTGCAAAATCTGTCTCTCTTTCATTTTTAGAGTCCTTTATCTGTGAGAAATGTGAAATCGGTGAAGTGCCCCTATAAATGTAACCAAGTTACAGCAAGTGAGCAATTTTAAGAAGTGGTATACCTCTCTAGCTATTTGAGGTTGACAGATTGAAAAATATTGAGGAGAAAAACAGATTGTGTGAGCTGTTTGTTGTGGGAGAGGAAAGTGAATCCCATTTTGTATTGTATTAAATCTCAACCTAAGTCTACTTTGTCTCAAAAGCAGCCAAGATGGAAAACATTTAAATTTATTTTTATTTTTATGATGTGTTACTAATCTAGTGAGTGAGTTTTGTTGTAGACATGAAAGTCTAAAAACCGTGTTTCTTAGAATAGATAACCCTATTGTTCGACTCTTTGTGGCATTTGAAAATGTCGGTGCTGTATTCTGCATCTGCTTTGTTATTATTTTGTCTAATATTGTGTCATGCGTACTTGCCATTGCTGGCTGACACAATAATGATACATATAACTTCAAAATAAACTGCAACTTTTTATTACATAAATCTTTTTTAGAAAACATTTTCCTTTGCAGTTGAAAAGTTCAGGTTTGTTGTTTACCCTCCTACTGTTTTTTATCCTCTCATGCTCAGAATACACATATGAAAACATTAGATTTTCTGTGTGGATGATCTCCATCTCTGATATTTGAACCTGTGCACCGAGGCTACTCTACTATACTCGCCCTCCAGGGCATGAGCGCATGTGTTACAGCATGCGCTGCTGTGACTGCACTTATTCTCTTTCCATAGCCCGTGCGCGCGCACACACACACACACATACGCACACGTTGGGATATAGGTTTAGCCAACACGGTCCTTCATAGATCAGCCTCCCTTGACAGCTCTCTTAAATGTCCTTGGCAGCCCCCCAACCCCCAGCTCTCGTCCCCTTTCTGTTCCTGCACCTTTTCCTCTCTGGCCCAGCCTCTGATGGATGCTGCCATATTTTTCTGCTTCTCTCCTCTGGAGTGCTCCCATAACCACTGGGCCCTGTAATGCATGACACAATCTGTATGTATCCCATTAAGTGTCAGTTTGTGAATTAACCTGTTTCTCCACATGTGGTTCGCCTTGCAGAAAGACATGCAGAGGATAGAGGCTGGAACCTGACCATCTCCTTAAAAGTCAAGATAAATGCTTCCTGGACAGCAGAGTTAACCTTTTAGCCATTTTTACAGTTAATGTTTCTATTGTGAAAAAGTGTTCAGTAACACTGAGCTCATATTTGAGTTGATGCTGATAATTATTTACATGATCTGCTTCTGTAGCTACAGTTTCACCAAGTGTCAGTTTTCCTTTTTCCTAAACCAACAACTCATCTCCTGAACTTGGACGTCACAAGACTGTGAAGAATTACACTTGAAAAACAATGTTTGTTTTCTCTTCACCCTCCGCAGTCCCCAACTAATATTTGTTTTTTTACATCATGAGGTTTTGTACACACTCTCTGCGTTGCTATCAATCACATTTTTAATTTAATGTATGAATATGTGATTTATGTTGCTCAGGCAGAAGATATAAATCTATTTTGCAGAGAGAGAGGGGAGGGGGGATACGAGCGCTGATGTTCCCTTATTGATTGGCTGTCTTAATAGTGTTTGTTCTTTATAGCTGATCTCAGGAAATAAAGCAAATAAATAGTTGAGAATGAGTTCAGTCACTGCGATGCTCATGAGGATGGGACAGAGACGGAGTGAGGAGGAAATAACAGGAATAGAAAGCAATGGTAAAAGAATTAAACAGCAGGAAGTCATCATGAAATATAAAGGATGAATACTGTTGATTCATATGCATGTTGTCACATTTGAGGTAACACATACAGTCAATGTAATTCATTTACACAGAAAGAATGACTTAATCAAATTACCTTTTCACTTTTGTATCCTTTGAGTCTAACTGTGAAACCAGAGCACAAGTCATATTGTGTTTTCTTCACTTTTAGATGAAGCTGGTGCATTGAGCTATAATACACTTTGCTTCCAGGTATGGCTGTCCTTTGTGTCTTCGAAATGCTAACCTTTATTGACATATGACCACAAAGTCACAAGTGACAGAACATGATGTTTTCTTTGTAAACCCAGGAGCCACATACATGACATAGATGTCAGACTTGAGTCACATCTTTTCCACTAATGCAGAGTGTCAGGCCATTATTTGCTCTAAGACTGTTTTACAATTCTCAGAGGATTTGTCAAATTGATTTAAAAAGCAAACTGTGGTGATTGCCCAGAACCAGGCTCCTTGGAGGAGTGATGAATGAAATTTGTCTTGACATGTCAAGTTTGAGGAACGAAAATAAATGACTTTAGGTGACTTGACTATGTTATATAAATGTATTACAGTCATAACCGTGCCGGATTGAAGCTCAGGTTTCACAGTTTATCATGGGAACTATTTTTTTTTATTTCTCTGGAGCATATTTTATTAGGTTTCTGTCTCCAAACCTTAATGATAACCCATGGAAGAAAACACTGAAAAGACCTCATATCAGTGACCTAAGCTCCTTCCAACTTGGTCCACGGTGAGAGGAGGAGAGGACAGCATAAATCCAGCCCATTAGCCCTGAGGTCTCCTGATGACAGTTCCCGCCCCATGGCTGATGTAAACCAAACTTCCTGTTCGGAGATGAAGAAGCCTGTCAAGCAAGCTGCAGCCACCTCGACCCCCGTCACCCTCCCTCTGTGATGCTCTGGCATTAATAGCAAATCGATTCTAAATGAGGGACAAGGAAAACGAGTGAGAAACAAAAGGATGCGTCCATCTCCGGTGGAGGGATGTGCACTGGCGAAGATGCTGGAAGACAGGCGGGTTTAAGAGAGCTACACGAGGTATTTTAAAAGCATGAAAACACTTCCCCTGACATCCCTGTCTTCTCTCTCTCTCTAGCGCTATGTCACTTGCTAAGGATAAATAGCAAGTGCGGCTGTGGACAAGACAGATAGCAAAGTGGTTATAGTGACAGTCCCCAAAACAATGAGAGCTGCAGGTTTCATATTGAGCTTGTTTTACGTTCCCAAAAGACTGCAACTGTCAAGCAACTTGGCTTTTAACAGACCATAACGTAACTTTTACAGAATACGGGATGCACATCTTTACCGCACCTTCACAACAAACCTGCTGTCTTTTCTACAACACTCTTCCTTCTATGGTTCTTATAAGCTTTCTCTTAAAGCTCATGTTTCTATTTTCTTATTGGGGTGTTGTGTTTTTCATCACTGCAGGTCTTGCCATTTGAACAAAGTCTCCCCATCTGCAGGCTTCTCTAAATGACCTGATGATAATGAGCAATTTTTCATCTCATCATGCTTAATAGTGTATTGATCTCAGGCTGGAAGAAATGACTACATCCTCTCCTTAGTTGCCCTGTGTCAACATGAACAACCCTGACCCATTGCATTACAGACATTGAGTTCTGAATACTGCACAAAAATGTTTTGAAACTGTAATATGGGTTATTGGATCCTACCTACTGTGTTAGATCCATGGTCATATGAGGTCAACGTATCCTAGTATGAGAATTCTGGTGTTTTGTTGAATTTTAATTGGTGTTTGAGGGCTGGGTTGAACAAAGTTTCAACATACATGCCATAAGTTCTGTGGCCAAATAAAAAAAAAGCAGTAAAACTCGCACTGACTGCCATTGCTGCCAGCCGCAGTCAAGCACTATCCCTGCTCGTGTGTTTCTGTCGCTGTCTCCTCAGTGGGATAATCAGCCATTCTCCTGCAAGGTAATTCCTGCTCAGGAGTGCATGTGGCCGACACTGCGGAAATTCATTTTTTGGTTTAATTTCAGGCCTATTGATCGTGGAGCGCTTTACGGCTGCATGACATCCATAATCACAACAATGGTGTGACAGCGGAGATAAATAATGTGGCAAAGGCACAGAGAGAAGGAGGGATGTAGGAATGAAAGGGACGCAAATTGAAAAAAAAAAAAAAAAAAAGGAAGAGCCAGGTTCCATCTCTTACTGCATTCTGTATTAATTACCGAACCCCACCCTATTACACCCTCCCAACCCCGACCCCTTCACCTGATTGATCTCCCTTCAGGCCATAGATTAGTTTTCTTCCTAAACTTATCTGAAATCTGTTTGTTTAAGCATCCATTAAAAGATAGGAGCCAGTGCTCTACAGTAATTACCAAGGATACTGTAATATCTATAATTATTATGATTAGTGGAGCAGAATTAAGTCACTGCTGCAACCACAAGGGGCCAAAGCCACAGCATGATTATGAGGTTTTGCATATACTAATGCTGTAGTCGAGTGCAAGCCGGAGCGATGTTGTTGAAATGAAAACAAGTTGATTCAGGCAACAGTTGATGCATACTAAAAAGCAAAGATTATCAGACCGCACATTTAAATTGTAGGAGCATGAAATGAATGTGTCCCGGTGGAGCATGTTGACCAATACACAACATGCCACTGACTTTTGCATTTAAAATTAAATACTTTCACATCATTTGACACTTTTTACAAGATATTTGTGGAATATGCACACATTCCCTGCACGCTATTTCTCCTCAGTAAGCATAAACACCTATTTCAGAGACGGCGAAGGCCAGTGCGGTCAGTGTTTGTATGGGCAGAGACTTTAAGAGCGCCCAGAGAGCTGGTTTAGGCCGGCAGCACAGGCCACAGCAGGTCTTCTGCTTCAACTAGGTGTGTACACATAGCTGTGTTTATGGGTAACCTCACCACAACCTTTCTCAATTTTACCTACACCCAGCTCAGGAACAGCTTTAAGTCTACATTATAAACACATCATATAATGAGGTGATAAATTGAAGTCCAAAATGTGACCTTTCGTAGTGTACATGCAGTTAAATGATAATGGTGTCTAGTAAACAGTGGTGATGCAGCAGTGCATAAAGCATGCCTCTTCTTGTTGTTGGAGACTGAGAGGGGCTGAAGGCTCCCGCTCATAAAATGTCTCAAGTCAGAAAGGCGATAAGGATGCAGAGTTAATGCGGCTTGGCACACAGTTTTATTTGTGCAGAGGCGGAGAAGTCCCGCTTCTGGGGAGGCATAGAGCAGAGTGGATACTGTTGCAGTACAGGACAGGACAGGAAGCAGTGGCAGGGATGGTAGATGGGAGGATGCTTAGCTTGGAGACAGAACAAGTAGGCAGGAGAAAGAGGAAGTGACCTTTTTTATCACGAACTGCACAGGATTGAATCGGTGGATGACTATCGATGTTAGAATATTATGTTAATGCCTTTTGTAAAATAAGCATGAAAGAATCTTTAAAAACGAACAAAATCAGTTAAAGGAATTTAAGTTTTGATAAGTTTTCTCTGACGTAATGCAACACAGTGGATTACAGTTGATTGCATGAAACACCAGTTTGAATATTGTATAAGATTTTGCATTGGCTATATTTACTATAGCGTAGTGAAACACAATCGTAAAATCTCTTTCTTCAGTTCCTTAAAAAAAAAAGGCAGTTGTAAACCTCACTCGACCAATCTGCGACGTTCAGCGCTGCATCCACTAACTTCCCCAATCTTTACGAAAGTACTTCTCCCTGAGCACAGACTTTTTGAGGGGTAGAACAATCGCCCAGGTACTAAATTTAGAACTTGTAAAAGCAGGTAAAGGTTATTGGTCCCCATGGGAAAGTTCGTGCAGTGGAAATAGGGCTTTTATCAAGTCTGAGAAAATAACACTGATGATGTCGAAGTGCTGTCTTCAGACTTGTCTTGGCTTGGATGTTTAAACCGTTATCCTGTTTTACAAACAGGTGACGTGGAGTTTGAAAGGTGTGGGCATTTACTCGACAGGGAGGGTCTAATGAAAGCTGCTGTCGAGGAGCATTGTGGGACATGTGTCAGGATATCTTTGCCTCTGCTGTATCCATTTTGTCCCCAGATTGTAGTGATTTTGATTTTGAATAATGTCGCCCAACTTTGGTGTTATGCAACAACAAAAAGCAGTAAAGTTTTGTAGCAAATTACTGTTAAAGAGTTATGAGATGTGAATGGTTTCTTTATCCTGAGCCACAGGAATACTGTGCTGCTACACATGCATACATAATGAGACAAGGCTTAGTAACAAAACAGTTTCTTGTTGGCGTTAGGGATGAGCACCACTGGGAGTGAATTGTATAACAAAGCTCCACACCACCGATCAGCTACAGCTATTTGTATGTGAGTCAACACCCAGCCTGCTGTCTTTTTAGGGAGGGCCAGTGACCCTATCATGGACAAGACCTGTTAAGAGAAGCAGCCTTTTCTTATCTGCATGCCCTTGGAGTACGCGCCCATTGATATGCCACCTTGACTCTATCTTCATGCCAAGATGCTTCCAATTATGCGAGCCGCTGGAGTGAGGCAGAGCGTGGGTTTCTGTACGAGGAAAGCTGGTCCATGGGTAATGTGATCCCGCTGCTTTTCCCCCTACAGGGATGGTTTCTGCTCATGGAGGGGGGGTTGAAAGAACAGCCAATTCTCAACTCAACACTTCCCAGTTCACCACTTTTCTCACAGTCTCATGACCCCATTAGGTAGACTGATCAATTTAGTGAATGGCTCATCACCGGGGCCTGAGCTCCGCAGCATCATGCATCTATTAAATCCAACAGTTCAATATGTCATATGTGGGGGGTTTTCCCCTTAGTTCCTGTGTTATCAATCTTTCTTTAGATGCCTCTTTATAGGCAGCCTGATGTCAAAAGACAGCCGGGCAGAGGTGACCGCACAGTCAGGGCAGCCCCGTGACTGACAGCCGGCTGTCACTCAGCTGAAGTGACAGATGGATGGAGAAGAGGTATGAAGACTGACTGTTTATAGCCCGTGGAAGCTTCTTCACCTCAGGATGATTGTGTCAAACATGCTTTTCTTTTATCTCAATTTTCTTGCCAGACTTCCAGAAATCGTTCTCTATTTGCTCTCTTATCTCAGTTTGCACCCTGGAGAAGAAAAGGATCTGCACAGTTATTTATTTTTTAATCTTAGTTCTTTAATGAGGAAAAGCTCTTTTTGTCACTTTTCCTTTCTATTTCAAGTTCTCAATCATATTTCATGTATTTGGTTTCCCTCACTTCCAGAAGAGGGCAGCACTTCTTTACCAAATGTTACTGTAACTTCTGCCATGTACAGTATTCTGGCATTTGAAGCTCTCCTGTGTGACACATGAGGGAGAAGTTCATAATCTTCAAAGTGGAGAACATGCTGCTCATTCCATGCATGCTTCTCATCCGTTTAATCTCATCTCTCCCACTTCACCATTTTAAAAAGAAGGCTATTCAGACTAAGACGCAATGTCTCATAAATACTGTGATGAAAAGTTATGAAAAGTGCACAATACAATTTACAGCAGACTTCAGTCACTGCCACTTCTATTGCCTGTCTCCCTTCTTCTCTCACTCTTTCTCCCCTTCTCTCCCAACTCGCCTCACTTCTTCGTTGCCCCCCCCTCTCCCTCTTTGCCTGTGCTCCACCCTATAATCATGCCGGTTCATGGCTCTCATTTGGAGTGGTATATATAGCAGTAATTGTCAGGGTGCAGTACAGAGACTGGGCAGAGCATGTGTACTCTCTCACAGGGCTGTTTTGCAATAAATTCCATAGTGGAGGAGAGGATCGGGGTGGTGGGGTGCTGAGTACGTTCACGGGCACAGGCACGCACACAAAGACGCATTCACTTCTATGCTCAAGCAATACAGTAAGCACATAGAGAAGTCGATAACATTTTACAAGCGCAGAAGAAAAGGCATTGTACTAATTTGTAAGCGTTCTCTTTGCTTCTGTTAGTCATTATATCTCACTGACTTCATTTACTCTCTCAATGGGCCTGACATGGGAATTTAATGTGTCTCATAATGTGTTTTTCACTTAACAGGATGGGACAGTTATGCAAATGCATTCATTATTCAGGAAAGCATCTTCTTATCAGTAAATATTAACAATCCCAGGTGATGAGTTAGAACCCGTACGGCAGGTGGTCTGCTTATGATCCATGAGCACATACTGTACACATTCAAAAATAATAATCAATAAGAAGTGGAAGACAACACTAATGAGCATTCTCATCAGCTTCTTAGATACAGTAGCAGCTCATCACCCCTAACGTGATAAAGAGCATGCCATCATGTAGGCAGCACAAAACCAGACAGCTCCAACGGTTATTATCAAAGCAGCCATGTGAATACATTCCTGCTCAATAATCTGAAGTTTGATCACAAATATCCCACGCCATGTCTGTCTGCCTTATAAACCACGGAACACTGCTCCTAAAAGAGATGACGGCAAAACCTGTTATGAACTCCAGTTGTTTGTATGTGTGTGTGAGTGAAGAAGTGGGGGGGGGGGCGGTGTCCTTGTAGCTTGTATGGACAGGTCTGTCATTCAGAGTGCGCACACAGTCTCCATTGTGGAGCCGTCTGTGGTCCCCATCAGGTCAGGGTGGGGTGGCAAAGGGGGCCTCCCGAATAAAAACACATGCAGCACACAGGAAGTGGGCCTGTAAGGATAAAACGAGAACTGCGTGACAGAGCGTTTATGAATGGAGTTTGCTCATATGTCCTCAACTCTTTTTCTTTCTTTCTTTGTTTCTCAAATTGTTGAGTTACTCAGTTTGATTGGGTTTCACTTTAGATGGTTCACATGTATCCATGCTGCGCTGGAGATGTAATCAAGTTCTGAGTTACAAAATATCATAATATAATCTCATACTGTCCAAGCAACTCGACAGTATCCAGTGTCTGCCGCTGTGATGAGATCATTTTAGCTTTTTTTCCAAGGTAGTGACAATCTGTGAAGTTCAATATATGTATATGCTCGCAGTATGTGTGCACTTGCATGTATGTTTATAGAAACACAGTATGCTGAAAGTGCATGAAAGGATGCTGAATGTGTGCGAGTACACTCTGAACCCAGGTGCTCTGCTTTCAAGTATTCCTTTCCTGTTTGCCCAGCAGCTGTTTCATCCCAGCGAGCGACCACTTCACAGCTCTGCTGTTTTCTTTCTGGGTGGACTTGTCAGCTGCGATCAAATCAGACTTTTGTTAAGAGTAAATTTCCTTTCCAGACATAGCTGATTACTCCCCCCACTTTGATATACTAGAATTTAGTCATTAATTCTTGGACACTTTTGTGTGTTTTTGTTACTGAAATAGTTAGCCGATTTCTCGGTTCCCATGAGAGGCAGTGTTTGCAAAAGATTAAGTCACAGAAAGTCTAAAAGCTTGAAAGGGTTGGCTTTGGGCAGCCTAGGCATTTTAGGGGAAACCTTGTAAAACAAATTTCCAGTCATCCACCAGCCTTTAAGTGACTAAAAACAAAGAAGCCAGAGTGCTTGAGTAACCAGTTTGGACAGATCAGATCTTAACCCACAAAATAACTCAAATGGATCGGAGCAGGTGGACGGAAAATGCCACATATATCATCTACTGTCTTCTTGCAGAGAAAACATACAATTCGAGCCACTTTGTCATCAACAAATATTCTGCAGAGTCATGTATTAACAGCAAGAAGGAGGCAGGAAGCAGAGGGCAGCTTAGTATGTGATGAAGTTTTATTGATTCACAGTAATGATGAATGAATGGATTGTGATTTGGTCTTTAAATGAAATTTGCCTCTGACTCAGCCAGTGTCCATCCAAAGTTATCCTCCAGAAACATGCAGGCACAGATTACTTTTTGTAAGAGTGCATGCATCACCTAAACAACCTAAATCACATCACATGAAACATTATTTTTTCTCTTGAGATGAGGTTAAAGTCCCTGAGAGCACAGCTTTCTATGAATAGGATTCTAGATAAGCACCACGTAGCTCACACTCTCAGCTTTAAAGACAAAATAAAAGCATAACTGGCCATGGAAAACAATGTCCCAGTGCTATGCCTATAGCATGGGTACAATACAGTAATATGATGAGAGTGGTGAATATGAACCAACTTAAGATATGGAATGGCATATAATTTTAAATAACACACAGAATGGACCATATTTTGTCAATAGCAACTGTACACAAGCACAAAAAACAGAAAAGCATATTAGCAAACACTTATTTTAGACTTTCACGTCTACAGTATATGCTTAAATTGGTACTGTATCTCCAACAGTTTTTAGTAAAAGGGCTGGCTGTGTTAAAGGTTATTCTAAAAAGCTACCAATTCTTTCTATAATAATGAAGGCTCAGTGAGGAGAACGACAATGTGCTAAAGAAATGAATCCTACAGTTGTTTTTACGAGTGACCTGTTCTTTCCACAACTTGTCCTGGAAACTGGCCATTAGAAAACCATCTTAACAGGTCTAACCACTAAGACATTAAGCCAAACACATCAAACACAATAATGGTGTAAAACAACATGATTAACACAAGTTCCATGTCGTAAAGAAAATGGAGTTGCATCATTGTTTGGTGTGGAGCTAAAATGTTAGCAAAGAAAGTGTCGAGAGAGCCCAGCTTTAGTAAAAATAAGGCCACTGTTTACTGTGTTGAAGCATGAATTGAGGAGTTTATTTTTTCTCTCAGACAAACATGTTGTTCTCGTTGGGGAGCCGAAAATGCCAGCTTGTGGTCTCTGTATGGCTGCCTACAAAAAGGCAGCTCTGGTAGTAAAACGTGTCTGTCTGCATATGTCCTTCTCCAAACCTCATCACTTGCTCTCTTTCTGTCTTACTTTCTCAATCTTTCTTTTGTCCCCAGTCACCTCATCTCTCACAACTAAGAATCTTTCTTGTAGTTTGTGTAAAAATTAAAATCCAGATTCTCGCTCTTTCTGTGATTCCATAAGTAACAATTCCATTGTGTTTCTTTATGAAGCACATGCTATAGTCCTAACCCTAACCTTATGTCTAACCCAAACAGATGTAATTAAAAGGTTTTTTATATGATCTCAAAACCCAGCCTGCCACAATACTGTGGTTTTGTCAGGCCGGTTTCCCTCCCATCAGAGGCTGTAAGAGAAGAACTGTACAGTTACAGTTGTTTTAATAACTAAAATAAAACAAATCAACAATTATTCATCTGCATTATGGGAATGTTCCAACACAATTTCCTGTATGAAAACATTTTTCCTCCCTCATTAATTACGTCAGGAAAACCAAAAAATATTCCGTATTGCTAATTAAGCGTTAGCTAACAAACTCTTTACTGAGCATGCTGTGTATGTGTGAAATCCATGAATAAATAAAGTTACAGCATAAATAATACATGGTATATGAAAACTAAACACAAACCTTATATTTCACTTTCTGAAATGTAAAACACAGTCAAGTGTTTTTTAGATAAACACCCTATGAAGTCAATTTTGTGGCTAATAAAAAAAAACTAGAATAAAGGGGCAAATCTAGAATACTGTTGTTTAAAGATAAAGTGCTTTGTTCCATAAAAATCATTTGACAACCTCTTACCTATTCTAGATGAGAAGCAAAACGTTGTAGCACGACTACACTTTTATAAAACAATGATTTTGTTAAAGTCAAAGCAATGATAAAATACCTAATTAACTGTGAAAGAAAAACTACCCAAAATGCATTGTACAACACTGTTCACGTGGAATGTAGTGAGGTTAATGTGACGACCTACAGTATTGTTTAGGAGCACCAATATTGAAAAAATTTAAAAGCACAAGAGTTACAAAATTCAATCAGTCAAGAATTTGGGTAAAATAATTTTCAGATCTTCTAGATTGGGAATGAGATGTTTCAACGGCACCGTCTTCCAAGTTGTCCTTGATTAGTTATAGTGACATTAAGGTCTTTCATGTGACTACGTTTTGAATTACTAACTTAAGTTACTCGTCGTCCACATTCACAAAAATCTGTGTAGTTTGAATCAATATCCAATATCTTCTTACTTAACAAGAGTAAAAAACATGTTGAGCCCTCTGGCACCTGTTCCACTCTTGTTGTCAATAGAGTCTCTGCAATGGTCGCTGCTGTGATACGATGCGCTTATGTATATTTTATCCACATCTGCCAAGGAAATGAACAGGCGCCATTTTGTGTGTTGTCTGTTATTGTGGGTCCTAAGGTCCCAAGGGCCTTGGGCCATACACCTCATCCCACCCTGAGTAGTCTCTGGGCCCCACTGGAAGGCCTCCGCACTGGGCCCTTGGAAGGGCTACACAAAGTTGTTGGTGATTTGCCTCTGGTGCTCAAACAGATCCTCAATCTCTGCGCTGTATGCATCACCTATAAGGATCAAAAAAACATAACTTTCAGTGACCAAGTAGGAGAGAAATCAGGATGAAGTGAGAGAGAGTAAATGGCTTTTCTGTCCTCACCTGCGTGACATCCATACATGTAAGCTCTGTGTCCATCATATTTGCACCGACATCTCATGACATTGTTCATAAAGTCAGATTCAGCCATGTCCATTGCGGGGTTGACTTCCACCTGCAAAACGACACAATCACTTACAACCTCCATTAACAAACAATACAATATCACAATGTTTCTGATCTTATGTCCTGCAGCTGCATACTTTATCATTGCCACAAACATTTATTAGGAAACTGGGAGAATTTATCTCTTTGTTGTTCTCACTTTCATCTAATTCTGTAACTCGAGCTGGCCAGGCACATGGTCAAACAAGGAATAAGTCTCCTCTCAATACACACTGACAAAGCCATTTGAAATAAAGAACAGTTGGATGTAAAATTGTTAGAGGGCTTGTTATTAAACAGCACTCGTGGCTGGCATTGTTTTTCAATGCCTTTTTCATCTTTAAAAAGCTGGATGACTTTTCCATACAGTATTCCTATTTGGAAATATAAATACATTATACATATACTAGGTTCTCATAGACTTCACATGGGATGATGTTTACTTGGTAGCTCTACAGCTCAGCATGTGGACTGAATATGCAAAGCACAAAACATACTGGTAGATGTTAAAGGATATCTCATCACAAAATACTTTATAACTTGTAAGAAG
Organism: Bovichtus diacanthus; assembly: GCA_943590825.1. NCBI lineage: Eukaryota > Metazoa > Chordata > Actinopteri > Perciformes > Bovichtidae > Bovichtus > Bovichtus diacanthus. The sequence goes on from CALSBV010010813.1 coordinate 10,411,141, forward strand.
GCATGTAACAAAGACACTTCTGCCTACACAAAACATAACAAGCAGCATTAGAGGTTATGCAACTTTACAGCTGAAGACCATGGAATGTAGTTGCTCCTCACGTCAACATAGGTAAGCAATAATGACTAAATTAGCCTGAAATTGAAGTCTGTTGCAATGGAGTAGTTATGCATAAGCATGTTTATATGTCTGAAAATCGGTCTTACTCCGAGTGCTGCCATACACTGTACTAATAGTCTGTCATTTGCAGAGCAGCTGCTGATACAACCATTCTCTTAATCTGGTCTGGTGATAATACTGTGAAGCCATTTACTCTAATAGCGGCTCTGTAAACTGCTACACCCACTTTAAGTACATGTTACAAACAGCTACAGGGAGAACAAAGTCAAAAACTAAAAAAAAGGCAGAAAACTTTTAAAAAGTAAGTGAATGCACAAGCTGTTTCTTCATTTTTCAGGGTAAATTACAGTGTTGGACCAGAGTGTACGAGGCTTTTGAAGAGGGCCAGTTCAGGAGCAGAATGTGTTGCTCAGTGAGAAAGTGGCAATAAGAATAAAAACAGGGCAGGAGGAATTCCTTGGTGGCAAATTAGCCGTTCCTAATGGAAGGGGGGACTAGCTGCTGTTTGACTAAAGGGAGGCAATAGTTAATTTGGGGTAATTGGTGTGTTTCATTGGCAATGGGTGGTTCAAGGGTAGGCCTGCTGAATCTTTCTGCAAAGCCCAGGATCAGAAAAGTCAGGCATTATCGGCACTTTATTAGATAAATGAAAAAACACAGCAGAGAGAGCCACTGTAAAATATATGAGTGTGTTATTCTGCAGCCTTGGTGAATAACTAACTCCCTGCTTGGCATGCTTTGTGTTTTCTATTTTTATTCTCAGTTACATTTGGTTATGTAGCCTCAGTCCTTTTCTCCTCAAATGACACTGACCTTTCCCCCTTCAGTAGTTCCTCCAATTTCTTTCTCCATTTCTGTCCTCTATCATTCATTCCTTCTTTCCGCCTTCACATTGTGCTTTAGCAATGTACGACTTTATAATTATATCCTGCTCAACATGCTTAAAATACATACAGTCAGCACATGCGTTTCTACACGTTTGTCACGTCTATTATGAGTAAATTAAATAAATCCATCTGCAATAGAGTAGAGATGTGTAATTACAAAGATTGAGAGTGACCTCTCAGACAAACTGGGTGACAGCAGTAATTATCAGACAGAGAGTTACACTGTAACCAATCTGCCACAGCTGGGAGGTAATTGGTAGCATGAGATCTGAGGACTGCTGCGTACATGGTGAGATCAGTAGTCTGAACTGGAAATGGAGGATAATGGGAGATGGAGTCCTTGATGTGTTTTAGTCTAGTAGCCACAATGACTCCAGTGATTGACCTGGGTCAAAGTAATGACAGACGGAGGAATGGTTGAGGTGATGACTGTGATGAGGGAGGTCGAAAGGCTTTACTGAAATAGACGGAAGTCCAAACTAATCATGAGGAAGTCCACCTTCAGATCCTGTGAACCTTTCTCATTAACTAAATGTGCCAGGTTGCATAAATTAACTTAAATTTAAGTTTGTTGCTCATGCAAAACATTTCCTTAAGGTCAGGAGCTCATTTAGGAGCGCTGCATAAAGCCTCTTAGGTTGCGTCCTTGCCCGAGTGTTTAGACAAAGGCCTCACAGTCATAATACAGCACATGTGCACTTCAGTTACCATGGCTATGCTTCACTCATGTCATCATCCTTTAATGTTATTTGACAGCATTATTGTCAGTGATAGCTATCTTCTCCAAAATGGTAAACCTAAGCAGCTAAGTAGCTAAGTATTGCTAAGCTAACGAGCTTCTGGCAGTAGCCTGTACAGACATACGAGTGGCATAGATTTTATCATCTAACTATTGGCAAGAGAGCATAATGGTCCTATTTCCTAAAATGTCAAACTATTCCTTTAAACACAAATGAATGGTGTTTGATTTATATGACATTGAAAAAATACTTTGAAATCAGGAGAAATTAATTATCAAATGACTTCTGACCTGGAAGATGTAGTCTCCTGGCCGTACATCTGTCACGTCGATCCACTGACAGTCAATATCGTGGCGATACGTATCCCAACATCCCACAGAGATACCCTGATCACCCATGTTATAGCAGGAGAACCGCTTCTGGAGTCCTAACACACACACACACAAACACGCACACACACACATACCAACATCATTATCAATCACAACATCAAAGCTCATTTAATGCTTGGCACTCCCTGTTATTTTTAAGAGTCTTTAGCTTCTTGAATTGCAGCAGTCTACATATGAACTCTGCTTTCTCATATGAGCCATTTCATCCATGATATAACAAGTAAATGGAGAGTGAAAAAACAACAACAGCAGCAATCTAACACATTAACCACAAAGTAAAAATCTAAATAGCTGTAGCTGAAATATTGATATTAATTTCCTGTCACTAATGGGAAAGAGTGTTTTACTGGGACTCATGAATAGTGGTGAACATTACCATCAGGGCAATACGTGTCCTCCAGACAGAAACTAGCCTTGTGTCCCTCTGCAACCCTCGTGCCATTCAGAGTCAGCAGGTCGTAATGCGTGAACACCTCGATACTGTGGTAGTGCCTGGGACGACAGAAGGGAAAGTCCAGGTGAGAGTGTGTATGTGTGTGTGTCTGTACGCTTATGAGTGTGTGCATTTACGCTAACTGAACACTGGCTCCCTATGGCTTGTAGCCTAATGACCTCACTGCTTGAACATCAGCGTGGGTGTCACCGTAACACCTCTCACAGAAGCTTGTTTTAGCGCCAGCTTGGTTGAACTGTTTACTCGTTCTGAGTGAATGGAGGGCTTTGAAACACACATCCATAGCTCTGATGTGTTGTTGTAACAAACTGAAACGGACCTGACCCTGCGTGGGCTACCCTGTCCTTTGTATTACACCAGACCTGTTGTAACTGGATTGGTTCAGCCGTCATTTCCACAGACACGTGCTGCAGGGCGGGTAATGAATCTAGAGAGATTACAACACTGTTTCAGGCCACCTGTAACTCACTGGACATATGTCACACAGCCAATACTGTGGGCTTCAAATGGCTCATTCTTCTCTCATGACGACAGGCCTGAAAGTGCTCTCGTCATCTGACAAGAAACTTACTGAGGAGCGCAAACTGAGAGGTAGAGTGGCATTTGTTAAAGTAGACCTGAGGACAATATTTCGTCTATTTACAACTAACAGACAAAATGCTGCTGAGGCCCGGAGACAGACAAAAGCTCTTGTGTTTTAATGCCTGTGTTGCATGCTACCTGCAGCCCCCTCGTCAAACCATATGTGCACTGGCACAGAGATCACACTTCAGCATGTTTTCTTTCCTGGTAGCAATTGAGTGCAATTAAATTAAATATAACTCAAATTACTCAATGTGAAGGGAGCTATGTCATTAATGCACGTAAAAGCAATTTTGTACGAGGAACAGGTGTTTGTCAGAATATTTTGACAGCCTCTAAAAACCACAGCTAACCTGTATCCAGTACACTCTTAACCACAGTTTTCCCAAAAAAAACTTTTTTACCACATGGGCAACCACAACATCCCACATATAGTAAGTATTATGTATAAACAGTTATTTTCATTGCAACAACCTAAGTAATGTAACACCTCCCTAAACTCCTGAGGGATGCTCTACCTGTGACACTGGTGCCATGTCCAGCTCTCTCTTGTTGCTTTGGGTCTGAAATCGGACCGACCCAGGTTCATGATGCGGGAGGAGAAGCGAAGCAGGCGTCGGTGTCCATAAGGCCAGTTCATCCTGGCAGCAGACGAGGACAGACAGTTCTCCTCATTGGCACAGGTCAGCAGATGGAGGGGTCTGTCTTCCAGGTACGCTGTCTCCTGGACCAGCTGTGCATCCAGAACGAGGTCAGGTGCCGCTGAAGCAGGTCAGAAGTGATAGGTTATGTTAGGATTCAAAGAGATTTAGGACCAGGAGGAGAAGATGGGGAGCTACAAGAAGATGGCTCGACTTACTATCTGAACAGCTGACCCCAGCGGCCTTAGTTCCACCTCCTCTAGGACAATGGACATGGTTGTTGCGGCGACACTGTTGAATTGAAAGCTCTGTGCCCACACAGTGAGTTCCACTGAGAATCACATCAGCGGCATTTGAGTCACCGGGCCAGTACCAGGTATCCTGTCAAAGGAAGGGTGTGGGGGTGGGGTCACAAGTCATAGCAAACTTGTCAGGTTTTCTATCAATGAGCAGTATCATAGCTCATTGTCCATCACAGTGAACACAGGGGCTGTGACTATGGATTGGCCTCACATCTGTTTGCATGTTTTTTCATCAATAACTGAGACAGTGCTGATGGGATTTTGACAGATCTTGGAGGAATGATGCCTCTGAACACTCTAGTCTGGCATTTGGCTTAGAAGTGGGAGTGTTACATTGTTTATTCATTCAGGAAACAATGGCCATCATTTAACACATTCGACAAAAGTTTTTCAAAAGGACCCAGTTTAAGGGGTGGCACTACAATCAGAAATCAAAATTACACGCCTGCGGCTACATTGTCAGTTATGGATGTAATGTTGGTCAGGAAGGTTGTTACCTGATGAGCACTGGCAGCGAAGCCCAGGCCGAGCTGTCTGCATAACACCATGGCCTCATTAATGCCCCAGTTCTCACTACAGACAGAGCCCCAACGCTTACGACCCCCAACCTCCATCAACACCTCCACACGGCCTTCTGATGGGACTCTACCACCAACAAGTCGCACCTGAAAATCCATTAAAAGGGATTAAATGGGTGATGCGTTACCAGTGAAGGCTAATTAGTCTATTTTTTCAGATAGAGTAGTTGTCATACCGTGTTCTCCATTCCGGTTTTAGGGACGTTACAGCGTACTGAGGCATCCTGGCTGTGTTTGAATGTCCACGGTTGGACTTCCTGGAAGTAGCAGTCTAGGATGGAGCGCTCTGACCCCATACACTGGACACTGTTCATATGGATAGGTCCGGTACCTGAAGCGGGAGGAGGAGACGAGGTAGATTTAAAGACGAAGCTGACAAAAATAAAGCAGGGAAATACGTAAGCCAGAAGAGCATGGGCATAAGTAAAGGTCAACATTTCTTGTGCACTGTTTAGGGCCACCCAGCATAGACACAAAGGCATGAGCAGACTTTATCACGCACTCACAGAGCTCACACACATCCAAGGCTCTATATTCCTTTCACGTGAATGTGCTTTCTCTATTTTAGAGTCAAACCAACAAATGAAAAGTTCCTATCTGTCTTGACAAAATGCTGCTGCACGCCAAGCAGCAGCAGCACCAACATCAACTTTAGGGATCTGCCACACCTCATTACCACCATTCTGTTGCGTTGGGCACAACAACAATAACATTGTGTGTAGTCCACCACCCTGGATGAACAAACAAGGGCACATCTATGGCAACAAAATAAAAGGCTATGACAGTATTTGTTTGTTGTTTAAAACCAGATAATCTCTAAATAACATAGACGATGGTGGAAATAAATCTTAAGATTAAGATTTTGTGAAAGCAAACTGCTGCTGCCATAATGATGACAGTAAGTGAAAACACAGAACAAACACTGGCTTCACTGTTTTTCTTAAAACAAAAAGGCAAGAACTGCAAACCTGGAAATGAGGCCGCATTGAAATAAACACAACCAAAACCACAAAAACCGGGGGAAAAAGAGAAAAACCAAGAAAGACGGGCGAGAAGGAAGATGACTGAAATGCTATGGACCAGATTGCAGCCTAACCCAATCTGTGTTTGTGTTGGTTTTGGTAGATTGTAGGCCTGCTTCCATACTGGTCACCATGCATGGGCTCATACGTATGAAAAAGACGCATCAAAACCACTTCCGCCTCTATCTGAGTGGTAAAGGCCACAAACTAGATCCAAACTCCCAATGTTTAAGTTATCAAGACAAACATGGGGCCAAGTCTAGGGATCCTCAAAGCGAACAGTGACATGCTGTATTTAAAGCTTAGTTTGGGAAATCCACAAAAACCTAAAATAAATTCCAAGAAACTGGCCACACACATGTTACATGCAAACATAGGCAGTCAGGGTCTTTTACTCCCTCTCATAGTATAGTACTCTATATGTATATGTACTTCACGGGCAAAATTACACAGTAAAATAACAATGTTGGTCAAGAAAGGAAATAGAACATCGACCCTGTAATTTAACTCACTGATGGTGATAATAAATGTAGCGATGATGGGAGTTAGAGGGTTGGCAGACGCAGTCTAAACGGAGCTTAGTATATTTTCTTCACTTTCATTCTCCCGAACATCAATTTCAGAAATGATCAAACCAACTTCAAAATAAAATGTCAAAGATAGACAGCAGACACAGTTATGAGAGCAACATTCAGGCATAATATAAATGTGGTGTGGTTAAATTTAGTATTTACAAGAAACAGGTTGAGCTTGATTACCATATAATTAGAATTGGCAGATGATTTAGACAGATAGAAAATTGACTTTTGGAAGGGGATGGAAACAGGGTTACATCGGTCACATTCTTGTTGAGAATAGCATAAATAGTTGGTTAGTGGTTGCAAGGGAAACCCTGTTTTTTTCCTCTCTGAAATTAAACTCTGTTTTAGGCACAATAATGTAGTGTGTGTAGTTTTTCTTTCCATGGAACGTCTCTTTCTATACCTCTAACAAAAACTTTCTGTCATCAGTTCAATCAGTTTCTTAGCCAAGTGCAAAAATCATGTAAGTTTGTAAATAGATCTGCCTGCCTGTGGCCTTTTAGATGGTAGAAGCCAGACAGCATCAAAATAATGTTTCCTTTTCCTCTGTCAGCAGGATTTCAAAGCTGGTTGACAAGTTATAAAATGACAACTTCACTTATCCCAGAGGGGGATACTCTGTACACCTGTATACCGCAGGTAAGTGTTTACAACAAATCTGATAAGTGAGACCACATTCGAAGCCAATCTCTGACTGGCAGACTGTCTACCTTCCTCTCCAGCCAAACTGCCAGTCGACCACAACCTTTATTATATTTGAGCAGCATAAAAAAATCCAACGCTCTCCTGTGGGGTCTTGTTGCCCTGCTGACTGAAAGATTTGATAGAAGAGATTACTTTTGCAAGTGTATTTGAGTGTAATGCAGAGTGATGTGAAGAATGCATTATCATCTATCTCAAAATGTTAATGCTTTTTGAGATACGACGATTTTAAAAGAGAAATGAACTTTAACTAAAATTAACTAACATTTTTCCAAAACTACATTTTAAACAATTCACTCTTTCAGGGAGTCTTTCTCAGTGAGGGTTTGTTCTATCAAAGAGTCTAATTTAGGCCTTTTCCAACGACATATAGCCCTGTGTTTATGTGGCCTTCGAGCACATGGAAAATTATATGTCAGTAAAATGTCTAACAGGCTGCATGTTATAGAAAGGAAGCTGTGAAAGGACTTTGAAGTCCAATCGTCCTGCAATGGCAGTGTATATGTAAGACAGACAGACAAAAAGGGAGAGTACTCTGCTGTATGCATGTACACGCACATGTGTGTGGGTGTCTGAGAGAAAAGAGAGTATGAACGTATATGTATGTGAAGTGTATTTATGGGTCTCATTTTATTTGCACAAGCACAGCGACAAACGCAAAGCGGTAGGTGTTGGACGCAAAGACTGTGCGGCCATCTCCAAACACCTGCTATTGGTTCATGTACTGTATGTGCAGCAATGCAAATGGGCTGATCAGAGGATCAGTCATATCACCGGTCTCATCCTTCTTAAACAGCTTTGCCAATCACAGTGATGCATGATGACAATAGCTCAACAAATGGAAAAATGCCTCTCCAGGATCCATATTGTTGTCTGGATGGTGCAGAGCGGCACGATGTGAACATACAGCACCACGAATCTGCGGCCACAGGTAGATGGTATGGGTTTTTTTTTAACACTTAGTTAGTACAATGATGGTAGAAGCAATAATAAAAAAGAGTCTGCTGAAGCAGTTCATATGGTTGCATTAATCAGATGCTATTTCAGTCATAATTCTGATGTATTTCACATTGTAAAAAATGTTTTACATTTGGAAAAGAGGCCTTGACACGCAGGATTAATGTCTGAGCTCTGGTAATTATACCAACTTATAGCTGACAAGTCTGACGTGTATAGAGGTGTGTGTGGTTATTTTGTAGCAGCCTAGTGTCATTTACATGTAATTTAATCACGGTAAACACAGTGTATGCTGTGTGTAATGGCACCTCTCAATTTGGATGTTGTAGACTATAAACATATCTGTCTTGATGCCTTCAGATGACTGCAGGGAGTTAATGAACTGAAAGAGAAGCTTTTCATACAGTATAAAGCACCAGTGCACAGATACTATAAAAATCATTCATAGTCTTTTACAGATAAATGTAGACTGACTTACTGATGTTCCAGCTTTATCCACATTGAACCTTATTTTATGATGCAGATTTAAATACATCGACTGGTTGGAGTGTTTAATTAAATTGTTTATTTACATTGTTAAGCATTATTGTCTTATTTCTGCGCATTTGAGCCATGTCTTTAGTTTGCTGCAAAATCTGGCAACCGATTGACGTTTTGCCAGAAACTGAGATGACTATTCTATATATCTAGACACATTTTGCTTTGCCCACCTCTTTGCACCGTGCGCTCTGCAATGATCACCAAAATACCACACAGACAGACAAAGCCAATTTCATGTTCAAGCAAATACCAAACAGTCGGAGTACTGCCTGCTCCTTAGGATGAATGAGTGAATCACAAACTCAGAAAAAAGGGTATAGGAAACCTGCATTTCCAGGAGTGAGACAGGAGGGTCGTGTCTAGATGGTAACCCTCGATTTGCAAAACTCTGGAGAGTTTTTGCAAAGTTTCGCAAATTGAGGGTTACCATCTAGACACGACATATGAGGTAAAAGTTGAGAGTAAACCTGCCATTTGTCAAACCAGAGCCACATGTTAATGTTATAATTCTGAGACTGATTTTATTACATACACACAACCATGCAAGACACACATGCTAGCACTTGCATATACACAAATATAGCTTCATAGTTAGATCAGTGAAAACCTATTTTAGGTAGAAAATTGAAAGCTTTTTCTCTCCCCTGACAATTAAACACCTCTGCCTCAGACTGCTGGAACTATGATGAACCTGCATTCTGGTACAAAGTGGTGATTGAAACCAGACAACCATCGGTGTGAAGCCTCGCACAGTATAAGTATCCACCAGATTTTAGTTCTGTTAGACTCATCAGAAAGAAAGGTAGCATAAATGACATCATCTACAGAAAACCCCATTTAAGAGGTTAGAAGGTAAGAGGAACTAATCCAACCCATACAAAAATACCCTACTGTATGTATGATCAACTGAACAGCTAAACCAGCAGTCTTCCCACATTTCATCTCGATCAGCATGATTGGAGACTACACCCTAGACTGAGGCACGGGGAAGCCGTTCTCACATCTCGTAAGGGTGGGAACACCACTGGCGCAGCTGGATAGTGACTGAACCTGTGCATCACCAAAGCCGGAAAATTGAAATCGAAGTAAAAAGACCACAGCACTCAGTGAGTGGATGAAAAGCTTGCTTGAAGCTAGCAAGATTATGTCTGTGGCTTCAGTTACCACATGCCAACGTAAACATCCAAGGCTTATAGTATTACATTTTTTGTGTGTGTGTGTGTGTGTGTGTGTCTGTGTGTGCGTGCATGGTGTTTGAGCAGCTGGTAGCGCTGGCACAGGACTCGTTTAATCACAGCTGGAGATACTGCAATCAACACATTTGCAGCTTCACAAGGTAACATACAGACTCAGGCAGACAGACAGACAAACACACATGCCCATGCATTATCTGATCACTCAGGGCAGACGGGTGCGGCGTCTAAGATAAGCAAAAGACTGAAAAAGTCTCCCCGTCTTCTCTAGAAAACCATGACGAATGATAAACACATTCAAACACCAAAATTGCAGACTGAAAAGAACTAGATTGAAAGTGGAGTTTTCCAGAACTTCCAGTCTAAGTTATGTGAAAGCCTTTTCTGAGCAACAGCAGTTCTCTCTCTCTCACCTTGACCCATAAAGGCTCCATTCAGGGCATCCTTGGCAGAACCAAAGCCCAGTTCTCTGCACACCACACTAGCAGCAGGTCTGTCCCACATGTGGTCCACGATGGTCCCCCATTTTCCGTCTCGGAGCACCTCCACACGACCCTCTCCAAGCCTGGGGCCAGCCTTCAGACGCACAGGCTGTAATGGGCAGTAAAGGATATAAGAATATAAGAATATAACTCAGTTTACCTGCAGTTCATAAACGCACTGTAGGATTGTAGTGTAGGCGTAAATGTATTAATCGCACCACAACTGGATAGGGGGCCTGGGGTCGTCCTGAGGAGATACGAGCAAACTGAGGTCCTGGCACACACTTGACCACTGCATGTCTCCCGTTTTTACAAGGAGTGGGACTACGGGGGATTGACAGCTGACCGAGGCACTCTGACAGGCTGTTCTCAGTGCCCAGACAGTGAACTTTTTCCATCCAGAATCCCTTCTTCTTTGACATCATGCTCAATCTAGAAAGAAGACAACATTTCTGGTAATATATTCTTAAAGCCCCTAACAAGTTGCTATAAATCTTTAGTATTTCAAATCACATTAAATATTCACAACTTAATAAGCAATAATAAAAGTTAAAGTTCAGTAAAAAAAAACATCCTTAAATATTGTTATTAAGGGTTTGACACTCAAAAGATACTAAAACAAATCTGCTTCATTAGGACTGTGTGGGTTTGGTTGGATCAGATTTGATTGGACACAGTCATAGGTTTTCAGGGCCTCTTCAGGGTTCAACTCGTTAGGTCTGCCAGCATTATACAATGAGTGAGATCAAATATAACTAAGAACCATGAGGAATTGTTGTATTTTTATTACCTTGTTGAAGGATCTGCAACCTTGGTGTCCCATATTTTCCTGTAAAAAAAACAACCAAAGAACAGATGTTAGTTTTATCAGTTCTGTATATTTGCTGAGGTCACACACACACGCACACACACACACACACACACACACACACACACACACACACACACACACACACACACACACACACACACACACCAGCCTGTGAGGTGACCTGGGTCACCATTTTTCTCATGCAAAGAGGTAGAGACTGTAGGATATACTGTAGCATCTGCTGTTTGTTTTATATGTAACCTGGCCACACAGAAGGGATTTCTGCAACCGCGAGTAGCGACACAAACACATACACACCAACTTGCTTATTACTGGAAAAGTAGTTTTACTGGGGTACTTGGTGACTTAAAATAGTTACAGCTCAGAGACTGACCTTATCAAAAGGATGAATCATACAGCTCCATATATATATATCTTCTGTGTATAAAACCACAATGAGCTATACATGCGGCTTTGCGGTGTGTAAAGTTATATATATATTGATGCAGATGACTGGCATAGTTCAAGGAAGAATGCAATGTTCTTGTTCTCTTTCAGCAACTTCACTTCCCATCTCTCTCTTTATAGGTTTTGTAACACATTTCCATCTGGAATGTGGGCTGCTTGCTATTTACTGTGTTTATGTTTAGAGTAAGTGGCCAGTGGATCATATGTTCCTGAGCTTTAAGGCAACAGTACTTCCTGTCACCAACATACGGATAAGTGTTCAACTGAAATGCGATGCTGCCATGATGTTCTAAGACTAACATTCCTTGTTGCAATATAACAGAGATGTGTGCATAACTACAGGATGTAAGAACTATAAAATGATTTTTTTTTAAAACACAAGATATTTTTAACTTTGTCGTTAACCTCTAAAGCCACACACAGTCCAAACAATCATAACATTCAACATCAGTGATCTACAACATTTCTGGGAAAACAGGGTTTGACCAAGCACGATATACAAACAAAAACTTTGGCAGGGTGCTGCATGTCCGAGAAATGCCAGAATCAAATAGAGATTTATGCACCAAGTACGCTGGCTGACTCGGGTGAGCGTTGTAGAGGAAAGCCTTCTGTTCTCTTGGCAGACATGAAGAGCAGACATGCCACACAGACCATGCCAGGACATCCTCAAACCACTGCAAAGTGCATGCACTATCACAGACATTCACATCAATTACACCAAAACACCCAGAGATACACACACTACAGCCTGACTGATATTATAAAAGGCCCATCATTGGCCAATATTGGTGCATCACAGATATTTTGATGGCGCTATTGGCTAAAAACTTTAATTTCATAATGCATTAGTTAATTTAAAGACTAACATTGTCATATACATTGTAAATGGCGGCATTTATTTTATAAGGTGACCTGACCATCGGGAGAAATTTGGGGTTCACTGTCTTGCAAGTGATCGGTGGACAAACCACTCTACCTCCTGAGCCACAGCCGCCATATTGTCCACCCTCTGCAGAATATGTAGCCTATACTGTTTCTCTAAAAGGTGAACACAACAGGCATTTATCAATATGAGCTGGTGGGGTGTAGCCTTCATTAAAATACCTTGTACAGCGCAGCATGCACATCTTTTCAAGTTTAATCTCTGTAGAGCTGTATATTAGTATGGCAGCACAAGTGTGGGAGGCTAAATTGTTTTTTATTTTTTGTGGCTACTGACACAGCAAAAGAACTTAATTAAAAAAATACTCTAACGCTGGTTTTAGTGGCATTCCTATTTAAAGAAACAAACATGTCTAAGGGTATTTGTAGGGACGCACAGGTAGATAAATATTTGAATTTCTGACATGAACTCTAGACATTCCCATAAAGGTAAAGCAAAAACAACCTAAAAAAAAAACTGAGGATGTTGGAATAAAGAGAAGCATTGCCTTTTTCATGATGTTGTGTTTGAAGTCATGGACTGCTGACTTAACACTTTCCAAAATCACATAACAACCTGTTTCCTGGTGCATTGAAGTAGTCAATGGGCCAGAAGAGCCTTCTCATCAAAAACATTAGCATTTGGTAGGGAAATATACTTTTAAAATGTGCACACTTTTATTTCAGCAATCATTTAGCAAATAGGTGTTTTGCAAATTACAGATGCTATTTTTAAACACTCTTCAAATTGACTTTTGAAGCACAAAATGTAGCTCTGAAATCAAGTTAAATTATGAACATCTGTAAATTAAATCTCTACATCTTAAATAGCATTGCTTGCAACCTTTCAAAGCTTTATCAAACATTTTACTTAATGAGTCAGAAAATTCTCCTATTTTTAAATCCCGTGCAATGCTCTGAATGAAGCCGTATGTGAGGTCACGAGACCTGCTCTAAATTGCGACTGACACATTGTATAGAATTTAACACTTGTTCTTTACAGTGTCTTGAATTACACTTAAATATCTTAAATGTGTCTACCATGTGGCTCTGCAGTAACATGTAATGGGGGATAGACAGTGAGGAGCATGCACACACACACACACACACACACACACACGTACACACATTTTCCCATGAGGCAAACATGTCGGTGACTTGTTTGTGACCTCACCACAGACCAATCAGCCAACCATTTTCCCTCTTCAGAAACCAGCAGGACTACTACACAGGCTATAAATGAAACCTTCAGGTCTTTCATTTTACTGAATTACACCACCGTTTTAATGCTGAACTTCATACAAGGGAGATAAAATGCACAAATGTCACTTTTTCAAATAATTAACAATGAGGTATTTCTCTTAGTTATGAACTAATTCTATACAAATACATGTAATTATAATAGGTCGTATGAGCAGTATGACATCGTTTCTCTACATGCTGTGGCCGATGCAACGAACAGACAGACTCAGTATTCGCTTGTTTTTCACCTCCATAGCATTCAGCAGCCTTGCTGAAGAATGCAAACGGTGTTTCCAGCGTTTGTTGTGGAGCCAAGAGAACAGAGGCTAATGATAGGGAGTCCCACCCGCCTGTTAAAAGACAAGCATTACACCACTGTTTGGGTTTCATCACCCTCACACTGCTCACTCGCTTTATTTCTAGTTCCGTCTTAAAAATCAATAATACAAGAGTCAGGGTGCAAATCAGATTTCGATAATGCCGTTTGCATAAAATACAACGTTTTAATAATTTAGGGCGAACTGTTTAAGCTATTCTAAATAGCATCTTCATGAAGCAAAACAAAAACACAAAACCTTTTAGGTGCTTGGGAAATATTCTCCTCATAACTTGCTATTTATTAAAGTGAAAATTGGCAAAAGCATTGACCCTTTTATACCCTATACTAGGAGTACTAAGAATGCTACAATATATAACCATTAAACCTTGGTTTACAGGATGCTTACTCGGCTCATTACTGTAGGTGGCATTAAGACACTTGAAAATATTGTTTGCAGTACACATCAAGAAGCTTCCTTGACAGTGGACCCAACGCTCAGCTAAAGAAAAATTAAAAGGAAGGCCAAGATGAAACATATTTTTTCTTTTACAGAGCACATCTTATAAAATATGAAATAATTTATAAGATGTAATTCTCCCCTACTTCAAGTATCTTTGAACAGGATCTTGCATGTCAATAGTTAATAAAAATCACTATGCTTCAACTCAGTTTTGAAAGCCAGCTTCCAGTCTGTTCCAGATCACAAAAATAACTACCGGCATGCATACAGAAATTAAAAGATAGTCAAATAAATTAGAGGGAAGGTCAATAAAGAAGATCACACAGACATCAGACAAGAAAGCCAGACTTGGTCACTCAAAATGTCACACAAAAGCCTGAAAATGATACCCTCATCAAGAAAAGTTCAGCTGAAACATAATTAAAAATAAAATGCCGGTTAAGTCCCCAAATCACTACGGTGACAGAGGAAGACAGACAGCTGCTGACACAGCGGGCCGCGCTGCAAACTGCAGCTGTAATTGGACATATTTCACACAAGCAAGCGAAAATCTGGCTTGTCTGACTGCTGCTCCTGTACTTTCTCTCAATCTCCTCTTTCTCTTGTTACTCTTTTCCTCCTCATTCGCCAACTATGTCTTACTCTCTCTCACACACAGCTATAATTGGGGGTGTTTTTTTTCACTCTCAGCAGAAACCCCGGAGAGCCTTGGTCCTGACCAACCTGTAATTACAGCATCTTCAGAGTCTCATCCAAGAGACACAGGGAGCCGAGAGGCATGGCATGGTCCGGGTTTTCTAAGAATGGACTGAGAGACTTGGAGCAAGGTGGAGAAATGGGGGAGTGTCACTGGCTAAATTTGGTCAAACCATGCAATACAATCCTAAACTTTCCCGGCAACCATTTAAGTGGAAGATGTTACATGAAAACTGAACATCATATTGTCTCTCAATTGTTTCTTGGGTGACTCTGCTCACATTTTGTACAGTAATTATGATAACAGTGGCAATTTCAGTCAGAGTGCAATCCTTACAATTACCTAAAAGTAAAGGCTGAGACAGCATTACCTATATTTCAAGTATTCTTCTGGTTGTAACTGTTGGATGTATATAAACATCTCGATACAATAACAAAGATAAGGTTTCATCCTGAAAAACAAATACTCCAAAACAACGTGTGTATATCACCATCACAAAAATAAAGTATCACTGGCAGCTAAGACATTGAACCATGTGTACACCTTGAACCAGTTTGAAGTCAAAAACATGTACTGAGAGAGAACAAATATGCATCTGCAGAGACAGAAAACAGGTACAGATTTGGAAACAAACACCATCATGGTGGTTCAGACCAGTATAGCAGCTGAGGCTACAGGAAAACACCAGGTCATACCCAGGACAGGCAGAGCAACATGTGTCGAGTCATGACCGCTTCCATGCCAGAGCCCTATAATTTACACACACAATAAAAGAATTCAACACAATGCCATATGCCTGCCCAAACTCTTTACTGTAGATTTAGAAGCAGATATGTTTGATAAGCAGTATTATCCACTTTGTTGTGGCTTAGGTCAAAGCCTAAAAGAGCACATGGAGTAATATTGTTTAAGTTTCTTTTCCTTGACCTCAGAGGGAGATTTAAAAACAACATCCTGACACAGACACTGAGCAGATTCCCTGCAGGCTTCAGTCCAAGTCCTTCAAGCTACAGCAGCCCCGTCCTCCTCTGTCATATCTCTCTTCTTGGTCAGCAGCCAAATCTCTTATGTGGCAGCCATACAAATATACCCATCTAATTCCTCACTCAACTCCTACTTGTACTTCTCATCTCCATGCTTTACATTAAGTGGCAAATCTGTACTGCGATAAAAATAATAAAAAGCATAACACCTGCAATGCGGGGAAGCAGTGGTCTAATAAAGGATCCTGTAGAGATCATGTACAGAGTCAGACTGTTTGGCGACAGCTCATTCTGAGGACTTTTTATTACTGAAGATATGAGTGATGATGCCCTTCTCCAACAAAAGAATCCAGTTATAGCGTCACTATGTTCCCAATAACAGAGTTCAGCGGATATAGCTTAATTCAAGGCCAATGCAGAAATACTTTCAGTGAGTGTGATCCAATAGGGATGTTTGTAAAGTCAATAAAAAGTTAGAATAGTCAATAAAACTAATTAGTTACCCCCTCAGCAATTACAGCCTTTCAGTAGAAAGAGGAGCACCTACAGTACAGAGCAGATGTTGCGGTCCGTTGCCAGTTGAGTCAGAATAAGTCCGGCCAAGACAGGGAAGGAATAGCTAAACTGTAAATCACGTAGAGCCGGCAGCTCTCCAGGAACTAGATCCAACTGGGTCCCCCTTCCACTGATGGTCACACATTATTCATTCTTATAATAGCAATGCAGTAATTCTCTTCTAATGTGTGGTCCTCCTGTGGTTTAAAGCAGAACCTTTGCAAAAACCACTGTCAATGTTTTTTTCAGCAAGCGGAGAGGCAATGTAGACCAGTGTCAAAGGGGCAAAAGGAGATACCTAAATACAATGCATTTATGTACATGTCTCATTGGAACAGTGTTTCCATGAGAGTAAGCACAGGCTGGAGCTGGGTATCGAACCTCAATACTTTAAACATTGACATTTTGGGAAATGTGCTTTCTTGTTGAGAGTTTTTGAAGATTGATACCACTCTCATATCTAAATATGTAGCTGGAACCAGCACCCGCTTAGCTTAGGTTAGCATAAATACTGGAAACAGGAGGAAACAGCTAGCATTGCTCTGTTCAAAGGTTTAAAAAAAATTGAAAAAAAACCTGTAAAATGTTACACTTTTTAACGGATTAAACAACCAAAATATGACATGTACATTTGTGATGGTAGGTAGATTTTGTTACATTTGGCCACTCTAGCTATTTCCTACTCTTTTCCAGTCTTTATGCTAGGTCCACCGTTACCGCTAAGTTAATGGCTTCTTGCATTACATTCATTCATTTCACTCTTTGCAAGAAAGCAAGTAGGGACCAAAATGTGTCTGTAGCACTGAGTATTGAAAAGTGCCTAAAGTACCAAAACCGAGGATTGAATGCTTTGTCATTGTTTAATTATCCTTTAATAAGTTACTTCCTAATTTTAATCTCCTTATTTCTTTATTTTAGAGTATGCTTTCCATAGGAACATTCTCTATTGGTTACTTTATCTCAAGGCCAAATAAACATTAATTTGAGAAGTTTGGCTTATTTTGCCAAAGACACATTTCTTTGTTCCCTGAAGTAACGTACTGAAAGAAGTAGACTTAAGTATTGTATTGGCAACAGTGTCAAAACTATTTCCAATGACACCCAGCCTTAGTACACATGCATAAACACACACACTTGCAGCCTGTTACACACGAAGTGGTTGAAGTGGGATATAAAAGTGAAGAGATGCATGGCTGACTCAAGCTGCAGAGGCTGCCCTGCCAATAAGACGAGTCGCCTCACAGAGACCCTCATCCCGCTCTCCAATAGCCAACCCGTCCTACACATGGTATTGATGATACAGTTAAAGCACAATCAGCAGTGATATTACACCTCAGCATGGGAATCTAAAAGTTAGAGTGGGGCTGTTTGTCTGAGAGCTGCAAGTTGAAGATAGCATCAGCGAGAGAGTGAGAGAGAGGCAATGAGGTGGGCATAGGTGATTTGCCTAGAGAGAAGTGCAGAGAAAGGGCAGTATTGAGGGGACAGGGGTTCCTTTATCATCATCCTGAAGCTGAGGAACGGAGGAAGGAGTAAAGGGGGACACTGGGTAGAAGTGGCTGGGGAAGGAAGATAAGCCCAACAAAAGGCCTTTACTCAAAGTGGCTCTAAACAGGATGTCACTGTTGTTTTTTTATTCTTCAAGATGAGTTTTTATTCACTTCGCAATGGGATGAATGGCATGCTGCCCTTCTGAACTACAGTCAACAGCCCAGTGTAATGCAGTGTCATAACTTGAGTTCATAAAGGTGAAATGTGTTGCTCTCAGTTCAGCTAGCAGGAAAATTCATACTCACTTGTATGTTTTGACATTGTGCTGAGTAGCCTCCGGAAAGCCAAGCATCCCACACACAACTCGGCTGCTGTTGAGACTCCAACCCAGGTCACAAACCTGCCTCCATCTCCCAGCATGCTTCACTTCCACCACACCCTCTGCGATCAGGCTCTTCTTCTTGGTAGCCATGAGGATGGGACGGAGACGGACCTCCTCGATTTGCACCTTACTGTGACCCTTGGGTGAGATGCACATCTACTGTTACACACCTTTCTAAGAATAAGATAGAAATGTATCAGAAGTAAACTGCTGTACCTGGTGGTGTCTTTGGAACCTGGGGATCTCCTGTTCATGTCCGTTTCCATAATAGCCATATCCTGGATGCCTGCGGGTGGCCACAGGGCCCTGCCACTGAGGTGCGGGGCTGCCATTAGGCCTGGCGACGGTGGTATGGCCTCTACTGGCCGTCTGATCCAGCCTGTGCTCACTGTTGCACACCACCCCCAAGTCTTCAGAGTGTTTACAGTCATTCACACCCCAACCATTGTGTTTGCAGTCCTTCAAGGACTTCTCTGAGCCGTCACAGCGCACATTATCCATCCATATTGGGCCTTGTGAAAGGATAAAATATTCATTACTTCATTCATTGTGACTTTTATTGATTGTTCAATAGACAAACTGCGAATTGCATCTACACAAGGGCCCGAATCAGTTCCTAAACACCTAACACTTGACTTTTACTGGCACGCTGATTTAGGGTTACACCTTAGCGGCGTGTTTAGCGGTAGATACACAGTATTTTACTAGGCAGGTTGCTGTAGATCCTGCTCCTTGAATCTACTCAACCTTCTCTTTAATTTGGATTTAAAAGGAGCAGTAAAGAATGTCCATAAACCACAGCAAGTGTTGCCCAACTCTGGCAAGCGAATGCTGTTATTATTCTAAAACAAATGCCCTTTCTTGGCCTATATATTCGCTGTGCCAGCCTGCCAGGCGACCTTAATGAGATGTAGACTACAATCCCACAACAAGTTATCTTTGTCACTTTATGATGTTAGTTATTTTTGGATGTCTTAATTGGTGGTCTGTTCATGAAGCCGTGCATTTAGTGCGTTGTGGGGGAAGCAAACGGGAGACAGGTTAAGATATACTGGTCCAATATGGCCGACTGCCATTGAGTCCAAGACATCTTAAATCTAATAAATGATGATGATAATCTAATGGGCCTTTATAGAGCAGACAGTTTGACTTGTCCTGGCAGCAATAGCACAGGTGTAATTAATACTACTAACGATTGCTTTGTTCCAATTAAGCGTGTCAGTAAGCCTCATCAGTGAGCAGGCATGCACAGTGACAGGGCTCTGAAGCTATGCAGCCATTATTAATATCATTTATTACACCTGTGGTTTGCCTGCTATCATATCAAATGCCTATCATAGCCTGTTTGAACACTCACATGTCAGTTTGGCTTTGGCCTATGAGGAAATAGTGAAATTTCACTTTTTTTTTTTTGGTAAAATGTTTCACCAAAAGTGGCTTAATTTTTGGTAATTTGGAAAAACAAGTGTTCTCACCTGCTCCTTCTCCATACTGTGCGCTGTGTGCCCACGTTACCCCGCTCTGGAAACCCAGCTCTCGGCACACCACGTTGGCCAGCTTGATGTCCACTTCGTCATCGCAGACGGTTCCCCAGGTGCTGTTGTGCAGCACCTCCACGCGCCCTTCGTGCGGTTCTCGCGCATAGTTGCCAGCCAAACGCACCTTGGAGGCTGGTGCGCGAGGCGCCCTGCGCTGATTAGGCGTGCTCACGCGAGGTTCAGCGCGAGCGGGACAGGAGAGGGACAGCAGCAGCAGGAGGAGGAAGCTCAAGCAGAGGGTGCGGGTCATTGTGACTGAGAGGAGGGGGTCTGCAGGTAAAAGACGAAACACTGCATGATTACATTTGTTCAACTTTTTACATTTAATTAGACGATGTTGAAAGTTATTTTATTAATTTAGCCATATGTTAAATTGACCAGTGGAGTCATTTAACCGGCATGTCAATTAAGCAGCCAGTTTAAAGCTGCAGGCTAATTTCCCTGTAATGAGAAACATCTATCATCACTTTTAGATCCTGAAACTTAAACTACTGTGCATAAAGACTGAGCAATTCCCTTCAACACAAGTCGAACAGCCAGCCTGGAGGGACCCTGAGAGGCATGGTTATTAAATGGACCAATGGTGACATCCTCTGGACAAAGTAATTCAGGTAGTCTACTGTAGACACTGTAGACGCAATGGCAGAAAACAGCCAAGAAATGAGTGGTGTTCTTTATCTGTTCACGGTCAGAGAGATAAAACTTGACTTTGTTGTCGCACATTGGATTTAACTCACTGGTGCAGCATCAATTTCCTATTGATGCAATGCAAAACCACAACACAAAATGAAAAGGCCTGCTTTTCACTCATGTCAAACACAGGCATATAATTAGAGATACACCAACGCACTTTTGTAATGCAATTCACGCGAATAAACATCCCCCAAGGCGTACTAAGCAGACAGAAAGAAACATGAGACAGGTTTTAACTGGAGGTTAACAAGTGTGACAGCCAAACAAGAACGCAGTGGTGGAGACAGACACACTGAAACATTAAATCACTGCATGCCACAGAACAACAGTGAGCACAAAGTACAGAAAATCTGCTTGTCTACTGTGACGATAAAATTACAAAGGAACAAACCAACAACAAACAAACAGAGTTTGCAGGCATGGCCTCAGTAAATCATAGTGAAAAAACAGCTAAATCCTTGTACTGTACTGTATATCTCTTGTTACAGCTTAATGCATAGTAAGAACACAATTTAGAAAAACAAATATTTTCCTCTTAATGTTTAAACTTTGCCAGTTTTATAGCTAACTGATTTGTAGTAAAGTGATTTGAAGTAAAGAATAAAGCATCTCAACACTGTTACACCTGTTACACTTTCTCTCAGATGCTTAGGCAATCTATTAAAATAATAATAATACAACAATAAATGAAAATCACTGATAAATCAAGTGAAAATAAATATTCTTTACCAAGACAAAATGTAAAAGGTGAAAGTTCACTCACCTGGCAGGCAGCAAACGTTTGCAGTGGTGGACGTCACTTGCTAGGGGAGAGTGACTGAGTGAAGGAGCGCGTCTACTAAATGCTCTCCTTACTCAATCCTCCCTTCTGCCCTCCTTCTCCCTATATCCCTCCCTGCCTCCCTCCCTCCTCCTTTGCTCCTTTTCCCACTAGGTGTCTTTCTCTCATATAGAAGTGTTAACGCAATTCAAATGCTAAAATGTAAAGCTGGTTTATTAGATTGCAACCTAATTGTCTGCATAATACTTCAACACTTTTCCTATGAAATCTAAAAAATATCAATATAGTGGATTACCTCCACTGATGGAGGGTTTGTCACTTTAACTTTTTTTTGTTTCTTTGTATTTATATAATTGTAGGTGAAAACTTTAAGGCACTGCTGAATTAGCTCTGAGATTAAACACAAATCAGTCGTTCATAACACATCAATTAATCTGGCGGCGAATGTTTCAGAAATGAGTCTCAAGCTCCAACAAGACTCATCAGTTTCAGGATGGATTGGTTGAGCAGAAATTGGCTTCATACATTATGATACTCATTTTCATAATCAAATCAGAAGAATGTTTTGTGATTGGGCCTCTTTACACCTCTTTTCTCTGATAGGCTGACGATGCTTTACACAAGTGCACACGCACAGTGTTATAAAACCTTAGGGTGAACGTGTGTAAATGTAACCAACAGGAAGGACTCTGGTTCCAGAATAGTTTCAAACATCAAGCTCCAAGTATCTTAAAGAAGCTTCCCTATACCACAGGGTAGATATTTCCTTGTTGAGATGGCCGCAAACCACCAACTTTAAAATAGGCCCAGCCTCACCGTGGCCATGGTGCTCGTGACTGATGAGAATATAACATACCACCCCGGCCCAGGAGTATGTTACTATAGTCTAGCCTATCATCATGGTATAGAAAGCATAAAGGTTTGAGTCATCAGTGTAGATCCAGATAGAAAACGAGGAAAAAGTCCTATTTATTGCTTTCTAGCCGGGGTCACTTCAGTGCTCAGTCCTGATCCGATTTAGGTTTTCCATCAGATTTCTACATGTTTAAAACTTGTTTATTTATTTTTTGAGTCATTTCTGGAAAATCTTGGACAAATTTAGCTACATGGAATATTTTGGCCTTCGGGTGTTGTGTTGATAAACTGTATTCCAGTTTTCAAGTAAACCTCAGTGGGCACCTTTTTGAGGCAGCAAAGTGTATTCATAGACGTGAAGAATTACAATCATGACAGGGGAGGTGGGAACTGAAACATCAACCAACACCGTAAAAACACTCGTATACAGAGCTCTAACCGGGTGAAAAAAAAAATAAAAAAATCATATGTTACATATATGTGTATTTGTGTGCACACGTGTAAACTTTGAAGCTGTAATTGAGGTGTTTGTGTGTGCTAGTGATGGTGTGACTGGGTGGCAGGATGGTGGTCCCTCCCTGAATGGTAAACCCGAACAGGAAGAGCAGACCCCCTATTAGCGGGGCCAAATCAGAGGGATCTCCAAGGCCGACAGACAACAAAAAGGAAAAGGAAAGGAGGGTGCTGAGGTTAAAAATATAACTATCATTGATGTTTGTGACATTCTTCCATGATAACTTGTGATGCACTATTGTATATCAGAGTAATTAAACTAGACTAGACAGGTGTCCCTGCCTGTGTGCCAATACGTAACAGCTGTGTGTGTGTGTGTGTGTGTGTGTGTGTGTGTGTGTGTGTGTGTGTGTGTGTGAGAGAGAGAGAGAGCTAGTGAGAGTGCATTACAGGCCTCTCGTAGGGCTCACAGGGCTAAGAGTATCTGAGCGAAGAAGCTCTCTGTGGCAGAACACTCTCTCTCTCCACCTCTCTAATTACGCCGACCGAGCCGGCTCTGCCCTTACCCACAATCTGTGGAGGCATGAAATAAATACATGCTCTCCAACAATAAACAAGTGCCTTTTCAAAGGACAGCACCTCCTCATGCTCACCCCCACTGCCGTCTCTCCGGGCTTTCATAATGCTTTTACTGGGAGCATGTAGGCACATACTGTAAATGATATGCTGCACAGGTTATAGGGCTGAGAATGCAGAGTGCTGTATATAGAGGTTGATCTTGTTACATTACATTGTTACATTACAGTTCATTTAGCTTTTGTAAGTCGCTTTGGACAAAAGCGACTTACAATAACTGCAAACAAGCAGGAGGATACAACAGTACATTAGCTTCAAATAGGTAAAATAATTTTAAGTGCAGTACAATAGCTTCAAATAAGCCAACCAATTTAAGTGCTAAATACAGAAATAAGAATAAAAAAATGTTTTAAAAAATTGTTATTGGCCAAGATGCTGTCAAAACAGATGGGCTTTCAGTCTGTGACAGAAGGTGTGAAGACTTTCTGCTGACCTAATATCAATAGGGAGCTCGTTCCACCATTTTGGAGCCAGGATAGCAAACAGGCGAGTTTTATTTGAGGGGTATCTGGGACCCACTCGCAGTGAGGGAATAGCGAGCCAATTGGCCGATGCAGAGCGAAGTGAGCAAGCTGGGGTGTATGGTTTGACCATGGCCTGGATGTAGGAAGGGCCTGATCCATTCACAGCACGGTAGGCCAGTACCAATGTCTTGAAGCAGGTTCAGGCAGCCAATTGGGACAAATTATAAAATGGAATAAAACAATTTAGCAGAGTATTAGCATTGTATACCTTCACACACCCACTTAAATCTCATATGATTAAAAATCCAATAGCCAATCATAATCCTAAAAGCACTCCATAATGCAACTCAATAGCATCTTTCATTACACCACCCCTGCCTCCTAGTTTGTAACTCAGGCTTTTGTTGTTGGGTTATTTGAAACTTTGGAAGGCATTATTCATCTGTTTTCACAGATATGTGGAGTGCCCCTTTAATTTAGCAGCAGTGTGCACTATCACACTTGCATGGACTACACATGCATTTGCAGGTGGCATAAGGCTTTAGTTACTCTCTATTCAAAATGTCATCTGTGGGATAATGGTTGCTTTTCCCACACATTCTCAGTCATGTCGCCATCTCCCACTGGTCTTGGTGGTTACAGATTCCCTAATGCATCTTTCATGCTGGCTGACTCGTGATGACAGAGTGACCATATTCCCCCCACACCAGCCTGGTCTGCTTTGATTTACTACTTCAGGGTTTTGAGCAGGAATGACTTAGAGCAACATCTTGGTTCCTGGAGATCAAAAAAAGATTAATGTGTATGCATTGCAAAGGCTGGTTAAGTTGGTGACATATTTCAGTTCAAACCTTTCATGTACAACACTGCCGCCTAGTGGAAGGCAGGAAAACCAGACACCACTGCCAGAAAGTTCAAGTTTATGACATATTAGTAGAATAATTGCATACCTCAGACATGTCTTTCCCAGTTTGTGCCATTACTCATGTAGAGACTCAGAAATAGGTGGTTCAAATACATTTATTAAATATAAAAGACTTTTTTTTTGCAGTGCAGTAACGATAATACAAAATATTTGGAAGATTAACAGGATTGCAGTGCTCTGGTTATCAATGTGTACATCATAATTAAAAATGCATTTTTCCTGAAATAGTTTGAAGGTAAAAAGACTAAAATAATACCAAATAGCTAAAATTAAACCCAGGGAAATCTTTTGTCCAATTTTGAAATATCCATAAGATGAAATCAAAATATGCTATGGTAACATCCATTGCATTTTATTAATCTGCTAAATAAATGCACTGCACAACCATAGTTAACAGCACCAGTCACAACAGAAACGAGCAAGTTTGTTAAATCAACAAGTGCAGTCTTAAGGTTTGTTGTCCAATTCTTTTTTCACAGATTTTAGAAAAGCAGAAGTGCAGCCAGCATGTGACCACATTGGCACAAAATGGTTCTTAATAATGCTTGCCTCTTGAAGCCAGAATGAAACACAAGAGCTGACTTAAATACTAACAGGTCAGTAAATGAAAAGCTGTATTCAGCTTCCAAATTATGTTGTAAAAAAAAAATGGAAACAAAAACCTTCGGGATAAATAGGGAAATAAATACTCTCACTATGCTGTGCATAGTTTACTAGTGAACGTAGTGTTGACTTAAACCAGGTGTTGTAGCTGTAATCGTTATCTAGTGGATGATACAGACACATGCCAATGGGTTTTAATACACTCTCTAGTGTTGAAACTTATGAAAGAACAGACTGTTTTCAGTGCAGTGCCATCAGATAAAGCATTCTTTGGTTCACTGAAATACTGAAATGGAGGCACTAAAAAGGTCAAAAACACTGTTCAAAGTTCTGTGAGTGGATCATGTTACACATGACTAGATATACATTTTTGTAAGGCACTGTCCTGTAGTATGAACTTGTTTATCAATGACATTGCCATGTCACCGACATTAAGTAGGTGTGTGTATGTCTGACACAGAATTGACACTCAAGTCGGCACGTTTCTTTTGCATAGACATAAAGTGGTCAGGTGTTACTATTACTTCTTCCACGCCATAAAAGTACAGTTACGAAGGACAATGAGTCCTCCATAACATGTTGCGATATCTGAACAGGCATGCCGTGTGTGTATTCAATGGGGTTCTTATGTCCATTTACCCATGTGAGGTCCTCTTAACTATGGCTACATAGCACAGTATAAAAGGCATCTCTCTGAGTCTCTGTAGATTATTGGCTAAAAGAACCTCATCTGAATAGCGGTGGTACTGAAATGTCAAGTAGGCTACGTCTGTTGGTAAGTCTTTGGTCTGACTGACAATGTGCTGATATGCAGGAACAACAAATGGGAAATGGAGCCCCAGACTGAACCGCAGATGGGTGTGAGCTGTTGTGGGCCATGAATAGGTCTAAACTGTTGAAAATCAGCATTTCAAACTGCAAGGTAAAGTATTGGTCGAGTTATTGTACTTTAAAAATAGGGAGGAACACTGATTTGTGATTCTAGAGGAGGAAGGTCCCAGGATCATCACCGAAGAACCTTGGCCTGAAAGATCCATACTGAGTGCTTTCATTACTGCTGTACATGAGAGAACCATTACTTTTCTCCCCCAAAGTCGACCAAGGCAGTTTCACTTCCTCTTTATGTTGTATGCCAGTGAGGTTTGGTTGTATCCCTTAAAGCTGGAATAGGTTACCATGTGCCATGAAGGGCTGCTAATGTGAAGGTTTTCATTCCAAACAAAGGCTACATCAGGTCATTTTGTTGCTCCCCTCTGGTTAATGGTGTATTATTGAGCAATATCATCGAGAACAGTCTTGAGATTAAATAAAAACCTTCATACTCTCAGTCATTTGTGGCACATGTGACTATCCTGCCTTAGAGCCTGAGTGCTGACTCTGACCCTTTCACTATTCTGGTCCATTCTGCTACAGTATATATTTTTAGCCCAGAGAACCTGGTTCAGTAAGTACCGCCTCCTCCGGCTCAGTCTGTGCATCCCAGTTTCCTGCACACTACTGAGGCAGAGACTAAACTGAGTTCAAGGCTGCCAGGGCTTCCTGTCCTTGCCTTTCTGATCAGGAATGTGTTTGTAGCGACATTTGTCCCCAAAATGGCAGCCGGTGGTTCTCCAGAAGTAACACTCATCTTCGTTCACTGGGCCACGTCGTCGAGGTCTGGGCACAGAGGAAGATGACATAAATAGAGACAAAAACACAGAAAGCACATTAAGTATAACAATCAATGAGAAGTGCAGTCCTATCGTATGGTTGTAGCGACAGAGAGTTTTTTACCCAGCAGCTGCCCCTGCCTGCTGTGTGACAGGGAGACAGGTTTTTAGTGGGATGGGTAGGATCCTCTGAGTGCGGCGGTCAGGGTAGCGCACCACTAAACGTGTGTTCTCAATACAAAAACCCTGTGAGAGGAAGCATACACGCAACTCTAAGTTCCTCACAATGTTCTTTAAAAACAATCACAACATTGAAAGAACGGAACCAAAGAAAGTCCTCACATTTAGTTTCTCCATGGCACAAGCTGCCATGTTTGCATTCTTGAAGTTGACAAAGGCACAGAATCTCTCATGCAGAACACGTATACTCTCAATCTCACCATACCTACAATGCAAAGTAAACACATTGACAGTCAGACAAATCAATAGCCACATTGGTTCAATATTATTGATTTAGAAATAGGACACTGTGCTTATATAAAACTGATTTTAGATCATGAATTGGGTTAGTATCAAATATTGTACTGGACTGGGGTCATACATTTTAAAAAGGTCCCATAGGTGTTTCTCAGTTAGCTCAGTGGTCACATTTCCCACCCACAGAGATGGGCAAGGGCTTCTGAAGGAAAGACAAAGAGAAAGAATGTGACTGAAAGCAATAAAAATCACAGTTCAGATACATTATTTGTTGAAACTTCTCTTAAGAACACTGAAGGTATCACAACTTATAAAAGACAAAAGAGTAAAAGAAATCCATTTAAGCCAGAAGAGAGGCTACTAACCCTTCTGACCCGGGGCTTTGATTGCACAAACAAATGGTCACCTACCCTGGTTGCACAACTGATTGGTCTTGGCTCCCAGCTGTCAAAAAAAAGAGCTTCATCAATAGAAAAAAAAAGGCTGTAGGATTTCAACATGTAGCCTATTACTGTTTACATTGCTGCTCTCCATTGCTAGACAGAGAAAATATAGGCCCTATTTTTTAAATATGTACATGTGTGCATGCTTACCCCTGGCAGCATCAGAACAAGAGGCCAGAACAGCCTGCACAGTTAAACATTTCTCCAGAAGTAAAACACTTTGCATTTCTTCAAAACCAAGCTCCTGGGAAAAGGATTGGGAAAAGTTAATAACCAGAAAACACAATCAAAGGAATTCAATTTTAAATCAAGATGACTAGTTTAATAACAAAAGAGTTTAGAGGAAGCACTGCTTATTTTCATTCACAGTTACCAACCTTACAGGAAACACCTTTGCCGCTTTGTGTGTGGTTGTATTTACCATTAACTGCAGCACTTTGCAGTTAAAGAGGTCATTGACAGCCTCCTCACAGTCTTTGTCGAGTTTCAGCACCTGCTCCATGGCCTTCTCTGCCTCACTGTACCGCTACAGCGCACACGCAAAACTGAGTTAGTAAAGGCTAATCTCATCACACTAGAAGTGTGAAGCTATTCAGCACATATTCTGTTAAATGACATGCATTTACCCACCTTCATGCCCATGAGAGCACTGCCCTTGCGGAAGTATCCTTTGGGCCAGTCTGGGGCCAGCTGAATGGAGCGTTCAGCATCTGCCAGGGCCTGAGGGTACTGCTCCAAGCAGTAATAGCAATAGGAACGATTCCCAAAGAACCTACAGGATGTAAATGAATGCCAAAGGATTACGTTACGCGTCTAAAACACTCCTTTTGTAATTAAGTAGTCATGATCACAGATGATGTACCTGTAATCCTTTGGATCACATTTGATGGCTTCTGTAAACATACTGACAGCTTGTGCGTACTGCCCCTCTTGCACCAGCTTTATGCCTTTTTCTGCTAGAAAGAAAAAAATGCTTGTAAATAATTCTCTGGTGAGTCGGCAGCCCTAACTGACCGCAGTGCTGCATGCCGACATACTTGCTCAAAGGAAATGTATAATCAATAATTTCCCTTTAAGGCTTTGTCTCTTTTTCAATGAATGACCTATTAAAAGGCTGGTTATGTACCCTGCTACGCAAAAACCATTCATTACCTGTGAGCGACGCACTTTTCTTGGTCATGGTGTCAGTTCCATTTGTCTGTAAGAAAAATATTATTTAAATATATTTGTTGTAATATATTCAACATTATTTTTGTCAATTCATATTCACAGGTGTGAAAATGTTCTTGACCATCAAGTTCTGAACTTTCTCAATAGGAAGTGGTCTGATTTGATTTCCCTTTTCAAATGGGATGCATAAAACAAGCATAAATACTATATACTATAAACAAAAGAATAAAATTGTGCATATATCATTTCAGCAGAAACAAAGAAAACAGTGTTTAGAAGAGTGTTTTAGTTTTATGCATCTTCTTTGTTTTGTCATTAATATACAAGTAGTCTGACGTTTATATTAACAACTAAATAATCACACAAATGACCACGCTCTAAGCTTCATCCTACACATAATAACTGTTGTAAAAGTTGTCGTCCAGAGTCCACTTTTCCACACATCAGACTTTGGAACTGTCAGAGGAACGTACTGCTGCCACAAGAAAGATGCACACGCACAGTTATGACGAGAGCTCTCACTATCACTACTCTTCTTCTCCTGACATTACATTTTTTACATTACACGTCACTTAGCTGACGCTTTTGTCCAAAGTGACTTACAATAAGTGCAACTGACCTCGTTCTCCTTGTTTTCTTTGGATTTGCGACTTGATCCTTTGGGTTTGATATGGCTAGCAGCATTAGCAACGAAGGCACTGCTCACGTCCCACTCTGGCTCCTGCGGGACACAGAAAGTCGGACATTGGTGTTGAATCCAGGCCAACAAGCGTGCAGGCTTTTATATCAAGCACATACTACCCCAACTGATTCATTGACTTTAACCACGAATGTGGCAATTAATGGTGATATTTTCTACTGTGGCGTTTTGCTTGATTTAAAAACTTGCAAACTGTTGAGGCACCGATGGCTTATAACTAAAAATGACAGCAACACTATCGAGTATAGTTCCCCTACCTCTTCAGCGGATCTGCCTGGTGTCTTCGGATGTTCTTTTATTCCCGACGGAACCATGACTGGAGTGGCGATGTACTTCTGTGAGGCAGCGGACTTTGCCTCGTTTTTCTCCTCTTTTTGCATTCCTTGTTTCTCCTCTTCAGCACCAACTTCTGCGTCTGACTCGCTCTCATCCAGGTCAGATTCTGCACCCCCATCCTCGTCTTCATCATCCTAATGTGTAGGATCATATAAATATCAAGTCATTCACAGTAAAAGGCAAATGTAGAGTGCATTCCTAGAAGGAATAATGTGATTATTACCCGTTCAGCACTCTCATTTTGCTTAACCTGCTCCTGCTTCTTACGTTTTCGACGGCGCTGAAACAGATGCAGTACTCGACACATCAGAAAATGGCCTTCACGCATCATACATAGCTAAATAGACTTTACTTATATAAGTGCAACTAGTAGGATCTTTAAGCGGTGTAGGGATTTGTGTGCCAACCTTTCTCTTGGCTTTGCGTCGCTCTGCCCTCTGTCTGACCTTCTCCTCCTCACTCAGATCCTCCTCTCCATTTAATGCATCCTGAACAAAAGGCACACAGTTGAACATTACACATTGTACCTTCACCTTGCAGCACTGACAATGGCGTGTCAGTCTGACACCATTTGTTTACCTGTGACAAAGTGGCATCATCGCTTGGGTCAGGGGTCGCAGCACCACAGTCCATCTGCTCGGCCTGCTGCTGGACAGGGGGGCCTGTTGGGACATACACAGCACATCAGCTCCTTAGAAGCGGATTACACTGTCTACAAGCAGCATAATCTTTGCCAACCAATAGAAATATTAGTCATCTGGATGGGAAATACACATGTTCCTCGTTCCTCATTCACATTCAAATCTAACCACATTGAACTACAATAAAAACAAAATGCAAAACTCTAAATAACATTGGGTGGAGGCAAGAAAGATGATCTAATGCTTTCTCATAAACAGAGCCAGGAAAGCTCCACATCAGACAAAAATGCACAAAGAGTTATTGATTGAAGCCATTTCTTGTGGGTCTTAAGAGAAACATGTTTGCTCAAACGTTTTCACTGCCACAGGCCCAGCATTCAACACACAGCTGCCTCGGGCACTGCTGTTTGAGAACACCGTATATTTTCTCAGAAACAATCATAGAAAACAACCCCTGCCGTGTGTGTGTGTGTGTGTGTGTGTGTGTGTGTGTGTGTGTTGGGGGGGCATAGATCATATCAAGCCTGGAGCTGATTTAGGCCCAATGGCAGCAGACAAACTGAAAGACAAAAGGGAAGCAAAACACTGGACCATGCAGGATTCTACGTGGTGTCAGATTTCCATTTGTTCAGCAAAGATTTCCAGAGCAGTGACAAATTCATACTTTGTCTTTGACTCATGTTGTGACTCGGGGGGCATTGAGGGGAGTGTTTGCAACCCTCCTACTGCTCAATACTGTTTCGCTCTTTAAGAATACTTAATTTTCTGTGGGGAAAAAAGACAAGCAACCACTAGACTTCCTCATTCTGTCTCTATATTATATAGCAACAAAACAAAAGTCACTGCCTAAAACATCCATCCATGTACATTCCAGCACATTTCTTTTGCATCTGTCGAACACAGTCTCATTGGATTTGGTAAAGAGTCTACCATTCCACCATCGCAAGAACTTAGTGTCTCCAGATATACATAGAAAGAGGAAGGAATTTCAGCTGTTCTTGCTCACTACTCAAATGTCAAGAAACAACTACTGCTAAAGCGCAGCTCCATCCCAGTAGCTGAATCAGGCTTTTTTGTTAAAACTTGACTTTAATGGAATGTCCTCGAAACAAATACATGATCCAAGATCAGTGGACAAAAGCAACAAGAGTCTCTGTTTCTCCCCTTGAAGGAGACTGCTTAAATGAGTGTTGAGTTGAAAGGTGAGCTCTTACCACAGGAATGTAAAATAACAGTGTATCATTATAGACTGATAGACTGACTTGTTTCTTTACACAGTATTACAGAGAGAGAGGGAGAAAGAAAAATAGAACCTTATTATTGAGACAATCTAGTAAATCAGGTGACAGTGGTTTTAACTGGTTTTGTTAACTGACTAAAGACGCGTGTTTACACAACCTTAAAATAGTAACATGCAGTGAATTATTAGTCTTTCTACATTAAAGGTGCATGGCTGCAAGGCACAACTGTTGTGGATGGAGTTAAGTCTTTAGAAAGTTAACATGGCATGGACAGTTTGACAGCTTTTCTTCTATGAAACACCAAAATATGCAGTCTGCTCTCTGATGGGAGTTAGCCTTTTACTGTGTAATAATAATCTGAAAATATGACATTTGAAGACGCAGATTTAGATACACACACACACACACACACACACTTTATTACACTTATAATCATATCATCATTAACATCAATTGATTCTGAACCACCTTTGATTTAGTTTTAACAGTAAGTCAATAAACTAACCGGCTCTGCAGTCTGCAATACTACGAAACTAAAGACACATGGAGAACCAAGAAGAGGAACCAAGTGTGGACACATGACATATTTAAAGACACGTAACGTTATGCCAACTCTAAATGTATCATTGCGCAAGTTCTGCGCTACAGGGCTTTGCCACCTATATGACGCATTGTTATCATACCAACATGCACCGGGGAATGTGCTTGTAATCTGTATTAGTTTGGGCCTTTGACGGAAATACCCTGCTATACAAGGCATACTTAGACTGGTAAATGATGTTATTCCTGGTGTCGTGAATGTTAGTGTGTTTTAGATAAGTTATTACAAGTGCAACAACTTTATGGCACCGACTGCGCAAACTTGGAAGTGGTGCAAGCAAGGGTGTAACTGGCAAGAGGGGAACTCTCATTGTTAGACCAGCAACTTCACGACAGACAATTGCGAAATACTATCGCAAATAGACGGTTTAATAAACCACAGGTAAGATCATATCCAGTTTTATTGTCACGCGCGCTTCGTGATCGCTTACGGGATCAGTTTAACTTGTGGTTGAGTTTAGAAAGTTTTGAAAAAGTGGGACTTTTCTTACCGCTCCCGAGTCCCAACAGCCTGCATATATCTCTGGTGAATTTCATGAGTGCAACCATCCAGCATTATCGTCTCAAATATCCCACAAAAAGTATTGAAACAAATGTTTAGGTCAGTGTGAACACGTTTGTAACATTGGGACAATCATCGATATCGAATCTGCGGGAATCTTTTGTGGTTTAGTCCACTTCCTGAGCGTCAAACACCGACGCAGGATCCTCCCTGAGCGGCGTCTTAAAGGCACAGGACACCGCTATCGATTATTGAACCGTTCATACCTTATCATAGTGAGTGAGTACCAACACAGTGTATTTGTCCCTTATCGTGAATTAAGAATAATTATGTTAATAAAAACAATAATAACATCATTAATTCAATTGATATACAGTGTATTGTCGTAATATGATAATAATGTACTTCTTAAACTTTTTATAAATGTAAGCACATTTTTGTTCACACTCTTATTTGCTTATGTCATTGTTCTCTTTTTTACATTGGCCTACTTTTGGGTATTCTATTTCCATTTGAACTTGTATTGTTGTAATTGTCTGATTTGATGTCATTGCAGTCCTGAAATTGTTAAAAACAATTGTTAACCATGTAAAGCACTAAATAACTTTATTTTGAAAAGTGCTGTATAAAAAAAAGTTTATTATTATTATTATTACTATTATGTAGCTACTACTTGTGATACTGGATGTGTATTACAAGTAACACAAATGCAAGAATATACAGTAGATATCATGCAAGGCTGGAAAATACCTCAGCCCACTCAGTACACTTTGTACATAGGGTTGGACAAAAAAAAAAATCTTAATTCAAGACAAACTTACTAGATTTATTTTTTTATTTTTTTTGAGATTTCAGTCAGATCTCTTGTCAACAGCTCTGGTAGAAATCTAGTGGGTGGACCTTGTGTTTTTTTTTGTCAAACTATAATAAACGTATAGACAAGGTCAACAATGAAGCTTCAAGCCCATGCATAATTATAATGGTCCTTGAACTAACCCGATCAGTAAAATACACGAAAAATAATGTTTTTTTGTCATGTACTAAACTTTTGAGCATTTAGCTGCTTCAGTTTCAGGATCTGTTACTTTCTGGGAACAGAGCCATACGTACTGTTATTATGTAACACCTGTGTTTTCCTACCATGACATAATCATATCTGCTGTGAAAAAGAGTTCTACCCTGAAATCCTACATTAAACATTCCAATATTCATTATGCACAGTTCAGAAAATTAAACATTTGAATTCACTCATGAAGTTTTATAAAGTCCCATTTTGCTTCATTGCCATCATTACATTAACAGTTAATGTCATTAAGACAAGTGTCAGTTATTTAAAAATGCATTTGTCTTGATATCAGTGATTTTCTGCTGACTCAGTTAGATGAATTCATAAGTGGTGTCGCAACAGAATTTAGTGCGGCAGTATTGCACTGGCGTTTTATATCAGGAGTGATTGACTGGCAGACGTTTGACATGGAAAGCCTATAAAGAGCCTGAAAGTGTATTTTATTGAGTCTCCTTGTCTCTTTCATTTCATGTCAGTTGTATTATTAAATCGACCATTAAGGCCCTTTTTTCTCCTTTTTTAGATATCCTTGCAAACATAATATGGTGGAGAGACAGCTGATCTGATAGAACCTCACAAAAGAGAGGTTGGACACTGATGACCGCACCACACACTGATGCCATTGCTTGTTTCATTGGCGTTTCAGGTCAGCCATTACAGTGAGAGCTGTGTTCCAGCCGGGAGAACCCATCACACCACCACCTAAAAAAAAAAAAACATATAAAATGGACAAGAATTAGTCAGTCTCTTCTGTGTGGGGAAATCAAAAAAAAGTTTACTCAGCAAGCTGACATCATCAAGTGAATTCATTTCTTTATCACAAGCAGTGAGGATGAGATTTCATCCAAAGGTTTAAAGGTTCATTAACTGTGCTCTTCTAACACCAGACAACATAGCATGTTAATTATTGTACTTATACTACACTATACACAACAAACAGCCGCATTTGCAATTCAATATTCAGCTGAGGCTAAGGCATTAGAAGCAAACCTGGATGACAGCCACTGCCACACAGATAGAGTCCTTTAATCGGTGAGCGGTAGTCCGAGAGAGAGGGCAAAGGTCGTGCTAGGTAGAGCTGGTCCAGCGACATTGATCCATGGAAGATATTCTGTAAAGATGAGACCAAAATGTTTACTTTTCTTTTTGTTTCTTGATATAATATATAACATTATTATGGGAAAAGTAGCCTACCATTTGTTGAATGACAATAAACAATGAGCCTTACGCGACTTCTCACAGCTGATGTGAACTTTGAGTCTGACTTGTGGGTTGTGGTATATCTGTCTGTAACCATTAACTGCTTATACAACACATTTGTCCCTGAGCAGATAGTGAAGGACAGAACAGTGCAGAGGATGCACATTACTTCCTCATAAAGTGGACAGTTTAATGTATCAAGCAAATCAGCTGTGAACAACGTTCAACATTCAAATGGCTGCTCAGCTCTATATTGTTACAGTGTACGTACCCCTCCAGTGAGTCCAAAGATCCTCTCCAGGTCAGGTGGGGTCAGAATGTCCCTGCCCACCACCGACCTTTTAAAGCCAGGGGCGTATTTCTCCACCCAGTCAAATGCTGAAAAGACAAAAGACAAACGCAGGCTTTATCATTGAAACAGGTTAATCAGTATACATTTAACTTAACTTTAAACAGCGTTTCTCCACTTGGAATTACATCATTTAAAAAGGACAGATCATGGCCTTAAAATGTGGATCTCTCATTTTGGAACAAACATTTTCCTTTCAAACTCTGCTATGATATAATTTGAAATATATTTATCAGCTTTATGCACAGCATGCTAGAACTCCTGGATCATTTTGTGTTTCAAACCTGTGTCTGCATAGGCCTCTCTGTCCTGGTCAGTCCACTCCCTGCCCTCTATGTGGTAGGGGGTGAATTGGGTGAACAGTGACACCACGTGGCAGCCAGGGGGAGCCAGAGTAGGATCCAACACAGAGGGGATGGTCATCTCCAGCATGGGTCTACAGGAACAGAGGGGCATGACGTGACAATATGGTGGAAAGTGCAGTATGGGTGGGTTGTTAATGAAAATTCAGGATGAAATAATGTAAGGGTATACATTTTTTAAAGATACATTGTTGGCGCTAGACCTCCTGTTGAGGGGACAGACGCCTATTCTTTGAAGGCTAAGTGTTATCTACGAGATAAGGACATGTGAACATCCTAACCCAGTTTGTTGTTGAGTCATGTTGAGATAAATGATAAACAAGGAACATAATATTATAGTTTTAAGGCATATACATTATAAGGAGTTTTACGCTGCAGTATACACCTGTGAGTAGTATCCCTTGCATGTATGCGTGATGATTTGGTTGCTGTATGTAAATTGTTGAATCTTATATGAAGAAAAATGTATTGAAGTGTTCCCTTGGAGTGTGAAGATATACCTTGCTGAGGGACGCCCATTCATCGCCTCTTTGTATGCCGTCTCCAGTAGCTCCGTTCTTTCACAGTTGAGATGAATGGAGCACTGATGGTGGGGTCCAGGTTTATCATCTGGTGTGGGACATGCTAGGAAGTTTGGTAGCTTGTCCACTGCCACTGTAAAAAAAAACAGGTCACAGCAAAGAAAATTACAATATTATGTCATTTGAATTACAGTTAGGGCAACTCTCAGTGCACAGAATATGTTGCGACTAACACTGTTAAATTTGTTCACCTTAAAGCTAAGACTTTTAAAATAAATTCTACAAAATAGAGCAGACTATCATTAAGTCTAAGAAGCAATGCACTGTAAAGGATCAGTTGGTAGTGAAGACTTCCTGAGTATTAAAGCCCTACAGCTCAGGCTCTACTGTAATTAACAAGCAGGAACTGAAAACAGCACCACAGAGGAAGCTGAATAACTCTAAACATCTTCTTAGTTGTGTGTGCTTTACACAGTTTTATAAGACCCCAAACTTTGAAACTTCTCTTTAGAGTACCAAGAGCTTAGGCAGTGACCTAATCTTACTCTATAATAATATACAGTACTAATCCCTCTTGATTCACTACATCTGTTTGTGCCTTATTGCAGAGTCTGCCTTCCCACTTCCCATTTCTGTGCAGCTTTCAAATTGTGCAAGTAGTGATTCAGCACATACACACAAAAAAACAGACCAATAGTCTGACTAAGGAATGCAGAGTTGCATCTAAACATATGTCTGGAGAAAACAATGCAGAAATTAGACAATGGTCTTTACAGCTAGTAGCCAAAGTGGCATTGTATGTATCTTCTTTTAAAATCTGTTTCTTTTTAGGCTTACTGTGACAGTGAACATGATCATGCGCCGAGGCTGCTTTAAAAAGAAAACGGTCTCTATTGTATCTCAGGAGTGGTAACATGTTATATTATTTTGACACAGCCAGCACCTTTGGATACAATTGATAATATCTTCCTTCATTTTTAGCAGTCAAAAAACAAGAACGACCAGCTAATGAAAGTTTTGCACAAGCTCACGTAGAATAACAAAAACAGAACTGATTTACCATTGATCTTGGTCACAGGTGAGGTGTAGTCAATCTGATCTACTGCTTTGATGAACTCTGGAGTAAGGGCGGCCTACGTTGAAAACAGGAAGCCAGAATAAATCATATTGTCTCCTACCATGGTTACATGAGGTGCTTATTTCTCTATATTACCTGTGGCGTGAGGTTCTTGAAGGTAACGTATGGGGTAGCATTTGATAAAACAACTTTACTGTGGATCTCTGTGCCATCCTTTAGCACCACTCCCTTGGCAGCACCATCTGAACCAAC
Source organism: Bovichtus diacanthus (assembly GCA_943590825.1). NCBI lineage: Eukaryota > Metazoa > Chordata > Actinopteri > Perciformes > Bovichtidae > Bovichtus > Bovichtus diacanthus. The sequence continues at coordinate 10,449,181 of CALSBV010010813.1, forward strand.
CAGGACCTGTCCTACATCCTGTCAAGGATACAAGTTGGGTATGCATAAAGACCAAAATACAGGTGCTAGAATATCATTTTCACAAAATAAACGGCATCAAAATCAACGTACCTTCTCAGTAAAAATGTCGACACCGTAGGATCGAGCAGAGCTAGCAATAGCCTTAGACACGCCTCCCATGCCTCCCTCCACATAACCCCATGCTCCCTTCTCCTTCTCCAACTCTCCCATCACATGGTGCAAGAGCACATACCTTCAGGACAAGGTCCAATGCAGTTAAACTTGTAGTTATGTGTGTTTGTGTGCCACAGAGTGTCCTAAAATGAGTCTCACCCACTACCAGGATTACTTGGACTGGTCATGGCTCCTATCACAGCATCAGTAGCCAGTGTTGCCATCAGTGGCTCCGACTCAAACCACCGATTGAGGATCTACGACACAAAGCACAAGTTAGTTACGATGTGTTCAGTAGAAAACAGCAATTGATGCCAAACTCAGCTCAAACTACAACAAACCTTCATTATTGGTGCAGTTATAATCTCATAAAAGTCTGGAATGTTTCTGCCCAGTTTCAGACCTTTAAATTCAAAAAACATAACAGCATGACTCAGTTACTGCAAAACAAAATGAGTATGTGGTGAATAATTTCTTATTCTGGCATCGGAAAAAATATAAAAGGTTTATTTCTCAAGCATGCATCCACCAACATACCGCATTTGACAATAGGCATCAGTGTTTTAGCTGCAGCTAGCCTCTTCCTTAGTGATCCAGTGGTAACACCTGGGATGTCTACAGGAGGAGCATCCAGGAGAGGGTGGATAGCTCCTGCTAGCCTCTCAAGGTATGCAACAAAATCTGGAAAGGCCTGGGAAGCATGTCAAAGAATCAGTGAAGATGAGGATGGCGGGATGTGGGATTGTTAAAAAAACAAAAAACAAATACAAAATAACTTTGTACTGGTGGAGAAAAATAGGTCAAGAGAGACAGTTAAGAACATTTTCAGGTGACACCACTGTGACAAGAGCTGAAATACATGCAGTCAACCAGTTACTATGGTTATAATAATGCTTAAGTCACCTTAGCGTCCTTCTGTGAGAATTTGCCGATCTCCCTCTGATTCATGGCCAGATCTGAGCCCAGGATGAGAGACCTTGGTGGGGCGCCATTCACACCCTCCTCCAACATGGGGGTGAAAGCATGGGGGTCCCTCATATACACCTTCAGCCCATGTTTCTAAAGATATATGTTCAAATTATAAAGAACATCCACTTTAAGCCTTCTCAAAAATGAGCTGAACTCATGTATTTTACAACTTTTCTATGTTTACCTGGAGCTCCAAGTCTGCAGTTATGTGGGGTCTTAATAAACTCAGCAAATAGGAACACCTGGAGAAGTGGAAACCTGCACAGAAGAATATTGTTACTCTAACAAGGACACAATCAGGAACATTTCTTTCAAACATGACTTGATAGAACATATATAAACAGACAGTATTAAAAATAAATGTGTATTTGTGTGTGTAACCCCCGCTGATAACGTGTGTTAGTGTTAGTTATTAGTTGCAAGTTACACAATGCAGTATGCAAGTGTTGTTTTTTAGGCTCCTGGGTCGAGCCAGGATTGTGTCCCAGCCAGAGGCCACCCTACCAGGAAAGAGCTCTTCTGAAACAGCTGCTCCTCCCAACACATGTCTGCGTTCCAGCACTGCTGTCTTCAGTCCTCCTTTCTGTAGATAGGCGGCCTACACGCACACAACCACCGAGCACAGGTTAAAAGTTTGCTGAATTACATAATGTGGGCCTATTACAGCACACTATAGATGTTGGGAAACCAAAGCATTAACTCACAGCCACCAGTCCATTGTGTCCTGCAATGAAATATAACATATGTAAGACAGTTATCCTGCAAATGCAAATTACCCATGATATAACTTCAAATACTAATGTACAGCTTCATTGACATTTTTTTCAAAATCAAGTTTCAATAAAATGTTGGGCACTTTATGCAGGCTGCTCTCCGGTACTTTTAACAGTCAAGTTCAATGAGTCCAAAGTTGAACAACTCTTGCAAAACAGAGAATACATAGCAAGAAACAGAGCCAAATCCCTTTTCTCCCACGGGAAAATGCTTTTATACAAGTGAGAAATAAATACTTCATACAGACTTTGGTAAACTCAGCAGACACGTTGTGACAAGGCGCGGGCTGTTATTGTGGTATTGTAGCATAACCCCAGTGTTTTCTGCACGTTTCGCCCCAACAGTCGAAAGATCTCACCTCCTCCAATGACCAGCGCGTCATACTGGGATTTTAAGGCGGTGTGACTGGATCTGGATCTGGTCACTGTCCCCACAGCAGTCACAGCCCTCCGTCCGCGATCAGTCCACATCACTGCTGCAGCCATGGCAGGAGTGTGAGGCAGGATCCTACCTCAGTCCCTCCTCTTTTCTCCTGGAGCAGCGTTGGGTAGTAGATCCGGGTTTTTCTGACTGAGACCCATGACACTGGTTTAACTGGTGTTTAGTAGGAGGCGGGAAGTGGATTCGTAGTCATGGCTGGTTATGTTGGGAGGAAGGTAGCCTATAAACAGAGGTGGACGAAGTAGCCTATTCCGATCTTTAACTTAAGTACAAGTAGCAATCGCTACTACAGTTACAGGTAGGTCAAAGTCCTGCATTCACAATATTCAAGTAAAAGTACTAGTAATGTATTATACTTTAATGTTGTAGCTAAAGGAGCGAGTACTTTAACTAGTATTAGGTATTAATATATATATATACTATATATACTTTATATGCTGCTGGGTAGCTTAACATATAATACAATACTTTGTATTAATAATCTTAATCGGCAAAGTGCCTAAAGTTATCAAATACATGTAGTTGAGTAAAAAGTACAATATTTCCCTCTGAGATGTAGTGAAGTAGAATTCTAAAGTTGCATACAATAGAAATATATTACTTTCCACCACTGGGTAAACTTCACATCTCAACGACACATATACTGATTGTATGTGTAGTTGAGATGTGAATGCACTGACCATTTGAAATAAGGAATTTTGATTAGACATCCAATTCATTCTTTTCCAATCCACACGTGCCCTCCCACCTACCCCTTTAATCTATCTGTTCACCCTTAACGTTGTACCCTTCTGTGATGAAATGAATAACCTAGTGGGCCAGCTTCCATTGTCGTCCTTTCCAGAAACAGCCATGTTTTACATTGTTATATTTGTTATATTATCCTGTTTTTGTTATGATGTTGTTGTTCTACTTGTCTGTATGTAAAAAAATAAATGAAAAACTTTAAAATATAGTTTTTTTAATTCAATATTAAGAGCCAATAAACTAATTGTTAAAAATATCAACGCACGAATGAAGTTAAATATATTTTCTTGTGGAATCAAAACTTATATTTTATGGCAAGAAAGCAGGTAAAAGTAACAATAAGAAACAATTCATATTACACGACCTTATTCCTGTTGAATCTGTCTATCTATATATCTAAATATCTGTCTCTTGTTTGTAGTGTATGTATCAGCCTGTCATTATCCAGATGTCCACTAGGTGGCACAGTTGTTCCATTTAATCCAGCTCCAAAGCCCCGCGTCATTGTTTTACACAAACACTACAGCAACTTCAAAGTTCAATTACACAACAGTCATTTCAGTAAAATCTCATTTATTTATTTCCCATTACATTTGCAGTGTGTGTAGTGTAAAATACGGCTTAAGAGATGGGCAATTCATTTTTTAACAAATACCTTGATTACTGTATTACTAATTTCCAGACTTTCTTATCCAGACTCTTTCTACTCTTTCTAGATCTTGGGAATTTTATATTACCAATATGTAATATACACATTTCCACAAATTGTAAAGTACCATAGGACCAACATTTTTACATGCGAGTCTCCACAGAGCACATACAGTATGTCTTGCTTGTGAAAATATTATTTTTCCAAATAATATACAGTATATGCAAAATATATGAAAACAATTTATATAGCAATCAGAAAGTGCAGTTTGAGACGTCCTCTCTCAGCTTCTTTGGGGTTGCGCTCCAGTCATCTCACAGTAAGGACCCACCTTAAGAGTTTTAAGATGAGCTCTTCACAAAGAACGGTTTCTTAGTGCTGCTGTTGAAGATGTCATATTGGCCTAGTGGTTCACTTAACATGCATTAATAAGATAAGAGGCCATAGATCATCTCGAGCCTGAGCAGTAGTCCAGGGAGTAGACAGAGTCAGAGATCTGAGGAAGGAAGGGTATTAATTGGTACAAAAACAACCAAACACAGCAGAACAGAATCAAGTTATCTTCTCATCTCGTCTATATAATGTGGATTTTTGACTATGTTTTGCTTAGACAGTGTAAAATAATTCCTGAGGTTTATATAGACTGTGCACTCTCTTGAAATGAGGTATTATAGAGATCTAGAGTTTCCCGCTAGACCTAACATGGCGCTCCCTTGGTATATTAGAGTAGCACTAGTTTCAGGGAAGAGAAATTACCATGATATATTGTCTGCTTGGTTTTCCTTTAAGGAACGTCTGCGGACAACAGCCAATCAACCATAACTAGATCAGAAGCAGGAGATTTTGTTCTTGTAAGCAGAAATTAACACTTCATTCCCCTTTGTCGGCAGAAATTCAACACTACAACCCTCGAAGGCTCTCCCAGGCAATAAAGGAGAAAATTCAATTATGTTATAACAGTGCCGCTCCAAAACACAATTACCTCGTTTTCTGGGGGGGGCAGTGCTTCATTTTTCCTCCAGGCTGAGAGGTTCACTGGTGAAGATGTTAGGCCTTGAGACATTTACCTGACAGCTTTCAAAATCCCACATTGTTGAATACAGGATGCAGTCTCATAGAAGATCAAAAAAGGTGTTATGTGCAGAAAGTAAGAAAACATTTGAGAATGTCCTGCTACACTGAGGATCTACTGTGATTTTAGTTTTTACACAAACAAAAGGAACTTTTGATATAGAAAGATGCTGTACACACTCTGAAGAATTGACTGTGTCATGTATCCTGAATAAAAAGTTCAAAGACAAATTATTTGAGGCGTAATGTGCTTGTGAGAATAATGTGTAATAGGTATCAATGAAGAATAATTGAAAAAATAAATATTATATGTGAACGCAGCACCAGATAGAGCCCACACACTTGGTTAAATGTTCATACTTTTCAGTGTGGTGTGGAGAAATGTCTGTGTAATGTATTGTGTGTATATATATATATATATATATATATATATATATAGTTTTGAAACAATGAATCTATTACTTTATAGACAAAAACTTAACTTCCAACAATTGTGAAAAATCATAAATTGTTTAATTAATTTATCAAGCAAAACTTCCAAAAAGTTTGCTGATTCCTTTGTGATGGGCATTTTTAAATACTTTCCTTAGATTTTATAGACTAAACCATAAATCAAAAACAGACTAATCAGTAATATAAGAAAAATGTTAGTATGCAGCCCTAAACTGATCCAAACCACATTATAATGCTATGTTGTGATTGTGCTACATTCTTGAGTTCAAACATGATGTGCTGTTTGTTTATTAATAGCTTTAAATATATATTTTTCTTTCACTGGATGTGGCACACATTACGAATACATGCTGTTTCTTAATTTGTGTTTCTTAATGTTTTGTAATCTTTTAATAAAATATACAGATAAAAGAAATATGTTGTGGTAGAAGCTCAAAAACTGGCATAGTTATTTTCCTTATTCTGAAAAAAATTGTCATTACATATTTGTAAAAAAAACCCAACACCAACAAAAAACAACACCTGCACATTTGAAGATGTGTAGTGCTAATATATGCAATAAGCTTATAAACTGTTAAAATAGGCTACTTTATGTATCACTGATGTGGAAAAACTGAATGAGAGAATTTATTGGTGTGTAAATCAGTAGGCTAAATCACAGGTGGACATTTACATAAACTAGCAACACAGTTGTTGTTGTTGTTGTTGTTATTCAACTGTTTACATAACCTGATTTTTCCCATAGCAAATTCATCAATTCAAGGAATTAAAAAGCTGACCAAGAGGCTGTGACCTGTCAAGTTGGCTGAGACCAATAGCAAATAATACATATCAAACAGTTTTCTGTGGTCTCTCACATTTCTTTAACTTCAACATGCTGATGAAAATGCACTTTTCTTGTGGAGAGATAAACTGATTTTAGTTTGGATTTCTCTGGGCTCCATGATGTAAACTAAACATTTACGTTTCAGAGATGTGCAACAATGAGTGAAAGTAACAGTAAACACTGTAAATGAAACTAGAACAGCAGCATTAAGTGACAACTCAAGTGTAAACTCATTAAACTGATACTGTATGTACATAAGAACTGTCTTTATGAATGACCTGCGGTGACCTACAGGTATGGTAGCTTTCACAAATGCACTCAACGTGTAGCATGACAGGATTTAAATCTACACTATTATGAGTGGCATGTCTATCACCCAATAGCGTGCCTAGGATTTGGCCATCGTAACCAATCAGAGATCATTTCCTCATCGCGGCCTGTGGTGGAGCTCGCTGTGTATTTGTCCGCCACGGCCTCCCTTGCTTGGCCCTGGCTGGGAAGTAGCCTATAGAGTCGGGGAGGGAATGGTGTAGCAGGCAAGAAGCTGTGATACTTGACATTAGATCCACGGGAATGTGAAACTTAAGGACTGAAATCACCAACAAGACGCCGTCTGCGTGCCCAGAGACTTGACATTTTACCTGGTTTCTCATGGAAGCAGATGGATTCGTGAGGAGGCGTCGGATGACAGCAGAGACTACAGGCAATGATCCCGGGGTTGCTGGCGCATCTGCCGGGGCAGAAGTTCGATGGCTAGGGGGCAGATTCTGGGGAGTTTCGGAAAGTATCGTCGGGACCCTGACACCCCGGATCGGAGGGGAAACGGAGCTGCAGACTGTTGATTGTATCCGTAGTGCACAGGATGCTGAAACAGAGGACTCTGAACCAGACTATGAGGGTTTGCCACAGGGAGCCTCCACTAGCACCCACATGTTGGCTGGAGCCGTGGCCGGGATCATGGAGCATTGCCTCATGTTCCCCGTCGACTGTGTCAAGGTAGCATAGCTCAGTGGCTAACCAGCTGACCCGCAGCTTTTCCTGAATGTTCAGTGCTTACACAGCCTGGTCTCTGTTGTGTGCTGTGTGTGTTATTCTTGTAGCCAGCGTGTTTGTTAGCATAGCTTATTAGCTTGCTCGCCTGTCTAAACACGCTGCAGCGCACACTGCTTTGAGGACAAGGTCAGTCGGCTCAGTTGGTGTGTCACATCCCTACTAGCTAACTGGTTAGCATGCTATTGTTAATTAAGAGTAGTTATGACAGCCTTTAGCGGGGTCACAGGAGCCCATATGGTCACTTTTAAACCACTAACTAAATCAAGCCATTCTGCTGTCAAAGCCTCCACGGATATAATAGTACGCAGTTAATTAATGTGCATGTTACGTGTAAGCAAGTGAGTAAACTAACGTTACGTAGTTCAAGGAGCATTAATGAGAGGAGAAGTCCAGCTGCAACAACTGTTTTTCGTTGGTTGACTGTTGTTGTTTCTAGTAACTCACTGCCACTATTACAAGACACGCACAAATGAATTGCACTGCAGTTTTGAGACCATTCGGTCCCTGCAGTCCACAACTGAGCATCTGTTGCTACTTTCCCAACACACAGTTTGCTAGTTGTATGCAGTGTGGCTGCTGCTTCACACACTAACTAATTGTTTCCTAAATGTTTTATAACCTGCAAGTCATGCAACTTCACTGGGACAGTTCTTAATCACGTGGTCTTCGTCGTCATGCAGGAGTTTATTTAGTTTTGAACTAAAACATAGCTCTAGGGCATGACCTATTACCCCAAGAGGTCAGCAAGATGGGGCCATGCGGAAGTGAGCATTATATAACACAGGCACAGGGTTAGAGAGATGGGGCAAGTGGCAATGAGTCAGCTGTCCATGTCAAACTGAAAAGCTGTACATATGCCCACGCTTCAGCCATGTCTTTGCCACCTGTAGTGCATCTCTGTTGCAGCTTGTCTAGCCCTGAACAAGACCGACGTTTAGAGAACCATCTCATTAACACCGTGTCTGCTACACCACTATAAGATCTCAGCATCTTTTTAAGCAAGCTACGGGAGATTAGGTGCATTGTGACTCAGCAAAATGAAGTCAACTACACATAAACAGACTGAGAAGTAGATATTTGCAGGAAACTGAATAATATTTGAGATGCATCTAACATATTCCCTTTTCTATTTAGAGGTTTCCCACTACACCAAATAAAGACTTTTCCTCCTCTGTAAGATAAGCCTCTCGCTTAAGAGATTGCTGTGTAATTATAGTTTTAGAAGAGGCTATCATTCATCCTAAATGTATCCTAAATCCCAGTAATTGGTTGTGGATTTTAAAACGCGTGTTGCAATTGAAGGTCTGCCAGAGTGTATACTGCACACTCCACATGACTGGAATTTCTATTATATTGCATTTGTTATTGAAAGAAACCAATAAGTCTTCAGTGTTTGTGCCAAAGAGTGGTCGATGTAGTATTTGCATTAAGCACAAAGGTCATTACTTTTTAGATGTGCAAACATACCATAGATAAGCACACTGGATACATAGCGCAAACACATCTATGCATGCGTTTGTATGGGGCACCAATGAACCAGTTTCTTTTTACTATCATGCAAAGAGATGTGCAATAGTGTGTGCTTTGCGTGAAGTAACTTGATGCATATACTTGAACCACTGTAAACTAGCTTGCTTTGGACCCTACATTCCACAGCTGTACTATAGAGTGACATGAGGCCATGTTTATGCTTTGCTAGAGCCCTACATGCACATACACAGTGGGGTGTAAGTTTGTCCATTCAGCTGGAAGTTTGGTATTCAGAGATTATGCCGCTGCTAATTCCTCATGGACGCAGTCACCCAGTGCAACACCCGCCAACTTTCTCCAGATACCAGATAGCTAGTGACTGAAACACAGATCCCGTCCACTTGTCCTTTTTTAGATAATATTTCTACCTTCTTATCATTTATCTCACTGTGCATGTGTGTATGTTAAGAGGAAGACAGAAAGGTGTGCTTCAGGGTCAGTGGGAAAAGAGGCTTACAGGAAGTAAGCCTATGTCCCCCTGTGACCTTGGAGCTTGTAATGCCATACTTCCTCCTATTCAATTATGCATGTACACCACACACAATGTCAAACACCTCATTTCCCTTTTTTGACCCCTTATTCACACTGCAGTATTGAGGAGCCTTTTCATTGTTGTGCTATTCTTTGCTTATATTAGAGAGACATATGGTAAGACTTAAATGATTCATTACATTCTATATTTATATCGAATTCAGGTTAAATGAATTGACGCTACTACTAAACTTAATAATGGTGGTGGGAAGGGAGCACACTGTTGACTTTGAACATTTCCTCTTTTCCAGACACGCATGCAGTGCCTCCAGCCTGACCCCGCAGCCCGCTACAGGAACGTGATGGATGCTCTCCGCCGAATTATAGCCACAGAGGGAGTCTGGCGACCAATGAGAGGGCTGAATGCAACAGCAGTTGGGGCGGGACCTGCCCATGCCCTCTATTTTGCCAGCTATGAGAAACTCAAAAAGACTCTAAGTGATGTCATTCACCCAGGGGCTAACAGTCATTTGGCTAATGGTACCATAAAACATACATATACACACACTAAGAGTGACATCTACCGTAGATGTATCAATCATGTATGGCTATAATCTTAACTTTGAGACCACTATAAGGTATATTGAGATGTAGGATTTGTCCAACTCTAATGCCAAGCGCCATCATGGTGATCTCTCTGCTGACTCGGACTAATCCACACTGACCAATTCTAAAAAAACCCTGGCAGGCCATCAAATTGGATAGAGCCTTTTCATCGCTACAGTTGTACACTGTAAGGACATGCCAGGGTCAGCTGTCAATATGTGGCTGGCTTTTAGGAAAGTTAAACAATTTATCTCCTGTAGGTCAAGTTCAGAAAAGTCACCTTGGCTACAAACTAGAAATAGTTTTAACCCAAGATTCCATTTTAAAGACCTTGCTCAGAATGTCAAACATTTCCTTATTCCTTGTTCTCCCTACTCTCTCTCTCTCTCTCTCTCTCCCTTCTTTTCCAGTTTAGTGGGAGGCTGGGTAAGTCTTCTTTCTCCCATCTCCTCTGCTCCCTCCTGTTAGTCCTGTCTTTTTAAAGCTTTTGGTTTAAATCTCTCAAAAGAGCAATGAACTGTCTAGTCCACTAGGTGTCTCTCTTTGCTCAGGTTTGCCACCTGAATTCAGTCAGGCAATTTGCTGAATATGCACCACTTCTGCTTTGATGATATATTGTTTTGAGCATGACATCTGCAGCTTTTAGGAATAAGGCAGTGGAGGCTGTGACATGATCCAAAGGGTTCTTACTGTTGCAAGTGAAAATGTATTTTTCCTTCTTATTTCTATGCTTCTTTACTGCCGTGTCCTCTATTCTTCTGTATTCTTCATTATTATCTATTTATGTGTAGTCATTTCTGAGGTGTATTTTTTTTTCAGGAACAGCGGGGTGTGTGGCCACGCTGCTTCACGATGCAATCATGAACCCAGCTGAAGGTAAGGGCGACATTTTACAGTACAATGCCATTGGCTTTCCACCACAGAATTAGGACGGGTATTAAGGCATTTTATCTCTCAAAACCAAAGTTTGCCATACAGAAATGTCAGTGAAGAAACTTACAGGTGCCACGCCTGAGCCAACCATCTTCACATGTTGGCCCTAACGCTTATTGACTTTCACAGCTGCTTTTAGTGCACCTGCCCAAACATGTTAATAGAAGGACACTGGTCAGAGTCCTCGTGTGCAGCTGTTGGATGGGGCGCAGCTGTCTGAGCAAACTCTTTTCAAGTGACACTCTACATCTTTCTGTGTGTTTATTGAAACTCCATGTGCTTTAAGGACATATTTACAGTAGATAATAGCTCTCTAATCTTCTTTTCTTTTTCTATCTTTGCCATCTTCGTACTGCCAACCCTGAACACATTTGGCCTTCTCCTCCTCCATCTGCCTATGCATCTCTAGTTGTGAAGCAGCGCATGCAGATGTATAATTCGCCCTACCGCGGCGTGATGGACTGTGTACGCGCCGTGTGGCATAAAGAGGGCCCTGCTGCGTTCTATCGCAGCTACACCACCCAGCTCACCATGAACGTGCCCTTCCAGGCACTCCACTTCATGACCTATGAGTACCTTCAGGAGCTGCTCAACCCCCACAGACAATACAATCCCTCATCCCACATGATGTCCGGAGCTTTGGCTGGAGCCATTGCGGCCGCGGCCACAACACCTCTGGATGTCTGCAAGACCCTGCTCAACACCCAGGAGTCTCTAACCCTCGCCTCCCTATCTTCCGGCCAAGGCCCTGGTGCAGGCCAGGGCCAAGGAGCCCACAGACACATCTCAGGCCTGGCCCATGCCTTCCAGACAGTTTACAGGCTGGGCGGCCTGCCGGGCTTCTTCAAGGGAGTCCAGGCGAGGATCATCTACCAGATGCCCTCCACAGCCATCAGCTGGTCGGTCTATGAGTTCTTCAAGTATGGACTCACCGAGCACCAGCACAATAAGAGGAGAACGCAGCACTTAGAGGCAGAGATCTAAATATCTCCTTGTTTCCCCCCCCCTCTAATACTGTTCTTGCCTCCCTGTAAGGAGAAGATAAAGTCGATATGCACATAGAATCTGACTAAAATCCACCTCAGTTGTCCCATACATACAGACATAGCAGATAAGAAATACCTTTTCAAATACCTTTTGAGTAGTTATATTTTTGCTGCGCTATTTCAAGACTAGGTATGGTGTTTGAGTCATGTTTTTCCCCCGCTCCTCTAGAAGAAAACATTTACACAGTAATATAGAACTAGTTAATCTTGAGGTTTTTTAAAAGCCACTCTAGTGACCACTACATTTGTCCAAGCTGAAGAGAAATGTCAAGAACGCACAAGTTTTGATTTGAAATGGTAGTCAGCAGAGGGCAGTAGTTTTACTACTCTTGTAGTTTCATAAATGTTGCTGTCCTAGAACCAGATTTTTATTTTCACCCATCCAAGCCTTGAGTTTGCAAATGAAAATCATAACTGCCTCCTGATCCAGACCCTTTTCTGGATTAATGAATAATATCATAGCAAAGTATTCTCACAGTAATCCTAGACAGGACAAGTTCACTCTCTTGTTTGGGCTACACACAGGCATTCAGTCCTTTTTAGCCAAAAAATTGTTTTGATTTGATTTGATTTAAAAGTATTTCAGCCATTTAGAATCTAAAGCAAATTGACCCGAGCTGACAACATTCATTTCCTGATCAGTACCCAGATACCTTTTGGTAGAAATCTAATTGAACCCTGCCAACAACTCAAAGCTGAGGGCAAAAGTCATCTTTTATATTTTTGATTAATTTAACTTTGTAATTTGAAATGTAGTCCAATAGTATTTGAGGGTTTCACAGATAAACAAAAAGACCGTAGAGCAGATTTGGGGTTCCCTTGTTTCCTTTGCTCTTGACAGTTAAAGGAATAATTATTCTTTTTTTTAAAATTTTTACCCTTTTCCAAATGTCAAAGTTAAGATCGTTCCCTATGATATAATTGGACTGAAAATACAAATATTCAGTAGCTTTTGGGTACCTGAAGAGTTTGTTTAATTTATTTTATATTTCAAATTATTTTGATTCCTCATTTGGTTGTTTTTTTTTTCCAGCAAATATATTACTTTAAACTTTCCCTTTTTAATTTTTTCCCCCCTTTTTAAGTGTTCAATCAGCACTTCATCATCAAACACTCACCATTAATGCCTTGCGTCCGTTTTTGGCAGAGCAGACCTGTGCAGCATTAAGATGGCCATTTCTGTGCATTAACTCCAGCTATCAGCCTGTTTTCAGCTTGTGAACTACTGAGTTTAATATCTGTGCTTGACAGCAAAGGTTGTGTACATTGTGCCCAAAAGGAGTTCAGTATCCCACAAGCTATGTATCTGTACCATAAATGGAAACTGTCATACTTATTGATTGATGTCTGATTGTTTCCGACACTAAATTGCACTCGTTGAATAAAGACTGAGCAGCGGGGCTCTTCTTGCTGCTCATAAAAGATGGGAGCCCTCTTTTTAAAATGTCTTTAAATGTTTCACAATACTTTGCTATGGGAAGATAGGCTGTTCTTGCCTATTCACCATTCATTGCAAAAACAAGTCCAATTGTCATAATCTGGGTGTGTATAAAAGATCTTAAGTCTTTGTCTTCCTGGTGAATAGGAACCAAATAATGGGATAGATGAAAAGGAGGCAATGCCCCAAGCCACATCTCACACAGTGAGTTTGTCTGCTTTCAGGTATTTATTTTTAGTTTCAGGCAGGTACAGTTGTTTAGTCTTGAACACAGGTGCAGAATTCAACTTTGACCCTCAAGACTGAAAACACAATTTGAACTTGTGGACACATAGCCTGCGTACAAACAGCCTCAAGAGTGAAGCTTTGGAATTCAGCAAATGAGTGATAAAGTAAACTTAAAAAACCTAAGAGAGCCAAAATGTACTATACAATAGATTGGATATTGAAAAACTATATCGGTGCCTAAAAATATAGAAAATTCAAACAAATAAAGACCTATCCTTTTCTACCTTGACATCTGAAGCTAGAAGGCCACTATACCCTGAGGACTAGTGGTCATGTCTATGGTCAAAATTGCAGAAGAACCTCTTCCTCCAGTGGAAAGGGACGTTCCCATTAAGTGTGAGATTAGAGAAGCATCAGGGAAAATTTGTTTTCAAATGAAAAACCAAAAAGGTTTTAAATGTCCTTAAGGTCTTCCTATACGTCGCTCTATCTGGGAGAAACACCAAACTCCTTCAGTTAGAATCTTTGGACATCAGTTTCAGAGCAGCAAGTTTAATGCTTTTGCAAATTGTGGTGAGGAGTGACCGCTTCACCACCTCGGCCTCTATATATACACACAAACAGAATCAGACACCGACACACACCCTCACGCCCATGCTTGTCAGACACCTGTTCAAACAGGGAGTGTACTTAATGTACCGTCTCTGTCGCTCTCTCCCCCACTATGCATGTACTGTATGTGTGGCCTGTCATAGTTATGTGCTGTTAGAATGGTGTATTTGTCTCTCTTTTTCCTCTACTGATGCTCAGCCAGCCACAGCTTTCCCACAGTAATGAAACTCAAGAGAGACTGACTGACAGGCGTTACTTGAGTAAAACGGTTGAAAGGGCGAGTGTGTGGAAATATTGTGATACAGATACAGAGGAAAAAACACTAGAAACTGTATGTCACATGTCTTTCAAAGGTGAGTTTCATCTCCCTGTCTATTTCTGCTTTTTATGTCTCTGTTTTCTTTGTCTGTCTGTCTGTCTGCTTCACATTTCAGCAGTCTGAGAGGAGTAAACTATTTAGTCTGGTCATTTGCCCCTTTCTTTCTCATTGTGTAAGTGTGTGTGTGTGTGTGTGTGTGTGTGTGTGTGTGTGTGTCAGGCGTGTAGCCAGATGGACCACAGGCGTACCCAATCAAAATTAAGCATTTGTTATTCTGTGCAGTGGTGCAAGAAGTACTCTAAATCTTATAAAAAGTAAAAATACTTTGTTGCAAATAAAAGCCCTTCATTCAAAACATTACTTAATTTAAAGTACAAATACATTAGCATCAATAGTAATTATGCAGAATAGTACAATTAAGAATCATATATATTATATTACTGGATTGTAATTGTTAATGCATTAATGTGCACTAATAAGGTGAGTAGGCTACCTTTATCCATAATATTATATCATATTTTATTATATATTGTTTGTAATATTATTTATCATTACCAAGCAGCTAACAAATGTTATGAAACAAATGTTGTAGGGTTGTATAAGTATAAAGTAGTATAACATTTAAATATTCAAGTACAGTACAAATAGCCTCAAAGTTGTACTGAGGTAGTCTACAGTACTTGAGTAAATGTAGCCTACTGTTTGTATTTTTGAACAACTGTGAATATGATTGGCTTTTCTGGAAATGTCACTAGCCAATTAAAAGTGTGGAGCATCATGTGGGCGGGGTTGACCTTTGACAAGTGCGTGTAAATGTTTGTGTGCGGGGCAGACTATTTTCACTTTCTCTTCTCTTCTGAGTGAAAATAATAACTGATTCTTTACAGTTTTCAACCTTATCTCACTGTTTTTTATCAGCAAAGGGAGCTCAGGTGTTATTATTTGACGTGTGAAACTTCAGCCATGTGATGCTGTAAATGTGGGGAGATCATAACCTCAGTGTGGTGTTTGGTGCCGGACGTGGTCGCCTTGCTCTTCCTCGCTCACTGACTCCTGGTCGATGACTTTGACCTCTTCCCATTCGATGATGTGACCGTTTTTTGGTCTGACGTTCACAGGCAGCTGCTGTTGTCTGCTTCAGGTGTTCATTCACTCTCCATGTAGCGTTTCCCACAGTCGCTGCATTCGGTGGTGAAAGGTCAGATGTCTCAAGACGATCTGTTAAAAACATGCCTTTAGTTTGCTTGTCATAAAATCCTTGTACATAAGATAAAAGGTTTCAAGGCTAAGTTTGCTGTGTGTGTATGTCCTGTGCTGTCGCTCCTTTCTGCCACTCAGACAAAAGTGCTAGTTTCTGTGGACGCCAACACATCTGTTTGTCTCTGCTGTCGTTGTTTCTGTGAGTCCAATACATGTCTCAACATATCATAGCAGGATGTGATTAATAATGGCTGCTCCCCATTTAAGTGTGCCAATTCAAGAGCCTTGGTATACGTTGACTGGGATGCTTTTATGGAACTGAGCCATCAGTTAATTGCATGAGATACACCTGTGCTTTTCCTGCTATTTCAGGTCAAAGTGTCTCCTGTATTTTGTTTTAATACTGTTTTTATTCACAAGTCTTGTAGTGCATGCACAAATCTCAAATTCAAAAAAATCAAAATCAAAAATTTGTTATATATGATGTATTTTACCAAGCAATTTTGTTTCATGTGTAACTGATGATGAGTTACTTCTAGGTAACTTATTTTCACTTTATTTATCACTTATTTATTCACTACGTCCTCCTCCTATTTCTTCTCAACTCTCTGTACAGTCCCTTTAACGGAGAGTGATTTGCCTGTGAAGAGCTCCTCCACACAGTAAATACTTGTTTGATGATTCACTCAAACCCATTCAACCCTCATGTCTCCTAATAGACTTCTGCCATTATGATAACATTGTCTACCATTATGATGTTGAGTAATGGTCTTATCACCACAATTACAGCCTTTAAACACAACTATAGACCATTTTAATTAGACACACAGACATGAAAGAGATGATAGAGTTATAGCTTTCAGAGTGGCACACTTTACACTGTCAGTCATAATTACGCTGAGTGTTTACCCAGTGGGTGTGTGCGTATTATGCATGCATGTGTGTGTGAATGTGTAGATCAGTGGCTGTTGCCCTCTGAGCCAACCTGGAACTCTTTCTCTTCTTAACCAAATATTATTGCTATTCCAAGGCCATCACACACACTGCATGCATCTTTTCTGGTGGAAAAGACTCATACAAGTTGATGAAGGGCTGGCAGAAACACATGCATACACTCCCTTGTGTATTGTTGTAAGCTCATGTTTTGGAAACTCAAGCCTCCGGTCAAAGACCCTTACAGCAAGCACCTGTGGAAGGGTGTATTTCTCACACGCACACACACACACACAGACACACACTCCAAGGGTACTTAGGAATGTGAACGCCTGAAGGACTCTTGTCCTCTACAACAACTCTCCCTCAGTCGCTCGCCTTCTCTTATACGCTCTCCATATTTATGGCTTTTTTTGTTGCGTCTCTTGTCAGATCGCTCTCCATATATTAAACCAAATTATGACTGGACCACTCAACATGAATTACAGAGTGATACAGGATTATGCCATGATGTCCACTTTATTCCATCCTTGCCAGCAGCTAATGGATGAGGTGTGATTACCGGCTCTTCGTCTAACTCACTGGGATACACACAGACTCATACAGGTTGTGATCTCACGCTCCTTGGGGGTGCTGCTGGATAAAGGAGCTGTTGTTGTAATCCCTTTGGCTGCTGCAGTCTCTCCCACTCTGGGCAGATACAGCAGGTTTTAGGGGAGGAGAGGAGAGAAGCCAAGAGAAGAGGAGAGAAACTAAAGCAGAAAGGCTCCAGTGAGAGTAGAGCAAACAAGCTTTTTGGTGCATAAATTCAACAAATAAAAGAACATGATACACATTTATGCCTGGCCTAATGTGTTCAGATTTTGTTCTTTACTGGCATTCTGTAAAACGTGATCCTGTACAATCTGCAGACAAGATAACCATGAATTGAGATATTATCTCTGAATTTCATGACGTTTGTTTTCCATTAATGACCACAAGCTAAGTGCTTATTGAATTTATGCAATCTGATATGAATTGTATTTCTGAGAAATGTGGGCTCTCCCCCTCACTCGGGGCCGGATGCCCGCTAGGGGGCCTCAGAGTAAAAATTGTCTG
>CALSBV010010813.1:10466761-10480771 GCA_943590825.1 Bovichtus diacanthus
TGTGTGTGTGTGTGTGTGTGTGTGTGTGTGTGTGTGTGTGTGTGTGTGTTTGCTCGCAGCACACAGCAGCCACTCGAGTCGGACAGGGAAACACTGAGCTGAAGCGGAAGCAAATAAAAACACAGCAATGTAACAATCTGATAGCGCCACTTTGTATCATACATACACATAACGGGTGCCTTTATTGTACCTCGCTATCAGCAGCGCAATGGTGACGGCGGGGAGCGTGACTTCATTGACTTGGGACTTTGTGGGCTCTTGAGGATCTAGATTGGTTTTGCTGCAGCTGTTGGTAGATCTATTACTACGTTTGTGTAAGATCTTATTAAGTATTTGCTAGTTTCAAACTCGTAATTTACTGAATTGGGCTGCACCATTAAAGCTGAGGAAACGTCTTCGCCAGGAAAGACTTTATTTATGTGTAAATTGGTTGCTAGGAAACATTTGTAGGGCCGTTCAAACTATGAGAAATGCATTTCAAAAGCAATCCATTATGTAAATAAGTTTCTCAAGCTGCTACAAATAACAGTTTTAGAGGGCCAAGTGATATATTAAACCTAGCTGCCAGTGCTTTCTAAATGTAAGTGTTACTTGGTTTTATTTAAGTATGCATACAAGAGACTATGTGCGCCAGAGTTATTAGAATTCATGCAGTTCAGAATGAGTCGTAAATATCTGATCACGCTAACTTAACCAAGGCTATTTATTCCGACTATTTAGCGTAATATTTTGTAATTTGAGGGCTATTGGGTTATTTTAGTGAAATGTGATTGAAAATCCTCCCACTTCATATCATTATTAGACATTATTTTGAAGTTTGAAGTGTCGGGTCAGATATGTCGAGTGCATATTTTGCTATCACTATCTCTTCTCTCTAAACAAGTCATATGTTAGCGAGCTAATGTTAGCTTTGTCAGTAAAAACTACACTTTGCTGAATGCAGATTTACGCACTGAATTTACAGCCATCCTGGGGTTTTTTTCCGCTTTGTCCAGTCAGTAATCCAATCTGGCCCTCACTTTCTACTCATTCTAGACTTTCTTAAAAAGTTCTGGCCTCACTTATTAAATTTAAAGACAATTGACAAATGGTTCCTGGCTAGATTGTATCTGTTATCTCTTATCTTATCTGTTATTCATCGTTCACGTTGATATGACTCCAAAGATGGCAGCATCAGACTGAATTATGAAGCATAGCAAAATGTGAATTCTGGATGAGCGGCAATCTACTAAAATAAAAAAAGATCATCAACCTTCTGTGCCAGTCGTGGCTTGAATTTCTCCCAAAGTGCCGTGCTGTGAAAAATTAGGATGCGGGGGAGATACGGCTCCTGTCATCACTTAAGAGAACAAGTTGGGGAGGAAAAATTCTTCCCATGCACCACCAAGGATACAAGCTGATTGCTAACAAACACACACACACACACACACACACACACACACACAGCAACTCCTCTGTGGGAGAAAGCTGCAGCAGAAGAGAAAACAGCTGTTTTGATTATGACCATTTGTATGTGATGTGAAGCCTGCAGAGGACGCAGGACGGCATGGACATGTTGTGTGTAGCCGTGGCGTGAGTGCGAGTTTGAAACAGGATCCTGCTCACTTTTCGTGCAATAAAAGAATAACATGCAAGACTTGCATTGAATAGAAAGCTCCTCGATAAATCCAAGTGTTTATAGTAAAATGCCGTCGTTAACGGGCCAGAATATGACGAAGGGGAGAGAGGGAATAATGCTCCTCTGGCAGGGACACTGATATTTTCATATGAGCAGACAAAGCCAAAGTGTGATGATGAAAAAGAAACTCAATGGAAGGTAAAAAAGAGTGAGAAAAGCTTTTTGCTAAATTTGGAATGTGTGTAGGAAATATTTCAACTGCCTTTGTTGCCTCAGGAGGGATCTCCATTCCTCTGCCACACTACTTACACGATCAAAGCAAAAGACACATGCACGCACACACAAACACACACACACTTATCATCCCTTGGGCATTTGGGAGTGAATCCTTGGCAGGGTCTGATGAACTGCAGCATTGTTACGGACGACTGCAGGTGTCCAGCACTTTCTCTCCTCCGCCCTTCCCTCTGTCTCAAATGTTGTGACAAATTCCTTGAAAAACTAAGCAAGGTCAGAAAATCTTCTTACAAACACTTCAGAAAGCTGCAACCGCAACATAAGACGCACACACACACACACACACACCCTCGGTGCACACCCAGCACGTGTGCAAGTGCAACACACACACAGTTCACACACACGGCCTGAGAGCAAAACTAAAGTTGTCTGTCAATGGTGTGGAAGCGGTGTGGATAAGAGTCCTTCCGTGTGTGTGTGTGTGTGTGTGTGTGTGTGTGTGTGCCGAAGCAACACAGGTGCAGTCAGGGACACCGAGGAAGAAACCGGCCTCCTGCCCTTTGAACTTGATCTTGAAAAGAAAGCTGTCTTCCCTTCCTGTCAAATAAGCTTAACTGCTTTGCCTCCGAGCTCCAGTCAGCACAAACTGGTCTGGTGAAAACCGCAAGCCTTTCATTTCCTCATCGAAAGCATTCACACCAATTCAAAGGTTTTTATTACACACATTATCAGCATTGATCTATACTGAAGCCATTATTTTTATTAAAGTTGATGTGTTTTTTTTTTAATTAAAGTTGATGACAGTCCAGGTGAATATTGTAAATGTGTTATCCACATGTTTTTCTCTAGCAAACATGTTCTGGGAGGATCTGTCAATTTTACATTGTATCCCTCAGTGTGTATCAGGTGGACTTGAGGCCTGTGTGTGTGTGTGTGTGTGTGTGTGTGTGTGTGTTTCTCCAGACCGGCAGAGATAGGGCGTTGGTTCAAGGTTAGGTGATGTTTTTTTCTTCTTCGTCTCCGTCCAGCACATTTAGCCTTGTGAATTATATTCCTCTTGCTGTAAGGCTAATGATGTGGTCTAAAGAGCAGAACATGGGGCTGCTCTCTGTTTCACACAGCAGGGAGCAGAGTCTCTCTCGTCGGAGGTGAGGAGAGAGACCAGGGAGAGGAAGGGGAGGAAGGAGGGAAGCTTGAGAGGCCGTAAGTGGGCTTGAGTAGTTCCTTTATCAGCCCACTGATAGGACTCGTCTCTCTGTGTGTCAGAGCTGCTCAATGCTCTCCTTGTCTCGGCTTATCACCGCTAATTAAAACATTTGGATTCCACCAGCCGGCTCTGGAGGAGTGTGTGTCTGTCTGAGCATGTGTGTGGGAGACATGAGAGTGGAGAGGAGTCGGAGGAAGGAAGGAAATGTGGCAGCTTGTAAGACTTCCTGTCCATCTATGGACAGAGGAGCTCAACACATACTCGCCCTCGGCCGCTGACAGACGTGCTGTTTCTACAGATGCAGACGCATTACACTTCATACCTTTTTTATATGTTTCCAGTTTCGTTTCCTGTATTGACAATGTCCTAGTTTGAATGCAATATCCTTTGTATATGTTATAGCAATAGATTTCGAAACAGTGAAAAAATAGGAACTGGGCAAGAGCTGTTTGGCAAGAGCTGTTTGGCAAGGGCACGTTTGGTAGTTTGGTGTCTGAGCTTTACTTTTGGGCTGTTTCTTAATCTGCCCCCACTCAAACTCTCAGCCCTGAATATCACGTATCTGCTCCACACACACACACACACACACACACACACACACACTTACATACAGACCTGTTTTTAAAGTTCTGGGTGGGCTCATCTTTCTATTCTTCCTAATCCCCCCATGACCCCTGCTCCTGCTCTGACTAACACAGAGCTGGGATCACTGCATTTCTTTACAGGCACAATACTTTGACCACTGGGCCACAATAACGTCTGGCTTCTGCTCAGCACAGAGCTTCAAGACAAGATTTGTCAAAAAGACGTAAACCAGTTCTCTAGGGCTGTACCAAATAGTTTCAAGTAATAAGATAGATAAAGTAGATATTTGAATTCCAAATCAAGTTTTTTTTCAAGCATGTTTTATTTTTTGTTTTAAAATACGGTATTTCTGTCACAGTTACAGAACAGAGATTAGGCTACACTAATAATATTGGTATTTATACTATCTGTAGAATTAGATTCCAGCCGTGGCTGCGTGGGATTGTTTACGACTCGTGTGATCCAAACAAAAATAGAGAAAAAAAGATAGATGTTTTAATCTAACAAAATGTTCTGCTTCTATCCATATTTGCTGGAGTTTAGCCTTTCAAAAGCCACATTTTCATTTTTTGACAAAAAAAGTTTTGCTCGCTGCTTGCCACACACTGACAAATTATATTCATAAAAGAGTCGATTTAATAAAAAAAAAAAAAAAGATTAACTCATATAATCCAATGAATCACTTTGTTCAACTTGAGGATTTCGTTTTTTTTAGGGTAATGATGTCATAAAATATGACAACAAACATTCAAACCTTCAATCCAAAACCTCAATAAGCAGCTTAGAATGTAAATAAAATGACATTCGATACTTCCCCACAGTTTTCATGAAATGATTCTTGCTTCGTCAACAGTAACTTTGTACACAACACAACAGTGCAGTTACCAAACGGAACAATGTGAGCTGATCCTCCGGAATCGGTTCAAATTGTGCTCAAAGGTGTGAAATCTATAATTCCTTTATGAAACCAGCGGGGCTTGTGAGTGCTGATGCAGGTTGTCGTGATGGATGCGTCTCCCCCACGGGGAGTTGATGTCTTATAGCTTTACTGTAAATGTTTACATTCCTACATGCACTGATGTTATCTGCTAATAGTTTCTGGAACAAGCCTGAAGAGTCCTCTGGGTGGGATTATTTGCTGTGTGTGTGTGTGTGAGTGTGTGTGTGTGTGTGTGTGTGTGTGTGAGTGTGTGAGTGTGTGAGTGTGTGAGTGAGGCCAGGTCAAAGGGAAGCAGATCTGTCTTTAAACAGAGGTATTAACCATGACCCCTCTCCTTCCTGAGTCCTGCCCCTGTGTCTGCCGAGGGCCAACGCATTAAGAGCAGCAAAACACACACCACTGCTCCATCTTTTTCACAAAGCCAAATATTTAGCGGTTGTTATAATTGTATCTGGTAGTACAATTAACAACAGGCAGCCACAACTGACTCATAAGAGGGAAGCTTCTCCAAGACTTTCGTGTGAGCTCTAAATCTGTTCCTATTACCTGTAGCAGTCTCAGTGCCAGCAGCAGTTATGTGAAGATGATCTTGTTTAAATCAACAAGGCCCTTGAGAAAATAATTCCTGTTTCAATAGGCGCATCGGAAATGCATGTGTAATTGCTGCTCAGGAGCCCTGTGAGAATTCTCCATCAATAGATCTTGATCTTAAAAGCAAGCCAAGCGTGGATTAGGTGAGGGCTGTCATTCTTGTGTAACTCGGCCCCACCTTCAACGCATTCCTTCCAGCTGAGAAATCCGCAACAAAAAGACAGCAAATTTACTTGTTTCCACTGCCATTCATAAGTCCTATTTAAATCTGCCCTTTAATGCTTTCTTCAGCGGTGGAAGCTGCTGCTGCTGATTGTTTAAAGAGTTAGACGGACATGTTCTTCTGCATTACTGTCCTGCTCCTTTCATTCTCTCTCTGCTTTATGGGCCTATTCATGGAGAGGCACACTAT
Organism: Bovichtus diacanthus; assembly: GCA_943590825.1. Classification (NCBI taxonomy): domain Eukaryota; kingdom Metazoa; phylum Chordata; class Actinopteri; order Perciformes; family Bovichtidae; genus Bovichtus; species Bovichtus diacanthus. The sequence goes on from CALSBV010010813.1 coordinate 10,472,352, forward strand.
TAAAGCACGACTCAAAGTGTTTACATACTTGAGCATTACATATTTATACATGCAGTAATGCTTGTGGGCTCAGTGGTCTACTGCCTGCTACGGCACACAATTGATGAGATCTGGGAATGTAGCAAAGACGTCTGACGGGGCAAGAAACACAAGCAGTCAGACAATTACACATGTTTTAAACAACTCCCAAACCTTCTGCAGTAAACTTTGATCAACCGCATTTGCCAAGGGATCACTACAACATACATGCATACTGTGTACATACTACACACACACGCGCGCGCTCACACGTACATGCATGCATTTCGAGTGTGCTCACATTTAGATTTTTCTTCAAATAAACTAAAGAAAGTTAGATGTTATGGCTAAAACGTTGACTTTTGTCTCTTGCTCCATTAGGCTTTGTTGTGTGTTGCCATGCTCCCACATTTCAGCAATTAACTTGGGGAGTATCATTTTATCAAAACTGCTAAAAAAAAAAAATAATAATAATTTGTAATAAACCAGAATTATCCTCAAAGTGAAGATTGTGGATGAGGTCCACGGTCAAGTCGTCTCTGGATTGTGTCCCTCACTTTTTTCACTTTCTTCAGTGTGACATCACTGGGTGCGGTAAAAGAAAGCTAAATCTTATCTAGTCACGGAAGACGGCAATGACTAAAGCAACTATTCACCAGCACAATATGACTAATCAGAGCACATGAAAAGTGGCGTACAGCGGAGCCACAATGCAAATCCAATGAACGTTTCTGTTGCATAGTCTTAGTAGCTTAGTCTTGAATAGCCAAAGCACCGTGATTAAAGGAAAATAATTAGACTTAATGGTGCCCTGGTGATTTCCAGTCGAACAGTCGAATGGAGTTTTATGTGTGTGATTCCTCCTTCACACAAACCTGTTGTGTCAACCACTTAGGGAAGCTTGAAGTGGTGTTTTGATATAAGAGATAAATGAGGTTTGGGCTGGTGCCAGCGTGTGCAATAGGTGATCCTCTCTGTAAAAGCAGCTTGTTGTGGGAAAAGTGGGGGTTGAAGTACCTATTTGAGTTATTTTTAATGTCTTCAGTGTTATAATGTTGTAATAATAATATGTGCTATGCTTATATAGACATTATACTACCTTGCTGTTGGCAAATACTTGCAAATATTTTGTACGTGAGCTCACAAGTTATACCTTGTAGTGTCAAAGTGATATCACTGAACACAAATATATCATAGAAAAATTCTTATAACTTTTTATCTGTAGTGCATTAGTCAGGTTTAGGAATTATTATTTAATTTTCCTATCAAGTGTGGCCATTTTGTACATATCTTTGCGATGAGTCTTTCCTGTAGTCTTCAGTGTAAGGCTTGATTAATGCGTGCTGTCTTGTGCAGCCCGGCTGGATGGTGCAACATCGCCACGGTCTACTGACCGTCTCTGAGTCATGCTGCACATAGTAGAGAGTAGACCTTTGCAGGAATCTTTACACACATACAAAACACACCTTTAAAAAAAAAAAAGAAGGAAAAAAGAACCGTCTAAAACCTTCTAAAAATCATCCGATAAATTTGGCAGTTTTGTGAAAAGTTTTACAGTAAGTTATATCTTCATGCTGACACACTCTCCAAAAGGTTAGTAAAGGTCCACAAACCTCATATAAAGAAGTGTTCTTGCAGGTGTTATGTTGAGTTTCATGATGAATAAAGATGTCCCATAAATTAAATAAATACCTACTAAAAGTGTCAGTCTCGGCCATGCTTCTCGCACGTCGAGATAAGCTACTTTCTTTCGTTGGGTTTGTATAAATTCAGGATTCCTTTCTGCTCTGTCTGGGTGCTTATGGACTGTTGCTGGCAGTCTTTAAGGAGGGGATAAAAGCAACATATAGATCATCCTATGGGCCAGTCAGGATCCATTGCTGTGGACAAAGAGTTAGTCACTACCTGATTCAATATATTTACACTGATATATATTTTTGGCTTGATGATTTGAAATGGAGATACATCTTTTCAGACCCACTTGTGCCCCTGAACGGGCCTCTGTGTGAAGTCGCTGTTATTAACTTTGCATTTCTTCTCTCATAGTCAAAAGGCTTAGTCATTCATGTCAATAACAGAGCCCCAAAAGTCCTAAGGAAAAACTGAAGGAATGGCCTAAACATTGTCTTTAAAGATGTCAAGGAAGGAGCCATTATGATGCATTTTAAGTGAGAGTTTATCCCCTCAGTTTATCTACAGGACTTTAGAGGGGCTGAGTACTCTGTGCAATGAGAAATCTATGCTGTCCATGCCCAGGGGTCCGTTGTCTCATAATCTAATCCTTATATTTGTATAAATCGACCAGTTTAAAAGCATAAATGTTTATTAAGTGCGCTTAATTGTAGGATATCCTTTAGATTACTCACTAAATGCTACTTTTAAATGATTTTTTTCCTTCTTTTTTTTCTCTAATTTTTTAAATATTCAGGGACTGTTTGACAACTACTGGGGTTTGTAGGGGTATTAAATCTTAATCAAAAATATAAATTGCAACGCCCTCCCTAGCATTGTTAATATTTCATTTGGAATACCCCCCCCCTTGTATCTCAGCACAGTGTTGGTACAACTCATTCCACCATTGAATTAAAAAAGGCAAAGCATAAATAATTTAGGATAGTGTAATTAAACCTTAATGTATTTAAAGTAAAGATAACATTTAGTGTGATGGAAAAATACATCCCTGACACAGAGACAGGATTGTTATGTCTTTATGACCCACTGTGCAAACTACAACACAATTGACCACTTTTTGATTCCTTTTTTTTATCGATCCCGCAAGGAATACTGAAATATAAAATTGGGGTGGTAAAAAATAAAAAGACCTTTCTCTGCTTTCCCATATATGTCCAGCCACCCTCCCCTCAAAAAAGAACCCCCCCCCTTTTCTGATCCACTTCAGAATGTGTGTATAGTCCCTTAAAATTGTGTCTAAAAATAGATCAAATATTAAATGAAATAGATAAATAAGATTCTGAAAAAATCAGGAAAAAAAAAAAAAGAGTTTGAACAAGTCAGCAGTATTTAGCCTTTAAATTATTACTTTTTCTTTCAAATCATTGCAAAATTCTAACCACACTCAAATCTCGGTCTTACATTTAAAACATTACCTCACACAGTAATAATCTAATCAATCGACAGACTTAAAAGAGCTATGTAATACCTCCTATGTGCCCACTATGCTACTACTGCAGGCTAACACTTAGAATGTTTTATTATTATTATTATGATTTAAATTGCCTTGATTATAGCAATTTACAGAATATCCCTAAATTGATCTAGTCGTGGTCAGAGACATTTGCATTTTAGGAATCCTAAATAGCAGACCGAAATGCTAAACTGGCTCATAAGACAAAAAATAAACCCAGAAAACAAACAAACAAACAAAGAATGTGTACAATCTCAGTCAGTTTGACGACAGAGGGGGATCCATACAGAAAGCTGCCAACACGTGGAGTTGGGAGAGACATTTGTCCAAGTCATGTATCCAGTAGGATCCTCAGAGCATCCCTCCACAGGACATGCTGTTTACGCTCCAGGGCTGGCAGTAGTAGTGCAGGCAGGGGTGGTACTGGTAGGCCTGGTGGTACAGGGGCACAGTCACTGGGATGTGTACTCCATTGGCCTGATAGTATTGCTCCTCGATGTCCCTCACCAGCACTTTTACAGCAACTCTCTTTGGAGAGCCGCACGCCGCCATCTCGGCCGCCATCTGGCGCCGTTTGGTTTTATATCTCCGGTTCTGGAACCAGATTTTCACCTGGGTCTCTGTGAGATTCAGAGCTTCCGCCAGATCGGCCCGTTCAGGACCTGAGAGATAGCGTTGCGTGTTGAACCGACGCTCAAGCTCGTACACCTGCGCGTGAGAGAAGGCCGCCCTGGAGCGCTTCTTTGTCCTGGGCCTGCACTGCTGCTCATCGGACGAAAAGCTGGCCGTCTCCCCGCTGTGGTGACATCCCTCCTCTTTCTGCCGTCTATCCCGCTCCAGACAGTGTGGCTGCTGGTCTCCAGCGCCTATAAGACAATGGAGATGACACTTACTGTGTTTTCTCTGTCAAGGTGGTCAAAAGCATAACGCCACTAGAGCTTCTGGCCGAGAGGTCTCTTCAGCAAGGTGCTGACTATGATGTTCCTCTCTCTTCCACCCCTCACACACCGTCAGAAAGTCAGGGGGTATCATGGAATAAATAAGGCTTTTAGATGGCGAACATTTTTCGAGCAAAACCCTCAGATTAAACCACCTTTTGGTTTGCATGCTTTTTATTTTCCAGGGGCTAAAATAAACGTAATGATTATTGAGCTAATAAATGTCATGTTCGGCCTCAATCTTATTGAAATGGGGCTCTTCGGAGATCTCTGAATTTATTCAAAGAAATTGGATATTTTCTATTGGTAAAAATGAATAAATGAAATCACTGCAAATACGACTTTAAATATCCCATCATATAATGTATGTGTTGTGAATCAAACCCATATTTGACGTGAAATAGATACGATACAAGCCACTGAAGTGAGACCAGTTCATCCTGTTTCTAAAGCAAGATTTGATTTGATTTGATTTACTTCCTTCTTGAATTGCGTGACTGTATCTATCTCATTTCAACATGTCAATGTACGCAGGTATAACGTAAATGCAGATTTGATTTATTGTCAAATTGGTCGCAGTGTAAAACCACACAGAGTCTTTACACAGTTACTTACAGCCACATGGAATAAAACTGCTCACCTTCTCTGAGCTCGGTCTCCTCTCCCGTGGCCTCCTCGTTGTCGGTATCAGATCGGAGGTTTCCAACAGTCGGCCTGAGATCATCAGGGATCGTCTCCGGATGGATGCGGTTCTCATCTGCGCCTCGATGAGACAGATCGGGGACTCTCGTGCCATGTCCGGCGCAGATGTGGCGCTTTGGTGCACAGAGCCCCTCCATGCTCCTGGTACCGGGCTTCCCACGGGCATCACGTCCGGTGAGGATGTCTTTGATGGAGAAGGACGAAAAACTTAATGTCATGATTAAAATAAGAGCACTGGTATTTCCTCACGCTCACATGCGATTTATTTGGAGGCATGAAGAGATCAGCCACTCGAAAGCAAAGGTCCTTACTGATTCGATCTTTTCACCGCTCTCATTAATTGCTCTAATTTAGTTGTGGTGATCTCAGTCCGGTCTGCTAATGAACAGCCTACATCAGGAGCTGTCAAGTCTTTTACAATAGTCTCTGCAGTAGCAGCCGCAGCAGCAGCAGCTCCAGTTAACCTTTGATAGGATCCGCCTGGTCCCTCCTCCGCACCGCCCAGCTCCATGCTTGTCTCTTTGCTCAGGACGACGGACAAGGATTTTACAGACGAGGTACTTCACTTTGGTGAGGTGTGATTTTTACCAGCTTACGTTACGAGCGCATTTAATTATTTAAAAAAAGATGAATAACTCTGTAGCTAAATTAGTTAGAGCCTGTTTTACTACGTGGAGACGAGGACTGTAATTAGACCCTTTTGGGAATTTCAATTCAGTTCATTTTAGTGAATATTGGAAATGAGTAAGGGATTCAGAGTGGAAGCAATAAACTAGTCTTACAAATATTAAATATATGCACACTAGTAAGACAATCTGATGCGTAAAGTTCGCTAAGCGTGCGTAAAACGCAGCTCAATGCAGGCGTTCACATGGGAGAATGTGATTTTAAACCCTTCCACAATACCGCAGCGCACCTTAACATATGAATTATTACTGTTATCATACAACTTTGATTTTAGTGACCACTCAATTCTACAGTACTCTGACAGGACCATTCTAATGTGAAATGCCTGGATTCTCTTCAGTCCATGATTTAATCTTTACAGAATGTAATTTGCGTTATTCATTGTCAATTTTAGCAATTGTTCTTCTTTGTGCATACGATTGCATAGATAAATGATACGTTTTCATTTTTAATGTTACAGTCTTAAATGTAGTAGCCTGAGTTTTTGGAGGCTATGATGTCATTAAACCATAATGTTTGCTAACAAAAGCCATAACTGAATTTCACTGAAGTCCTGAGCTTGACCATAGATATAGTATTTTAAAGAGTGAAGAGAGGACTTCAAGCCTTGTTACTCAAACGAGTGAGTAGCGCCGCCGTGTGGTCACGACGCATGGTTCCCAAAGTGAAGAGGCGCGTAAAAAGAAAAGATGGCAACTACGCGTATACCCCCCCTCCTCTCCTCTCTGTCAAACACACACGCGCGCGCGCGCATTACACAATCAGCAGGCCTGCCCTTCATTGAGGAGACGCGATGACAGATGCAATGATCTGCCTCCTCCGTGTTGTTTTGTTTTCTTCCTCTGACTAAACAGAGAAATCTCTGTGTTTGCCACATCAGCTCCAGAGTGTCACAACATGTCCGGATGGGAAACATGGAAGTTATAACACACCTAACATGTGTTCAAACCACGAGATGTCATCGCCATATCAACAAAGTGTAACATTTTTACCCCGGCAAAACCATGTGGGAATTTGGATCATTACTTAGTAACATGCTTGCTGTAATAAATGCTGTCACTGTTATTATACCCGAATGAACCTGATCACTTTTTATAAGCAACATGCCTCCTATGTATACAATCTGTGTCCTAATACACTCATATTTTCAACCTCCCTGTCCTTTAACTTAGTATTTTCCTACTGAACACGCACAGCCTCTGGATCAGTCGTCGTATCTAATTGAAACCCTCCATGCGCAGCCATTACATTTCTACAGACAGCAATTACTGAAAATGCTTTATGTGTTTTGGATTACGTGAGACAAGAACGACCTTTCTATTACGCACAAAAGAAAAACGTAAATCACGGTCTTGTGATACATCAACTGACATACAGTCAAGTCAAGACACTTTTATTTATACAGTGCAAAACCACAGGTGTGTCTCGAAGATTCTTACAATCTGTACAACATGCACACCCGCTATCATTAAACCACTCCAATTCCATTCTCAATTTTACCAGAAGCCTAGTTAAAATGGCATCTTGTCTTACTTTACACAGACTTATGCCATAATAAGGTCAAAAGATAATTTGGCTAGAATCCTGGAAAAAAGTTTCCATGTCCATCTGATGCAAATATGATGACCCTTGGAGGTCCACCTAATGGGAGAGCCTTTACTCCAGCTTTCCACGCACTTTCCCTTCTCTATATTTGGGCCCTGGTTCTTTTGTGGGCTCCTCGAGTGGTTGCCATTGGAGACTTTGTTTTGGGAAACTCCACGCCTAGCGCAGTGATGATCCGAGCTGCTATCTTTGGAAACGTAAGATAGCGATCAGAGCAGCCGTGGCCAGGCCCGCGTCCTCAGGCATCGCCGTCCTGTCGCCAGCTCTATTTACACTAGTGACTCTGCAGCACTTAGAGCTGACACCAGGTATGTCCTACCGGCAGTGCAGTAGCCAGGGGAAGTGGCCAGTGAGGCTATCAGAGGAGACAAACACTCTGTTTACGTTGCCATTCATCTCCATTAATAGTGTCCGCGTATTCGACCATGCCTAGCAGGTGAAGGTGTTTGCTTAAGTCCATCTCCAATTAACGCTGTGTGTATGTGTGAATGTGTGTGTGCCCTCGAGTCTGAGTGAGTGCAAATGTGGGTAATTATTATATGATTATGATATAATATAATTATTATAAAATTACTGGTAGGCTATATTCTTAAACCCCTTGTTATTGTTACTAGTACTATTATTTTTATTATTTGAATATAAGCATAATACATAATCTAATTATTATTTGGAGTATATAAGAATACATAGTCATATATATATATATATATATACACTGTATATATGTATGTATTATATATATATATATATATATATATATATATATATATATATATTATTATTATTATTTTATTTTTTCTTATTTATTTATATATGGTATTATGTTTTTCAGTGTCATGCATCAACGAAGAAAAAAATTCCCAACAATATTTATCATCCGAAGCTCTGAGTTTATTCGCTGTGTGGGCCCCGAGGATGGCTGTCTGGTTAATGTCCATCCCTGAATCCTTACCGGACATTAGCTCGCCTCTAAATTCTCTCTGTTTCTGGTTCTTGTCTCAGACCAAAGTCTACCACAAGCTTTCTCACAGGGGGGGAAAAAATGCTGGCTAGGCTTGAGAAACGATTTGAGACGATGAGAAACTACGGATAACTGCTTATAGAATAAACTCTACTGACATTAATTTATTTCCGTTACCCATCCGGATTGATATGAATGTTGAAATGCAATGACACGTGCTTCCAAGCAAGATCAGAAACTTCCTATTTGGCATAGAAGCATACAGTTTTACATACATGTTTTTTTCTTAAATCTATAACGTATTTGTCTAGGTTCCAGACACACTATTATAACACTTATTTTCTTTCAATGCACGCATGCACAC
>CALSBV010010813.1:10484377-10570942 GCA_943590825.1 Bovichtus diacanthus
CCCCCCCCCTCTCTCTCGTTTCCTTGCTTTATGTTTTCCAAACAGTGGCACTGAAAATGCATTACAAAAGTAATACACAATCATTTTGTGTAATTAAAAAGTTGATACAGCAAAACCCTTCATTTGGTGCGGCACCTAATAATCGCTTGGGTTTATCCGGTAACTCGAATAGCATTTATTATCTTCTTGTCTCTGCTGAATGGTCCCACGACATCACAGTTCTTCCCATCATCACTACGGTGCTTTTAAGATTAGGCATATCTGCGTTTCCTGTCTCGGCAACCCATGGATAAGATAATATGCCGCAACTGTGGGAAAAGAGATAAAATTGGTAACCCAAGGAGATACGAAGAATATAAATGTTGTTCTTTATTTATGTCTACTTAATTTGAGAAAGTGGTAGGATTCTTTTCCACCAAATGTTGGCCACGATTATGCTTGCCCTTGACATCATGCCAGTATTCCGGAAAAAAATCCCTGCGTAAAATATTAAAATATATTAAAAGTTTGCTCAATTGATATTGTCTGTTTCATGGTGGGCAATTGATACAAGTAGACCAGCTGCAAAATAGTGTTAATGCAATATATAGTTTCTAAATGTCTTTCAATAACAATAGTAATAATAATTATTATTATTATTATAATTATAATAATTAAACTAAAAATAATACCACCTGCTTTAGCAGAAAATGTTCTTTACATTTGGCGTTTAACTCTCATGTTAGCAGACTCCCAGTATTTAAGTTGTTTCTTATTTAATGAATCTTAAATAGAAACATTTATTTGAAATGTCTCTTGAATTGTAGGCTACCTGTGCGCCAAAGGACAAGCACGCTGTAACGGGACACCTCCCTCCTGGTCTCCTTTCTGTGGCCAAGTGCAGGCGCCAGGGTCTGAAGGCCCATTGCTCCTAAACCGTGTGGAAAGAAAAGAAGGGCATGCCGACATAATCTCATCCGCTCACCATCAACACAGCGCTGTTTAGATTAGGGCAGCGTCTTCCTCTCTTCTGGAGATGTATGTCTTTTAAAATGCTCCGTTTAAGTGGAGTAGCAGGGTAAGGAATTAGGTCTGCGGAGAAAATAGGCGTTAGTGTACACAAGGCTTTAGCTTTTCCAAATGTGCGCCCGGAAAAAAAGAAATAGAGATTTTGGATGCTCAGTTGACTGTGCGCCCTGGGGAACTGCTGAAACACCCTGCTGTACATTATAGAATCTCAGGATTTATGGAAAGCACTGATCATTTTCACAATGTCAAAGGTGATTTACTTAGAATTTATGAGGATCTAAGTGGAACGTATTGGCTCGTAAAATACTGTACATTTGGTCAATTTGCTTCCCAAATATTTACCCAGTGCTTTTTATTGAGTGCGATGATTCAAAGAGACACCAGACCAAACACAGTAACACATGTCCATTACAGACGACGACAAAAAGAGATTTTTGATAAAGTGTTTACAGATTATTAGCTGTTAAAAAGACAAATGTGGTTAAATAGATAGAAGAAAAGCCTGCAGTTTCTAGACATCTCATACTATTAAGAGAACATCCAGTGCTTTCAGGCCGCTGCAGCCTGTGAATTCAAAGCGTCACGGGTCAGAGACGCGGGTTGACGCACTAATGGCACAATTAGCTTTTCAACCCTAAACACGCACGTGCGCGCGCGAGTCCTCAACTGACCATCACCAGTGGTCTTCGCGTGCCACCGGCAGCCCCAGAAGTGGCCAAGCAGAGAAGCGTGTTTACGGAGCGGAAGAGTCTGTTTCCTGCCTGTAACAAAACCCAGACTCCCAGAGAGTGTCAAGGAGCTGCTCGGGTGCTCAATGCGAGTCTCCCATACATCATCTTCATTTGAGAGTCATCGTGATAAGCTGGGTAAGGTCAGGCCAGGCAGCAGAGGTCAGCACGGATAGACTGCAGAGCTCTAAACGCATGTAATGGACACAACACAAAGAGTAAAATAGCTCATTAAAAATCGACTTTTAGAGGAGTCACAATTTCAACCATTCCTCACAATTGACTTTCTGGAGAGTTCTTTAAAGTTGATGGCTTGCCAGGCAGTGCTCGACGTGTTTCTTCTTGTCCTGTCCTTCTCTCCATATCACTGCCAGGAACCTGTTGAAGCAGTGTGTTCTCTGCAGAGTGGCAGGTGTACATCAGTGATTGTAGGGCCACAACACTGACGCACTTGGAGATGTTGGGTTGAATGTTCCAGGACAGCAGATCCCTGAACACAAAATGAAAGTTTGATGATTCAGTAATGACTGCAATTATATTCCCCCTGTGGTCTCTGCTTCTGTAAACCCAACAGGCGATTGGTATCTGATGGTTTTACCGCAGTGGTAAACTCTGCTTAAAGAAAGCTTCAACACCTCGTGTGTGTGCGTGTGTGTGTGTGTGCATGCGCGCGTGTGTGCATGTGCGTGTGCATGCCTGCATTGAAAGAAAATAAGTGTTATTTTGACTTGACAGAGCTTTGTAGAGGAGCACTTAACATCTTTCTACAAAGGAGCTGGTTGTTTACAGGTGTTACTATAACAGCCTGGATGTGTGATGAGGAACTGAAGTATGACTAACCATTTGTCTCGCAGTAAGCCATTAAGGACAATAGATTGTACATTAGGAAAAATAGATTAGCTCAAGTGTGTCTGCACGATCTGTTTTCCATGTGTGTGTGGTGCAATAGCTTTTCCGCAGCATCTTGCATTAGGAGGGCGCGTTGCAATAAAAGAGTCACGAGGCCATAAAGATTAAAGGACCTTGAAAGTATAGGAGAACGCACAATTACATGCAGAGTGTGCTCGCCTCATGGAGCAGAAATAAAAAAGGAAAAAGGAAAGTACATTATACTTTCCTTTTTCCTTTTTTATTTCATGGTCATCTGTAAGAATGGCATAGGACCAAACTGTTGTGTGTCAGTAATGGCTCAGCTCTCCTGGGTCCCGGAAGGTGAGTCTTATCAGCAGCCCATGTGATGGTGTCAGTAGCCAGGATCCAGACTGTGCTATTGTGCCCCTGCCTGGGCCCGAGTGACGGATGACAGCGCCTTCTCACTGGAGGAAGTGGGGAGGCCAGAGGCGAGCCTGGGGCCAGATTTTTAAGCAAAAACCCTGTTATCACCCACTTACCTTCGGCTCCGAAAGTGCCAAATATTCCACAATAGTGTTAGCTTGTTGCAACAGTCTCTTAGGGCTCATTGTGTTAACCAGGTTAGGAAAAATATATCCTAATTAGATTGTTTGTTTGAAAGACTGTGAGAGGGTGATGTGTTGGAGAACCAAAGCCCTGTTCTGTGTATCAAGGGTTCTAACTTGGAGACCATGAAAGGAGGAAGTGAGGTCAGACCAGTCTGGGTCCCCTGCCCTTTGCCCTCCCTTGGGTCTCATAAATTAGCCTGCTGTAATTCTCTCCCAGACGGCCTTGCCCCAGCAGGTGTGTGTTTGTATATATGAGCGCTAACAGGGGGATGTAAGGGCTGTAATGTCTGTGATCTACGGTGTTGGGAATGTAGTTTGGGAGGAAACACGCATCCTAAATATGCTTATCCTATCTGCTGTCACACAGAACATGTAGATAAAGACACTGCAGGATTTAACTGAGTAGGATGTATGGGCCTTGAATTTTCTTTCTAACTGCTTTTACGTTCTGTCCTATTTGGCATTGGAAAACATATCAAATATCAAAAGGTTGAATCAAGTTCATCTAGCTACTGGAGGGATTTTCTCTAACTAGCTCAGGCAGTAATGGCTCTCTTGGGAAAGACAATGTTGCTGTAAAATAATGAAGCATGTATGCATCCTGGCTACAAGTGGTAAACATCCTTGAAAGAAAATGCTACTGTCCCTCCAGCAACCATGGTGGTATCTTTATCAAAGTGACAGTTTGTTTTGGCAAAACTCAAACCTCCTCGTGAATAAAGTTCAGTTTTTGTAAATAATTATTGTACAAGCGATGTAGTTTCAGCCTCTATGAATGTGAGAATGAAATCCCCCATGATGATCTCCCCATGTGGATTAATAAAATACCACAATATTTTAGATCATGATAAACATAGGCGGGTTTTTTTTTTGTTGTCACCGATCATCTTTATGGCTTCATTCAGACACAAAATAAGCAGTCAGGTTCAAAATTCAGACATGAATCTTCCACTTCCTGTCTTTGTTTCTTTGCATGCATATTTGTACAAAGCTGAGGTCTGGGGAGCCTGAGTTGGCCAATAGACGACATCAATCAATTAGAATAGCACACTGTAGGCCTTGTGTTTGAGCTTCCACACAGCCTTATAGGGTAAAGGCCATATCAGTGAAAAGCAGTGAGTGACAAGCATATAAGCAGATCTCTATAGATATTATCATACTCCACCTAGCTGCATCTCTAAATTTCACAGATTAACATGTTAACCCCGGGTAAAACCATAACCTTAACACAATGCAAGCAACTTCTGTCACTCGGTGTACATATGTATCCCTTTTGTCAGATGCACATAAAGCGCAAAAATAAATGTGTCCATGCACAAGTAAAAAGCCTGATTTCATGTCATGGTATAAGATGGAGCACACAAAGACATGTATGCACACACAAACACAAAAACACTCGTCGGAATGCAGTCGGACGCGTAGAGCACTGATGTCTGTTATTGCATGCATGCTCCATCAGTCATTGGACTACACAAGGAGCAACAGGGAGGTCCTGTGCTCTTTGTTGTTGCTGTGTCTAGTCCCTTGTTAGAGAATTGATGACACTGTCTTTGGAAAACAAACAAGGCGGGAAGCTAAAAAGGTGGTCACTCACCACAGCTCTCTGACCCAGAGACACAGGGGCCACCACAACATGTGAGCAACGCTGCAACGTCCCCCTTGGAATGTGCTGCAGTGTGTGTGCGCACACGATCCTGTTAGTGTTTCAGTGATACCGCAGCTGGAATGTGACGGTCTTGTGCCTGAATGTGTGCCTTTGTGTGTTTTAGTGTCAGCGTCCTACAGCAACAAAGGTAACCTCGTGCAAAAATGAAAACAGCGTGATAAAAGAAACCTTGTTGGCACTACCATTTTTTTTTTTTTTTGTCATATTTGCATTGCGTTGCTAGATGCCAAAAATAAATGTTCCACCAATCAATGTCAAGGAAATGCAGATATGGTGCCTGTGAATGTTTGGCTGACTAGCTCTCATTGATCTGGATTTGACACACTCCCCCTGTGGGCACTGTCTTCCCAGAGGCGGCTCCTGTCACCCCTTGCTCTGACTCACACTTCACATCACAGTGTAGACCGTGGTCTCCCCGGTATCTACACACCAGACCCTGGCCTAGGCCCCCGAGCCTTGTTTTGGGAGCTCAAATCCCATAATTGCAGGGCTGACAGGGATAGCTAACATACGAGACACCCTCACCTGGTTGGAAAGAATGAAAACATCTACTGTCAAAGTGAAGCGAGGAGATGAGGGGGGTGGTACCGGGTATGGGGAAATTGAGTAACATCTGGGACACAACATGAGGGGAAAATAGTCATCAAAGTTCTGAGATAAACTTGTATTAGGATTAAATGTACCACTTTTACACACTATACTTTATAAGGCATAACTGATACTTTATTAATGGTTAATAAATAAGTTATTTATGGTTTGTGATTCAAGCTTTTGTGTTACCATATTGTGAAAATAAATAAATGAATAGATTTTTTAACAACCTAAAAAGTTGTCCCTGTTAATATTGTATTAATGAGCTATAAAGTACTGATTCATGATTTATTAACCATTGATATATTCCACTTCGCTGAGCTTAAAGCAGTATTCCTGTTTTTTTGTCCATTTGGGTGCCATGAAAAAAGATGTCAACACAAAATTGGTATATTATCACCTAGTAACAGTATAAATTGCCTTTTTACACAGAGCATTAACAACAAGCTAAGGTAAATAAAAAAAAACATATTCATATAACATGTTACTGTAAATAATTTGTCAATCCATTCATAGTCCTTAAAATATGAATGTTTAATAGTGTCCATGCAATATTTCCTTCTGCTCCCCCATCTCAACATCCACCCTCCAGCATGACAGTCTCACAACAAGAGCTTTATCGTAAGCAACATTTTAAAGTGGAAGTTTCATATTTTACTACTTTACAATTGTTTGAGTTTTTCAATCTATCCCAATGCATCAATGCATGTTTTATTATAACATCCCTTATTAAAAGATGGTACTGTCTTATTGTGTTCCATCATCACTGAGTTTAACAACACAAACTAGGTCAAACAATGCAGCAGCCCACTTCTTTACCAGACAGAAACATTAAAAACCAGCATTGAGGCCTCAAAACGGGCTGAGTCCTGCCTTCAGTATAGCCAAAAAGCTTTCCAACTAAGTCGCGATCCTGGAAGGGGAGAGCTGGCTGGAGTGGCCCTCGTTTATCAACCACTTCAGCTCCTGCAGACAGCTGTGGGGAGAGCACAGAGGAGCCGGCGTGTTTACACCACAGCTCAGCCGAGGCCCTCAGGACTGAACAAATGAAGATGCTTGCACATACTCATTTACACATCCTTACATGCACTTACTCAAACTGTGTCGAGACCAAGAATAACAGCTGTCTGTTCATTCAGGGTTCACATTGACATTTATGATGAGGATATCTTGTCTGTGAGTCATTTGATCTCAATATGCGTTACTTTTCCTATAAAATGGAAGAACTCCACTTCAGTAATTATTGCCAGTGCCTGCTAAGAAGTCTCCTGCTACTGTCTTTAACCAGGCTGGGGCACCACCTTGTGGCTATTTTTGGTATTGCAGTAAAAATCCTGAGCCACCCAGTATCAGCGCTCTACATTTGTTGTGATCTGTGTCAGTCATGCTACAGAGGTGTTCATTGGTCAACAGCCCCTGTGCGTGTGTTTCCTTGAACTTTGACCTGATATGGATCAGTGCTGGGATTGGCTTGTCAGATGCATCTAGATTTCTATTGGTTAATCCCTTCACGCCCATTTAAAAGTGGGCGTGGTCAACTCAAATCCAAATTGAAGGTGAAGTCCTCTTTCATCCCCGTTAGCTGTAACCGCTTGTCTTTTATTGTCGCCACAGTCTCTCCAGTAAAGTAAGCAGCAAATATGTCTGTGTTTTGTGAGGTCCCCCAAGCAGCCCCTGTGGCTGTCTTCAAGCTGTCGCAGGATTTCAATGCCGACCAATTCGCCAACAAGGTGAACCTCGGAGTGGGAGGTAAGTTGTCTACAATAAGTCTTGTAGCCATGACATCGTTAGCCATGAACAGTATCCAGGAGCAACCAGTCAGCTAATGGTAGCTTAGCTAGCTAGGAGGTTTTCCGCTGAAGCTTCTGTTACTACGCTGATGTTGACCTGTTTATGAATTTCTCATAATGTCTCCATGCTTTTTTATGATGGTGGGAAGATATTTTGTTTTGATAGCAGATGCCACATGATGCTGCCTTCCTAGAAATAAAATAGTGACACAAATTATGATAGCCGTTAACCTAAAATTGGGACCACCTAATACAGTATTGAGATAAGCTAATACATTTTGATATACATATATTACCATAGATTGATAGCTCGGACAGGATATATGTCTGTCAACAGTGGTGGAAAGTAACTAAGTGCATTGACTGCAGGACCTTTACTTGTAACGGAGTACTTCTACCTTGTGATATTGCTACTTTTACTTAAGTAAAATATCTGAGTACTTCTTTCATCACTGAGTATTTCGTCACCCGTCACAGCCTGTGTCCGGTCACAGATTTGGGTGTAACACCTATAACGTAGCGTTTAAACATTTCTTGTTTGGTGTAACGTTACAACTGTGGTGGATATTACGAAGAAACTAGTTTATGTTACCTTCCAACTGAAGTGAGGATTGTGTAGATAACTATCTTGAGAATCGACTCAATCGAGGATCGATCGATTCATCAGATCCCGTTGAGAGTAAATACAATCGATTGATTAATCTACCCACGTTACTTGCTGTTCAAACATTCCACACCAACTACTGATAAGAGCTTTGTTGATAATGTGTTATGTAACGGTGTGGTACAAAGAGTGGACTCATTCGTCCCTGTCCGCTCTGGTTTCCTCTCTTTTCACTCTTGCTGTTGATTGGATTACTGCTCCCTCGTGCTACAAGAACCAGCTACTGGCATGAGTTTAAATATACTATGGCTTAGTCCTGCTTCTGCTTACATTTCATTCCTCATTACAACTGTTTTTAGTGTTAATCTTATTTAAAGTAGTAATCCTTGCTGTTTTACATTGCAAAGAAACAGTGTGAGAAACATTGCTCAGCTGTGTTTTAATGGCACTGTTCAGCTTGACCAGGCTGCCTGAGTCCCATGATTAATACATGAGGCTGAGGCCATATAATCCTTCTCGTTGCAAGACACACAGCGCTGCAGATGGTCATCCGCTACTGGGCAGCTGGGAAATGTAGGCCACACAGTATTTAGTATATTAAAAGTCATACCTAGACATAAAACAAGTTGTCCATTAATTGATAAGTCAATTAATAGAACCTTTATCAGCAACTATTTTTGATAATCCACTAATTGTTTAAGTAATATTTCAAGTAAAAAACACAAAAAGTAACTAGTACCTGCTGCTCATTTCATTATAAACTGGATATCGTTGGGTTTTTGAAGACTGGACTTCAGTAACTCGTGATTTAAATGTTTTAATGTTTGACATTCTATATACCGAATGATCGTTCCAGTGGATGGAGAAAAAAAAACTCACTGTAGATGATATTCAGCCTGAAACATATTGCAAACCACGTTGATGGTCTCTGCTCTAGAGATAAAAAGGCTATTGTATACTTTAGTCCTTATCAGGTGGTGACATGGAGTTCAGCTGGCTGAAGCACTAAACAGAGAGATGAAAGTGCACGTCTGCTTTCCTGAGTCAGTGTTACATTCCTGTTATTTGTCCCAGGAAGATTATCCTTAACAACCCTGCCTAAAACTCATACTCGATGCTATCTAAAATCCTTAGGCAATACATCAAGGCCTCATTCTACCCTCCACTTGTTTTTTTTTTTTTAGTAATATTGGTAAATTATTCCTTGCAGCCTACCGGACAGATGAGGGCCAGCCATGGGTTTTGCCAGTGGTGAAAAAGGTTGAAAAGATCATTGTGCACGATGACAGGCTAAACCATGAGTACCTGCCCATCCTTGGCCTGCCGGAGTTCAGATCCTCCGCCTCTAAGATCGCCCTGGGAGATGACAGTCCTGCCATCAAGGAGAACAGGGTTTGTGGCGCAAAAGGCCACACTGTATGTTTCGTTTTTTTTAAAAACTATTTACATTTAAGCTAACTGTCTTTTTCTTTTGCCAGGTGGGGGCAGTCCAGTGTCTGGGGGGTACAGGTGCTTTGAAGATGGGCGCAGAATTTCTCAGGCGTTTCTACAATGGAAACAACAACACCAAAACACCCGTCTATGTGTCCGCACCTACCTGGGGTACACACACACGCGCAAACACACACACACACACACACACACACATCTTATCAGTGATCTTGAATTTGTTGTAAGTTCCTATGTGGGAAGCTTTAGTAAAACAACATCCACCTCTCTATCTAGAGGAAATAGAAACGATAAAGTGAGAACACTGGTATCAGAGTTTTTCTTCTTGTTTGTTTTCAGAAAATCACAATGCTGTATTCGCCAATGCTGGCTTTGACGATGTGCGTCCATATAAGTATTGGGACGCAGAGAAGAGGGGCCTCGATTCGGCTGGTTTCCTTGGAGACTTGGAGGTAAGCAGTGTGTGATAAGGACTCTGGTAATACTTCACTTTGGTCATCTTCCATGTTTCTTAGGAGTTTACAGTACTTCTTCTACTCTGTTTCCCAGAGTTGTCCAGAACACTCTATCTTTGTCCTGCATGCCTGTGCGCACAATCCAACTGGCACAGACCCCACACAGGAGCAATGGCAGCAGATTGCAGAAGTTATGATGGTATTATACATGTACATGCACACTAATACAATAACAATACAATACAAATACTTAACTATCACAAGTAGTGTCAGTTTAAACAAGACACGGTTTTGCATGCGGAATGTTTATCGCAGTATGATGAGCGTTTGATCCTTTATCTTCTTCTTTTCCAGAGGAGGAAGCTGTTTGTGTTCTTTGACTCAGCTTATCAGGGATTCGCCTCAGGCAATCTGGATAAAGATGCCTGGGCGGTCCGCTACTTTGTCTCCATGGGCTTTGAAATGTTCTGCGCACAGTCGTTCTCCAAGAACTTTGGCCTCTACAGTGAGTGACCCCTGGGTGAATTAAGCTTTACATCACTTGCTTGCAAGAGAGGGATAAAGAGTAACATTCTTTGTACTGTTCTCTATCCGAATGACAGTCACAAAGTGCTTTATATGGAAACATTTTAATGGTCGAATAAAGGATAAGCGTTCAATTTAGATCTTACCTCACACCTGCATTATTTTAAAAACATGACAAAATACTGTATATGATCCACATAGCATTTAGCTATTGCTGCCGACGGATAGTTATCCTACACACCAGGTCAAAGTTGTGTCAAGCATTATTGTATGATTAGTTAAAAAAATCACATAGAATATCACTTTTACAGTGTTCATTTGTGTACACTTGTACGCTTTACTCTGCTTTCATGCAATCATTTGCCACACCGCCTTTAGTAGCGCACAGCGGATTAGAGTAGACATATTGAAATTAGCACCCCTATGCACCTCATCGAGAATCGATTTTGAATTGTGCGATAAACAGATATCACCAAACCTTCCTGCAGTATTATTTTATATTTGACATGTGTTTGTCCCATCAGATGAGCGTGTGGGCAACCTGACCATTGTGGCTCGTGATGCAGACAACCTGAAGCGAGTTCTGTCCCAGATGGAGAAGATCGTCCGGACCACTTGGTCAAACCCACCGTCTCAGGGAGCTCGCATTGTTGCCAACACTCTTAACTCACCTGAGCTCTTCACTGAATGGTCAGCACAAAATGTCCTCGTAAAATAACACTCAAAGCACCGTGTGAGGTATAACAGTCATGGAAACTATGTATGTCCCGATGTAGAGGTGTTCTTTTTCTATTTTTTTGAGTGTAGGAAGGGCAATGTGAAGACCATGGCTGACAGGGTCCTGCTGATGAGGGCTCAGCTGAAAGCTAAGCTCCAAGCGCTGGGGACACCAGGCACCTGGGACCACATCACCGAGCAGATCGGCATGTTCAGCTTCACAGGCCTCAACCGTGAGTAAACATTGTTTCAGTTTCCAAAGTCGTAAAGATAAGTAAGGCTGTGATCACATGGTCTATGAAAACCAAACCTGTAAAGTTACCAAACTAACCCAGGATGCATCTACTTCCTACACATCTCAGAAGAGCTACACATTCACTGTGCACTACTTTAAAGGTTCAACGTGTAGTTCCGAGCCACCTGCACCAAATAAATAAGGTGCAGTATTTCACCCCCGCTACTGGGTCCAAACAATCTAAATCCATCAATCATCAAAACCATCAGTCAATAAAAAAGCCAACTAGTTAAACCTGTTTATATTTTAGTTGTAGTAGTTTGTCGTATTGTATTCTACAGCTATACATCTCTCTCGTCTAGTGTTGATATATTTACTGTGTATGTCAGTCAGCCTCTGTGTCAGTTCATTAGACCAGACTGCTGAAACTCTGAGAGTCTGTTTAAACATCACCGCTATCTTATAATCTCCACGTGGGGCTTAGATATCAGTGTGTTCACTGTGGCACTGGGGGCTGTATGGTCCGTGTAACGTTACATTTTGATAGTTTGTATGTTGGCTTGGGTCCAGGGCGGCAGAGACGAGCGAACGAATCGTGTTTTTGTTTCGTCCTCTGCGTTGACATAGGACTGCCTCCTCGGAGGAACGCGTGCAGTATATCCCAGCACCGGTAGTCACAGCGGGCTGGTGATTTCAGTGGATATCTCTGACGTAACGTCACCACTGTTCCTTCATCACATTCTGTTGATCATGAGAGTTACTTGTTTTAATGTTTTAAGTTTAGTTTCTGGCATATCTTACACATTGAACCTTTCAGAATTCAAGAATTGTAGCATTTGTTCACAATACCACACAATACATTTCCCTTTTGATGCACACGAATGTCTTTACAGGATCTGTAAAGTATCACATTAATAATCAAGGAATAATCTGGTTCTGCTGTGTTTCTTGCAGCTAAACAAGTGGAGTACATGGTGAAGGTGAGACACATCTACTTAATGGCCAGTGGTCGCATCAACATGTGCGGTCTGACCACCAAGAACATAGACTACGTGGCTGAGTCCATCCACGAGACCGTCACCATGGTCCAGTAGAAGACTACACTACCCGCAATTCTCAGTACTTCCTCCTGCCTGGCCCCGAGTCTCCTGATTCCAGAAGGGTTTGCATTTAGCAGATTTCCTGTGGCAAACATAAACTCTCATTTGCACAAATATACACACAGCCCTCAGCTCACTCGCCCCGTTTCCCCTCCCTTTCAGTGTTTGTGCTAAACTAGGCTAAACACACCCTGGACCTATTTCTATCTGAACGCACAAATGGGAATTATTCCTTTTTAATTATGTTAGTAATTTGTCCCCCAGTTTTTTCTCCCACTCATAGTGTTTTCTTAGTGTGACGTCACAGATTTTGTACATGTAGTGTATGTGTCAGGACTTTAGAGAGGGTTAGTACATCTGTGACTGTGTTACAATGATCTCAGCAGTGCTGACTCAACTGTCTAAAAAATGTTTAATGTCATATTGTTATGATTCATCCATTCCAAGTGTTAAAAACACATTTCCAATTGTATTTAACCTGCAGTAATTAGCATATATGATTCACGGTTAAGAGCACCGACCAAACTGCCTCAACATTCGTCAGTATTTACCACCTCTATCATGAGTGAAGTAGCAGTATTACGTTTTACTGCTGGATGCAATATGAACAAGAGATGAGTATTCTCAGGAAGATATTTTAACTTGAACTATGTAATTTATAAATGACACTGTCTCCTGCCCAAAGGGGTTGTACTAATTACCTCACTTTAATCCGTATATATGTAGTTTATGGTCGGTGAGCAAAAATGGCACTGATCTTTCCGAACAGGTGTCGAGAGTAATGGGCTCACAGCTGAATGTTGTGATGTTTCTGGATCTGACAGGCACCTGCCGAGTGAATGTTGAGTTTGGACAGCGATTGCGTGTTCATAGCACTAGTGCACTATTACGTAAGACCCTCATGTCAGTGGCACAAACACACTAATGATCAACCAGTTTGCTATCGTATCGCTGTGCACAGCACACCAATAAAGCAGTCGTACTGTTTAGCAAACGAAGCTGAAAGTCTCCTCACTGGACCTTCTAATGAGATGAATGAACTACTCTAATAAAGAACTATAAATAGTATGTTTGTATTGTCACATATGTTGATGAGGTTTGTATGAATGCAACAGTCTTCAGAAGCCCCTGTACAAGTGAGTGATCATAGAAAAACCTAATGCATGATGGACAAATAAATGTCGGAAACAAAACAAAGTACACAAGAATAATAGTTCAGTCCATTTATTAATAATTTAATTATCCCTTTTGTAGAACATTATGGTCTGTCTCTTCATATCTTTGGGTAACTTATATAATTATCTGAATTTTAAATTACAAAATGTAACTTTTCCCTTTTTTTTTTTTTTTGTATAGTACATCAACTCTAACATATACAAATCGGTGTTAAGCAACTGCAAATCTCTCCAAGCATTCAGCTGAGAGACTTTCTGATTCACACAAATCCTTTTGCTCCGAGTCAGTTTGTCAGATCAAAACACTTCCTGTTGGATGTTATGTGTACATACAGGGGTCAATGTGAATAGCTTAGCAGTGCAGTATCCTTTGTACTTATGTAGCCACCTTGTGTGTGTGTGTGTGTTTGATGGGAGGCGGTGGCTTGACGTCAGTGTGCGTCATATTGCTTTCATATCTTTCTCTCTCTTGTTCTGTCGAGCGGTGTACCTGCCAAGATTTCACAACGCAGAGCAGCTTAGTACAACCTGAGCTGCAGATACCACTCACAGTTTTTTAGAAAGGATCAAATCATTATTTCATTATTGCAGTAATAGATGATTTCTAGAACAATGGCTTAATTTTTCTTCAACAAGCAGCGCTGTATGGCCTCCTCCTCCGTGAACTACAGCCTTGTTGCAGTATGTATTGCACCTATCGCTTTTTCTTAACTTTAGCAGTTAAAACTTCTTTATATAAACTACTGTCTCTCTAGGATTTCAGTAAGTCACACACTGCACCTCTGTGGGGAGAAATTACTGCAGATCATCTTATTCATGCATCCCTTTACTTAAGCATGCATATGGCAAAATAGTGCTTTCTACAGGGGATCATTCTACAGTAAAAGCAGCATAAACAAACATGCAAGTAGCAACTACTCTTTCCTCGAGAATACTCATAATATCCATTTGGATCCCTAGACCCAAAACCCCTAGCTTATTTTTAATTGGTGTATGCAGCTTAAGTGAGATGAACTGTACATAGAAAAGTGGCTAATATGGTAGCTAATGGTATGAAGTTGATCGCCACTACGTGTTCTACTGAATGCAATCAAACGATAGGTTAATGATTTTTTTCAGAGGCGGTAACATCAAGAGAAAAGGTGGATAAGTAAGGGTGTTTGGTTGATAGAAACACTGAACTTGTGTCCATACAGCTACATGTGCAGTGAAAAGGGAATGTTTTATTGGGAAGACATACCCGACAGACTGTATGTGGGACACATGCATTTATGTGGGATGGATGCGTGTAAGTGGTCGCCATTTACAGTATGTAACATGACTTATATTGCTATTTTCTTTATTTTTTTTTTATTACTTTTGGTAATTCTGACACTTCCGTATAAAAATCAGGTAAGAAATTGGGTTATTTCAAGCGCAGGTGTTTTTCAAAATTGCGCATACCCTTCTAAACTTGCTGAGAGTTTAGTGTATACAATAAGTAGTCATTCAAGCTGAGAAATTATTGTATGGCTTTTTTTTTTTTTATAGTTGTGTTCTTTTAATCTGCCCGGAAAAATTGTGCTCTTGTCTTGTGGCTGTTTCTTCTTAGCCGATGGCTAGTGTGTCTGGTACTGTTGGCAGTAGGTGGCACCCTTATGGCAACATTGGGACAGTTCCCTGTGCAAACAACATTTTCAGTATGTGGGAACTGCCTCATAATAACAAATAAATAATAAAAACTCTTGTATTCATTGTTTGATCAAGTAAAAGCTTAACGCTGGCTCAGATATTACCTAAGAACGTTGTTGGGCTCCCTATTGAGAGATCATGTAGAGTCCAGATGACTTAAATGAGATGGTTAAATGTTAACATTATGGATAAAGCTACCATAGAAAGAATTTCCCCTTTTACTACAAAACATGTGATGAAAACCTCCATACAGTCCAGTGTAAGGCTGGATAAATCCAATACTATATTGTTAAGATTTGTCCAATAAAGTTTCTTTTTTTTTTTTTTTTGTTTTTACAGATCTGTCCCGCTTATAATCAACAATCACTTTAAGGGTGTGAAGTCAGGCAGAGGTGGGACAGAGTGTGCCAGTAGGGACCTGAGTGTTACTATCACATAAGATGGCTCGGTCTCCTGTGAGAGTTATGTGGGAGCATGGAGGGAGTCTATGGTTGTTTAGTTAGGAAAACCAGTGAGCGATAAAGAGGAAGAAGCGTCATCCCTCTTCCTCAGTGCCACTGTGCTAGCTTGTCACTGGTTGTTGCTCTGAACCTTCCTCCAAACTTTTTTCTCCATCCCGAGACTTTTTCCTCCTCTTGTTACCTAAAAACAGGAGAAATGAACATTACTGGTTAAAACGGCTGCCTTAAACTGTAGCTGCATCAGTCTTATCTTCATTTTATTATCCGTGCATTTGCTTTACTGTGATTGTTTTTAAACTACCTCACATTTGCCATTAACTGAAATAACGTCAGCTACTGCTTCCATGAGTCATATCTGAGCCAACAGATGCGTCTGGAGAATCTGCTCTGCTGAAAAGGAGTAGGTGGCAGCGAGGTACACGACGTATCACCTGTTGCTAAGATACACCAAATGTCTGACACAGAAGTTTGGGACCTAACTGAATGTGTGTGTGTGTGTGTGTGTGGGTGGGTGTGTGCTCTCTCACCGGTGTTTGTGACAAATGGCTTACTCACTCAATTTACGCAATAGCTTCTTCCCAATGTTCTCCTCCGAGCTGGACAGAGACAGAGAGCTGATGACGGGCGAGGTGGAGGGCTGAGACTCTGTAGGCTCGTCTGAGAGAGAAAGTTAAGAGACGAGAGAGTGAGATACAGCAGGAATGACAGGCGATGGAGTAGATGGAGTAAAATAACCTCCAGAACTACTGTGATAGCAACTGTTTACAGCCTACAAGATGAAATCAGCTGCTTTTACAGACATATTCTTTTAGGAAAACTGACTTGGAGTGAGCAATATGGGATGCAAGGAGGAAACAACAAACCTATCTCCTGGTGAGGAACGCTGTGTTTACCTCCTTTTTGTAATAAAGCCATTGAAATATGAAAAAAAAATTGAGTTTAGCAGTAGAAAAAGTAGAGAATAGTCTTAAGCACAGCAATGTGACTCAGTAACGTGTTACACAGAACAATGTATATACATCCAAAGTTTACATTATATAATATTATCTTACATTAGCCAAAATAAGCTATCAAGTAAAGCTGTAAAATCCCTGTATTGTATTTGTATAGAACGGATGTTGTTTATTGCATGTGGATTACACTGTTTATTTTGTAAGAGGAGGAAGGTGCTATTTCGTCTTTCAAATGTTTTGGAATGATTTGATGTAAAGGTTAGGATGCACGTAGCAGCACTCGCCATTTTCTCCATAATTTTCCGGCCGGTCCTCGTGGATGTAGGGAATCTCGTCCATGCGGAGGAACACGCTATCGTTTGGACTCCTCTGCCCATCAGATTTACTGCCTGTGAAGAGAGAATTGGACCAATCAGCCTTGAACCAGCTGCAAGTATCCACATAACAGCAGCTGGTTTGTAGCTCCGCCTGTAGAGGGAGGTAAAGAACTTGCTATTTATCAGTCAGTGGGTTAAAGTAGATCCAACTAAAGATGAGCTGCAGCCAGTGGGGGAGATTTAATTGGTGAAATAGGATTGAACATAATACCCGGCGGTATATATCTGGATACTACTCGTCTATTGACGACCAACAGAGCCGTCTGTCCAGGGATTTTTCTTAATGACACTAACGCAAACACACACAAACTGGGTGGCGTGTTGCACACAGTGTGGACAGATGGTATGTGGGAAATCCTTTAAGCCTTGAAACCAGTACAGATTGGTTGACGCCACATTTGCACCCGTTTAGTGAGTGAGTCACTATGAGTGTTTAACTTATAGGATCCATTCTTTCAAACTCACTTTCATTTGTTTTCTCGTTTAATTCTATTATCCTCAGTGTTGGTATAAAAGGGGCTTTTTACATAATTTATTATCATTGCACCCGCCAGTCAGCACATCATCAATTGTCAGGTTGCCCCTGACCAGTCAGAGTATCACATTGTTACTTTAATCATGTATTGCTCCTGTTAGACAGGTTTTTGGCCCTTTGCCCACACATCACTCCAATTAGTGTGTTTGATCCTTTGAACCTCGTCTTTCTTCCTCTTCAAAAGGAGTCTCTACCACTCCAATGAATCGTGACCTTCATATTGATCCTCATGGAGCGAGACCATCATTTACATTTCAGGGCTTTGGTGTCGCTCTTATTCAGAGAGACTAACAGTGAGGGCAAAAATAGAATCATCTATGTTGCATGTAACTAAAAGTGAGAAGGGGAAATGTTGAATGAAATACAGCCTATGTATTTGAGAGGGTAGAGATGACATCAGTGAGGGAGGAGATGGTGATGTCAGGTAGATTTTCACCCCACACACTGACATCTGAAAGGACATCGGAAGTCTTGGAAGACATTTTTGAAGGATGTTGCTATAGTAATTGTATATGTGGATTAAGGCTGTCCATTTCTGATATTTCCTGACAAGCTTCATGTTAGATTGAAGTCGACCAAGATGTTACAAAATATTTCCTTCGGAATGTTATTCATAACTTACAACCTCTGAAACAGCATTTCCACCTTGAAATTCTCTTCACTGAAATCCACAAAGAGGAAATAGTTTCAGCATCAGTCAGGGATACACACCGGTCAAACCTATTAAACCTCAATTATTACCAGTAATTAATTAATTAAATAAAAAGAAAATTGTTTAAATTGCCTTTCACAGTATCCTAGAAATGGTGGATATTCAGCGTATTTGCTTAAAAAAATCACTTAAACAATTGACTGACTATTTAACTCGTTGTATATTCATTTAGGATTAATTGATTAATTAACCAATAGTTCAGCATTCAAACCAACCCACCATCGTAATATAAACACAATTTGTAGAGTCAACATATTGTGCGAGCATCTACTTACGAACAATACGGTTTCTTTCATTGAGCTGGCAGGTGTTTCGAAGGCCAACGTGGGGATGGAGATGTGCAAGGCGTGCCAGCCCCAGTCGAGTGTGTGTGTGTGTGAGGGGGAGGGCGATGCTGTGTGAACGGGCCTCTGGGACCGCAGGCCTCCCTTTAGCATCGGGATCCACCGGGTCTGGTGTCTGCGGGGAGCTGTCCATCCTGGTGGCTGTAAGGGCGTTCTGGTAGTGGTTCCTGGTGATCTATGGGGACACAGAAAGCAAGTATTAGATCTGTGTGTGCGTGCATGGCTGCCTTTAAACCTAACCTCGGTGCACGTGGACAGGACGAAACACGGACTGTATTGGAGAAAGGGGAGCAGAGGTGAAGCGAGAGGGCACAGCCACCATTTAAGGCTAAAATATTCACTGTTGAAAAGGAGCTCAATTATTCCCCGTGATTAAAGGAAAGAGGGCGTATGGAGTGGAGAGCGAGAGACAGGATGTCTGTGTTCAGTCAGAACCAGGGATTAGGACATATCAAAGGCAAACGCTGCAGCAGAGGCAGATTTTTGGGGAATTTTGAAGCTTCAATGGAGGGAGTTTAAACGTGCAGTTGCTTGCTTGTGCTCCCAATTTTGTACCATCACTGTGCAGGAAATTATACATTAAATTGTGATTATAATAACAGCGGTTAATGGGGGGGGGTTTCCATGCGTTTCTGTGTTGTGTGTGTAGGCATTTATGTTTGCAACCTTGATGATCTGCAGGTCTGTGAGCTGTCGGACTGAGTAGTCTGGTAAGTAGACCCCTCCTCCTGTAGAGAGCTGACCCACACTGCCCCCACTCAGTAATGACTCTGATTGGTTCAGACCACTGCCCCGGGAACTGTACCTCCGACCTGAAAAGAACATAGGAGGGAGACATACTTTTAGTTGTGTATATTATATGAAAAAAAAAGTTAACACAACAAAATCTAGTGCCCTCTTCAGTGTGCACTAATACTTATTCATTTGTACTTGCTGGACTTTAGTTCCATGCACTGCAGCTCTGCCTTTGTCTTTTTCTAATGTTCAGTAATGAAGGAAAATGGCCTTATTGTATTTCTGAGTTAAATACAAGTCCTTCAAAATTAAACAAGTGACAAAACGGTTCAGGCTTCATTGGATTTAAGTTGTAGCAGCTAGAAAGTATTTCTCAATAATAACACAAGCATGAACATGTTTCCAACACTGTTAAAACCACTGAGAAATGAACTGTTTATTAACAGTCAGCCACCACTACTAGCCCCCCTAAGCAGTTAGAGTTATCACTAATTGGCCCTTTTATTTTGAAAAAAGAAATCCTATTTTTTACACAAGCAGTTCCTTGACACACCCACACCTTACGCAGGTAACTATACCTGTGAAATATATTATTATATGGTGCCATACTTTTTACTTACTTTTAATTCAAGCTATAAAAAAGCAGGGGACATTTTGGCAGCAACTATTGATCTTCAATGAACATACTTCTAAAAGATGATGGATGGTGTTAGACATAGAAGTACTTTGTGTGCATTTTGTTACAGAGGTCCTTTCCATTCACCTATATTCTGCATTTTGAGTTGAGCACTGCCTAGCTGAGTGGCAAGAAATGCTGTTGGAGAAAGACTCAGAGAGAGCGAGCAAGTAAAAGAAACCCAGCTCTTTTGAGGTGTCAAACGTCTGCAGCTGCTTAAGAGAAAATTATGGATTTTGTCCTTTGTCCTTTGTCTTCCAAATTGCTTTCAGCTCACCCTGAACATCACACATGCAAAACATGCAAACAACCAGCACAAGAAACAGAGTGAGGGAGATTGGGAGACAGGCTTTCTGCTGGCTCGGCAGTCTTAGCTGGATTTCATATAATCCTGTGCAGGTCATGTCCTTCCACTGGGAAATTCTCTGAAATCACTTCTTTTAATTACTTACTTCCCACGGCTGCTGCTGCTCTTGCAGGCTGGCGCTATACAGATAAGACGCTGGGTGGGATTTAGACAGCAAAAACACGTCCGGCACTGGACATTAGTTTTATGATTATTATTGCTGAACTGTCTCTGTTGTCATTACCATCACCCTCATAGTGATATTGATCTATATTGCTTCATGTGTACTTACCAATAGGCAGGGGCATGATGAGTGCTGGCATGCCATAATGGGAAAACGCTCCATTTTCAAAGCGGAGCGCCTCCTTTCCGATCTCTACTTCCACTCGTCCCTGCAACAGTAACAAAGCCATTTACATGCATTAGCTTGACGCTCATGGTGTGACATTAAGCCAAATTGATTACTCATCTAATGGAGCCTCCCACACAGGAAATATGCACTGTAATTATAACAACATCATGCACAGGAGTGATTATTGCTTGGTTTCATAATACATCTGCAACTTCTGCCATTAGTATCTGGTACAACGTTTCGAGTTTGTGATTTACCTGCAGAACGAGGACAAAGTAGTCCACAGGTTTGTTTCTCGTGAAGAGGTAGTGTTGAGGACTGTGTTTGTTCTTGGGGTTGAACTTGAGTTCCTGCACAACACTGGGATGTTTGATGAGACGCAGCAAGATCTTCTCTGACAGGTGACACGGCCTAAAAGGCTCCACCTCTACAAGATAGATGCATACAGACACACACACACAAGACCACACCGAAAAGAAAAGTCAAGGAAAGAACACCATGTTCCCTGTGACCTTGTCCTCGTTTCATCCTGCAATCCACTGTGGGCTCCCACAAATACTCTGCATGCAGACCGTGCACACATGCATATACACACATACGACGATACCTGTTGCCAAGAAGCGATGTGTAGCGAGCAGCAACTGGGGCGAGATCTTCACCTTCAGCTCATTTTCTGACAGTTTGAAGATTGAGAAATCCTGCGGTTTCCTTTCGTGGTTTGACACGCGCCTTTTGTTCCGGTTATCAGCTATGAACACACACAGATTGTGAATCATAAAGTGCACAGTATGCAGTGCAGATTTCACATTTTATATACTGTATGCTCTGATAATAGCTGAGGGAGGGAAAGATGTTACTCTCTCACTCATTAGATTTGCCTTACTAGATATGCTTTAAAAGTACAGTATTCTTGTTGGCACTACAAGGAATTAGAAGCTACTTTGAGGTGTCCCTGACCTCATTAGTTGATGCAGATTTATATGCTGCATGCTAACAAATGCTACAGATACATTAGTCAGTTTATCTACAGCTGCAGATAGCTTGATATTATCAACCTCTCATTGATAAATTGAATCATCCTCTGTAGATGTGAGGAGCATTAAATGCATTATATCCCATTAAATACATCGTAGCTGCAGCAGGAACAGCTGGTGCTATAAATGCCTGAAGTGCATAGTCTGGAGAGATGAGCTCCCCTGTGCTATATATACACACAAATAATTGTGCACATGCAGACGCACAAAAACCCAGTTTATGAACACCTACGCAATTGCATCAATGAGTGTTTCACACACTGCATGTAATTAAAATTGTAGAACACAAATGTAATGTTACTGGCTTAAGTTATTCTCACAAATGTGGCTGACGAGAAGGTAAAGTCAGTGAGTGAAATGAAAGCACAGACCAGATCTGAAATTAAATGTGGAGAGTTTGCCATTTGACTTCCTTTCTGTGGAGAGCCAATTAAACATGAGCGGATTATGGAGATTATCTGTGATACTGGGCCATTTATTCAGATTATTTAATTATGCAACAGCAAGGAGTTGGGAGCAACAGGGGAGATAATGTAGGATCAATAGTTTAATGAGAAAGCAGGCTAAGAGATTGTAAGGAAATTCCAATGTACTTTAAATGTGAAAATGCTTCTTGTGACGTCCCTAAAAAATGACTATATACTGCATGTGTTGTTGAAGCGTTTTCCTCTGATGTTGTGGACCGCAGAGCTGAATACACTCTGTCAACTGCTGGGACAAACTGAGAGAAAATCTATTCAGTGTGGGAGCTGGAAATATAATTAAATTGATTCACAGCAATGCATCAGTGACTTTGAAAACCTGGTGCTTCACAATCAGCGTGTTTATGCATCATACGTACTAAACAGGTCCGTCTCATCCACAATCTCAGACTTGATGATCTCCTCTATGACGTCCTCCAGGGTGACGATGCCCATGACTTCATAGAAGGGGTCTCCCTCACCTTCGCTGTTCACCCTCTGCACCACAGCCAGGTGGGACTTACCTGCATTCATGAGAAAAGAAAAGGGGTGAGTTGAAATGTTTTCACAGCGTGAGATTATGCTTAAAAAAAATAAAAAATAAAAACTGCCCATGCGATGGGGTTGAAAGGGAACGTCACTGGATAAAAATAACACAAGTCAACAGCCTCCAACTGGATCTGTGCAGTCAAGATGAAAATCAGCATTAATACACCAGCTGGAGCTGTGAGGCCTGAAACACAGGGGAGGTCTATCTTAGAGTTTGAATATAAAATGATTCCAATGTCAGGATGCCCTCGTGTGTGCGTGTGTGTGTGTGTTTGTGTGTGTGAGAGAGAGAAAACTCTGAGGAGAAGAAAGTGGGCATTGGGGGATTATCATGGAGACACTTTGACAGTTTGGAAGACTCGGGCCCTTACGTAAATACAGAGATTACGCAATCAGTTTGGGGATGCCTGCGTCTGCTGACTAAACTGCCCATGCGGCTGCCACCTCTGTAAACAGACATACATACACACACGTCAACACTTTACACATCCATGAGCAGACCCAGCGCCCCCTCTCAGTAAGCGTTAGGCTGAACATGACAAGCCTGCCAGATACAATGACACAGCTCACCGACAGCGTCTCCGGAACGAGTCAATAAAGCAAATGTGACAAGAAGTTAAAGTTGCCACCGCACTCCAACAACACCAGGAAAGAAGAACAAATTAACATGAACACATTTACAAACACACTATCTGTCGTCGTGTATGTATTTTCTTTCGTTTTCAACTCACTGAAAACTGAGATTTTCCCTCTGTAACAATGCATCGTTAGGCTCCATGTGTTTCATGTGCATGTTTACTTTGTCGTCACAGCCGTCACTGTCATGGTTCTTCTCACGTCAAACAAGTTATCTAACTGAATTTATGACGTCACTAGAACACAGATTTCGACAATCTACAACGTTACTTCGAACAAAATCAGTGGCTCACATGAGATGGGACGATTTAGGGGATCACTGCCAGGGGATAAAATGGATCAAAAGCTTTAATCCACTGCAACAAGACAAAACAAAAATCCTGATTGAGTGACAGGCAGCCATCTCCAAACATGAGACTCTGGCTGTGGGAGATCGGCAGAGATGACGAGGTTGTGCTCAGCGCTCAGGTCAACTTGTCTGAAGAGCTCAGGTGAGTCGGTGAGGGGGATTTGCCATCAGCTGCTGACGGGCACTGCATTACATCATTCATATGTTACATAATACTCTTGCAGAACGACACAGACTCACACACGCAGACACACATGCCCCTGGCGAAACTGGGTCTGCCATGGATGTCCCTTTTGCAAATCTTTCTGCTCCGCCAGTTTCCCAGGCTCCTCCAGTCTATGTGTTGTTTTAGATCATAATGCATATTATGTTTGCATATGATTATGCATTATGTGTACGTTGGTTGTCTGACTTTTCTGCAAACATTACAGCCATAGTAATAAATAATGCATTGTTTATATTTCTGCAGCTATGTTTTTCTCCCTGTTTTACACACATGCATACACAACAGCTTATACACAAATGTGGTTTATGAAAAAACTGAATGGCTGCCTTCTATGATCTCTTGTGTGTTAACTAAACGTTTGGATGTATTTAGTGTATTGTTTAATGTATTGAATGTTTTTTTTTTATATATATTTACTTAAATACAGCCCTTAAGTACAATTTTGGGTACTATTTTATACTTCTTCCACAATATTTCAGGGGAAAATATTGTACTTTTTGCTCTAATACATTTATTTAACTTGCATAGTTACTGTTCAGATTAGGATTTTACATACAACACGTCTGATCAGTTTATACAATATGAAGCATAATATTATTGATTAAGCTCCAACAGTGTATGAAGCAGTTAGCAATTAGCTAAACCTTAACCAACTATAAAATGTATTAAAGTTAATGCATTAATACTAATGATCGAATAGCATAATACTGACAGGGGCCATTCTGCAAAACATATAATACTTGTACAATTTATAATGCAGTGCTTTTACTTATAACAGAGTGTTTTTATAGCGTGGTGTTGCTACTTGAACTACCTGAACACCCCAATATATTGAAAGATCTACAGCCAGAGCATTGCTTGCCGTATAAAGGTTAAGATTTCTGTGTGTATTTCCATCCGTATAGCACGTTTGCAATCCTCCCTTACATTTCTCTCTAGCATGAACCTCACCCCAGCCCCTCACCCTTCTCAGTCAGACGTCCCCACAGCTCCCAGCCAGGCTTCCTGAACAGCAGGAGCCTTTAATCCATGAGAGCAAAGAAGGAAGGAGCCGATAGGGGTGAAAGGAAAGGTTGGAGATGAATTTTTCATGGTTGCTCTGCAGGTTTGGATGGCGGCGACCTACAGAGTGAAAAAAGCTTCAAAGTCATCGCGGGCTGACAGTGAGGAGCACACACACATTTTAAAGGTGAAGCCTGCTTTCACCTTTTGGCCGAACCTCATCTATAAATAACACACAATATGGCAACACTCAGGGTCAGAAAGGGGCCCATGGATCACTTGTGGCAGACTGAAGCTATCCTTCATAATCCTCAACAAAATAAAGCTGTAGACCTCCTGGCCTGTAAGTGGCAATCTAATTTATGATCCTGCCAAAGTCACCACAGTGTCACCTTTCACATTCCGATTGGACAACTGCTGCCGCCGACCCACATCTATTGAGCTCCCTTTGTCAATGAAACGGATTTACATCTTAATCCCCCCCAACATAAACCAATGTCAGTGAAATCCTTACATAACCGCCGTTCCAGTAGCCTCTCATATGTCTCCATTTTAACTTGTGACACTGTCACCGGGACAGTTTTAGCTGCTGGAGGGCATCGATTCAAAATCATATTCAATGTTAACATCGAGACTGAATGGGGTCCCTGGGGAAAGGTGTCACAGTGAAAGGAGGCTATCACTGCATGTATATGAGCGACAGAGTGCTGTAATACTGTGAATGCACTTATCAGCAAAGATGCTTATCAAACAAAAGATGCGTGAGTCAGAGAGGGACAGAGATGATATCTATTGTCTCTACTGACAATCAGTTGGGGCAAATGCCTGCACTTCAGCTAAATTCCTGTTTGACATTAAAGTATAACTGATACACATGGCATAATGTACAAAGGGAAAAGAAGCAGGGGTGGTGGGGGCAGATAAAGTTCACAGTGTTGTTATCATGGGAAAACCACTTTTACTACATAAATTCTTAAGATAACCCCATTTTGCTCCTTGGCAGCCTATAACTTCTGGCTGAACTGGACTCACTGTGTGACACTGTATCAGATTTCACATATGGCTCTCACTGCTCTGGGGATCAAAAGGCTTCACTGGCAGACCCGCTGTGAGCCAATGATGTGATATATACATTGACTTTTGCTCTAAAAACATAGTTTTTAAGTGCACACTCTCTTCAAAAGACATTCAACTCCATGGTGGCTGGAAGTAGCCTGGATAACTTAACAAAACAAACACATGGCGCCTCACTCACACACACACAAAACTGACTTCTTGGTTAAGTTATACGTTTTGGACATGTAAAAACAAAGGACACACCTCCCTCCTGCAGAGCACTTCTGAGGCCTGAGCTCTGATATGACTTAAAGTGGAGTTACCTCTCTTAAATTCCTCCAGCATCACATCCAGCTTGGTGTCATTGAACACGCTGTGCATGGGATGATTGTAAAACTGAGTGATTGTTTTTAGGGGAGTGCAATCGTCAGGATCCACGAAGGCCAAGTCTTTGACAAAAAGGATGTCCACGATGTTCGACCTCTCGTTCTCGTAGACCGGGATCCGGGTAAAACCGCTCTGCATCACGTCCGACATGGTGCAGAAGTCCAGCATGGCGTCCGAAGACAGCATGTAGCAGTCTGACAGCGGGGTCAGCACGTCCTCTACGGTCTTGGTCCTCAGCTCCAGCGCTCCCTGGATGATGTTGAGCTCCTCTTTGACCAGGTCGTGGTAAGGATCTGTGACGCGCAGCATAGCCACCAACTTCTCCCTGGTGTAAAAGTTGCTGATCTCTTGGTGCAGCATAATGTCCAAAATCTTGGAGACTGGGTAGGCGATGGGGAAAAACACCAGCATCAGCAGGCGGGTCGCGCAGAGCGTTTTGGAGGCGATGGCGAGACTGTGCCTGGACGCCAGGGAATGAGGTAAAATCTCGCCAAAGAAGAATATCCCCAAAGTGCACGAGGCAGTTGAGAGAGCAGTCATTCCTAAAATCTGGCACATCCACACCACAAAGCATGTATTTGTAAGCACGTTGCCGAGCACCACGGTGCAAAGGATGTAGTTTCCATGTTTACGCACTGACTCTATCTTCCGTGCATATTTCTGCTCCTTCTCAGTGCCACTATTCTGCAGGACCCGCAGCTCCACGGGGTCCAGAGCCAGCATGCTTATGTTCAGACCGCTGCAGAGCGCAGACAACCCCAGCAAGAGCACCGAAACACCCGCCTGGAGCCATACATCTGCCTCTGGAGGTCTCTCCACCACCGCCAACCAGAAGTCTTTGGTGATGAAATGCTCCCATTTTACTCCATCAAACGCGCACATGGAGTAGTATTTAATCACCTCGCCTCTGCGCAGGTCTTTAGCGAGCAGCTCCACCAAAACTGAGTTGTGACTTGAGGTGGATTTGAAAGAGCCCAGCAGCTCGATGTCTGAGCTCCGGGCATTCTCCTCTTCGCACGGATTCTCTGTGGACCTGTGCTTCTCCGTGTCCCCGCTGTCCCCACCTGGTTCCTCGATAAACGCGATCCACGGAGCGGCAGGAGCAGCGTCAGGTCTGCTGCTGATGTTTAGGCTGTTGGGATGCTCCGTAGCCGGGGATGCGGAGTAGTAAACCCTCAGTATGAAGCGGGTCCCCTCGATTGCCCTCAGTATCCCGTCCTGCACCGACAGCTCTCCGCTCTGGGTGTCTTCCGGCCGGACGCCGAGCAGCGCTGCTGTCGGGGCCGGCAAAGAGGAGAGGGTGACGGTAAGAAAGAGGAGAGAGAGCCGGCGCGGATGCAGGATGCAGCAGAGAGCATCCGCAGCATCCGCAGCCATCATGCTGAATGAACTACTGAAGGACATGGGAGAACTGGGTCACGTGGTCTGCGGATGGGATGGATGGAGCAGCTGGGTGGCCATATCCATGCAGAAGAGGATGGGCACGTTACAGAGAGAGAGAGAGAGAGAGAGAGAGAGAGAGAGAGAGAGAGGAGGGTGCACCGGAGTCCTTAAATATACATGACAAACCGTGACGTAGGCCTATCTTATTTGCTTTCTGCCACTTTCTAAAAATAGACGGCAGGAAATGCCCGGCCATAAATTATTAATGTAATACACACGGGATCAAACAACACGTGCAACTATAGAAACCCCTTAATAGGCAAAAAATATATATATATCGCAGACATTCCACAAACATCAAAGCAAAAAAATGCAACCATTTCGGTGAGAAGAAAACGGCATTATTTAGAGGCTCACCACAAACATCATTTAGATCATAGGCTACATCATCGAGTTTTAAGGACCAGAATGATTTTGTTTTTTGCTGTTTTGATGTCTCCACTAGATGGCAGTATTATCACCTGTTTCGGTGTAGCCCATTCTGAAAGGTACTTACAGTAATACACGGGATAATGAGTGTGGATTTATTTCTTTGTCATAAAATAACAGTTTTGGTTTCAGAATCCGCAGCCATTAACATAATGCAATAATCTCTCAACACATTTTAGGAGGATACATTTTGATCCTGCAGCTTTAAAATCACATAAAACTTTTATATCCCATGGAATGTATTATACATAAAGACTGAACTATTAATAGGACTGCCATGGGTAAAGTGGAAATGTTAATATTAAGAAAAATTAAATTGAGATTACCGTTGTTACAATGATAAGTTATCACACACTGATCAGCAGCTCTTGAATATACGGTAAAGCCCTCACAGTTCGATGACCACAGCCTGTCGGATTTACGAGGTAGGAAACTGAAGGTGAGAACAGAGTGGTGCCAAGCCTTAAACACTTACACGCTCTCTCTGCTCTCCATCAGCCACACATCCACCATAACATTTGGAGAAAAAACACTTTGCACACAGAGCAAAACAATATGGCTACTTTAATTCCGTCTTGCCTGCACTTCTCATATGAAGGCAAAACGATTACCTTTTCACTATAATCCAATTGTAACATCTCAGATAAGTTCCGGACAAAATTATATTATGTTAGTTCATTTGTTTGCCAATCACAAAATGTTTGAAAATCTAAATGTGTCGGAGCATGTACGTATACATATATATATATATATATATATATATTTAACATTATTTAAGTCGATAAATAAACTTAAACAGATAGTATAAGTCGATAACAGGCCAAATACAAGTTAAAGAAAGACATTAGCTAATTTCTCAACGAGATTCACTCATAATGCTCTCCAGAACACTTATGTGTGTGTGGGCTAAATTTATTATAATCGTAGTATAAACGTTTTGAAACGTCTCTAATCTAATCTAATCTAACTGCCAGTTGATGAGTATTTGTGAGTTAATACATTCCTACATACACAATTTCACAGTGATAGGCTGCGATTATTACCGTGTCCAAATCCTATAATTAGGTAACATACGCGTGGGTATCCCCAACGTAAAATCAAAGTGCAATCAAATTCCAGAATAAATACTCAATTGAATTAACGCTGATAACAATTGTGTTTTAGTAAGCAGCACGTTTTGAAGTTCACATACCAAAGTAGCAGATGAGTCAGAGCTCCCCTATGGAGCGATTGATATTCTTGTATATTCTTGTGTAATATTACTCAAAGTCCACATGCAAAACTTTAATGGGCTTCATTTTGCTTGTTCGAAGAACTGGTTTATTAAAACCATCGATGTTAGTCAGTGATTTTGTTTTCCCACTGATGTGTGTCACATAAATAAGAAGCATTTCGTTCAAAGAATGTTATTCAAAACAGGCTGTTGGAACAAACTATTGCCTTAACCTATAACCTAAAGTTAGACGTTTAAAACGACGAATCTTATATCTATATATTTTCTATTTTTCCTTGTAATTCCTTCAAATATTCTGGGCAGCTAAGTGTGTGCAGGGTCATGGTTCTGCTTTTATTTAGCCTAATATGAGCCTCAGATCTGATCCAAAAACTGTTGAAAACTTTAATTTGAACAGTTCGTCTAACTGTCGACCACTAAAAGAGTTCATCCTTATAACGCTAGTGTGTGTGTGTGTGTGTGTGAGAAAGAGAGAGAGACGAGGCCAAGTAGGTTTTTCTCAGATATTTCTATATTGTTCCACGTCTTGTTGATGATAGTTTGAGGGTGACCTGACAGATGTTTTTTTTTTTTTTTTTTTAATGCTATTCTGTTAATTGTTAGGATGTAAGACAAATATTCGTGTGAACGGAGAATACAGTGTCATCGTATCTTAATTTCCTTTTGAAATATTATATTGATGTTTTGTTAGGGTGACGTTTTTTATTTTTTTTGTTCTTAAAAAAACATCCGAAAAATATCAGTAACATGCCAGATGTGTCAAGTTTAATATTCAAGAGCTAATTCAAGAAGTCGTAGCCAAATGGAATGAAGAAAAGTTAAAGACCTTTCTATTGATATCAAAAACTCGAGTTATATTGAACCCACATGTTATCTGTGAAGTCGAGCTGTGCCAAAATGACAACATGAAGCAGCAGACTATTGGTTTTCTGTTGATCTGTCATGGATCCCTGCTTATAAAAGGACGGATTAAGAAGAAAGGCTCAGATGCTGTTCATGCCGGCTTCATCTTTATTGTTTCAAAGTGTATCTGGCACTCAGGAGTGACCGACAACTGCACATTTGCCTTTTCAGGTTTAGTTGAGGAATAGAAACGTTTTTTACAGATGCGTCATCAGGCCTACAAAACGAAGCCTGTTGGATTCTTTTACAGCGTTTAATGGGAACGTTCGTGGGTAAAACGTTGAAAATGAACACCTTGGATAATTTATGCAATTTATTGTATTCGTGAGTAGGTGTTGTAGGCCGGGGGGGGGGGGGGGGGGGGGGGGGAGACTAAATCGGGTTTTGCTCGGAACATTTTCTTCTCATGTAATTTGCTGTTCATCTGTTAGACAGCAGTGACCTTACTCGACCACATCTCGCTACACTGACCGCCCTGGAAAAATCCCAATAGACTGCACTTTCTTTGGGTTTTCTTGCCCCACAGTGCCCCAAGAGCATCTGGACCAGTCATATAAAAAGTTTCTATGTGAGTTCAATGTGAAGAAACTTAAATCCCAAATTGGTTTTGAATGTTTTTTCAAAAGGGGCCATCTCCATATGTTATTGGTCTTAGAAAAAGTGCAATTAAACAGTTGTTTGTCAAAACAATTTAAGCCGCACAGTAACCAGGAACATGAGATGTCCTGTTGACAAGATGGTATCTTTTCTCTTTTTAAAGCATGCCTTCTTTTGTTCTCTTTAACTGTGAAGCCTGGAGAGTCTTGGAGACCCAACAACAGCAATTTTCTGTTGGAACATTTATTGTGTAATGTGTCTGCACATCGTAAAATGCGATGTAGATTTATTTTAATGGGCCATGGCGACCTTTAGTCAGTGATCACTTTTTAATATGATGTGCTATTTGAGTGTTTACCATCAAAATGAATGTATGGTGGGTACATCTAAACTAAGGTGAGTTTAACCTAAACTACATCCTCGTATAGGCTTTGTTTTAATTGCTCCATTAACATGTTCTAGAGTTGTTTTTTTCATCAAAGAAAGTGCTTTTCTTCAACTGAATAATAATCATTTCATAAATTATAGATTATCATCTTCGTAAAACAGAAATAATCGGCAGTAACAGCCAACATGGTTCACCCATTTTTCCAGATAGAAAGTCTTTTCATCATCACCACCATCACCATCATCTTCATCATAATAATGACCTAATAACATGCGCAGCTACTTGTTGATATTGATCACTCTTTAGGTTACACTTTATTGCTTGATTCAACTTTTGTTTTCTATAAAATTATATTTCGATTGTTGTGCTGTTTCACAAACGATGTAAGAACAATATTGATGTGAATTTCATCAGAAAAGATTTTTCCTCAATATTTGGGGGCCAATGCATTACGTCACGGCCTCCTAAGACCAGAGAACTACTTTTGAGCAGTTAGTTACTCAGACCTCTGAGAAGCTTGGAGGGGCGGTGCTGCCTCCTCTCCTCCTCCCAGCGTCTGGCTCTCCCAACCGGGAAGGCTGGCTCGGGGCGTGCGATCTTGTGAGCTGCTCCCAAAAATACTCAGAGGGGCGGGGGGCAGAGGGGATGAGACAACTGGACAGGAAGACACGTCCAGATCGATGAGACCGAGGTAAAGAACCACAATCGATCTTCGCGAGAACAAAGTTTGTTCAGTTTTCTTTTCTTCTTCTCTCTTAATCCTCATTACGCGCACTGATCCTCCTGCTCTCCAAAACCAAGAAGATGCCCAAATCCTTACCGTGCGTATCCCAATGGTCTTCCCTGTGGCTGGCATCTTTGGCTACTTTGGTGGTGCAGTCGGTGCTCTCTTCCTCCTACTCTTCCTCCTCTACATATCAGAGATCTGCAGCCGATGGGAAGCGACCGGGTTTCATGGAGAGGACGCTGGTTCTCCTGGATGTCAACACCCGCAGTCCGATCAGAGTCCTCAACGACAACTTCCTTTCTTTGCAGCTGGACCCCTCGATCATCAAAGACGGCTGGCTGGACTTTCTGAGGTACCAAAGAGTTTTCCTGTTCACAAACAACATCGATCTGTATCGGTATCCACCTTCTAAATCTCTGGACGTGCTTTTATTCATTACGCACGCAGCCACGTTGTCTGAATTGTCATGTAGTGAGCCACCACGTTTCTTCCTCACTCAGGGCACCGAGTGGTCCAACATTACTGAAGGATTTTCATTGACCGGCAAAGTCCGAACGTATCACATAATTTAATAAGGCGATGTTGAGAGAGAACGATTGGTTCCAAGACTATCCATTTCTGTTATGGTACACTTTATGTTGATTAACAATTAGACAATTGCTTGCTCCTAACCCGTCTAGTATCCAATGCAAAATGTCAAGTTCACAAGTCATTAAATGTAGCTTAGAGGTTTTATTATTTTCTCTTAAAAAACTAAACGTTTATTTTAAAATTTCCATTGGGTCCAACCAACGCTGTTCATGTTGTTTCATTATTCTTTTAGAAAGCATCGTGAGTTTTTGACTGATTTCCATTCAGTTTTGTGACTTTTCACCTTGCATTTCTCAGAACACTCCAAATTCCACTAGAGACACAAGTTATGAGACTGTACATTTTGACCATGAATTATGAATCATGACATTTGAAAATCCAAAACTAAAATAATATAATGCAAAATAAGAATGTTAACTCTAAACTTTTGACTGACAAGGCTACTGACTCATCGTGTCTTGATTCGATTTCACAAAATGTTATTTAGTCACATTGTTTAGTTCAGCTTCTCAATCAAAATGTATCGTTGTCAGAGATAAATATGATTTACAGAAGACGATCTATACGGCAACACATTACATTATTTTGGACAGTGCATTTCATGAGATCATGTTTGACCCTATGTGTGTGTTCCCTGTTCTTCCCCTATAATAAAAGAAAAAGGGTTTTATTACTTTACAATAAATGCATGTTGACATGTTTGATTCAACAACATCACACACCATTCATATTCACCATTCCTCTCTACATAACCTTTTTTACACCTTTGCTATGTGTTAGTTGTTCATTACTCAGTCCTTTTTTAATTAATATATTCTATACATGTATCTTCATCACCTACAAGTTGAGCAGACTAATGTTGATTCGACTGAAATAAACTAAACAACAAGCACTGCAGTCTGTAGGCCTGTTCGTCTTGACTGTATGCGTCCTCAGTCAATTTATTGTGTGGAGTTTAAGCCGACTGCCACGTAGGCCGTATTGAACAATTCTGGGATTTACAACAAAATAAAAAACCCTCAACTTTTATTCGTTTTTCGAAACATTAAAACTTTATAAGCACTAACCTTTTAAATGTCACCTAAAACTAAATTGCATTTTTTTTTCTCATGCTGCCTTCATAGTGTTTCAGTTTCTATATACAAGCAGTGGCAGAAAGTATTTTTTTTGAACGCTATATCTGTTATCAATGAGAATTAATTATATGTTTCATTTGCAGAAAGCACAAAAAAAAAGCAAAGGAAAAGCAAATGACACTGAAATAAAAAGTTCCAGCTGGTAGATTAGGAAAACTCTTTGTTTCGGTTGTTTTTTATGAATAGCACGTTTTTTTTTTTAAACATTTAAAACAGTGGAGAGTGAAACCTCCACTGCATATGTGTGTTGTTTGAATCCTTCGTGGATCACAGTGTACTTGCTCCCCGCTGTAGCTCCTTTTTTCTCATGATGACGGATGATGTGGAAGTTGCTGCCTGTTTCTTGGGCCCGCTGATGTCAAAGAGAATAACAGGGCAGACGTTTTGTGACAGGCCTGCGGTGCTTCAACAGCCACGGCAAAGTTCAATCACTCCATTTGTATCTGTCTCAGTTTGGCTATCTTTTTTTTTTTTCACATGTGAAAATATATCCGAAATAAAGTTCAGCGGAATTACGCTTTATCGCTTTTCTGCTTCTCCTAAATATGACCGGGATTATACATTGAAGGCAGACACACAGACACACTTTTAATAACACACAGTCACAGTTACACACAGACTCTGTAAGACATATTTGTTATGAGTGTCATTCATGTCCTGTGTGTCTGCAGCTCGAAGCGGCTCGTGACCCTCGCGCGGGGCCTGTCGCCCGCCTTTCTGCGTTTCGGGGGAAAGAGGACCGACTTCCTGCAGTTCAACAACCAGAAGAACCTCGCCAAGTTCAGAGGGCCGGGGCCTGACTACTATCTGAAGAACTACGAAGACGGTGATTACACAGGACATTTTATTTCCTCCACTTGTCTCAATGTGTATTTTTGACTTTTACAGGATGTTTTTCCTCTCTGAATGAATAGTCCGACGCAGCGAGTACATTTTAGTGCAGACATATTATTTCCTCTAGATGTTACGTTGTTTATTTATTTTACACAGCGTCAATTTCCTTGTAAAATACAGTACGTTTCCAGTTTGAATGTGGCACCAGCTTAAACACCAGCCCTACAATGAATCCTCACGAGGGTTCTTCTAATATTAACCCTCACTAAACGGAGAAGACAAAATATGAGAAACACCTCAGCACAACACAATTGGCTTCAATTTAATTGCGCCTCACAATACAGCCTCCAAAACCATAAACCACAATTCAACCATAAAGTTGAGTTAACACCTCTCTAAAACAGTTTCAACAGAAATGGAAAAGTATTATCTTCACCAAGGTAGGACTTATTGTGAGGCTCGTGTAATAGCCTTTTGTAACATGGTATAACACACATTTGCACGTTAGCCTACGTTCAACAGCCTAAATATATGTATATATGTATATATGTATATATATATATATATATTTATATATTATATATAAATATATATAATTATTTGTATATAAATTAATATATATATATATTTATATGTATATATATATATATATATATACATATAAATATATATATATAAATATATATATATTGGAGATTTTTACAATTACCATTAACATATTCTGTTTTCGAAACCAAATGTGTGTCAAAAGAAGACACAAGTGTATTTTTAAAATAACACGACCTTTGAGGGTTCAACAGGTGGTCCTGGTTTTACTAGCAAATCAAATCTTAGCAAATTAAACACACTGAACAAACAAATAGCTACATAAGGAAGACATTGTTCAAATACATGACAACAAAAATATTAAAGTTGGGTTAATTTCTTCCGCTTGCAGATATAGTGCGCAGTGACAT
The DNA here is from genome assembly GCA_943590825.1 of Bovichtus diacanthus. Lineage (NCBI taxonomy): Eukaryota > Metazoa > Chordata > Actinopteri > Perciformes > Bovichtidae > Bovichtus > Bovichtus diacanthus. The sequence goes on from CALSBV010010813.1 coordinate 10,519,981, forward strand.
TGCATTGGACAAACAGAAGGGCTGCAAACTGGCCAACCACCCTGACATAATGCTGGAGCTGCAGAGGGAGAAGGCCGCCACCACACAGCTCGTCCTGCTGAAAGAGCAACTGTCCAACATCTACAGCAACATTACAATAACAGGTAGGAGATCACACACACAAAATAGGTATTTTTCTGGGCGCATGCTCATATCCTGAGAAACATGTTGTGCATGTTCACATAGCATAGTCTGGACTTTGCGGGTCGTGCACGTTCATGCAGATGCATATGTGCACACACGCGTGCACTTACTCAAGGTTCAAAGCATGCCAATGTAAACCATCAGCTTTCAGAATGACAAATGTAATTTGTAAAGGAGGAATGTGGGGATGGATAGACGAGTGCAGCAGCGGAGGCTAGTAAACAGAGCACTGACATTTTCACTGGTCGCAGTTAACTCAACCTGACCGCAGGAAGAACTCTGGAGTCCTGACTTTGGGTGGGCCCATTTCTTATCTGTTATTGTGATTGACTTGGATTGAAGTGAGGAACAGCAGGAGAAAAAAGTAAACGAGGGATTTGTCTGTTAAAGTGACTGCAGTTTTTGGAATCATGGTAGTGACTGAAAATGTCATAAAAAGACAGTCAGTTTCAGAAATGATCAGTTATCACTCTTTGTACCGTTTTAAAGAGCTGACAAGTAAAAGTTGGTTGGTTGGTTAAGGGTATAGAGAAACTACTTTAAAGATAGAAGACTATGCTAAACATGTCAGGAAATAAAGAAAGTAAAAGAAAAGTACAGAAAGTTTAACTCTAAAACCTGAGTAATACAAAACTGAGTGACATCATTAGAACAATATACATGCTATTCCAAGTCTTTACTGCTCTGCTGCGTCTTCATACAGAAACACACACACGTCCTATCCTCTTTGGCATCTTAAAAAGATAGTGGGTGTGGAATGTTTTTTTTAGGTGGGCAGGGTTTTTATTCCAAAGCGAAGAGAACCACCCAGAAATTGAGTTTCGAAAGCCAAAGAGCTCCTGGGAAAAAAATATTGTGTAATTGGTAGTTGAGCAGCAACCCAATCGCACTGTGTGTTGCTGTATTAGTGATAAATGTGGAACAACATGTATCAGCTGTGTGTTTCAGATACTTTTAAGGGCAACTATCAAAATATGGTTGCATTTAGTAGGCAAGTAGGCAAATACATAGAAGAAGTATTTGGACCTGCTTGTGTGAGGGCTCAGTTCACACGTTCAGTTCAGGAGTTGTGTTGTATAGCACCTTATTATTAATTTTGAAGTGTTGCAACAGCGCTAAAAGGCCCTATGGAACAAAAGGATTTTCCATGTAGGTCTTTCATTCTCAAATATTTACATTTGTCTTTGTAGCTTTCATCAGTCAAACATATTTTTAATTGAGCATGCTGATAGTGATTACATGATGACTTGTTTTTCACTCATCAGGAACAGTCATCTGAGTACAGAAAATTATCTCACCTGACTGTCACACTGCTTTTAAGACAGTATTGAAACTACCGTACAAAACTGAAGTCCCAAACAATAAATCTAGTCCCATTGTATTTCTAATTATTGTCTCAATTGTTGTATTTTGGTAAAAAATAACTAATAAAACCATGGTCGAGACAACTAGCCTCTGTCTAACACATGTGGTATAGCGCAAATGCTTCTCAAAATTAAGACCACATTTCCCATAAACCCTGCTGCTTCCTGTCACAAAGAGGATGTTACCACTTGCTCATTTTGCTCAGCTGCAGCATGGATACCTATAGAGTCTTCTCGATGATACTCAAGTAAAAACAAACATGGTATTGATTTACTGATGGTAAAATATGCATACTGAAACGACTGACTGATTTTACAGGTGGAAATATAAGTGGAACATATTGATGCAATTAAACTTATGGTGATAATGAATCACCTCTGAATGTTGTTTTCCCACACACTAGATATTTTTGCTTTTTTCCACTGATTGATTAGGACCCTATGGAGGATTTTGTCTTTTTAAATGTGAACTGGTGTGACGGTTCCTATTAAGGAGTAGGAGTGTAGTTGAGAGACAAAGAGTGGCGCCTCGCTGTTTTTGAGCAGGTGCCATAGTTGTTAACAGACTGATTGGCTGGGAGATGAAACCAAGCAGAAAGACTTTATTTACCCGAAAACCGATTTATTGTTAAGTGTTCTCACATAAATGGATATTCTATCGAGCACTGACACACGTTGCAGGTTTCTCCCGAGGGAAACGTTGTTCAAAAGCCTGAAGGATATTTGTCAAAGATTGATTGTTAAGGTGGAGCAGCTGTTTTCTACTAATACTACAAAAAGTGGCCTCTGATGGAATCCAACATACAATTACTGTTTAAATAACTCACCCGAATAAGCACCGATGATGCTGAAAAAACTCATGAGGGTGTAAGCATGATGGTTGTGCTTCGGTGTCAATATTACATTGGGTTGCACTCAAAGCGTGTTGTTTTAACTCACATGTCTGTGGTGGAGACTGGTGGGAGCAGAGGCACCATGGATGTGTTTAAATACGGTCTGGTAACAATCAGCCAAGATTCTGTGTGTGTGTGCGTGCGTGTGCGTGCGTGTGAGTGCGTGCATGTGTGTGTGTGTGTATGTGAAAAGGCAGTAGGTGTTTGAGGGACCATACAACAGTGTCGCTCCATCCTTTTCCACTCACCACTGTATGACCTTTGACATAGGCTTGTTAGAGCTATCAATAATAGGACCACTCCAAACTAACACATACACACACACACACACACACATACACACACACACACGCACGCACACACACACACATTCAGCGGGAGAATCAAGTCGAGAAAATTACCCCAAGCTCAGACAAGGTCATGGTCAGGGTCATCTCATGTCTCTCTGCAGGAGTATATCCGGCAACACTTCTTCAATTCTCTCTTCTCTTCCTCTGCCTCCATCAGTTCCCTCTTCTCCACAACTTAACACCTCTCTGCCTCATTTTCTCTCTCATGTTTACTGTTGGTTTAGCTGTGTATATTGTGACTTCGTGTGAAAGTCCTATGTTTATTTGACACTTCAGAGAATGAGGCAGTCAATCCGTTCAACTTGTGACCTCAAAGGCCTCGTCCGTGTGTTTAAGGCTCAAAGGATAAACACAACTCAATTTAGGAATTCCTATACTGTGTTATTCTTGTAGTCTAAGGCTGGCCGATCAATATTCGAGAACACAGACAAGAAGAAAATCTTCCCAAAACAGAGAAACTGGAGAAGAGTCGAACATAGGATATTTTTAGTTATACGGTCTGCAGCTGCTTGTGAGACAGTGAATAGGAAACTTGTTTAGCAATTTATGTTGGTAGTATCTTTGGTAGTATTCTTTTTAAATGTCTAGCTATAAATTTCTGCACTTCCAGAAAAAGCGTGGCTACACAATGTTATATGGTAGATAAAAGTCGAAATGTGTCTGACATTTAGAGTTCCTTCACAGATGTACAGTAAAGTGAAACTAAAAGAAAAAGTCTTACTAACAGTGTCTACTGGTACAAGCAACCCCATAAAAAAGGAAAACGTTATATTATAAATATATGTTATAAATGTAAATATAAGAAAAGGAAATGTAAATCCACTTTTATTGTCACACGTGTACACACATGCACACCACAGCACTTTTTTTGGCCTCAGCATTTAATTCAGCCTCTGAATTTAACCCATCCTAGTATTAGGAGCAGTAGGCAGCTACTATACAGCCCCTGGGGAGCAGTTCTGGGTCCAATGCCTTGCTCAAGGGCACCTCGGCAGTGCCCAGGAGGCAAACTGGCACTTCTCCAGGTACCAGTCTTCACTCTGTACTTGGTCCGTGCTGCGACTTGAACCGGCGACCCTCCTGTTAGCAAGCCAAGTCCCCACGGACTGAGCACGAACAAGATTAGAAGTGATAAGTGACCTCTAGCTGCAAGGCTTTATCTCTATTTATTTTAAGTTGGAGGTTGAATCTTGGACACTGAAGTAATGTTGCTGTTGGGTTATTTGGGCAGCCACTGGACATTAGTGGAAGAGTGAGAGATTGGGGAGAGGAGCCATCTGGATGAAATGGAGGGGCTAAGTAGGACATCTCCTTAGGAAAGAGCTGCAATAACCTAGATTGTAGGCACAAAACTCACAAAGGGGCACAGGAGGCGGGTTTGATAGCACACCACATGATCCATGAGCTCATACTTTTAATGATATCCCAAGTTCTGGTTAGAGTCATCACATTAATAAACATTATTTTAAGGTTAGATGTTGGCTTCATGATCAGTAAGATGGTATGCAGGCTGACATCATAATTCAGACTCTCCTCTTTCTCTCTTCCTTAGTCTGATCTCATGTGTGCAGTATCAAGTGTTACAAATGTTTACACTTTCTAATCAGTTGTTTGGTTTCAGTAAAGATTGCTGGGAGTACATCAGACAGTTATACCTGAGGCCCTCTCTTTGAACTGACTCAGAGGTGCAGCATCACAGCCAGAAGCGTCTCATTGAGAGCTGCAGGAAAGGAAACATGAGAAGAATGACAAAATAGAAAAGTGTGAAGCAATACTAATATAACCCTGCTTTCACAACAAACGTGCAAGTGCAACAGAGCAAAGCCATTATTTTCAACTGCCGTAGTGGCTACATGCTCCTGAGCAGCTGCACTAGCCAGAGTGCAGAGTGGTACGCGCCGTGTGGATTTTCCACCAGGTTTTGAGGCCAATGTTTATCTAATTTGAACTTTAACCCAAAACGTGTTGACCTCCAAGGTGCGTGCTCTGGCATTGACACGAGGTGTTGGATGAATCTGCTGCTCACAATGAACAGTGGATGAGCGTAGAGCATATGAAGTTCACGCAGGAGACTGGAGTTTGCACAAAAATCTTTCTCCCAACTTACTGTTTCGGGTACCTAGCCCTAACCAAACCTTAAATATAATGTATTTTTCATGTCCACAATCTTTCCCTAACTTAACCATACCTAGGTTGTCATGTGCAGATGTTGTAGACAGAAAGAATTTAAAAAATGTTGCCGGTGAACATTGTTACTGAACGTAGGCAGAAGTGTCCAGTGTTGAGTTGCTGCGTAGAAGTTTGTGCATTTCTGAACTATTCTTTGATCTTAATAGGGTGAGGATGCCACGTTTGATAATGAATACTGTTTACATTCCTACTGTATGTGGTTTGTAGCATCCTAGTGAGCTGCTTTTAGGGCTCAAATTCATTCTACATCTCACTATGGAAACTACAGTATGTGTGCTTGATGTAATACTGGGGTAACTTTAGAGCGCACATTTACATTTTTGATTGCAATTGCTTTGGCTCACAATTGCTATCACAGCAGAATTTTTAATGATCAAAAGTCTTTCTGTAATACAATAATGGAGAAGAGTAAAGATAAATTCATGTCCCTGACAAAAACTAGTATGAGTCACTAAACAGACATAGAGAACGACAGAATGTTAAGAATCTGGGAAGACAAACATTAGGAGCAGGCACAGAGAGGGGAATTTACTCTGTGAATGGCTTGAAAATGTTTTCCTCAAAACAAACTGTCACAGCTGTCTGTAGTCAGAGAGCCTCGAGTTCTAACTTTCTGTTTTTACTCATTTAAAAATCAAAACATATTTTCTTGCGACTGTGGGAAACATAATCAATCCTTCTTATTAGCGCTGCTATACAACTCCTCTCAGCCTTTTACCCACTCTTTCCTTCATCTCCTGTTCAGACCTCTTTTGTAACGAAGAAGTAGAACTATTTCTCCAACATCTGCCTTATCTCCTTTGTTTAAAATTCCCTCAGTGAATATGCATACACATTCACACACAAGGCGTGAATTGTGATGGATTCAGTTTTTGGCGCTGCAGCTGCCTCAGTACCGGTCCATCTCCAGCTCACTGCTGAATGCAGAGAAAGAGCTTCTCCTGCCAAGTTTCACACTGTAACACCGCAGTGTAGCCAGTTGCCTTCACGGCAGGATAATGAATATAATCTGCTTTGATTTGTTGATATCCATAATGATATTATTGGATATGAGCAGCCATTGTGGATCTTGGAAAGTAAAGGGGCAAAACAATGAACATTAAAGGTTGTGCGTATGTTTTTACTCATTACGGATTGCCCGACTGTTTGCTTTACTTTACTGTTGTGTGAAAAGGTCCTGGAAACCTGCTGTGCTGTCCTGCCAACAACCGGGGTGGAGTTCAAACTCATAAATATGCTGTAAGCAAAATACCCACGTTTTTATGCAAATACATGAAGCTTTGGAACATCATCAAATACATAGAGTGATCTTGAACAGTGGCTCCAAACTGTGAGTTACTCAACAATAATTGTCCTGTCTCTGACTTGTCCAAACAATTTGGTGAAGTAAAGTGAATATCCGTCTATTTTAAGAAGGGATATTCACAGTATAGTAATGCATTTTGAATATTTGTTTTGAAGGGATCTCTGAACTCACAAATTAGTAATTACATTTTTTTGTTTTATACTTTAGGTTGTTTTTTAAAATTGTCTTTGTTCTTGTCTTTGCTTCTATAGTTTAGTTATAGACGAAACAAAGTAATTAAACGGAACAATTTTGTGTTTGATTAAATCAATGTTTTTTATTTTATTTGAGATGCAATAGTCATGTAGAATCTTCTTGTTTTTATTAAAAAAACATTTTTTACCTTATACTTATTATTAATAATTGACAAAGAGAGAAAGGGTACATGAGACATGAGTAAGAGGAGGTTAGATGCTGATGGTCTGTGGTCACACGTGAACAGAGATTATTGATACAAATGGCACCGAAGCAAACTGAAGTAAAACTAAGACAAGACTATAAATGAATCCATGAAAAAAGCAAGTTGACATTTAAATGACCTTTAAATGAGCTAGGCTTCCCACTGCAAATTGACTTTGGACTATGCTCAGTTTGGTTTTTGGGTTTCATGGCCAATGATTTGCAGCCATAGATGAACTGATGCCAACACAGTGATGCTGATGTAATAAAACCAGACCAAGGAAAGGAAAATAGCCAAAGAATCCTGCTGGCATGAACCAGGCACAACAAATTGAAATCTTGGCATGTGGTGGTGGAACACCAAAGACAATGGCTGTCTGAGTCTGGCTGTGAGAGCCAAACCTGTCACCTACTGAACAAAAAAACCAACACTTAACTAGAAAATAATGAGATTCTTAAAACACCAACATAGTTCGTAATTAGAACATTAAATGAAGAACTTCATCATATGTACACTTGAGCACATTTTCTGTACTATATATCCATCTATTGACTTGAATTGTTCTCCTCTCCTGATGTCTGTCTATGCGAACAAGACATGCTCCTTTGTTTTGTGATTTAATTAAAAGACATCTCTGGAACCAAACTTCCCTGCAGTAAAGTTTCTGTGTCTTACATTTGTGGTTTTCAAGGATTTAGTTTGTTGCCTTTTTCCTCTCGGCCACCATGTGCATCTTTTTAGCACAGTTGTGTTTAAAGTCATGTTCGCTTTTAAGTGTATCTTTAATAAGTCTTTAAATAAATTGTATTATTAGATTACTCACGTTTATGTACTCAGCACAAAGGTTTAGCTCCAGTATTAAACCCTACAGCACAGAGTAGTAGTGGTAGAAGTAGAAGTTGTATCTTCAGACAGAGACGCTCTGCCAGAATGTGAATACTCATTAAATCACATGACCTTGTATGTGTGTTTGGCTGCATTTATTTCATGCAACTTTTTAAGACTTACCTGTCAGTTTACAATTATCAGCAGTGATGTAAGCTCAGCGTGACAAACTCTTCATTGCCAATAGTGCCTGTGTTTTTTATTCACTCTTTCCACATGTCCTGCACACATCCAGAAGTGTCTGTCTGTTTCCTTGATCGAAGGAATACCTAGAGTGTTTAAATCATGGAGGGACATGACATGTAATTCCATGTGTTTGCAATATGCCCCAAGACAAGTGCCAGCAACCTGCAAACGAATGTCATTTTAATAGCCTGATGCATGGGAAATGTTTGAAAGCAGTCCTTCCTCTCCTATGATTGTTTGGCATGACATCCAACCTCCACATTTTTTCCTCAGAACTCCAGAAAACATACGTTTTGTGTCAAATTTCAAATCATGGCACTGTGTTCTTGACTGCTCTCAGCCAGTTCGTACCAATGGGATGGACCTGTAGCAGGAATGCTGGTACCTCTTGAGTGTATGCGTGTGTGTATATACCGTATGTTTGTGTGTGCGTGTGGGTGTGTGTACATACCGTATGTGTGTCTGTGTGTCTGTGTGTGTGTGTGTCAGCTCTGTATGGGTCCAGATGAAGTTGTTATCCTGAGGGGAAACATGCCTACTTCATTACCAGCGAGACACATTTTATTTCCTTAATTTGACTCTCAGGCTGTCATCCGTTATTTATGAGATTGCCCTGTGTGTGTGTGTGTGTGTGTGTGTGTGCGCCTGTTCATATGCATTCATCGTGTGTAAAGTTTGTATTAGAAGTAGAGGCTTGTAAGGGGCTAAGGAGCTGTAACCGCTGTTTAGGGAGGTTATTTGACCTGGTATTTAAGAATGTTACGCTAATGTTTCTTCTTTCAACTACTTACACTGGAATTTAACACACTCATTAGCGTCACACAAATGTTTGCAGCATTTCTGCATGCGTGTGTTGGTGTGTGTGTTCAAGGCCATAGTCTCCTTTTCCTTTAAGTGAGAGAATAGAGTGTAGTCGTGAGCTGATCGTCATCAGTGAGGATCAGAGGAGTTCAGTAAGTGTTTTATCATGAATAGAATATTAAAATAATTTGATATAACAGATATTTTCATAGATAACTTTCTTTTCTCTGACTAAATGTAAGATTCACTCAGGGATATATTTTCTGCACGCCTGCCCTTTCCTTGTAACCCCATCTCCTAGAGATTAAGTTTAAATAATACTCATGTGCAACAGCCAATTCGCAAACTGTATCTAAGCCTAAACAGCTTCCAAGCTTAACATTATGGATATGTATACTTTGCATTCTTCCTCTGTCCTCACCATAATCTGTTCCTCAACCTTTGGATCCAACATGTTAGCTTAGCTAGTTTGAATTATGCGTTTATGATCAAAAACATTGTTCTTTCTTCTCCTCTAAATAGTTTCCCTGAATGTGTGAGTTTGCCTACTTAACTGAGGAAATGCCAGCCAGTGTTCAGCACCAGGGACATTGATCTCACTGTCAAAGCCCCAAATATATTTCTGTAAAGTCCAGAAAATGTTGCTTGCAAAAGAGTTTGGTATGTTTCTCATCTGGCCACTTGTGTATCCTCTTTAATACTTCTCTTTTTTCTCTTGGAGCATATGGCTTGTTGGATTGTGTTGGACCTTGTCAGGGGCCATCTATCACTCCATGGTGTCCTGCTGAGTTCGAGACTCACAGTGTGGCTCTCAGCCCTCAAAATGGGAAAACAAGAGTGAGAGGGAACAAAGTTAGATTAAGAGACAGGGGGAAGGGGAGGGGGGCGGAAGCAACAGACAGATGGGGAAAAAAAGAGGAGGAGGTGTGAAAAGAGCAAAGAAAGAACAAAATATAAAGATGAGTAAAACATTCTTTCCTAATATGATACAAAACAAAGACTGTTTTCAGTTTTTCTCTGAACCAATGTTTTTATCTTCCCAGCCAGCTCTGGCAGTTTAGACCCATCGACCCAGTTGACACCTGTGGTGTAAAACTGAGCCCTCACGGTTGAGCAAAGCCGTAAGGGCTCAGGGTTCAGTACCTTCACACTTGTTAGACCCTCCAACAGCCCCAGCTCTCCTAAGAAAACATCTTTAATAAAAAGGGTCTTTCCAAATTCCTTTCACAAGCCACTTCACAAGCTTTAACATTTGCATCAATTTCAGGTTACCTCTTACACAGTAACAGTAAACAGTTAACAGTGCATGTTTCAAATGTGTTTTACAAAAAGTCCATATTTCTATAGTTTTAATGTGTTTTGGTGTATTTATATTCCAATTGATAAAAAATGATTCTCGTTTGCATTTATATCAAATCCAATTAGATTTTCTCTACAAATTTGTATTAGACAACTTTTACATTGATCTCTGTGTAAATTCAACAAAGAAAAAAAAAACACTATAATTGAGACAACATGTCCTTCCTTGTTGAAGGGTTGAGAAAAAGACTAAAGCTCTACCTGCTCCAGAGGCATCGCTCCTGGCTGCGAATGACCTCTGACCCTCACATGAAACGAGAACATGCATGTGCCTCAGAGGGATTTGTGAAGAAGCTACTTCCTTATTATTCTCTGTGTGTGTGTGGTGTCTGGAGAGCTCTAAAAACATCCATATGCTACAGCTGAAAGTAAAAAAAAATATATTGATGAGCATAAAACACATTACTTACCAACCGTGTCATTCATGTTGGTGAGGATGGATGATGGATGGAAAAAAGTTGTATGTTTTTCACCAAAGCTGCATTTAAGTTCAAATAAAGGACAATAACATTTTTCCTCCATTCTAACTAAAATGTGTTCCTCACTGTGAGAAGGATTGTTGAAGCAGCATCTCCTGACACACCTGCAGGGCTTTGGCTGCGTTGGCACTGCGTGACCTGTTAAAGAACTGTATTGGTTCAGTGTTGTTAGCAATTGAGTAGAAGGCAACATGCACACCACTTGCTTTGAATGCAGAGGGGATATGTGCGTGTGGGAACTTACTTTTTTCTTTCAGTGTTAACAATTGCACAGAAGTTCTGAATTGACTGAATGCTGCTGCTCATAATGAAGTGCTTCTGCATTCAAAAAGATCGTGATCAACATGCATTATTCAGGCTGGTAAAATTACGATTTGGCAGTTTGCAAATTGAACAAATGGACAAATCTATTCTCTCAAATTCCTGCCATGCAACTTACATATGCAACATCATGGACAACTATAGAAGCAGCACATCTGCTGAGAAAAGCTGCATAAGTGTCTCCAATAATGAACAGCAGGGAGATACTGGAGTCTAATTACCTGTGAGCTTTATCAGCAAGTATTCAGCTAATGAAATTTCTTTCTTGCATCATTAAACATCAAACCTCTAACACATCTGTATAAAAATCCTTGTTTCTTTTTGGAAACTTCAAACCAACAGGTGCCCAGTCACCTTCCAAAACAATGATTCAGTGCAGACTTTGTCAAGCAAACAGCCAAATAACAAACAACGCTGGTATCCAAACAACATAATCCAGAGTTCCAGGAAACAACTGAAATGTAAAGTCTTAAAGGGAAACTGACTTCATGGCAGAAATGTCTCTTTGAAATGTTTTGCTTTTCCGCTTGTTATGAAAGATACTGATTACTGAACAGCTTTAGGTTGTAATGGATTACAGTGCGGCTTTTTATTTTTATTTTACACTTGTTTGTGTCAGATGAAAAAATGTTGTAAACTGAAGTGAGAGAAGCATGATGGGCTGGGTATTTGTGTTTGTAAATCTTTTAAAGTATGCGAGAAACTTGGCCGGACACATCTTGAAGCCAGTTTTGTCTTGGCTGTTAAGATGGTAACCTACTTTTACTGAGACCAACAACAGATAGCGGTTTGGCTACATCTGTAGATCAGTCACCTCCAAAAAGTTTATTGGCTCATTAGAGGGGTAATGGAAGCGTAATGTTAGATGTGTGACCAAATTGTTTCATTCTCATTTGCCAAAGTTTCTCTTTGTTTCTGTTTTGTTAATTGGCTTAAGTATCCAGTAATTGGTGCTTTGGCTTTTTATTTGGATATTTTTATTAGATGCCGGCTGATGTATGGTTACAAGATGACAAAGAAAATATGTAAACTATTTTATGGACTTTCATCACTTAAGCAGTGCAACGCATTTAAAACATATTTAATTTATCTCTCATTGGTTATACACAGCTGTTTATATGTTGTAAAGAAAGAAAGGATGGAAGGAAGAAAGAAAGAAATAACTGGACCGGACTCACGACTGTGTCTCATGCACTGAGGCACTTTACCTCTTAGAGCTGGTTGCCCTCCAAGCCCCTTTACTCTGAAACTGTGTTGTGCGGGACACAGTGCCATGTAATTGAAGGAATTTTATGAGTCCATAAGAGTGTAATGAAATTTGCCTCGGTCAGAAGAGTGAAGCACGGAAAGGAAAAGTGGAATTGAATTTTCGGTGGTATTTTCCTCAAACCTGCATTCCCTTAGGGGAACGTACGGGACTGCTTTCAGTGCCCCAGGCAAGAGGAGGCCAAGTGAAACCTTTCCCTGAGGTTTTGAACCTCTGCTTTGAATGGCAGGAGCTGACACCTCTAACCAGGAGCAGATGTTTGGCCTGGCCTGATCCATTTCCCTGGCAGAGTAGGAAACCCTGGGTTTGATGCAGCCAGCATGCCCCACTCACAATGCTAATAGCCTGGCTCTACATCACTTGTTCTCTCCTTGGTGAACTCCACTGCCTTCAAAATCCTTCACTGTAGGTCCAGAAAAGACATGGGGACAGAGCCAAGCCAAGGCGAACTCTGCACATTCACACAAACATTAGCATCTCAAGAATAAAGTGATGCTGCAGGTGATTCTGTTGTAATGTTGGACAATTTTCTTCCCTTTTTTTCTAACTCTATTGTGAGCTACTGTTGTGTAGCGTTTAGGTATAACTCAGCCAGGAGTTTCAAAATAAGAGAGATGATTATAGGCACATAGGCAAACACCGGAAAAAGATGTAAATTGCCATTCATCATCCTTATTATATACATATATTATATCGCGTTTTAGAAGTTACACGTTGGAAAGTAAGAGTGAATCAAAAAGTAAAAAAAGTCAAACTCTTTTGTAATGACATAACAATGTTGTTTGCTTTTAGACTTACATTTGTCAAGGTTAAGCTTAAGTTAAGTTAGTGTGCTGTCTCATCCAAGGTCTCCATACTCAACTTATTAAAAACATTATAATAAAATTCATAGAGAGCATCATTGATATAAACATTATGAATAGATGTTCAGATGTTTTGTTTATTTTCTGTAAAAAATGGCTTACAGCTGTCTCCTGTGTTTAACCGTGTTCAGAGTAGAAATTGAAGATATTACAGGACACTTTTCCTTTTCATCTTCAAAAACCTCTGCTGAGGTTCTATTCCTCCCAACATGAAACATTTTTTAAATCCCCCAGATGTAACATAACATACTCTAACCAGATGTGAACCAGTTTCTCTTCACTGACTTATGACCCTTTAAAATGTATCTTATACTGTATCTAGTGCATACATTTTCCTGGTGTCACCTGCAATATTTTTGTGTTCTCCCTTTTAACAAACTTGCTGAATGCCGCTTCTAGTGTGTGGCTTTTGCTTTAGTCAGATAGCTAATTATTAGGCTCAGCTCATCCAAGTGATATTTTGTATCATATCACCCTGAGGTGAAAATATGAAAACGTAAAAAGTATCTTTGGATTGGATCTTCCTTTGTACATTACTGTCTAAATTGTGCAAATCAAATCAATGAAACAAAAATGACTCAAAGTGTTTATTCAGATGTATGATCTTGCAGTAACAATTTGACATATCAGTGTAGTATTTTTTTACATTACCTACTGGGGGAGTAGATTAATTGGTATTTATCTGTAAAACTGAAAGAAATCTATGTGGGAATGTTTTCAAACCTAACAGAATACACTGGTTTTGTGCCAGTGCAAAGCATCACGTCACAAGTCTTAAAGCACTAAAGCAGAATGTAATTGACCAAAACACAATAATATAACAAATCAAAATCTTACTTGCGTGCAAACATCTGCCAACACGTCTTGAAGTGAAGATGGAAAGCACAAATGGTGAGAAAAAATATTTTCAAAATTGGAAAAGGGCTCAGATTCTTATAATGCAGCGTTATGTGCACAACAGACAGGATCAGGAAGACTCTGCAGGAGCACAAGACTGATGAGAAGACAGCTTTGAGACTTTGGGAGATATTTGTTAAAGTGAGTGATTGAAAAAATTCCAATTTTCTTTCTACATAAACATCTGGCAGGGCTATCCATCACTGTGCTGGGATGAATCCCAGGTTTGTCGTATTATTATTCTGCAGAAACTCAAATGTGATTTAAAAGTCAAGAGTTATGGCAAGCGAGACTGTCTGACTGGCTGAGGCAGGTGCCCCCTGTAGTGTTTGTCCTGCGCTGGGCTGCATTTTGAAGAGGATTGATGCGATCACATGCTTCTTTCATTTTTCATGATCTGCATTTCCGTAGCACCATATCATAATTTTCCCACCGTGATAATGAAGTAATAGCACCACTTAAATTACAATTTACAGTTCACTTTATAAAAGCCTTGAAAATTTATTTTTTTCATCACCCTTAAACAAATAAGCGGCTTTGCATTGTTAGTTCAAGCTTTTACAAGGATTTATTACATGCAGCCGCATCAGCAAAATGTAAATTACAAAAGGGTTATTCATTAAGACAGTTAAATATGGTTATATCTGGTGATTTTACATGTTAAGGGGCCATATACAGTATAAAGAAATATTTCCTTGGCTTTCATTGGTAAACGTGTGGTCCCATTTTTACTGTTACTATCAGAGAATAAATATGAAATTATTACATAAATGTATTAAATGTCATTCTATCATTCATTCAATTGTATTTAATTAGAGTAATTATCAGTCATTATATTTAAACTACAAAATAACAAATAGCTTACGTTTGTCAGTGTGGTCAATAAACTACATAGTAGCATTCTGAAAACATTTTGTAACTTTTCCCAGCATCTGATAATATAAATGTATAATTATATAGAAAACTGTTGTAATTCAAGATGGTGATTCTGTAACTGTTTAATCTGGCTCTGCTTGTTTAGCTGAAGACAGAACCTCCAGTTTAACTGAAGCATAAGTAATGTGTGTGGATATAGTTTGAGAGTGGAAGATGATTGCTGTGATTATGGTGATTATTCTAGCAGTGAAAAGGGAGTCTGGGATACCGTGTGTTTGCTTTGCTGCCCTGCTTGGGATCTGGTCTTCATAACCCTCATCCATCACACGGCCTGGGATCAAAGATACCCTTCTTGAGCTGGGAATGTAGCAGATGTCCTAAATGCCCCATAAACAAATGTTTTGTTTACCCTTGGTTTGCCAGTCGTACAATTTTTGAAAATGATGAATTTCAATGTATTACATTAGTTAAAGCTAGGGTGGGTCATTTATTTTTGAAAACATATGTGTTTATATTTGTTGAATACTCTTTATATCCCAACAGCAATTAATAAAACAAATGCTGTGACAAAAAGAAAAACAATCTGGTATCTGTGGCTGACGAAGGACTGTAATAAGTCCTTACAATATCCATGTTCGTTGTTTACTTTCATAATGCTACTTTTGGCGGAGAGGTTTTGGAGGGAGGTCTAAATTAAAAATTGGCAACATTGGGCCATTTTTGGATAATTTAAAAAATCGAGCTTACTCTTGGTGGCTTCTCCAACGTTACCCACCCAAGCTTTGAGAACTAAATGTTCCTCCTGCGGATGAGTAATGAGTGATCTGCGCTGTGCAGCCGAAGCAGGTGTTTCGTGGGAAGGGCTGCAGACATTGTTTTAAATCCTAACTCTTTGATGGTTTAGGAGCAGTACAGCCCTGGGCTACTCTCCCTCTTGTTTCACTCTGTTTGCCCACAGGAGTCTTGTTTCTCTGCAATTACAAAGCAATCAGAGCTCAATTACAGCATCAGCAGAGGTGTGTGAAGAGATGGCTAACTGGATAAGAGGTGGAAGCTTTACAACCGCCCTCTTTGGAGGTGACAGTGTTACTGATCTCTGGTAGTAAAAATGTCAGGTGTGACTTCCCTATCTTTAACGGCTCTATATTTAAAAAAAAAAAAAAGCATTAATGTCACACTAATAAGAGATTCTGCAAATACTTAACTACTAAAGACATATTGTTCAAACCCCATCTACTTGACTTTTCTTTACCATGTACTGTATATAGCCTAAAATATATTTCCTTACCAACAGCTTGAAATCCTTCTCTTTACAATTCCTGTAATGTTGTTGAAAAGCTTTAAAACTTGGCTAAAAAATGAAGCTGATGAAAGCAGTGAGAGCGAACCAAAGAGCTAAAGTTCTGGACCGTAAAAAACAAAACAGTGAGCTGAAAGATGCTCTGAAGCTCTTTAGAGCTGAGAAGAACTGCTTGGTGATTTGTATTTATGAGCACTCCCTCTGACATTACACATACGTCATTTAATCCATGTTAAGATGACATTTTGATTAATGCAGCTTTAAGATTGTTCAGTTTAAATAGCGTAGTCCTTATTCTTACACTACTGTGACCAAAAAAATGTCTGTCCTTAGCCCTTTAAGATACAGTTACACAAGTGTGTTTACATCTTGTCTCTGCACCCCTGCCAGCTCAGCTGACAATCAAACATTTACACTGGACCGCCCACTGAGAGGCTTGAATGCTAAAGGAGCATTTCCAATGTATCTCAAAAGACCTTTTTCTTTTTAACGTCCTTTTGATAATAAGATGATAAGACAGTAACTTTCAGCATCACTTTGACGTAGGTTTGTTTGCCTTAGACAGAGATATCTAAGGCAGCCGGTCAGTTTATGATAACAGCACGATTCATAAACGGTTTTGGCTCATGGTAACGACTGTAAAAGGTTCAATGTGTAAGGAATTTTAGTTTCAAACATTCAAAAAATCAACAGAATGTGAAGAGGTTACAGTGTTGCAGAGATATCGACTAAAATTAGCATGTTATGCGACTAGCCCCAGCCCGTCCTGTCTTGTGATACCACTTGTTCCTCGAGAGGTGTTAGTGAGTCACTGTAGCGCCAGTCTGCCCTCAGTAAGGAGAACAAAGAAGTAGAGCCGCTTGTCAATGATACATTCATGGTGTGTTTTGATAGTTTGTTGAATAGATTAAATCCAAAGTGGCAGAAACGAGAAAACGACTCGCTGAAGGGAAACTACTTCGGCGAGTGGAGAGCGTGCGGGAGCTCCAGGAAATGGACCTTCAGTTAGAAGGTGTTCGAATTCAGCCACTGCAAACCTCAGTACTAGGGGTCTAATACTAGGGGACGGACCCAAAAGGTTGGTGCTAACTGAAGCTCCATCTCCCCGAGCCGCCGAGTGCCGACTGCTCTCGGTGAGACGAACGTGCGGGTCGTTTTATTGTTTCTGCCACTCTGGAGTCAGTCCAATAAACAAACTCACACAAATGGCTGACGTAAACTTCAGGCTGACGCCACACGTGAGATAGCAGTGTTATTTGGAGTTTCGGTAGTTATCTCAGAGTTTCAGTAGTTTGGTCGAATTGTACATATTCTTGCCTTACTGTTAGTTAGTAGTAGGCTTTTTAAATTGTTTTATTAATGAGTATACATTTAGATCGTATGGCCCCAATAGTAGAGGTGAAATGCTGCCCCCTATTTCTTTGGAGCATGTGGGCTATTCATTACACATCGCTCCTTCATTTTCCTTCTCCTTTGGATGTGTTTGGTTGTGGTTTGTAGGTAGCTGCACGATGCAAACAAAGAAGAGACATGGTGATGTTTCTCTCCTGGGACACGAATACTTCTATACACCTTGTTTTTTTTTTTAACAAGCCAAACACAGTGAGGTCATTAGTATCTAAAAAAGCGTACTTTTCTCATTAGGGAGTGATAGACAGCCATTGCCAAACAGATGTGAAAACCACTCACACCCCATACACATTTCCCTCACACCCTGTTCCCCTAACAAGTGGTTTGAGTTACATGGCCCAAAGCCAATTAAAGGCAGTTGATGTTATTTTGTCCTCTTCTCTCTCTTTGATTTGTTGTCTACTGCAGTCTGTTGCCTAGGCACGCACACACACACACACACACACACACACACGCGCGCACACACACACGCACACGCACAGACACAGAGCAGCAGAAAGTGTATGTACTTACATAGAGAAGAGGTGTATGTTAACATACCACTCATCTTACTCACCAGCTCTGTCGACTTGCTCTGCATCTCCTTACACTGGTACACAGAAGAGGGCCACACGCAAGTCTAGTCACAGCAAATTCACAGATTGAGGTAATCTCTCTCTCACACTCTTGTTTCCACACACATGCACATGCGCACACACACATATTGGTCCCCCTCTACTAACAGAATTGAAAACAGGTGCCCGCCACATATCTAGCATTCTTCCAAAATACAAAAGTGGTTTGACCTGAATGGTTTCACTGGAGTGGAGCCATCCTGTATGAAAGAAGAGTCCATGTGGATGTGTAAACATGGAGGCGTTGGGTTCTGTGCAACACGCTGGTGGAGCAGCACAGACTCACAATATATTGGAACCACATTTCTCCCTCTGCGCAACCCTACAATTCAGTGTCAAGTTAACGTCAGGATAAGTTGCAGATACACCATGCGACCATAGCAAACCACCGCATTTATTAGCTTTCGATGCAACGACTGTAACAGTATACTGTTCTGGCTTTGACCGATATGGATGAATGATCAAATTGCATCAATAGCAGTTCATAAACTTTTGAGGATTTTTTTAAAGAAATTGCGAATTGGAAATGTCAGACTTGAGATGACCTTGCTTCAGTTACAGTATGTTTTTTTGTAGCCACAGAGGATCTGGTTAGTGGAGTAACTTGACCAATGAGAAACACAAGGCAGAGAGTTACTATAGAAGACTAAATGGAGCTGATGGAGAAAGGAGATTGAAGTCATGCTGAAGGAGCTGATGCTAAATGTGCCATACTTGGGTTTCCCCGGATATTTGAGCAGTTTAATTCTAAATCGTTTATGACTGCTGATGCACTTTGTCTGCGACTGCATGTGTGCACGTGGTGTGTGTTAAGTAAATGTGAAATTACTCTGCTAACCATCTGGTAAAACTTTTAATACTGTCATCAACAATTGTTCACAGCATGTTAAAAAAAAACAATTTGATAGATGGACAGTTTAAGAGTAGCAGCTTACACCATGCTTTCCCCACTGACGTCACAATGCTAATTTTATGTTGTGTGTGTGTGTGTGTGTGTGTGTCTGTGTGTGCGTGTGTCTGTGTGTGCGTGTCTGTGTCTGTGTCTGTGTGTGTGTGTTTTACTGCCCACTTCAGATGACGTAATGTGAGTTGTTACAGCTGACAGAGAAAATTACAAGCATCTATGTTCTTACATATGGGAACAGTGTAATGGTGTCATTGCATGCACATGTTTTTGTTGCCTTATAATCCACCAAGAAATAAATTATTTTCAAAAAGTCATCGCCATTCTCCCATAATCCATATTTTGAAGCATTATAAGAGCTCTGGAAGTTTGAGTGCAACATGTGCATCTTCAGATATGGAAAACACACATTGTATCCATAAACAGGAAAAAAGGCTCAGAATTAATTTCTCTAAACAGCCTTCGCCCCTGTCTGCACATGTCTCTTGAGGATTCGGTTTTGATTTGGCTTTTAAGGCAAGCCAGAAGTCAGCTCAAGTCTCTAGTGTGTGTGCGTGCGTGTGTGTGTGTGCGTACGTGCTTGTATGTTCCAGACTGACTTTGATGGGACTAAACATCCAAATTGACATTTGCTATGGAAGTAAGCTGCGTCTGGCAGCAAGTCATTATAATATATATTGAATGAAACCAGACACAGAACACTGTTTTTTTTTCTGTGCTCCCTATTTTCTAAAAGAATATGGGGAGTGTAGGAATATATCAGCATTTCTAAACTGAGATTTCGAAGTCCATGACAAATCATCTGAATTTGAATTTGAGGGAGGAAGTGTATGCTGTTTGCTGTGTATGCTGTTTGTTCCATCTGCATAGTTGTGGGCTGTGTTCACTTTCCTCTCAGTACACAGAGGGATATTTCACAAAGTAAGCCTGAATGGATGCCAGTTGAATTATTAATGTAACTATTGCTTCGGGCTGAACCTGGTCAAGAGCAGGATTGACATGACGAAACCTGACTTATTCCTTCTCATGAATAAAGAACTGTAGGCCAATGTCAGTCAACTGACAAAATCTAAATAATGAAGCATTTACAGTAAATACGTATTGTATGAGTGTAGATTTAAATATATTTCTCTTTATTTTAAGAAATCCATTTATTTGAAATACTAGACCCTTACAGTTTATTTTGAGCATTTATGCATTTAAGAAATCTTTACACATGAGGTACAATCCATGCCACAGTAGATCAAGGAGAGGCCATTAAAAGTTCACTTTACGCCGAGGTAAAAAACTAATACCTTTTATATTTTTTTGGCCTGCCTCCCCACGTCTGGCAATAACGTGAAATGATTTGTGACTTTGTGAAATATAGTAAGTGGACTGATGCAGTTGGCAGTTGATTTATAATACAACATTACACCTGAAGGGCACCGGGTCTACTTTTGTGGTTTACTGTTTACTGTAACAATTTGAATTTCTTCTCTTCTCAACCTGCTTTTCATAACTTAACTTAATTTAGTTAAGTGAAGCCGTTTTTTCTCAATCTGAAGACTTTCCAAAGGACCCCAAAGCAAGTCTGTCTCATAATAATATTAACAATTCCTTATTTAATGAGGACATATGATATGAATAAAGTGATTTTTGTATCTTAAAAGTAAAACAGATTATAATTTGAAGCTGCGCCAGAAGCAAATCGTATAAAAAAAAAAACACCTGTTAAGTCTTGTCAGCCGACAGTATCTCACTAAAGGTGCAGCTACAGACAAAAGTGTTATTTCATTGAAAACTTCAGATCGGTGTCTGGTTCGTGTGGGTGGTATATAAACCAGCAAACACTGTTTGTGTGAGAGCATACTGGCCCGTTGTACATAGACCTAAGTGTACCTCAGTGTTTGAGGGAAAATGCAGAGCTGCAGAAATGAGGCATAGCACTGACTGATTCGGCCGGCCTCTCTGCTTCACAGAACTGGCTTTTCTATCAGATAGACAGCTTGACAATATCCAGACCCCTCTCTTTCCGCTACACACAAATACACAAAGGCACGCCAACACAGGCGCACACACAGGCACATACGCACTCATGCATGCACACACTGTTTTCTGGGTTTGTTCGGCTTGTTTCTGACTGGACTGTTTGTAAGATAAAAGAGAAGTTTGTAGTTGAGTGAGTAGAGTAAAGTCTGACCTCTCCAACAGGCTTTCATTGTGTTACGTCTTGAAGTCGTGAATTGTGAGGCTCATTTTGAAAAATATTACAACATAATAAACTGTCAATCTTAAAAAAGAACAGCAAGTGAATAATGATGTTGACTCAGAGAGATTAATCAATATCATCGGGATAAGCACTATTTGTTAATGGTGTGATAGTTCTAACAGAAGTTAAAGCAATTCAATGTTGGCTTGATTGAATGTCTATGTCTGTGTCTGTGAAACGGTAGATCATTTGTACTGTTCCCATTTGGGAGAATTATTTTCCAATAAAAATAAGTGCTGCTATTTCACCTCATAATTCACGATTTGCATCAATATTTCATCCTCATCATATTAAATCCTGCTACATTTTCCTTTTCTGCATTGCACAGATGTGATATTAACGGCTCACATTCCCAAACACACACACGTGGTATGCGTGCATGTGCATACACACAGATTCACAGTGTCTTGGTAATGTCATTACTTTCGTCTGACTGAGATCACAGATTTGTGGCTTCAGGCCTTTCTAGTGTCTGCAGAGAAGCTCTTTCATGTTTGTCCTTAGTGATCTGCAGATTTCCTAACAGCAGGAGGGTGAATCTACCCAGCATCCTTTTCTCTTTGCAAGAGAGCATATTAAGCCCTGCTCTTTTCAATCGATGAACGAGAGATCGGCTACGCTGGCTATACTTACTCCCCGGGCTAGTAGCTGTTGTCAGTGTGTTCAACCGAAACAAAAACTGTCTAACTAAAGATTAACCACCATTAAAAGGATAGACTGTTCCCTGGGAAGTGTACTATTGTTTGTCCTGTTTACCCTGAAAAAAGAAAGTCATGGTTAGCTGTAGTTTAGCTTAAGTATGTACCAGATCTTCTGAATAACAGAGGGACGTCTTCAAATGTCCAAACAAACCCCAAAGATATTCAATATACAATTATATTATGACAAAGAAACGCAGCAAATTCTGCCATTAGAGTAGCTGCAACCTGAGGATGTGGATCATTTTGTCACTATTTCTGCTTTAAAAATTGGGATTAATTATCAAAATTGCCAATTAGTTTTCTGTCGATCGACAAATTGACTATAAACATTTCAAGTACATATAATGATTTATAGGAATTTGTTAAATTTTATATTAACAAATAGATTACATATTTCATTTCTGATCCGCTTCCTGCTTACAAGAAGTCACAAGCCATGCTGACAGATTATGAATACCCCCCACATAAAAGGAAAGAAAATGAATGAGTGCAAATTACTAAACTTTCAGCATTGCAGAATACATTTTTCTACCTTTGATCGCTATGAGTTTGTCTGCCACTGGTTAAGTAGGATCACTCGTAAAATTCTCCAGGGACCAAACTGACTCATAAATATCTAGACCTTTATTTATGCGTTCACGCTGTTTTTATGCATTCAGCTTGATGCCTCATGATGCCTTTATGATACGTGTGCAGGGCTGTGGCTGTGCTTGCTCTGCTCAGATCTCAGGTGAGGAAAGGCCTGGCGTCTCTCATCCTGACAGCCACATCTGGCGCTACTTTCTCTGTCCTGTTGCCCTCAACTCTGCTCCTGCAAACAAGACACCACTCTGATTTAACCACAGAGGAAAGGAGTTATGATAATAACATTATTGGTGGTTATCAATGAGATGGAAAACAGACAGTTTACTTAGGAGACATATACACTCCCAAAGAGCACTGTGTGTAATAAAACCATTGTTACTGCTAGCATTTCTTTTGTTTTCAGGCTTTGTCCTGCCATTGCTGGAAAGCGAATGAATGCCAGGTGCAACAGGCAATCTTTCTGTTCTCTCTATTTGCTCTGGATTATACATAACCACTGCTATATTGGAAAGAAAGGCTTACAGTAAATGCTAAAAGAAAAAAAAAAAAAGCATTTGCGAGAGTGTGTGACTTAATAAGCATTGTTCAGTGTTCCAACGCTTTCTGACTCTGACTTCATGCCAGACGTTTGTATCTCTCACATCCAGTTACTGAATATCAGAGGACTTTGCACCTCTCACATGATCGTAACAGCTCGACATGTATCCAGAAGAATAACCTCACATGCACCCTGGTCTGCTCTGCTTTTGTCTTCATTCCACGTTGGATGAAGCAATCAGTTGGCAAGCTCAGCTGGTGCCAAACCCACAGTTGGAGAGAACATTTTAGCCAGAACCAGACAGGTACACAGACTTCATCTGTTTCCTGTTGAACCTAGGAAGTAAGGGTCAGATATCGGGGTAATAATCATGTTAATGTAACAAATCTAAACATGGAGTATGGAGGTATCCAGAAGCAGCCTGCTGTCCCACATTAAAATATAAACAAACACTTTTGGCACTCTCACCATATGTCAGCATCTGCGGTAGGGCCCTTGTCCTTTAATGCCCAGTGAGAATAATATATTTTGATGTAGAGAGCAGACATAAACGTGAATGAGTAGTCATCTGCAGAACAGAACAATTTTGTGCTCACAGCTTTGAGGAGCGCATCACCACAGGAGTCCATGATGGGAAAAACATTCTTTTTGGATTCTCACTGAGTGTTTCTGAAGACGAGACTCTGCTGTCATGTCCATAAAATGTGCACAAACACAAAGTTCAATACCTGGCACATGATTGCAGAATAAATCCCAGTGGTAGTTCGCAGTTTATCCAAAACACATCAAATTTCCATGCACATTACTGCTGAGAAATGTAATCTTCTTTAACTAATTGTATATGTTACAATTTACTGAGGTTGAACAATTTAGAAGAAGTCACCCTTTTTTTTAAGAGTCACATGAGAAAGAGCTAGTTTGTTTAAATGGATAAACTCAATGATTTTCCAATTACCTTCTTTTTTTTTTGTGATTTACAACTTTTTTTACCCTTTCTCAGCATTGAGAACCTTCAGATTGCTTTGTAACACAATATACATATATATATATATATATATATATATGTATCAGTGAATCAGTAGATCAATGAGTTCCACAAAGTCTCCATGTTGTTCATAACGCATGTGATTCCAGGTGCGTGAAAAGAATCAAAGTTACAACTGCTTTGTGGGTTTCTCCCAGCCAGGTCTTTAGACAAACTGTACAACTTTGCCGACTGTGCTGGTCTGCACCTGATCCTGGGGCTCAATGCGCTGCACAGAAATGCAGACAACTCCTGGAACACCTCCTCCACCCTGAGCCTCCTCAAGTATGGTGCTGGCAAGAAGTACAACATCTCCTGGGAGCTGGGCAACGGTCAGTACACCTACACACTACATGCTGCCTGCTAAATAACATGATAGGCTAAAGTCTGTGGTAAAAAGTAAGTTCTAGAGAAACTGAATACTTTAACAACTTGTACATGTTATCTCTAATACACACTTAACATATTAACAAGGACTTTTACTAGTGGTTTTAGGATTAATCTAAAAAGTAATTCTTTAAAGTCCAGACTTCTGTGCTATGAGAAAGCAGTTACACATTTGTTCATTTAGAAATTACTGGTTGTAACAGCTTTGACGGAGAATGTATTAAGATATTGAGCTGAATGTGAGAGTGGAGCAGTTTAAGGGTTAACGTAGGGATGAAAGGAACTGCTAGTCCTCATGTCATCCTAACCATCTGTGTTCCTGTGGAACTGCAGTGCACACAGAGCCCTGTGTTTCCCTGCTGCACATCACTTCATATCACATTTAATTTCGTCTGCAATAAAGCTCGCAATAGAAACTTTTATTTTAACCTAAGCCTAAAAGTACCATTGAAAATGGAGTAAATCACCCAGACAGTGTAGACGTAGAGCCCATTCGGAGACGTTGAATGAAAAGGTAATCCTTTTGAATTTGCCAATAATATTCTCATTAAAGTTTTCCGGAATACAGCACAGACAAAGCTACATTTACACACAAAACAGACATATTGAAAGTTGTATTTTAGAGCTTAAACTCAACTTGTTACAGATAATCACAATGCTCTTCTGGTTAAAGAGCAGTGGGTCTGCAAAAGTTTAGTTTCCCTCCGTTTGGGGAAACGATCTCCCTCGCTCTCTTTGTTTTACTGTTCCTGCAAGGCCACCCTGTGTGCTTGGACCATCCGCCTGACACTCAGTCCATCTGTCTGTATTATTGCGAAATTGCCCCATTATCCCTTTTTCTACTGGCTGTTGGATACTCTCCAGGAGAGCAAGATCAGACTACAGCAACACAAATATTCACCTCCACCTCCCCACTGTTGCTTGTGTAAACTTTATCGCTCTGGCTCAGTGTACTGCGTCTCCTCTTCCCAGAGCCTAATGCCTACCGCAGCATGGTGGGTCGTGCGGTCAACAGCACCCAGTTGGCTCAGGACTACACCAAGCTGCGGACCCTGCTGCAGTCTGTGCGCTACTACCACCGAGCTCACCTCTACGGCCCCAATGCAGGACGACCCCGGAAGAACGCCGTCCTTCTGCTGGACGGGTGAGTCAGCAAGTAAAACATTGATTGGGCAAGATTCCTGTCCTTGTTAGGCTATCCTGCAGGACAAAAAGGGGTAAGGTAGTGGAAAGTATGCTGCAGTGGTTTGGGACTTTTTACTGAGCTTTACTGTGTTTAACGCGCACACACATACACAAGCATTGTAGTAGCGTTCAGTGTTTATGGATTTCCACTCCGCAGGTTTCAGCAACTCAGCTCCAGTTATACCATGTCAACCTAAATAAAGTGTCATCTGATTGATAATGTGACGGCACAACATCCCACCTGCTGGTTTTACCCAGAAGCTCCAGCAGCTTTGGTCTGACTCTGATGGCTTGTCTAACAGCACTCTCTTATCTGCAGCCTCGACTCTTCTTAGATTGTAATTTCATACTTTGTAGTCACACATTTACTGCACAAAGAGACCATATAGGCATATTTCATTCTGCTTGTTACCTACAAGGCGAACATAAGTTTTCAGGTGAACTATTCTGGACCATACTGTACTGATACTGTCACAATGAACATTAACTTTGCTTTGACACAGTTATATTATTTGCATTCAGAGATTGGCAACATAAAACAAATTGTGTAGCTTTTAGTTAAAAAAAAAAAAAAGTTTGAAATTGACTAACAAAAGTTTAATACAGGTGAATTTTATATGTATTGACAATCAACTACAGAGACACATAATGTCCTTTGACTATTGGCTGCATCTCTATGTAACACAAGCCTTAATTCAACCCTGACAGTATTAACTATAAGCCTCAGATACTGAATGTAGGTATGCAGGCTACCTTTGGTTACTGCCAGCCTTAGTTTGTTAAAACTCCTTTCAGACAAAAACATTTTTTCTCAGTTATGTTGACCAAATAGATGACGGCATTTCTCAAACATTTATTCATCATTTCCAAAAAAGTTAAGCCTTTCTGAGCTTTTGTGTCCGTTGAAATTCCCTATGAATGCCCTCATAGTGCGCTGTAGATGTGGTCTTCATAGAAAGTGTCACCGAATGAATCACATATTGCTAATATTATGTCCCCCGAAAGGTCCAATATTCTTCTCTTAGTCTTCAGGGAATAAAAAGAGAATAAATACTGCAACACATTTCATGGTTTTTGAGTAGACAGGTTAGAGTTGGCAACCATCAACGTTAAACTTTTAGTTCTGGGTGGCTGAAAGGAAGCTGTGCTCAATGCTAGACGTCTCACATGTAACACGATAATCAGGGGTGACGGAGAATACAGTAAACGGGGAACAACATTTATTTAAAACAGAATAGAGTCGATAAAGTTAAAAGAAACGTGCTTGGAGATACATACGCAACAGTTTAACGAATCGGTCTTCAGCTCCTCTCTGCAGACACACACATTTTGACAGGTAGTTGGAATACAAGGGAGAAAGAATCATTTGATATGGGTCTCCCTCCTCTATGAACTTGAACTACTTACATCAGTGAAACCATTAGGAACTGCTGTTTATCTCACTGAGTTCAAATTTACTCAGAAGTAAAAAAGTGCGTGTTTGTGTGCGCTGTTGTGTGCATGTGTACTGTACAGTACAGACTGATTGATGAGCAGTCTCCTCAGAGGAAAAGAAGGATGTAGAAGATGAGTATTAAGAAGATAAGAAGGAGGGATTGGATGAAGAGGAGAGAGCTGGAATATCCGCAGGTCACTGGTGACACATTTAACGACGGGGTGATTCTCGTGTGTTTGACACTGTTACGAGGGGGTGGCTCTTGTGTTTGACAGCCCAACTACTCTGCTGCTCTCAGGAAATAAGATGAATTAGACACTGAGCTACTTTACCGTCCAAATATCAGAGCTGGACAGACTAAACAAGCCGGAGCAGTGAAAGTTTAGAGACACACATTCGGGCATGTCTGACAAGCTGTTACTCCCAAATATGGAGAGATTTGGGTCAGGTAGACTAGGACAAAACACACACATACACACACAGATGCAAACACTCAGGAGGAGAAAGGCAGACGAGGGACTGTGTATGTGTTTGTGTACAGGAGTTTGTATTGAACTAACGGAAAGCAAACTACTACTACAGGCTGCAGAAACAGCTCAAGAAAACACTGTTAGTGCTGTTTACTAGGCTTTACTGAAACCTTTCTCAAATGTTTGTAGTTTGCAGTTTTACCATCTTTATTAAACACTTACTGTGAAGTGAATTAACTTGACTCAATTGAATTAATACTACAAATGATTCCTGTATAATAAACCAAGATTTGGTAGAGTTATTTTGCTCTGGGAAAACATTAACTTCCTGGTTCAACATGAACCTACCATTCTGAATAGTCTTTTTTCTGGCAGTTAAAATTAAAATGTTTGGTTTATTCACCTTTTACTTGTAATTTTCCAAATAATTTGGGGTAAAACAAGATTATGTTGACAACCTGTATTGCACCCTATCTGCCTGCCTGCCTTAAAGGTTCTTGCAATATTTCCACCTCCCCATATCCCCAGGTACTGGCAGTTAAGTTGGTGGTTAAAATGTTGTCATAACTGTAAAAAAAAGTTTAATAAAAGGTGGCACTCAGGTAAAGATAACTCTGTTTTTCTGGCTTTCAGGTTCATGAAGAATGCTGGCTCTGTTGTAGATGCAGTTACGTGGCAACAGTAGGTATTTTACCCTTTTTTTCTATTTTATTATTTTGTCAGTAGAATACCCCATAATAAATTGTCAGTCCTTTAAAACCACAGACTACTTACTTAACTAACCATAAATCTCAAGGCTCCGTGTTTTGTATCATCATCACCACATTGCGTGTGTAGTATCCAGTAACAACCACTATTAACCCTGTTACTGAGAGAGACCGATGCATGAAAAGAAAACAGGGAAAAGAGCCTGAGAGAGACTGTGTGTGTGTGTGTGTTAAATTATTAACACCTGCCATTTGTCTATTGCACATCCTATAGGAATGCATAGAGACGTATCAACGGTTTGATCCTTCACCCCATGTTTTATAAGTATGTCTTTACACACATATGTTAAACTTGTACAAAAAGACACACCCACTGTAAGTTCAGACAAACCCTGTGTGACTGAGTGAATGGTCATTAAGGTGAAGGTCGGGTCTAATTAGGAGAAATTAGAAGAAACGGAAGGAGACAGGGCTGTCAGTATGGCTTAAAAAAACACCACCCACACTGTTAAAACCAAACCATATGCTCCGGCTCATTCCCCTCTGTCAATTAGTCCATTTTACACTAGAGCTCCAGATTCCAGTTCAACCAGCCTGCGTGACAGCAACTCTGACCTCTACAAAAGATTCCCAACGTATAAAGGTGGAGACCACTCATTAACACGTCTACAACACAGTATTTACTCCATTGCAGCTGGCTCAAGTTGTTTTGAATCGAGCGTAGCAAGTTGTAAACGCAGCGTTCATCATGAACTGCTTTAGAGAATCATATGGATTTGTTAGAGAGTGTGTCTGTCTGTGGCTTACGGTCAGAGGTGTTCTGTTGGAGGAAACATTGATATTTAGTTTGCGTAATGTTTTTCCGCAACATTATAGTTTGACATTTGGAGCATCTTGTCTCAGTTAGTGCTGCTTATCCTTTTTTGGATTCACCCACAAAACATGATCAGTTAATGTAATCATTCTCTTTCTGTCTGTCCTTCTCTTCTCTTTCCATCGTTCTCCAATATTAGGTTTTCTTACACTTTATAGAGAGCCCATTGTTCGCCTGGTTGTCTGGATGCACACATTTGTTTTCTGTTTTCTTTCCAGAGCACTTCAATCCTAAACCAGATTTTTGTGACATTGTCTCACTAACCTCTAGCGGTATGTATCCATGCTGTTTTGGTTTTATTTGCTCAGGTTTTGACATGTACGTCTCTGAGATTTCTGCCTTCCCGCTAATACAATGGAGGCGAATATAAGAAGTTATCGCACCGCAGAAGTAGGCATCCGCCCGCCCGCTCTGTTTCCCGGCTCCCTGGAGCTCTGTACACCGCAGTTGCCTGTCAAAGGCGCCGGTGTTGGCGGCACAGAGAACCCCGGGTCAGTCAGTACACAATAACCTTATATTTTTAGGTTTCTACAAATTGACCCTAGGACGCTGAAATTTGGCATGGAGGTCAAGTGTTTGTGCGATGTGTGTGAATGCATGTGTGTACGTAGTTGCAGCTAGGAATGACTCATTGGTCCAGGCTGGACAACTATTGATGGATTTTGATAAAACCTGTTAAAGACATTTATTGGTGCAGAGGATGAATGTTTGATGATCCCCTGACTTTTCCTTCAGCGGGACCATGAGGTTACATTGTGGTTTTAAATGAAATGTTTAGACAGCTATTGAATGGATTGCCGAAAGATTTGGCATAGGCATTCATGTCTCCCAAAGGATGAATTGTAATAACTTTGGTTATCCCTGCTGTAATTTCTAGAGCCGCGCGCGCGCGTGTGTGTGTGTGCGTGCGTGTACGCGTGTGTGTGTGGGGATACCATTAGAAATAAGTAGGAAAATGTGTTTTATTTGTAAGGTAGCACAGACAATAGAGATTTAAGCCGGTGAAAAGTGTGTTGCCAGATGGCTGCCGGTTCAAGCTGCAAAAAATATGAGCAAGAAAAGTGAACGCGACAAATTTATGATTAGTGTGAACATCTGATTGTAAAATAAGCAAGTTAAAGCCCCCTGTTAAACTTGTTTAAATTGTGTGATCTAGTGTGATCTAAGGTACACTTCAATTACCCTTGCTTTTGAGAATGAGCACTTCTTGTACTTACCACTGTGGCCTGAAAGTGAATCAGAAACATGTTTGACTTTGTTCAGAAACATAGTTGTTCATCAGTTTAACTCTTTATAGCTACATGGTCACATGTTAAAGAGGCCAGGATGACACATTATACTCACATCTTTCTTCTTCATTATGAGAATGACAGTAGTACTGCATGCAAGAGAATAGGGTGTGCTGGTTATTTACAGCTGAGGGGAAAAAAGGAGATGTCAAAGGTTTGTAATCTCCTCCTTTCTAGTCTGAGAATCACAGAGGGACTGTAAATTCACGGATGGCATTCCTGAGGGAAGCTTCATATCCCTCAGCTGTTATGCAATGATTGATCTGTTGATAACCTGCTGGTCCAAATCAAGGAACACATCTTCTTACTTTGCCACCCCTCCACTCCCCCTGCTTTACAAAAAAAAGTTGTTTTTTTTACAGAATAGGGGTTTAAAAGATGAGGAAAGGAAGCCAAGCAGAGGATGTTAACATTACTCACCAAGAAAAAACACTTAATGCGCTAAAATACGCAGCATAATATAACTGTCTAACACACAAGGCGCTTGGCTTGGAGAAGTCATGAGACTGCTACAACCAAACAATTAATAAAAGGTCCTCTGTGATCATTATCTAATGCAACATTAATGTGAAAGGAACCATTATTCTTTAGTACTTTTGATACATTAGTACGTTTAACTGTAAATATACTCTAGTAACATTTTAAATGTAGGTGTTTTTGCATGTTTGGTATAGATACTCTGCTTCCATCTGTCCCTGTCTGAAGTCTATTTCTTCTGTAGTCTGTATTATATTTCTGTGTGTAAAACAAGCTGACCAAGTGGATCTTTGCCTGAAAACATTTGGCACAGTGCTTTGTTCATTTTTGCATTTTACTGAATTCTGGTAAATGCCAAATTCTGGATGAACAAAGGAACACTTCTTGGTTCTGCTTTAGGAGCATAGACTTGAGCAAATGTATGAATTCCAAGCCATGATCCCCTCCATCCTGGTCAACATACTTTAACTGTTTTCTTTATATTAATGTCTTTATGGGGTTTCTTCTCTAATGAACCACCAAACTTAAGTAAAGAAAGCAAATCTTGACTCGTTACCTTGTGCTTTTATCGACCGAGGCCACAATTCCCAGTAGTAATGATTTATAGTGCAAGATACAGCTATAAAATAACTTGTTCTGGGTTTTTTCTGTTTCCATATACGAAGTGGAATTTCTTTCCCTGGGATCTGGACTGAAAAAAATTTGTGAGCTCTCTGGAAAGATGACAGGATAACCAAATTATTTGTGTAATGCTATGACTTAATCCGTGAGTTGTTTACAGTTCGAGGCCAGGAGCTTGAGACTTTTCCAACACAGTGACGAAATTTTCAACGAGGTTAAGCTCAGATTGTAACACTGCTTCACCCCACATGAATATAATTCAGCTCTGTCCTCAGCAGTTTTATTGAAACATCAGATTTCAATAGAGGTTTAACCTTTTGTTTTGAAATCTTTTGATGCTGCAGCTATGAGTACATGGTCTTCTTGCCTGCTGGCCCTATCATTCACAATACAGTGCACATCTTCTTTGGCACTGTCTCCCATTCATTTGTTGAGATTTTGATTAAGAAATGTGCTGTTGACTAGCATTCCCCGAGCAACTTGATTGCCCCAATTGTAAATTCTCTGGTTTAGGGGAAAAAAAGTTAAGTGGAACAAAACATTGTCAGCTTTAACTGAGCTCATCTGGTATTTGATTATTAACATTTGTTGCTTTAGTACGATCATAAGATAAATCTACTCTCTAATGAGTCACATATTTCCTAAATATCTAATTAACAGGTGTTGCATCTGTTTCAGTTATTTTATTTTGCATGGTGCTGTAAAAAATAATGCCTCTATATGAGTCATTTCACTCCCATGCATGTTATTCTTTCTGTTGCTTATGTGCAGCGAATGACGTGGAAATGCTACAGAGTATTCTAGGCCAGTTTTGTTGCCCTTATATGATATCACTGGGTTATAAAATTTGCAAACATAATTTTCCACCTTTTTTATGATTGCAAATCCAGGTGATGTAAAGCGAAAGGGGCTGGATATTCACTGGTGGATGTCCAATAGAATCTACGCATTTAGTAGTTATACCTATGAAGTTAGCATTCAAATCTCACTGCTGTCAACTACACATTATTTATTATAGATATTTAATGAAGCATAAATAGTCTGGACTAAAATAGATAATTTCAGCAAAATGGCACCGCCAGACTACTGAGAGAACATTAAAAAAAAGAATATTTTTCAATATCTTTGAATAAGAGGTTGAACAATGTTTGAGTAGCACTCGGAGCGACAATGTTTTCTCTTTTACAGCCTGTACTCTGAATTGACCTGACAATGAAGTACAGCTGGCTGAGGAAACTTAAAGTCACATTGCTTCATCGATACACTGTCTGGTTCTGCTGTAGTGACTAATAGTGCTCTCGAACTGTTGAAGTTTTGACATTCAACACAGGAAGTTTGAGAATCTGGGATACTTTTACTAAAACAGGGAACATATCTTTAACTGACCCTTTTAACGGTGTTGTGTGCTCTTTGTGATGTTGTTGTTTGCATTTTCCCCAGTGTTAATGCTTTCATTTCATAAGTAACTTATCATAAGTCACTTCACCTAAGAGAGTCAACTACATAATGTACTAATTGATTGATTGATTGGTTGATTGGCTGTCATTTGTTTCAAGCCATATTGCAGACAAATAATCAAGACAAATATTTTTTTATTTCTTCTGCAGTGCAAATAAGATGTAAGTGTGTTTTCTGCAGCCTGAAACATGAAGTTGTGTGTGTGGTTGTTGCTCTTTTGTTTTCCTCTCTTGGACTCTTGCAGGGGATCTTGCAGAGGCTTTCTGTCTGGACGATGTTCCTCAGGACTTTGGCTCCAACTACCAATAAATTCTTCTCTCATCGTGCTCACCTAACATCATCTGTCTTTGTGTCTTTATCTCTCACTCACATGGAAGTCGGCATTGTTCAGTCTGAGATCTCACTGCTTCCAATTCCTCTTTAATGAAATCTCTCTCAGTGTAATTGGATATGTCAGACCCTGTTCATCATAGCTAAGTTATACAGAATCACATTTATAATTGGAATTGGAGAATCAAAATCAAAAGCTTGTACACTTCAGTTTATTTTCCACCATCTGTGCTCTAATAATGTGATGATAAGGAGTGTAAAGAGTGTTTCTCTCACAGCAATTTCTTTGCATTTCCATTACAGTTATTATATGGACGGGAGAGTGAACAAAGTGGAGGACTACCTTAAAACTCGCCTGTTGGACACACTGACAGAGCAGATCACTAAAGTCACCAAGGTACTAAAGTTTACCCTTAAAGTCCTGACATTTTACTTCTACTATTAATATGTTTACATCAATTCATTTTAAAGCGGCTGCTCGATTATCACATGTCAGTTCTAGAGCTGTACTGGAGATACAAAGTTTGATTAATGCCTGGTGTATATTTTAGCTGGGTTGGGGTTAGGGTTCTATTTGCATTTTGAGTTTGCCAAGTCATGCATCAGTCCTCTGCTAGTTTTTTGTGATGATAAGGCCACATGTGCTCACCACAAGAGTGAGCCCTCAGGGTAAAACGGTTGTCTCTCCACCATGAGGTAATATTATCAACACTAGCTGCTATGGCAGACTTGCTGAGTTGTAAGAGATGAACACCGCCAAAGTGCCTCAGGGAAAAATAAGCAATCATTGCCAAAAACAAAACTTAAAACATTCAATGAAATGTCTTAAAAGTAGGATTCTTCTTTGCAGCGCCACTCAGCTGAAGTTAGTGAGATCAGGTTTTTGTGTACCTTTTATATTATTATTCTGTGTGCATCGTTGTGTCTGTCTATTTGCATATGTAAAGGTGGTTTACTGCCAGCTGTAATGATTTTCCATCAGCTTGCAGATTCATTCAAATTCAGTCGGTATCAGAAAAGCATTCAGTACAACAAAAAGTAGTTCCAGCAATGTGACAATTTACCAATAAAAAAAATATATATGATGCTATTCTAATGGTCCTCTAAAATAACTGTTCAAATTCAATAAATAAATAATAAAGAATAAATTCAAAATACATAAAAAAGTGAAATCCAAATGGAGCTTTCGCAAATTTGATTTCAGCATAGATTTTGTTGATACACCTCCGTTTCTATCACTCTCAATGCAGGTTGTGAACACACATACTCCCGGTAAGAAAGTGTGGCTGGGCGGACTTGGGCCAGCATGGGCAGGAGGCATCAATAATCTCTCTGACACATACGCTGCTGGCTTTCTGTAAGTAATGTTTTCATATACTGTCCCTGAAATCACTGTGGTGTGTTCTGTTCATAATGATACCTTTCATGATAATGAACTGAAAGAAAAGAGTATTTATTTACTATGTATTATTGGCAACATGTATCACTGTGAAAGGCATCTGCTCTTGCATTCCTAATATTTATTTTCTGTGTGTTCATATGTATTCCAGGTGGGTGAACGCGCTGGGTATGGCTGCTGTGCAGGGGATTGATGTTGTCTTGCGTCATTCATTCTTTGACTACGGATACACACACCTTGTGGACCAGAACTTTAACCCTTTACCTGTGAGTCTCTCAGTTTCAGTTCAGCAAGGATTAAAAATGGCTATTGGTTCTCATTGTCAGCCTTCTTCATCATAGTAACAAGGATCTGACCTGAGCAGTTCTGTTTCGCTCTGGACCTTTTCTGTAGCAGACCCAGTGCCTCGATGGCACCTCTTGCTCTTTCCCGTGGGAGCTATTAGGTCAGATGAAAGGCGTTTAGTGGTGATGAGTGCTTAGACGCGGGGGCGAAATGCCATGTAACCTTAGCCCTTTGTCAGTAGCTCAGGACAGTGTCACTGCTCCCCTCAACCCCCATCACAACTGTGCGCTTCTCTGTGCGGGACAGTCGGCCGGTGAGAGATCTGCAACCTGAGATGCTGATACACAGGCATGTTAGTAAAATAGCCTGCAACACTGTGTGAAATGGAACTGCACAATCCCAAGTTCCTCCATGGTTTGATCTGAATCATGCAGAGACACAGATACAACAAGCTTAGTCCGCAACACTTTATTAATCATCGGATACACACAAAGAATTTTAACAACACAGATGTGTAGGCCTACGTTTGAGGTCTCAAGCTACTCAAAGCTGAACGTGAGATTTCACTTCCTTGGTTTAAAAGAAAGAACTTGTCTTAGTGTGAAACTGATCTAATTTTGCTGGGTGTGAAGTGTGAAGGAGTTATACAATTCTACCATGAGCCAAGTTCATAAACAAATATTTATTAAGTTTGTAAAAAATATTTATACTTAGCTGAGCCAGGGTTACATTTCGGGCATGTTGCCTAAATCATTGCTCCGACTTTAAAGAAGAAAGATGATTTTATTCTTGCTTTGGTTAGAAATAGCTGCCAGATTGAGTATTAGCGAAACCCAAAATACCACTTTAACCACTAACGTCATTGCACACACGAACTAATAACTTCTACAAAATCTGACAATCATTTCTCACAAAATCCCTCATTAGCTCTCTCTAGCCGATAGTCAAAGTGAGGCAAAGAAAGTGGAAGGGAAGAAAAGGATGAAAAGAAAAGGGGAAAGCCATCTCGATTTAATCATTTTTCTTCCCTCTTCGTCTCCATAATTTTTCTGAGAATGATGGTCTCCCGCTAGGATCACAATTCTTTTAACGTGGCTGGATGTCTAAAGGTTGCCCCGGCCTACCTGCTGAGAGAATTCACTGCAGGGCCAACCTGTCCTCTGCAGGGGAAATTTATGACCTGGCCCCTTCTCCTATAGGGTGACTCCCCCATTGGTAGAATCCAGTCAGACCCCTGCGCCACTGAATGAATCAACTACTTCACCCTTTTCCACAGTTATCCCTTCCCTTTTTTTTCACTTGCTCTTTTTACCCAATCATCCTCTCTTTTTTTCTGTTTTGTTTTCACTCCACACTCTTGGGTTGTAAACTCCTAAACCTAATTGAAGTGGGATTCATCTTTGAGAAACAGAAAAATTAGTATTTTGTGTCTCTTGCGTCTGAAAAGATTGCCCTCTGAAGAGAGAAAATATATATTTCATGTGAATAAATACAGTTGTGTAGCCTTCACATACAGCTCAGATACAGGAGAGATGAGGCAGTAGACTGCACTACGGTCTCTTCTCCCCATGTTGAACCTTCATGACTACATATTTTTAACGGCTGCTATCTTTTTAGCATTTTATGGGACACCCAATTAGAGCTTGCTGAAGATTGTTAACTTCTTAATGGATCTAGTTAAATAACACAACACTAAAATGTTGAACTTTTCGCTCGAGGCACTGTATTAGTATGACCTCATACTTTGATCTCTGGATTCTTACCGATTAAGAGCGTCTCGACCAAATAGTCTGATTCTCATTTGCCCTTTTTAGCTAAACACCAAAGGTTAATTGTTATTCTCCTTGTTATCGTCCTCTTATTCCCTAAGCTGAGCAGTTGAGGTTTGATTGGTCTCTGGTGTATGGTTTCACTTTTCACGAGTCCCTGACATGTTACTGGTTTAATTGTGGATGCCTGTCTTTCTCTCTGTTTCTCGTTCTATATAGCATTTGGTTTGGATCTCAAAGTGATGGTTCTTCCACCAATTGATGTATGACTGTCTGCAGAGTTGGGGGCAAAGAAGGAGAAAAAACGGTTATTTGACAGGGAAACGGGGAGAAAGTCAGAGCGCTGAGGATTTCGGACCTCAGTTTTATGTCCCGCCAATCCCTGTTCGGGGATTTTGACACAGTCGTAGTTTAAAATATATCAATTTATTGATGGTTTATTTGACTTTTTTGAGTTTTGAAATTAAAAACCAAAGCAAGACTATAGCATCATCCGGCCATCTTGCTCAAATAAAACTCCAGACTGGTAACTGTTCTATGTTTTATACGCTATGTAATAATCACAGATCACAGTTCTGGCCATACATTCGCCCATCTATCCGTCTGCCTGTGGCCAACACTATACAGTTCCATACTGTGCTCTGCTTCTTCGATGCCTTGGCAGCAAATTAAGTTAAAGCCTGCATGGAAAAAAGAAGCCCTTAAATGTTGCCATATGCAGGATTGCATGGGAACTTCCTGAGGAACACATGTTGTTCTGGGTCTCTTGGAGAGGTGTTGAGTCTGTGTAGTCTATAGAGTGAGACACAGTATGGTGGACCACTCAACAATGATAACAGAAAACAATAATTCACGATGGAGCATAATATTTTGTAAAAATGTCATATTTAAGACCTGTCAATTCGAAAGCATTCGCCGCATGTTTGATACAACGTGACATGAGGCAATCAGCTCCAACTAAATGTCAAGTGGCAAAATGCTGACATATTTAGGCTTGACATTGTTGTTGAATAAATCTCTTTTTTTCACAGACCAGCTGCTTTGCTGACTCGTTGTTTATTCTCACAGTTTGCAAAACTTAAACCACAATCACCAGGACATTTCATGGCTGAAGAAACAACATTGACATTTTAGCAATATTTCCATTTATGGGAATCCAGAATCCAACAAAGCTGTGACAAATGGTCTCTTTCAATAAAAATTCCTATGTTAGGTTGAACCTTCACTACAGTGGAGTTGGTAATGCATTTAAACTGTTTCCCTGTCTTCAGTCAGATCAGCTCTTTAAAAAGTCCTTTCCACATCTGCCTGCTTTTGCGTTGTATCTTAAAACAACAACCAGGGGAATCCTGTCCTGAGCATTACGATGATGAAATGAACCTACACTGTCACAAAAGTAATGCCAAATGTGTGTCTGTGTGTGTGCGTATGCGATGGTGTTGCCCCTACAGGATTACTGGTTCTCTCTGGTCTTCAAGCGCCTGGTTGGTCCGAGGGTTTTAACTGTGCGGGTGGCTGGACTGCAGAGGAAGCCACAACCAGGACGAGTCATACGAGACAAGCTACGTATCTACGCCCACTGTACCAGCTACTACAAGTACGGGCTGCAGCGTAACCACCTTAAACACAGCATCATTATATACTGTGATTTTGGTCATTTTTTTCATTTGTAACTTACAGATGACAAAGCGCACATCCTCTCAGCCTTTCAGGGATGTGTAGAAATACTTGACTATCCTTGAAGATTTAGGTGGAAAACAGATTTCAGCCTTCTACTCCCTATGTCCTCCTGCAATCACCTGAGGCTCAGTGTCTGGTTGAGGAAGAACAAAATCCCAGACCTGCCCACTCGGCTTCCCATAAATAAGCAGACCGCAGACACCCGCTCATTCACAGCTCAGAGCCTATAAAACTTAACGGGTATCACTTATCAGGTGTGTGGGTTCTGTCTCCCTGCCGTCAAAGAGCCGCTGAAAGGTGTGCTAGGCCTTTATCCCATCTCGGATTGGCTGGAGGGGGGCATTCGAGGGGGAGGGACAATAAGGCGGTCTGTGCCTGGAGGAGATAAAGAGTGCCACCATGGCCTGTTCAAGGTTATCATTTAACCCAGGCCAGTGGCTGTCAGCGCCAGGCTAGACTTACGGCCTTACTCTAGACAGGGCTCGTTTACAGGTGGTGCATCTCTTAGAAAAATAGTGGAGCTCGGCACAGATAGATGGTTGATAACTGGGCAGGAGTTGCATAACCAACACACACATGAGGCCTGATGACATGCATGCAAATATTTGAAATAGTTTTCCACTCAGCCACCTGGTATGTGTGGTGAATTTGGCGGTGAAGAGATGCCCGTGGCATGCAGCGCCGCTCACCTCCACTCAACGCACCAATCAGCCTCGGACTCGTATGATCAGACAGTGAAGCCAAAAGTTTGTGGTTTTGCACAGTCAAGTTACTTAAGTGGACAGACCATTGTAGTCTTAGTGGTTTGACTGTACTGTTTAAGACAGCAAAGACTGTAAATGTGCTCAGGCTGTCCCTCGTTTAAAAAGTCTTTGCAGATTAGACATTTGACTTTTACTGCCCTTTTACCCCTTTTAGTGGTTTGCATAGCCTTTTTTTTTTCACTTTCCAGCGACGCTCCAACATCAAACGGCATCAACACATGTTTATGTTCCTGGTTTGGATCGCTAAGAGCCTCATCATTTGGAAGGCCTGAGAGGTCATTATCTCTGCTTCCATCTAACCATCTGATCT
This sequence comes from Bovichtus diacanthus, assembly GCA_943590825.1. Classification (NCBI taxonomy): domain Eukaryota; kingdom Metazoa; phylum Chordata; class Actinopteri; order Perciformes; family Bovichtidae; genus Bovichtus; species Bovichtus diacanthus. The sequence continues at coordinate 10,559,407 of CALSBV010010813.1, forward strand.
ATCACTCGCAGCCATGGTCCACGGTTCTCAAAAACAAGGCTGCAAGAGTTTAACACAGAGCCAGGCACACAGCGTTCCCATCAACAGTACACTACTTTATTTCTCTCTATAAATATATTAAATATTGGAAGTCTTGCAGGGTTGATGAAATAAATTGCTCACCCTAAGCCCAAAAGAACAAAGATAAACATTGAACCAAAAACCACGATTGCTTTAAAGATATGAGATTTTGGAGGTGGTAAATGGGAGAGATGTCTACTAGCCCTGAACCTGAACACCAAAGCGCACATGTGGTATTCACTACAGCTGTGTTGTCTTTGTCCTCATATCTGGGCCCTTATTAGATTTTATCATGTCCTGCTTTAGTTATTTACCTCTGGCCAGTATCCCTATCAAGTTGTGTCCCCAGTGCTTTACTCTCAGGAGCGGGACTCAAACACTGTTGTCTGTGTAACTCAAGAAGTGTTGCCTGTCGCATTCACACCCTTCATCTGACCCTGGGCGGTACAGCGTCAGATTTGAATATTGGACACTGTACAAGAGAAGCAGATTTTTGAATCAGATAGGAATGATAAAAGCTTTGAAAATGAAATGTGGTTTATTATGGTTCATCCTAAATATAGATGATAACTTGCTGCTTAATGGAATTCCATACTTGAGCATGCTTTATCTTACTGTATTATTTTTATGCAAGCCTTTTGATCCAGATTAGATCAAGGAGTTGTGGTTTGATCCTCTTATTATGTGTGATAAAAATATCAAAGGCGTTCTTCTCTTTGTTGTCATCTTTAATTAAAGAGAATTTTATTCAAGATGGCAATGTAATATATTATAAATCCCTATTAACAGATGTGGAGAAGAGCCTTTTTTTGTTCACGGTTGTCTTTCCATAAGGTAAAGTAAAATCAATGTGACGTTCATTATTTTCTTTAGTCATAACTACGTGAGAGGGTCCATAACAATCTACATCATCAACCTGCATCGGTCACGAAAGAAAATCAAGTTGGCGGGGACGTTACGGAACAATACTGTCCATCAGTACCTGCTGCAACCCTACGGCACTGACGGACTCAGAGCCAAGTTAGTACCTCTCTCTCTGTCTCATACACATGCGCACATATACACACACAGCAGCATTTAACAATTGTTTTCTATCCAAACAATAATATGGTTTTCTTATAGAGTATCCCGTTCCATTCATTTGTGATGATCAAACAAGACAAATGCACTGAGGAGAGACCCAGGTTACCAAAACAGCCGTACAAGTCTTCCAGTAGCGTCATTGCTTGTGTGTATATGCAAACAAACAAACAAAAAAAAGATTCCTCTAATCACGAAAACCTTGGTTAAAGCAGTTTTAGAAAAAAGTCATTATTTTTGCATATGTGTGAAAGGTGTTGAGATGAGGAATAGGGATAATGAAAATTTCATACACATTTTTATGGGTCTTCAATTATTTTATTTTTTCTTACTTTAATAAGGTGTTAAACTGGCCCTTCAAAGGCTGCAGTGAATACATTTCAGGAAAACAGTGGGTGTTGGACTCGAGTTTTATAATTCACACCGAGTCGCCATGTGTGAATACACACTACAAAACATTAAAAAATATGCTTACATGCAATAACTATTTCCTGTCTAACTAGATTATAGATAGCTTAAGACAACATAAAGAATGAGACAAAAAAATACTAGCAAATAAAGAAAAAACCCTTGTTCCTTTTTCAATGAAGACCCATTGAGGCTTACTATACTTACCAGCTTAGTTTCATTTGACATTTTTTCATTTATTTTACATTTTGTCAGCATGATATAGTGCAAACAGGTGATACATTAGTTGCTTTAAATAATGCTTTTGTTATTTCTGTTCATGTTTATGCTATATAAATTCTTTATTCTGTTCACAACTATATAACTATGATATATGACACATAATGTACCGGTGCAATTTGAAAGCTTGAAAGGTCTCCCTATAGGGATAAGTCATATTGCCTTTTGGGCAATATGACTTATCCCTATAGGGAGACCTTTCAGTCTCTTACTCTCTCCTTTAAGCCTTTTGTCTGTTATTCTGACTCAGACTTAAGCCTACAATCCTGGAATAACAGTCTCAGGTGTGTGTGTGTGTATGTGTGTGTGTGTTATACGATACCGACATATGGCCCTAATGGTGGCTCAGGCATGATCCTTCAATAACATCATAATGATGGAGGATGTTTTAGGTGTTAGAACAGGATTGCAAGGTAATTAATAGGAGAGTGAGCTAACGACGGGCCTTTTTCAAGCCTTAACTGCTTTCCTTTACCACACGCAGCGCAGGGAGACTTTTATGAAGAATTTAGCAACACCAGATGTCTATAAATGCGTCTGAGTATAGAGAGACTTTTTAACGCTGGCCAAGTATTTAGGTTCATGGGTGTTCAAGGAAAGCTTTGAGCAACTCCCTTTGATTCATAACTTCGACCTTATCGAGCATAATTTTATTTGATATTTTATTGAATTGGAGGTTCACGTAAACATTTCCAGACCATTACCCTTAATCCAATGTTATCGTGAACTTTACAGTTCAGCAATATAATAAAAAAAAATGGTTGCTAATAACAGAAACACTTTAAAGTTGAAAAGTTGTGTGTTAAAGGTGATAATGCAGTACAAATACAGTATAAGGAGATCATTTCTCTTCAAGACATGATTTATTATGTTACTTATTACAATTATTTTGATATACTTAAATGACATCTTGTATTGAAAGTCCTACTCAAGCTGACGGTTGTTATGTAAGAAGTTACATGACAATCCTGCTGGATTTTTAAGATCTTATTAATTATTGTACAATGTTGTGATAATTATATTTATACACTTATATTCGGCCTATAATCCTTTTGTACTATACGTTTTTGAGTGCACTTTGACTTACATCTGTGATGTGTAATCGCTACTCTTCAATTATATTTCATAATCTAAAAGTTTTCTTCTGTTAAAAGAGTAAAAAAAAAAAATTATTATATTTGGCTTTTTTGCAATAATTAATTTACTTTTAAACTGTGAAATTTTGTTGTTGTATTTTACCAACCTGTGTGTCACTGAATGGTAATTTTAGGGAACATTTAATTATATTAAAATAATATTTTTGAAAAAAATGTCTTTGAAAACTGTAATGTATAATAATATAATTAATATATTATATAATTAATATTCTTATTAGTACTGTAATAGTTGTTGTAGCTCTATACATCATTCTGCAAAAGAGTAGCAGTGAAGTACAATATATATATTTTTATATATTATATTTCTATATATTTTTTAACTCTTTACAATGTATTATTTCAGTGCAGTTGACTCCAGTGTTTAGGCTTCACTGGGCAGATTACACTCAACAGTGGCTGTACTACGGTTGTGAAATTACAATTTTCTTAACAACAGCACCCCCCAGTGTACAACTGACAGAATCAAAACCCTTAAAGACTGAAGGTGCATGTTGCTTTCTTTTGTTAATGAGATGAAAAACTTCATTAACTGCCTCATCTTTCTTTCACATGAGTCTACAGCTACCAGTTCTGAATAAGAAAATAATAAGTTCTGTATTTCCTGTTTTCCTCTCTTTGCAGATATGTCCAGCTGAACGGAGAGAAGCTGCTTATGGTGGACAATGAGACATTCCCGGAGTTGAAACCTAAGACATTGAGGGCTGGACGGACAATAGCCATGCCTCCCATGACCATAGGCTTTTATGTCATCAAAAACATTAACGCATACGCCTGCCGAAGATAACACTGACCCGTCATCCCGGAGCTTTAGGAAGTCAGAAGTCTACCAAACCGCAGAGCCTCTGCCAGTTTGACCCAAAGCTTAAAAAACGCTGTGGCTCCTAAATTTTGTTCACCTTTCTGGGTAAACTACAAAAAAATACTACTTTGTTAGGATTGTTGTGTCTTGCTCAAGGACACTTGGCTTGAATACAGTACAATCCTCTGGTTTCTGGTTTTAAATGGTAATATTTAAATTACAATTAAACCCGGCCCTTCCCTTGTTGTCTTCTCTGCTCCAACAAAAGAAAGACTTGCCCAAGACACATAAAAAGGGCTGCACTGAACACTTTTCAATTCTTCTCACCAGCAACTCCTCAGATGCTACAAGACTTGTACGCACAGTGATCGTTTTGTGGCTAAAGCTATTTTAAGCTATTTTCTTCCCTTGGATTCTAAAAACCTAGAGTTGGTTATCTCTGTGTCTGAAGCATACACAAGTCAACTTCAGTTGGACTTGATCCTATCCACAAAGAGAAAATGGTGTGGTGCGTTCAAGGTCATGCCTGGACTAGCCAAGTGCTGCGTGTGTATGTGTGTGTGTATGCATGTGTTGATAAAGCTACTGATGTGTCTGTCCGGTCTGTTTTGCCTCTGAGAGTGTGTTTCTTCCACTGCCATATCAAATGGCTGCAAGGGAAAATGTGCTTCTTTAAAGGCTCTTTTTGTTTGTAGTGTGTATCATTGCTTTTCTGCTGCAGGATCCAATCAGTTTAACTGCAGAGTACAATAGCCAGGATGTGTCTCTAGTGTTGTGTTGCAGCGATGCATAGCTGAAGAGCAATTGAACACATCCATAACATCTGTCCTCACAAGCAGCTTGCATCCACACAAAATATGGGTTTTGCTTTCGATTCAAAAATTTAAAATTTCCGTTTTTCAGGTGTCTTTTAACCTATCTCACTATTTTCAGTGTGATCTCACGTTTATAATCTTCTTATGCTGCTAGGGTTTTTTTTGTTTTTTTTTACTAAATATACATATATTTTACATTATTTTGTACAGATTTGCTGTCATATTATTAGATAATGTATTGTACATAAAAAAAGAGTGATGAAAATAAGTGATTTAAGATTGATATGTTTACTTGCATACAGTATACATCTAATTTATATGATTAAAAATACTTTTTTGTCTTAATGTTTCTATTATATAAGACTCTGTTACGTTACTGGTACTAACTGCCCAAACTCTAAAGAAAAATCTAAAATAATTTGTATTGAATAAAGGGGTGACTGTGTTATGATGCAAATGTCAAGTGCAGACAGTTTTTTTGCAAGAAAAGGAATTACCTTAAGATGGTTTATGGTTCATAACCCAGGTTTCACATTTATTTTAATTTTAGTTCATAATATTGTAATCATCTTATTTCAAGATTGGCTTTTTGTTCTCTAGAGTACAACCACCGAGTGAGTAAAAACGTCTTCATGTGCTCTTTATTGACATGAATAAGAACGATGATTATATTTCTACACTCTTACATGGTGGAAGATAAGCAGGAGCAGGTTCAGTGCCCGAACATGTTAAATATAAAGAATATTTGTCCTCTGAATGTGTTCATAGTTAATGTAGAGATGTTCATATTTCTTTTGGAGAGCCTTATTTTATTATGTAATGTTTAATAAGTGTGCCTATATATTATTTTTTCTTAAAAAAAAGTTTACATTGATAATAAACACCTACAAATACCTAAGAAGTTGTATTTGTTCTGTGTATACTTGAGTCAAAGTAAAGAATTCATCATTCCACAATCTGCTCTAAAGTAAGGAATGCATTCCTATCTTAGTCAGACGACGTTAAACTTTGCTTGTAAACTCACTATGTTGCATACAAGAGAGGATACTTCTGTATAAACAGCTAAGTCCCGTAATGTGAGTTAACACTGAGCAATGCAGCCAAACTCCACAGCAGCTCTCAGCACATAACAGAGATGTGCACAAGCACATGGACTCAAGTAAAGAAAAAAGAAACAAAGAGATGGAAGGGTATGATATATACCCTCCCAGGAGTACAACAAAAGCAGATTCTCCCTCCTACAGAAAGATCCTATAAATAAAAACTGCCAAATTTGACCATCATCCTTAAATACAGGTATGCAGTTAGGCTATATGACCTCAATGTGGTGCCCATATAAGGATTTAGTTTGATTTAAATGATTCATCAGAGGCTGTTTATGTTTTTCTTGTGTGCAATTTTTTTTCTCCAATTCAGTGTTTGCAATAATGTATTACATACAGTAGCTTAAGAAACAATAAATGTAAAACACATTCATTATTTCAAAAAGATGTTACTAGTACCCCGTCTGCTGTATCCTATTCGTAGTATTAGATTTGTTGATAACTTGAATTTGGAAAATATTTTGGAATAATGCATATTTGTTATTTATTATTATTAGCCTCTCCAGTGTTTTTCTATTCATACATCTATATTAAGAAACAGTACCAATACATGTAGTATTTGATACAAATGCAAGCTGTTTCTGTCTGGTTATAAAGTCATTATACGCAGAGAGGTCCAGAGTCAGACCAAAGAGTTGCATACTTTCTCTGTTTTTTACTTTTATTGGCTGTTACTCCCTCAGTATAGGTTATGTCTGGCCCCTGCACTGCATTACAAACTTTACCTTAGAGAAAGTTGTGTGATGGGTTATTGTAGCCTGGTGTTTTTTTTTTTACTATTACTATTTGTCTATCAACCATGTGTCTGCTAGAGCTGACATTCCTAAAAATGTCCAGCAAGCTTACGACATCTTAATTTTTAGCAAGTCTGTTTTGTTGCCAAAGTGGAAATATTTTTAATAAGTAGAAATTGTTTCCGGACGTCTTTGGACGAGATTCACAGATTGTAATGATCAAAGAGACGAGAGTAGTGTTTGAACTTGACATGGTTTATTTCTCTAATATTTCTAATCAGTGATGAGGACTGTAATCCAGCGGCCCCCGACCTTCTATGGACCGGGGGGGGGGGGGGGGCGGCATAACAAAACACACAATAAAGTGCAACACATATCATTTTATTATTACATATGTAATGTAAAATGTAATTATTCCATTTTATATTATGCACTTTATTTATGTTATTATTACATTGTAATAAATATAATATAATACATAACAATGTTTATAATAAATATTACCAACCAACTCGAAACCTGTTTTATTCTTACTGTGCGGCCCCGTACCAAATGATCCACGGCCCGGTACAGGTCCCCGGCTCGGTGCTTGGGGACCCCTGCTGTAACCTACAAAGTTTCTGGGTGGGTGGGACTAAAGTGAACGAGAAAACGTGAGAAGACCTAACTGACAGCTGCAAAGAACAACTGCTGTTTATTTATTCAGTTAGAAACCTGAAGTATTGTATTGTTTTGTAGCCTTGTAAACGGGAAAGTGAGCCTTGTTTGGAGCTGCTCTATATTGGAAATTTCACTTGATTGGAGCAAACACAGTAACCACGCCATGGACTGTTGCTAGTTACGTTAGCTGGGATAAGAAGAGACTTGAGTGTGTGTGGGAAACACATCTTGCACCAATTGGACAGGGCTGGAAAAAGGGTACGAAAAACTGTCAGCTAATAGCATCCTGAGTTCACAAGGACCAAAGAGTGCTGACAGAAGGCTTTTCATGTGGATTCAAATGACCTCCAACATGTGCGCCAACGACATGGTACCATAGACTACAAAAAATAAATCCAAGACTCTTTTTTTGTTTAGATTTTATCATCACAATGTGACATGCCTTGTTTTTAATAAACATTTCTGTCTGTTACTACATTTACATCTTGGTGTTTTGCATTTCCTCATATGGCTTATATTGTGAAATGAACGGTAACCAATGGACGATAGATGAGGCTAAAATAATAGTAAATAAAGAGTTCTAAGCTCACATTTACAGTACAGCTATACAGCGAGTTAAATGCTCTACGTGTTGTCACCGTAGACACTTTGCATGTCATTGTACACGCAAAGTGTATGTCGAGTCAATGTTATGGAAATGAGAATTGAGTGGGCTACATCTGTACAGCTGTTAGGTACGTCTGGGTAGTTGCAGTTAGAGACACGTCCCATTGCACACCAGAGGACCACCAGAATCACCATGTGAGGAAGACATTGTATTATATTGGTACCATTTCTATACCAGAAACCACTTTCTCTATTAAAGTACAGAAAACATACCAGAACTCTTTGTTTCACCCACCTGCACAGAAACATAACTAAACAGCTCTAGTTGTGCTACTTTAGCTGGAACTGGACGTGGAAGCTGTTACTGCTGCCACTGCTTTTATGTGTCTAGGCAAATGTCACTTCAATTGAATTTGTTAGCCATTTAAACATGTCTCACATCATCCCTCTACGTCTTCACAGTTTAGCTACCACAAGATGGATCCCACCATCATCCCACCCTGGATGAAGATTTTGTTTCATTTTTTTCCTTCTTTTTTTTTTTTTTTGCTAGTTTATGGCCAGCACTTAAATTGCGCACATGTGCTCCTGTTGGCACATGTGTGTGTTTTACACAACTCTACATTGTTCTGTCTTCAAGCCACTGTAGGATTTGTGACATTGTTAATACTTCAATGGATTTCATTTGTTAACAATACATACCTGTTTTATTCACTATACTCTAATACCTCTTTTATGAAATGTAATTGTATTGTATAGTCAAATATTCTTATATTAAATACGCTTTTGCCAGTAAGTTACCGAAATGAACGAAAATACAATAAAATGTCTATCAGTGTACCGCAGTATTAAAGTCACTGTCGTTGGCACACTCGCTCACTCGCTCTTACACACACACACATGCGCAAACTGTTACACTCTGTGGCCCCAGATGTGGAGGCAGCTGGAGCTACTCTTTGTAGTGAGAAGACTACGGGCTTGTCATTGTATGAGACAGCTGCTGATGGGAAACATGAAGCCAGGATGGGGCTAAACCTCCAGACCGGCCCAGACAGACTGAACCTGGGCCAGACCTGGCTCAATGTCTGCTGATGCATAGTCAACTGGGCTCACGTGGGGAGATGAAGGATCTTGACTAAAACTTTTGCTCAGTTTCTCCCAAACTAGCATGGTATAAGAAAACGGCACTGCACTGATTTTTGTGGAAAGCAGGACAAGGCTTGAACTGTACTGAAGTTGCATGACAGTGAGTCATTAACATTGGCGGCCCTTCAAGAGCCGTGATCCAAAGCAAGTACCTTTAATTACATTTTGGTTTTATTCATGGGAAATGGTCTTATTGCTTTTATCTAAGTAGCAGAACTGTTTGGTCTTAGAAATGAACTTCAGGAACGGTCTCATTTCTCATGTGGTTTATTTCAAACAGCCCAACATTGTTGACACGCAAGAATCAAACCAGGCTCGTTAACACCTGGTCCGTTTAATTGGGTTCATGCAAAGAGAAGAAAATACTATTCATCATACCACGAAGGCCATACATGTACAAACCTTTAGATGAATGTGGAGCCATGCTTTATTTTTAAAGCACATACAAACCTGGAAATTCAGAGAATGAGAGAACAGACGTGCTAATGGGCAGAAAGAACACGAACAGGGCTGCACTTTCTCAAGAAAATTGCTTGAAATCGGCTGTCAGTGTTCGGTAAAAATGTTCTCAGATCAGCTACATGTTTCATAAAGTTTAACTGGGTGCCAAGGCAAAACATAATCTGAATCATTTCCAGTTTGAAACTATAGCTTACCAAAATCCAAAGTATGTTTGTTGAGTAAATTGAGTATCTGACCTAAGTAATAACTGACTAAAGTGATATCGATCAATGAGGCCTTAGTGTAGTTCCAGACATTCAGGCCGTGATCTTATCAAGCCAATCCGTAGAAATGGTTTTGTTTTGCAAACTTTGGATCATATAATCCTGCACGCTGTGATAACAACTGCTGAGCGTCACTTCCTCTGACAAAATCTAATTGTGTTGTGATTGAGGCGGACTGCACCGTGTCGGGCCACTTCTGCGTGACAGTGCCTCCTTAGTGGAGGTAACTGTTACCCAGGCCTGCCTCACACTGTTTACACTCGGTGATCCATTTGAGACATGCAAGGCCCCCTTGCCCTGTTAGCGTACACTGAGGATTTCATGATGTTTACTCTGTATATACAGGAGTCAGCTTAAATAAGACTCCCATGAATGCTGGATCCCACAGAAAACTGATGGACTAGATTAGACTACGGCCCACATCGTAGAACTCTCTTGGCATTTTGGACCATTTTGACCCAAGCAAGGTTAATAAAACATAAATATTTACGTTAACCACAGGGTTCTTTGCTCCGCTCAGGAGCCAAGCATACAATCTGTGCTGAATATTGTGATACAACACAGATTTGTTAGAGCCATCAAAACATTCTCTGAGAAACAGCCTGGTGTTTTATGTGAGTGTATTTGTGTATATGCAGAATATATGTTATGTATGTCTGCTACAAGTTGCTCTCTTGATGAAAAATCTGGAATATTTAAATTGGAACAAATATGGGAGGCTACTTAATATCGAGTTTATAGTGTATTGTGAATTTATCATGTCTCTTATATAATAAGAATGTTTTTTTACGCTATAGTGTGTTAATGTTTTGCTTTGCTGTGTTTTCTTGTCATATAAATCTTACTATAGGATACCTTCGAACACACCAGGAAAGCTACATTTACAGTTGTGAGCTGAATGCTGGGATTATTTATTTATTTTTTTTACGTATTCAGGTCCATGTATGTTGTAGTAACGCTTTAAGTTATTACATTGAATTCATAACTTCTCCTTATTGATCAGAATTGTATGTGCTATTTTATTAAATTAGAAGCTCATGTAAAAAAAATGTAAAAAAATAAAGCCTGTACGTCAACCTTTGTATTATTGTGATCTTCACATTGTGAACAATTACTAAAAAAGTAACAGTGTTTTCAGATTTAGCTGTTTTGGGTTCTTTTCCGGCTACTAAAGGATTCGCCTAATTCTATTACACCTATTTCCTTAGACATTTGCACTACATGGCATTCATCTAACCTCAGCCTCAACCATTAATCTGCATTCCACAAATAGCAAACTATTGTCTACGCCACAGCCTCTCAGTCATGTGGCCCACTTTAGGCTCGAGCACGTGATTCTCTCCTGCCTCGCTGATCACCAGGCTCCTCGAGGAGGGCAACCCATGAAGAAGAACCTCCACCTTCACTACACACACACACACACACACACTCTTATCCAGCAGCAGTCTTCGCAGGACAGCTGTCCTCAGTAGCTCGAGCTGGTTTAGGATCAGCGCACACTTCCTGCTGCTGGTGTCACGTGACTCGGCTGCGCGGTAGGAGGAAGCAGGTCGAGTTGAGACAGAAGCGATGGAAACATCCACAAAGTGAGGGGAGCTGAAGTGGTGGACAACAAGACACACTGGACTGACATGCTGGGATCGTCCGTCGCAGGAAACCCAGAGTGAGTTTGTGACATGTAACTGTAACTGTGTGTTTGCTCTCGACGTGGACTGTCCGCGTGCATTGAGGAAGTTAAAAGTTTGCTAAGGGGAAGAAGGAAAGAGCTTCAGGCAAAACAAGGGCTGTCATTTACGGATCGGAACAGCTCCAGGTGATAGAAATGTTCATTTGTTGAGCTTCAGCTGAAATACACCTTGTGAAAGTATTGAGATCCTTTACTTCAGTAAAAGTGCTAATGACACACTGTAGAAATCCTCTGAATAAAAGTCATGCTTTGAAAATGTCACGTCGGTAAAAGTAAG